>CM068745.1:44443003-45643003 GCA_035084275.1 Hydrolagus colliei | reverse complement strand
AAAAGAATTAATAGTTAGCAATGGCCTCAGTGATGTGTATGTGCATCCACGAGGCTAGTGATAACTATCGATTACTACACTTTGACCACACATTTTGTTCGATGTAATAATTGCTATTGATGATAATAATATAATAATAATCCTTGCATTTGATATAGCGCTTTTCACATCTTATCGATGTCTCAAAGCGCTTCACAGAATATACTGTAAAGTGAATTGACTGTATATTTGTGGGCAAAACGTGGCATCCCAGGAGTGTCCCACAAATAGTCGTGGATTGAAAATGAACAATTTTATTATTGTGGGGTTTTGTTTGGACGGATTATCATTAGGCATGTGGAGTAAGGAAACTTGCCCAAGGTTTTGCCCTGATCTGCCTGTATTCGAACACAGGTCTCACGCTTGTAAGGTGAGTGCTATAACTACTGAGCTACAGGAGCTCCACATGATATCACTGTTATAGAGTTTCCTCCTTACACCTTTTCCCTTTTTTCTGATGTATATTTTGCTAGGATTGCATTGGTTGACATGGGAAGATTAAAATCAATTTGAACATGCAATTAGTTTGATACATTGACTACTGACCTGTTACACACAATTTCCCACTGGGAGAATCTGGAGTTCGGACTGATTAGGGTTGGGTCATCAGGTCTCATAGATCCCAACAGAGAATCCGTGCACACATCACACTCATTTCTTCCTGTAGCAAAATTCCAGTATGGCAATGCAAATGATGCATTACCACTGAGTTTCTACAATAGAAAACCTGAGTTCTACTTTATTGATTTTAAAAACATAAGAGACAGAAAGAGAGAGGGAATAGAGGGGTGGAGGTTCATGCAAAGTATAAACATCAGTGCAGACTAGTTGGGCTGAATGCTATTTCCTTGCTCTAGAATTTATGTAACTCTGTGGAAATACGTAGGAAGTAAATAACTATAATTGGTTCAAAACAATAAGATAATATAATGAATGACCCAATGATGCAGCATAAACAAACTATGGCACAGATGTAGTTAGGTGTTCATTTCTGCAGTACATTTGTCAACTGAAAAACCTATTTATGCATACTAAAATGAGATGAATGATATTTGAGCCTGTTTGCTCAAATTTAGCTTCATCTAACCTGTAAATCTCTTTCGAGCAACATTAATTGATACCGATGCCAGGTCAAGAAAGCTGGTCCTCGGTGAGAAAAATCGATTCCTTTAAATGGACGACCAGGACCTAGCAATACAAAGAAAAATTCATGGGGTGGGGGAGAAAAAACTGTATTGAAACTTGCAGTTCAAAACTAAAATATATTCAGTATTACTGAGACTAATCACACTGTTACAGTAAGCTTAGGTATGTTAACTTTAACCATATACTGTAATTAGATAAGATATTAAGCAAGCCACGATCATTCATCAACAACAACAACAACAACAACAACAACAACTTACAAAGCGCCTTTCACATCGCGAGGACGTCCCAAGGCAATGCACAGGAGGCGTGTGACCCGAGCTGGGAGGGGAGTGTTCAGGAGGGGGTAAAAAACGTGGGGGAGGTCGAAAAATTAGGGGGAAACAAAAGGCACGGTCGAAGAGGAAAGTCTTCAAACCGGCCTTGAAAGAGGAAAGGGAGGAAACAAGGCGGAGGGATTGGGGGATGGAATTCCACAGGGTTAGAGCGGAGAAACTGAAGGCCCGGCCTCCGATGGTGGGGCGGTTCGGGCGGGGGGCTTGGAGCAGGCCAAGTCCTGCTGAACGGAGGGTCCGGGTGGGCTTTTAGGGGGAGAGTAAATTGGCTAAATAGGGCGGGGCAAGGCCGTGTAAGGCCTTGAAGGTGAGGACAAGGATCTTGAACTCGATCCTCTGGGGGATGGGGAGCCAGTGGAGACGGGCGAGGGTGGGGGTTACGTGGTCATGGAGGCGGGTGCAGGATAGTACACGGGCTGCAGAGTTTTGGATGACCTGCAGCCTGTGAATGGAGGAGCTGGGCAGGCCGACGAGGAGAGAGTTTCCGTAGTCCAGCTGTGAGGTGATGTACGCGTGCACGAGTGTTTCGGCAGCGTGGGGGGTGAGATAGTTGCGGAGCCTGGCAATGTTGCGTAGGTGGAAATAAGCGGTGCCGGTCAAGGCACGGATGTGGTGGAGGAAGGAGAGTTTGGGGTCGAACGTGATGCCGAGGTTCCTGACTGGCTTTGTGAGGTGGAGAGTACAGCCTTGGATGTTGACGCTGGCAGCGCCCGATGTGCGGAGGCGCTGGCTTGAGCCAATCAGGAGGGCCTTGGTCTTGCTCACGTTCAATTGAAGGAAGTTGTCCCTCGTCCAGGACTCAATGTCGGACAGACATGCTGTCAGAACATCGATGGTCTGGGGGTTGAGGGATGAGGCGGAGAGGTACAGTTGGGTGTCGTCCGCATACATGTGGAAATTTACCCCATGTTTGCGGATGACATCGCCCAGAGGGAGCGTGTAAATGGTGAAAAGGAGGGGGCCAAGGACAGAGCCCTGGGGGACGCCATGAGAAACTGTGCGGGGATTTGAGGAGAAATCGTTAGAAGATACAAAAATGTAAACGGTGGGTCAGGTAAGAGTGGAACCAGTCAAGGACTGTGCCTTGAAGGTTGGAGTGGGAGGAAAGACGTTGGAGGAGGATGGTGTGATCGACTGTGTCAAACGCAGCAGACAGGTCAAGGAGGACGAGGAGGCAGAGGGAGCCCTGGTCGCAGGCGGTTAGGATGTCGTTTGTAACCTTAACCATGGCAGTTTCCGTGCTGTGTACAGGGCGGAAATCTGATTGGAGGGGTTCAAGGAGTGAGTGAGTTGAGAGGAAAGAGCGGAGCTGGGAGGCAACCACTCTCTCAAGGACCTTGGATAAAAACGGGAGGTTGGAGATGGGTCGGTAGCTTGATGGCTGCGACACATCAAGGGAGGGATTTTTCAGGATAGGGGTGATGGTGGCTGTTTTAAGGGAGGTAGGGACGGTGCCTGAGGAGAGGGAAAGGTTGATGGTGTCAGAAATGAGTGGGGCCAAAAGGTGGATCTGGGTGCGGAGGAGGGGGTGGGGATGGGGTCCAGTGAACACATGGTGGGTTTCATGGAGGTGATTATTTTTGTGACTGAAGACGGGGAGGTGGGGATGAAAGTATGAAAGGGGGGGTGGGTGGGGGTTGAAATAACGGATGGTGGGGCGGAGGTGGAGGAGAGGTGGCAGGAGGAAACCGCAGAGCGGATTCTCTCTATTTTGGACTCGAGGAAGTCCAACATCTCCTCGCAACGTGCGTTTGAGGAGAGGATCTTTGAAACGAGACGGGGGGGGGGGAGAGGGCGGAGGAACTGGTTGGTGGTGGCGAAGAGGAGGCGATGGTTGTCCTTCGCTTCCAGGATTATCCTGGAGTAGAAGGCTGATTTGGCGGTGGCTAGGGCAGAGCGGTAAAATTTGATGCGGTCCAGCCAAATTTGCCGGTGGACCGTGAGGCAGGATTTGAGCCAGGTGCGTTCAGCTGCTCTCACTTGGCTTTTGAGGGAACGGAGGTAAGTTGTGTACCATGGTGATGATCAGGAGTGGGAGACGGTTCTGGAGGTGAGGGGGGCCAGGGTGTCGAGGGTAGTGGAGAGGGTGTTATGGAGGGTGGTGGAGGTGGAGGATGGGTCGGTACAGGAAAAATGCCACAGGGGGAGGAGGTCCTCAAGAACAACAACAAATTATATTTGTATAACGTCTTTCACATCGGAAGGACAACAACATTTACTTATCGCCCTTCAAGGGAGCTAGGGTCCTGTAGGTTTGACAGTCTGACCCTGAGCCAGGGGGAGAGATGGTGGGGAGAAGTGAGTGTAAGCACAACAAATAGGAAGATGTTTAGGCAGGAATTAGAAGTGGGGAGGAAAGGGGCAAGGGAGGGACATTGAGGCAGAGTTCCAGAGTTTTGGGCCATAGTAGCTGAAGGCACAATGGTGGAGTGGAGGGGACGAGGGAAAAACAGAAGGCCAGACCCAGCCAGGTGGAGGCAGCGGGTGGGTAGAGTGGGAGTTAAGCACATTCGATAGTTAGTGAGGTGCGAGGACATGAAGGGATTTGAAAACAAGCGAGACGGGAGTACAGAGTTTTGTGCGGGTGAGTGTCTGGGCGGCGGAGTTTGGGATTAATTGAATCTTGTGCATGGTGAAGCGAGGAGGGCATTTGAATTATTATTGTACAAAATCAGTAAAGTGGGAAGAAAATTCACAGATTAAGATTGCTCAATACATAATTAAGTATACTCACCCAGGAGTGTATCTCTGGTAGAGTAGTAGTGAAGCCATACAAAATAATTGTATATGGTAATGTTTGCTACTTGTGGCTCAGTTCCATTGGGCCCCAGTAAACTTAACCAGTGCTGGGTAGCAATCACATAATCTGGATGAACAGTAGTTTTGGCTTGGTCCAATGCATCCAAAAATTGCTGTAGCTCCTCTGGCGTAAGTGAAAGGATATTTTTTCTTGTAACTGGAGGCTTTCTCAGATCACAGTTGGAGCCTGTCCACCCAAATTTACACTCTGCACAGTTGTATCCAGCAAAGTTTCCTGTTTTAGTGAACAGAACTAATTTCAAAAAGGTGCACAGGCTGATCAATTCATGCAGAAACATATTCTAAGTTTTTATGCAGTACCATTTTAAGTAGATATTCTCCCACCTGCTCACAGTTATTGTTCATTCTAAATAGATTAGATAGTGTATACATGACGCCCAAGTCTACGTTTTCACTCTTTGATTCTAAGCACACGCAAATTCTGAATGTCAGCCATCAAGCCCTGGACGAGCTACAGTTTCCTGCACCTCAACATGGACAAGATCCAAGCTATTCTCCTTGGTTCCCACCAATGTTTCTTCCTTTTGCTCTGATCTCCTCAACCACCTGAGCATTTCTTTCAGGATTCCTATGCCCTATATCTGAAAATCTTTCTCTCTCTATGGACTTCAGCTATGAGGAGAGGCTAGATAGGCTAGGGTTATTCTCTCTGGAGCAGAGAAGATTGAGGGGAGACCTAATAGAGGTTTATAAGATCATGAGGGGTTTCGACAGGGCAAATAGAGAAAAACTATTTCCACTCGTGGGCGAATCTGTGACTCGTGGTCACAGATTTAAAATAGTTTCAAGGCGAAGTAGAGGGGAGCTGAGGAGAATTTTTTTCAGCACAGACTAGATGGGCCGAATGGCCTCCTTTTGTGCCGTAAAATTCTATGAATCTATGAATCTACTCCTCTGTGTTATCCCCTGTCTATCTATTCTTATGTCAACAACAACTTGCTTTTAAATAGCGCCCTTCATGTTGGACGGCATCATAGAGTCCTATAGCCTAGTGGTTAGAGCATTCCCCTTGCAAGCAAGACAATGCTGGGTTCGATTCCTGAGTAGGGCAAAACGGTGGACAAATTTCCTTACTCCACAAACCTGTTTACCTCACAGTAAGTAGCAACCCGGTTGTTAGTGGATTGGTGGATCACTTTTGCGGGGGTAATAATTCTTTCAAAAAAATAATTAATTGGTCATTCAATCCACGATTGTTTGCGGGACTGCTCCACGCAATTGGCTGCTGCATTTCACCCACAAAATATAGTAATTTCACTTTGCAGTATATTCTGTGAAGCATTTTGAGATGTCTCAAAGGCATAATAAGGTGCTATATCAAATGCAAGTATTATTATTACTATATTGGAGCGCTTAAAATTTCTGCTGTTTAAGATATACCTCTTCAACTCCCCTATGGTCGCTTCTCCTGCTTCCTCTGTCTGTGTACAAACACATCACTATAAAATATTCTGAGATGTTATTCTATGTGATGAGCACTATATAACTGCAGGTTGTTGTTGATTGCCTTCTAACCATAAACCATGCACAATATATTTCCCAAGACATTTAGTTTAAGGCATGTACAGTAGACTGAGCAGATTCCTCGTTTTCACAGGCATCACAAGGTATTTATCAGTCCAATAAGCAGCATTTATTTATGGAATGTAGCCAAGGTCAGATGCCTTTTTGGGTTAGCATTTGCTCCAAGGCACTCTGCAGGGAAGAAGCAATATAGGCTTTAAAATTGAACATGAATAATTAAGGCTCAAAGCAGCGTACTCAACCTGAGTGATACTCATTCGAACTGCTGAGTTCAAGCAAAGTAGAAATAACACAGGTATTTATTTGGACTCGGCCCTGTACATTCCATCCACATCCCATCTTTCTGCGCCACCACTGGGTGCTGACTTTCAGACATTTGGAGTCTCAATTCTTAGATTCCTGTGATTTGCTCTCTTCCTCTTTCAAAGTATGTCTCAAAATGTACGTCTTTGAAAATGCTTTCGGTCATCTTTCCCCTGCTCACTCCCCTCAGCTCCCTCACTGTCCTCAACTCCCACCCTCAATTCCAATGTCCAGTCAGAATTGGCAAGCACTTTGGGACATCCCTCTGACTGAAAGCGCTGAATATGTACATTGTGCTATTTTGCTTTGATTCACGAGGTTGAGAATACATATACAGTACATACATTCCAACTCCCAGTGATGACCCATGAATCTAATAAAATTCACTTTTCTTGGTTTAATCATCTGAATTATCGCTGTTACACTGTACGTTTACCCAGTGGCCCAATGTCAGGTGTTACAATAGCTGAAATATTTTAGTGCATTAATTATAAGCATAAATCACTTCTACAGTATGTAGCACCAACTTACAATCCAAAACCCATTTATGGCAATTTGAAGCAGTGATTAGCTACTGAGACGCAACTTGAACTGTAATCTTCACACTTTTAAAATTCATAACCCTTAAATGTCTAGCTATGTTAATTATCAATGTGCTAACTCATCTAAGTGAGTTTACTGATACTTCGCAGTAAAATTAAAACTGTGCAATTACCTAAAGACGCTTTAGGTAATCAGGTGAAGCTCAATTGGTAGTATTCTTACTTCTGGTTCAGAAAGCTGTTGGTTCAAGCCCCAAATTAAGAGGTTTTGAGTTAGCAGACTAAGCTGATACTGCAAAGTAATGCTGGCGCACACAATACATTGATAAGTGCAGGCATTGAAGACCTGGGTCCTTCTGTCTATTCAGGTGATCATTAAAATTCCTTTGGCTATGTTAAAGGAGATGAGAGATTGTCCCGATAAACAATCTTTGCATGAGTTTGTCATTCCCCTCCTGGCTGTTTGTGGACCTTGTTGTGTTCAAATCAACTGCCACCTTTGCCTACAAACTTTACAGCAATTACTTGTGAATCACTTTGACATGTTTTGACTTGTTGAGTACTTTATTACAGTATATCAAATGCATTGAAAATTGATGAATAAATTAATTTGTGTTATAACCACACAAAAATAATTCCAGATCAATTTTGTTTGCTAACGTTTACCCATTAATACCTGACTATTTTTAAAACTGATTTTTAACAAAGAAATACATTGAAAATGAATACAGTGGATCCAAGCAGAACTAAATTGAGATACAGAAATTAAATGGCAAAGTTGAAAACTAATAAGGCACAGAAAGAAGTGAGAATCCCCCTTTTTACCATTACATCTACAGGTCCGATTGAAGAATTTCAAAGGCCATCTCTCTCGATCGTCCACATTTCGAAGGTTGTAGGGACCACTCCAGGGTTTCTCATCGACTCGCACATCAGCGCACTGGCCACGGCTGGTGTCAGCCCCACACAGCACACTGGGATCCGAGCCTTGAGCCGGGCAGCATTGTTTGGACAGCAAAGCTGACACGGTGACACAAGCACGGGGAAACTGGGCATCAGCCCGCTGCAAAACTCCAAGAAGAACCCACAACCAAAAAGAAGTGTACATTTTGACTAAATGCAGCCTCTATTTGACTTGGACTAACCAAGTAAAGGTACAACCGAACCCTTAATTTCTGATACTTTTAAGTAGAAGAGACGTGAACATTGGATTTCCACGCTTCAGTGCAAACAAATGTAATCTCGAGACTCCCTCAACAAAGGGATTATTTCAGTAAATGCACAGCATGATTTGCACATGATGCTGGACCCGTCAGTCAACTATGTTTTTTTTAATCAAGATTTTTTTTTTGCAGAACTGATTTAACACAGTGATGAATCTTGCCAGTAAAGTGATCCATTCAACCTACTTATGAATAGTCTGATTGAGAAATGAAAGATCCTCGTGGTGAAACAAACTATAATAAAATGCCATGGGTGGAATGCCTACTCATATGCATATTTCGTTATAAGTTGCATTTGATTTGTGACATTAGGGTAAAATTTGCAGGGTTTCTTAAACAATTCCTTGTATAAAAGTTTAATAAACAGTGCAAATGATACCCCCACCCCCCCACCATCCCCTTTGTAATTGTACTCAGTGCTATTTGGTGTTTCAATTATATTTATATTTATATCTATATATATATATAGTTATGTACTATTGGATTAGTCAATCCTCGACTGTTTGTGGGACACTGCTGTGTGCAATTGGCTGCCACATTTTTCCCATGAAACGCAAAGTCAATTCACATTACAGTATATTCTGTTATAAGTTTTGAGATGTCTCGAAGACATGATAAGACGCTACACTGAATGCAAACATTATTAGGTTTATTATTATTTGACCATGCTACCAGTGCTTCAATCCTTCTAATTTTAATATATTGGCTTTACTGATATTCTGTGAAGTAGAACTTGAATAAGACAAAGATTCACTTCCACAAATATTTGTGATAGGCTTGCACTAACACTGCAAACACGATTAATCGTGCCAAAGTATGCATGTGTATAATGTAAAGGTAAAGATTTTCATTCCCTAACCTGTCAACAGTTCAAGAGAGATTTATAATAATAAATCATTGCATTTGATATTACGCTTTTCAAGCGCTTCATATTTGTGGGCAAAACACAGCAGCCGATTGCACACAGCAGTGCCCCACAAACAGTCATGGATTGAACGGAACACTTTTTTTTTAGATCACATAAATTTGGGATCACACGATTTACTGACAAGCAAATTGTCACCTCCGCGCCATTCAGTTTCACTTTCTTTCTAGTTGTTTTTGGGAAGAATCTGCTGAGCTTGCAAGAATGAAGAACATATGCAATGAGGAGATTTGCCTTATTTTTCTTTGAAAAGGAGATACTTTGGTGATAACCTGCAGAAAGTTTTCAAATTTCTTAAGGAACCTGATAACTAATAATAATCCTTGCATTTGATACTGCGCCTTATCAGGTCTTAAAGATGTCTCAAAGTGTAAGATTATTTTGACTGTGTATTTTGTGGGCAAAACACTGCAGCTAATCATGCAGGGAGTATGGGAGTACAGTTAAATTTGAAGAGTTTTAATATACAATACAGTGAATATTTCATGAAGACGGCAGAATAACATTTTGTTGCATTTAAAATCGCATTAAGAGAGCGTCAGTAAGGAAATAATTTGCTGTTGTAAGTACTTTCAAAAGTCTCCTGAGGAAATAATTATCCTCTAATAGCAGTATTGGAGCCTTGTTAGGCTTAGTATCATATCTTTTCCTTTCCTCCCAAAAGCGAATAAATTAGAATGTATCAGAAGTTAATTTCAAATACCTCATAAAATAAAACAATTAGTGAAGTGCCAAAGACAAGCTGTAAATTCTAATTCTGCAAGTTATCAGATTTTAATATCAGCTTTGCCAAGTTAGGATTTTAATTGCTTAGTTGGTGACAGTTGAGTAGTTATGATCATCGTATGTTGGAAGGTACAGCTCCTCTGCTTTTCACTCTTTATGGGAAACAGCTTATTCTTAAATTTTACGATTTTTTTGCTGAGTGATGTGGAATATTTGAATGGAGTTTGAATATTAATCTGCTGAGCTATTTTGCTGTAATTGTCCCGTAGGGAGGAATCATTACACAGCTGAGAAGGATTTGAGGGATTGCTGCCTAATATTGTGCAATGTTGTGAAAGGAGCATCTATAACAGCATGAAAAACGTTCAGGGTGAAAAACATACCTGTCAGCAGTGAAGTTCCTGATTCTACCCTGTTTTGGTTTTGAGATTTCAAACAGAATCAACTTTAACAATAGTCAGTCCACCTAAAAGGTGGCTTCATCACTGGCTATGGAAGTAAGATAGGTTTAAACATTTAAAGATAGTGGTTACATTCCATTAAAATATTTCTCCTTGCTCTTGCAGAATATGAAAAATGTCACCATTACAAGGAAGATCCGCTTTTTTACATGGCAAAAAAGAGTGCTTGTCCTTATCATCAGTTTAACATAATTTATTGTTTATGAAACAGCTTGTAATGCACAAGATATACTGCATTTCATTAGTATTTATGAAGAGTCCTTTTTTTTAGTACTTCTTAAAAACTTAAGGAAAATTCTTAGTGGAGATAACTAAGACACAATCATAGCAATTTTAATGGCAATCCCTTTAACCACACACCTATCAAACTGTCTTAGACGTACCTCTGGATCCCCATCATGTATATTTTTGTTATTTTAGCTGACCTTCTGGAGCCCCAACTAACTCAATGACCTGACTAAAACCCATTTGCATCATATGTATCGTGCTCCTTACTTTAGTATTATTGTAAATCAGTTTTGAACTCTGTTGTGAGTGATGCCCAACATTTGCAAAATGAAGCTGCCAATTAGGAAAACATGGTCAAAAGCAGTAAGTGGCCTTCTTATAAGGAGTCAATGAGAGCATTATTTATATGCAAAGCACTAGGGTCCGTCGATATGGAAAAATTTCCGATTAGATATATCGATGGGCTCATATCGAGATATACCGAAATATCGATATGACCGGTGCGCGCGCATTCAGGGCCTATCTTCTCAGGAGGTAAATATCTTTCTCTCTCTGTGTCTCTCACTCTCTCCATCTCTGTGTTTTTCTGTCTGTGTGTCTCTATGTCTCTCTCCCTCTCTCCTCTCTCACATCCCCCCCCATCTCTATCTATCTGTATATTATCACATCCACCCCTCTCTCACATCTCTCTCCCACCCCACCCCCCGCCGTCCCTCTCTCGCACCCCCCACCCCTATCGTCTCTTTCCCCCACCAACCCCCCAGCTGTCTCTTTCTCCCTCCCCCGCCCCGCCGTCTCTCTCTCCCTCCCCCTCAGCCGTCTCTCTCACACCCCCAGCCGTCTTTCTCCCCCCCAGCTGTCTCTCTCCCCCTCCCCCCAGCCGTCTCTCTCCCCCTCTCCTCCCCCCCCAGCCGTCTCTCTCTCGCACCCCCCAACCCCGTCGTCTCTCTCCCCCACCACCCCCCCAGCCGTCTCTCTCCACCTCCCCCCAGCCGTCTCTCTCCTCCTCCCCCCAGCCGTCTCTCTCACCCTCTCCTCCCCCCCCAGCCGTCTCTCCCCCTCCCCCCAGCCGTCTCTCCCCCTCTCCCCCCCCCAGCTGTCTCTGCCCCTCTCCCCCCCCAGCCATCTCTCTCCCCCACTCCCCCCCCAGCCGTCTCTCTCCCCCTCTCCCCCCCCACAGCCGTCTCTCTCCCCCTCCCCCCAGCCGTCTCTCTCCCCCTCTCCTCCCCCCCCAGCCGTCTCTCTCTCGCACCCCCCAACCCCGTCGTCTCTCTCCCCCACCACCCCCCCAGCCGTCTCTCTCCACCTCCCCCCAGCCGTCTCTCTCCTCCTCCCCCCAGCCGTCTCTCTCACCCTCTCCTCCCCCCCCAGCCGTCTCTCCCCCTCCCCCCAGCCGTCTCTCCCCCTCTCCCCCCCCCAGCTGTCTCTGCCCCTCTCCCCCCCCAGCCATCTCTCTCCCCCACTCCCCCCCCAGCCGTCTCTCTCCCCCTCTCCCCCCCCAGCCGTCTATCTCCCCCTCCCCCCAGCCGTATCTCTCCCCCTCCCTCCAGCCGTCTCTCTCCCCCTCTCCTCCCAGCCATCTCTCTCCCCCTCCCCCCAGCCGTCTCTCTCCCCCTCACCCCCCCCCCCCCCCCAGCAGTCTCTCTCCCCCTCACCCCCCCACATTATATCGGGTTTTATCGATATATCGATATATCCCCGGACCCTACAAAGCACAGAGATTTTAACACAGGTGACAAATGGTTGGAAAGCAAAAATGGACATTTGTGTAGTTTGATGGCTTTGTCAGAGATGATCAGCTCATGGTGGACATGATGGATAACGGTTTCTCCTCAAACCCCCGCACAGTTTCTTATGGCATCCCCCAGGGCTCTATCCTCGGCCCCCTCCTTTTCACCATTTACACGCTCCCTTTGGGCGATGTCATCCGCAAACATGGGGTAAATTTCCACATGTAGGCGGACGACACCCAACTGTACCTCTCCGCCTCATCCCTCAACCCCCAGACCATCGATGTTCTGACAGCATGTCTGTCCGACATCGAGTCCTGGACGAGGGACAACTTCCTCCAATTGAACATGAGCAAGACCGAGGCCCTCCTGATTGGCTCAAGCCAGCGCCTCCGCACATCGGGCACTGCCAGCCTCAACATCCAAGGCTGTACTCTCCACCTCACAAAGCCAGTCAGGAACCTCGGCATCACATTCAACCATAAACCCTCCTTCCTCCCCCAAATCCGTGCCTTGACCAGTACCGCTTATTTCCACCTGCGCAACATTGCCAGGCTCCGCAACTATCTCACCCCTCACACTGCCAAAACACTTGTGCACGCGTACATCACCTCATGGCTGGACTACAGAAACTCTCTCCTCGTCGGCCTCCCCAGCTCCTCCATTCACAGGCTGCAGGTCATCCAAAATTCTGCAGCCCGTGTACTATCCTGCACCCGCCTCCATGACCACATAACCCCCACCCTCGCCCGTCTCCACTGGCTCCCCATCCCCCAGAGGATCGAGTTCAAGATCCTTGTCCTCACCTTCAAGGCCTTACATGGCCTTGCCCCGCCCTATCTATCCAATCTACTCTCCCCCTATAAGCCCACCCGGACCCTCCGTTCAGCAGGACTTGACTTGCTCCAAGTCCCCCGCCTGAACTGCCCCACCATCGGAGGCCGGGCCTTCAGTTTCTCCGCTCCCAACCTATGGAATTCCATCCCCCAATCCCTCTGCCTTGCTTCCTCCCTTTCCTCTTTCAAGTCCGGTTTGAAGACTTTTCTTTTTGACCGTGCCTTTTGTTTCCCCCCTAATGTTTTGACCTCCCCCACGTTTTTTACCCCCTCCCGAACACTCCCTTCCCAGCTCGGGTCACACGCCTCCTGTGCAGCGCCTTGAGAAGTCCTCCCGACATGAAAGGCGCACTATAAGTCTAATTTGTTGTTGTTGTTGTTAGTTGTTGATATATGTGCTTTCTTCTTTCATTAATGTTTGTCAACTGTAAAATGTCATTGCATAGGTACGATCAGTCTCCAACGATGTTAAATACTCCTGAAGTGTTTACTATTCATCTGCATCACAATGTTGTTCCTAACATTAGTATGTAGACACACAAGCAGTATATAGATAAGAACACTCTTCTGCTATGGAAATTGTACAACTTCCACTGGATGAGCAGCCAAGATACATTGCTACAGAGAAAGGGAGGCATAAGGTCCTTTGGCTGACGTTAAACGTGTGTTAGAATGACACCCGCGTTCTCACCCGCACCAAAATTCGCTCCCCAATTACCCCAGTTCTTGCCGGACTTCACTGACTCCCTGTCCTGGAGAGGATCGATTTCAAGATCCTCACTCTTATTTTCAAATCTCTCCACTCCTCTACATCCCCCTACCTCTCTGACTTCCTCTCTCCCCAACGCAGCACCGATTGCTTTGTTCCTCCGGTTCTGGTCTCCTCCTTGTCCCCCAAATCCTCCGCTCCACCATCGGTGGCTGTGCCTTCAGCCACTACGCCCTGAAGCTCTGGAACTCCCTTCCTCACTCCTTTCAAGTCGCCCCCTCTCTTCCTAGTTTCAGGTCACAGCTGACCTTTCTTTTCGACCGTATCTTCAGACACCTTTTTTCCATTCCCCCTGCTTCAGGCCCAGGATCCGCTATTGTGAAGTGCTCTGAGATGCCGTCCGATATGGAGGGCACTAAATAAATTAACGTTGCTGTTGTTGTTGAAGATATCCACAAGGCTGCAGGAACATTACATTTTATGGAGTATAATGCAAAGCACTCTCAAGAAGTCCATCCACTCTGTGTTAGATGAGTGGTTGACTGTACTGGAACACATCAGAACTGAGGAGCTTAGCAGTTCAGTTCAAAACCAAAGAAGCTGCTACTTCTGAACAAGGATCCAAAGTTCAAATAGCAGCATTGAATTTTTTGTAAAATAATATTTGCATTTAATGGGATTTTTATGCCAAAACATACTCCAAGAATGTTTCACGGATAATTACTGCAAAGGGCAATGGTTGGTTTTGTAGGCCAATGTTTTACCAATAACATCATGGAATATCTCATGTTCACTTGAACACAAAGATGAATATATGGCGTTCTCTTGACATTATGCTTAAAATCTTGATGTAGATTACTTGCCTCAAGGATAGAATTGTTGCAGGTTGACAACACAGAAGGAGACATTTATGCATCTGCTGGTGCTGAACTACTGCTGGAGCTATCTACTGTAAAAGTGCATTTATTTTCTTCATGTTTGAGAAGATCTAATTAACAAAAGTAAATCCTTTTAGCAAAGCATAGGGGATTAACAGATTCATTTTGAGATTATCAAATGACAAACTAACTCCATCGCAAGACTTCAAAGACACAGCCATTTTTAATTTAATATGAAGCACAAAAATGTGAAAGACTCTAGGATTGTGTTTTAGTTTTTTTAAATGAGGTTTTCAAACATATCGGAATATCAATTTACTTACACTGTGCCCCTGCTCTTTTCACTCATTCGCACAATTGTTTTTTCACAGTTCTGTAGAGCAGCTAGTTCCTTCATTAAATCTGGCAGCATATGTTGAGTCTTATTGTGCAACACTGCTGTCAAACTCAATCTATGCAACTCATTGTTCTTTGAACTGTAAAACTATTTTCTGATAGTACTTTTATTTTGACATTATAGAACATGATTCCAAATTTTTTAAAATACTGTATGATATATTCTCAGTTTCACCCTGTTTGTATCATCTGACCTATTCAAGATAATAAAAGGATAAGATACCGTGCAAGCATGTGTTCCTTTCATCAATTTGATCATGTTTTGTAAATGCCTCATCTGAACAATGTTCTGCTCAAACAAATTAAATGGTTGTAATCATCACATGCTTTCTCTCTTGACGTTTATGCTCCGTTTATATTACATCTTGTGATTTGTCCCGAGCCCTGACTGTTCAGTGCCTTGGGACGTCCTTCTGGCTTGAAAGGCGCTCTATAAATGTAATTTATAGTGGAGGAGTGGGTGGATAAAGTATAGCAAAGTGCTATTTTTCAAAGGACATAAATATGTGATTAAATCATATGCTTAGATGTCCCTCAATCTCCTTGCTTGTCTCCATCACTGCCTCACCCCTCAGGCCACTGAAATACTTACACACGTGTTTGCTATCTCCAGATTCGACTACGGCAACTCCCTCCTGGTCGACCTCCCCATCTCTTCCCTCCACAAGCTGCAGATCATCCAAAACTCCACAGCTCATGTCCTCTCCCGCACCAGGTTCTGCAACGCCATTACCTCCACCCTCACCCGGCTCCACGGACTCCCCTCCACAGCCTTACCACCTGCCCTCGCCCCACACCCCCAGATCCCCACCTTTCCTACCTCTCTGATCTACTGACCACCTATCAACCTGCAAAGTCTGAAAGTCTGGGTGTCGAGGAATAGTTTAGTCTCAATCTAATCTTTAAAGGCAGGTACAGAATTAAGGACACATTTTACATTGTTTTCTGACTTGGTGCTACATTATTTTCTGACTTTGTGCTAATTATGTTCACATCAGATTCGACTGAACAACAACAACAAACAACAAAATTACATTTATAGACCGCCTTTCACATAGGGAGGATGCCCCAAGGTGCTCAACAATCAGGTCGGACCCGAGCAACGGGGTGGGGCAGGATAGGGGGGAGAGGAGGGAGAGTGGTGGGAGGGGAGGAGAGGGGAGGGAAACAGTTGGGAAGGCAGCAGAAGGCAGGATCAAAGAGGAGGGTATTGAGACCTGCCTTGATGGAGGCAAGGAAGGTAGCGAGGTGAAGGGACTGTTGGATGGAGTTCCAGAGTGTTGGGGCAGAGAGGATCAAAGCCCAGCCATCGATGGTAGCAGGGGATTGGGCGTGTGATGTGGAGCAGATCGGAGCCCGCTGAATGGAGGGGGTGGGCAGGTTCAAAGTGAGTCAGCAAGTCAGAGAGACAGGAGGGTGCAAGCCGGCCATGAATGGCCTTGAAAGTGAGGACGGGGATTTTGAATTCGATCCAAACAAACGTCTTAATGAGAATTATCTGAGCACCAACAAATGTAGCAACCATCTTTCAAATAGCTAGAGAATAATGAAAATCTTTGCGTTTGATATAGCAATGTTCACTTTGGGACGGTATCTCACAGTGCTTCACACAATTTACTGTAGTGACAGCGCATTTTGTAAGCAAAAGCAGCAGCTAATTTGTTTATAGCAATATTGTACAAACAGCCACAAAATAAAATAAAATAGCGATCAGCTGTGTGGGGACACGACTTGGGGAACGCAGTTCAGCAGTCAACAGGATAATAACGAGTGACTGGTGTTGGCTGCACCAGTCTGGTACAAGCAAGAATAATAATACAACGCAAAAAGAAAGAAAGCAGTTCAGCAAACATTGGACAGATTTTTTTAAACGGCCATTTGCCCCTTCATTTGAATGGCTCGGCCCCCACCACTCACTGTTGCCCACTACCGCATCAACCATCTCCAGTATGTTTTCTTGTTATATTATTATTTAATTGATATATTGGTACTTATTAAATATTGATTTCAATTCTCCATAGTAGTAGTGTTGTTTTTGCTCTTTATTTAATTTTTGGTAAGAATATTTAGACAAGAAATGTACCATGGGAAAGTAACCCCTATTTATATTATTACTACTACGGTAATTTGGATTTCATTATCAGTCATTATCATTTCAGTTAAAATCGCATTGTTCAAGAACACATCCCCAACGTCAATTGAGGAGTTGGTTTATATCCTGCGAAGTGCTTTGTGATGTCTTGATTGTGTAATTATTATTAACTTAATAATTCAAATGCAATTATTATTATATTACATATATTGTGCTGGTTATTAATTTTCTCAATTGTAAAATAGATTTTTCTTTTTCAAGATTGATCCACTTTGATTTTCCCACATGATACATTATTTATTTAATTTATCAGAACTGTTTGAAGATTTGAATCTTCCTTTGAAGATTAGGTTAGATTTGTAATTCAAATTCACCATACCAGTGCCAGTGAAAGGAATTGTGTATATTGAGAGAGTAAGTTGCTGTAGTAGTGAAAAGAGAAACAACAATGACAGCAAATGTTTGATACAGAGCTGGGAGAAGATCTGTGAGTGAGCAATGGTAGTCAATCATTATACTTGCATCAACTGTCTAGAAATATAGTGAACTTCTAGCTTGCCATTCAAAAAATACCCATTTGAGTTGAAAAGATAAATTCAGAACTGTTAAAATATAAACAGTACTTAAACGAATATTTATCAGTTTTCTCCAGTCTAGCAAATAAACAGAATTCAAAATTACTTCATGTATGTTAACAGAGTCACTCCACTTTACAATATATCCTATGAAGTGCTTTGGAATTCTGTATCCCCGTGACTTGAAAGGTGCTAAACTAAATGCAAGAATAACTTTATTATTCCGAGGATTCTTTTTGTAAATGACTAGATACAGCTGAACAAACCAGTTCATTATTTAACATTGTTTCAATCACAAATTTCAATCTATGGATAGAAAAACTTGCAAATTTATAAATCAACGAAATATTTTTGAATTCAATCCAACACAAAAGAATAATGATGCCAAAGAGAGACATGTGCCTTACTAAACTAATGACCCTATTAACAAAAAGGTATTTTGATACCAATAAATCCTATACCATAAATCATCCCCATTGCATGTGATTCTGCTAAAGCTGCAATCAAAGAACATACTGTTTTTAGCTTGTATTCCTTAGATTAGCTGCTGTTGTTTTCCTTTGAATGATGCCTTAGATAGGAGTTTGAACTAATTTCCATATCTGAAATCCCCTTCTCATATCAAATATAGTACAACATTGTTTGAGATGTTAAATGTCACCTCTACAATTGTCGTATATAATAATATAAATAATGATAATCCTTGCATTTAATATAGTGCCTTGTCATGTCTTTGAAACGTCTCAAATCGCTTCACAGAATATAGTAAAGAATATAATATGAAGTGAATTTACTATATTTTTGTGGGCAAAATGCGACATCCAAATGCTTTAATAAAGATGTTATATAAAAGCAACTTATTACTATTATTATAAGAAGTGATCTTCTGTTGAATGGAGTATTTAACTTGTTATTTATACATTTAATTTATACGTTTAATTTATCATTTTAATTAATACGTTTCGCCCACAACTATACAATCAATTCACTTTACAGTATATTCTGTGAAGCGCTTTGAGACGTTGATAAGATGTGAAAAGCGCTATATCAAATGCAAGAATTATTAGGCTTATTATTATATGTAGTTTTCAATATTTTTCTGTTATTGGCGATTTCAACCTCCATTTCACCCCCTCCTGCCCCATTTTCTCAGAATTTTCCTCTTTACTTTCGTCTTTCAACTTCTCCCTTCATATCAACACTGCCACCCACACCCACGGCCATCCTCTCGATCTGGTGATCACCCGAGGCCTCAACGTCTCTGGCATCACCATCACAGACAAGGCCATTTCTGACCATTTTTTCATTTCCTGCAACACCTCTATCCCTCCCCCCTCCACTTCCAAACCCACCACCATCTTCTACCGGCCCTGGAAGAAGATTCCCCCTCAAACTTTCACCTCTGCCCTAGAAACCTCCGACCTCCTCCCACAATGGCATTCTTTTTGTATCGACCCATCCTCCGCCTCCACCGCCCTCCACAACACCCTCTCCACTACCCTTGACACCCTGGCCCCCCTCACCTCCAAAACCGTCTCCCATTCCCGATCATCACCATGGTACACATCTCACCTCTGCTCCCTCAAAAGCCAAGTGAGAGCAGTTGAACGCACTTGGCTCAAATCTGGCCTCACGGTCCACCGGCAAATCTGGCTGGACCGCATCAAAAATTACCGCTCCGCCCTAGCCACCGCCAAATCAGCCTTCTACTCCAGGATAATCCTGGAAGCGAAGGACAACCACCGCCTCTTCTTTGCCATCACCAACCAGCTCCTCCGCCCCCCCCCCGCCTCACCTCGCAGATCCTCTCCTCAAACGTTTGTTGTGAGGAGATGCTGGATTTCCTCGAATCCAAAATCGAGAAAATCCGCTCTGCGGTTTCCTCCCCCCACCACTCCTCCACCTCCGCGCCCTCATCAGCTACCTCAACCCCTACTCACCCCCCATTTCACACTTTCAACCCCACCACCCCGCTTTCAATCACAAAAACAATCACCTCCATGAAACCCACCACGTGCTCATTGGACCCCATCCCCACCCCACTCCTCCGCACCCAGCTCCATTTATTAGCCCCACTCATTTCTGACACCATTAACCTTTCCCTCTCCTCAGGAACCGTCCCTACCTCCCTTAAAACAGCCACCATCACCCCTATCCTGAAGAAACCCTCCCTTGGTGCGTCGCAACCATCAAGTTATAGACCCATCTCCAACCTCCCATTTCTATCCAAGGTCCTTGAAAGAGTGGTTGCCTCCCAGCTCCGCTCTTTCCTTTCAACTCATTCACTTTTTGAACCCCTCCAATCAGGTTGCCGCCCTATCCACAGCACAGAAACTGCCCTGGTTAAGGTCACAAATGACATCCTAACCGCCTGTGACCAGGGCTCCCTCTGCCTCCTTGTCCTCCTTGACCTGTCTGCTGCGTTCGACACAATCGATCACACCATCCTCCTTCAACGTCTTTCCTCCCACCTCAACCTTCAAGGCACAGTCCTTGACTGGTTCCACTCTTATTTGACCCATCGTTTACATTTTGTTTCTTCCAATGGCTTTTCTTCAAACCCCCGCACAGTTTCCCACGACGTCCCTCAAGGCTCTGTCCTCGGTCCCCTTCTTTTCACCCTTTACACGCTCCCTCTGGGTGACGTCATCCGCAAACATGGGGTAAATTTCCACATGTATGCGGATGACACCCAGTTGTACCTTTCTGCCTCATCCCTCAACCCCCAGACGATCGATGTTCTGACAGCATGTCTGTCCGACATCGAATCGTGGACGAGGGACAACTTTTTGCAATTGAACGTGAGTAAGACCGAGGCCCTCCTGATTGGCTCAAGCCAGCGCCTCCGCACATCGGGCGCTGCCAGCCTCAACATCCAAGGCTGCACTCTCCACCTCACAAAGCCAATCAGGAACCTCGGCATCATGTTCGATCAAAAACTTTCCTTCCTCCCCCACATCCGCGCCTTGACCGGCACCGCCTATTTCCATCTGCGCAACATTGCCAGGCTCCGCAACTATCTTACCCCCCGCGCTGCCGAAACACTCGTGCACGCGTACATCACCTCACGGCTGGACTACAGAAACTCTCTCCTAGTCGGCCTCCCCAGTTCCTCCATTCACAGGCTGCAGGTCATCCAAAACTCTGCAGCCCGTGTACTATCCCGCACCCGCCTCCGCGACCACATAATCCCCACCCTCGCCCGTCTCCACTGGCTCCCCATCCTCCAGAGGATCGAATTTAAGATCCTTGTCCTCACCTACAAGGCCTTACATGGCCTTGCCCCATCCTACCTAGCCGATCTACTCTCCCCCTACACGCCCACCCGGGCCCTCCGTTCAACAGGACTTGACCTACTCCAAGCCCCCCCGCCCGAACCGCTCCACCATCGGAGGCCGGGCCTTCAGTTTCTCCGCTCCCACCCTTTGGAATGCCATCCCTCAATCCCTCCGTTTCACCTCTTCCCTTTCCTCTTTCAAGGCCGATTTGAAGACTTTCCTCTTCGATCGTGCCTTTTGTTTCACCCCAAACTCTTTTACCTCCCCTTCGTGTTTCACCCCTTCCCAAACACTCCCCTCCCAGCTCGGGTCACACGCCTCTTGTTTAGCGCCTTGGGACGTCCTCCCGACGTGAAAGGCGCTATATAAATGTAAATTGTTGTTGTTGTTGTTGTTATTGTCAGACTTTGGGGCACTTCGAAGGGCACAAGATTGATCTTGAGAATGATCTGGAGTGAACCTGATGAGCTCAAGCATTTCAGTGAGGCCTTCCTTGGGAAAACTGCCAACCAATCTTATTAACCAGATACTGTTATGATGCAGATTGAATTGAAATGGTATTCACTGTAAAGCTATTTTTGGCCCCTAAAAATGGTCCCAGTGAAACAGATTTTTACCCATTTTGGGGCACTACCATTCAGATAATCATTGTAATTCCAGTGTCAAAATTGCAACATTGAGTTTCATATGCAAATATATTGAAATACATGAGGAAACACCCTTCTCCCTTCACTATTGGAATAATAATTATGGCCAATGCATACAAGAGAAGGAAATAAATGGCAGAGAATTAGAAGGGCTAAAATGTATGTGTTATATATACTCTGGCACAGACTAATTAGACTGAATAGCCTATTCATGCTACAAGGTTCTTTGCAATTCTTTGGCCATCTTCTTCTCAACCATGCCCCACTCTCCAGCTTGGGCTTCCAATCCATCTTTGTAAAGGCTATTGGGATGTTCTCCCTATTTAAATGTTCTAATATAATCCTTTTGTGTGAAAATATATCAGCCTGTTAACACTCCCTGTCTGGATTCACAGGTGAGAATGGTTGGCTGAGTTAAACACTGTACCTTTGGAGCCATACAACAGCATGTGTCAGCGACCTTAAGAGAGAAGAAAATCAGGAGATAAAAGAATATGTGCAAGATGAACTGATTTGAACAAAGCATCTCTAACTTTATATTGCTTTCATTACTCTATGTTGAGGGAATAGTTTCCCATCCAATTAATTGATGTAGGCGAGAGAACAAAATCAATTTTGTGACTCTTTATTTCATTAAGTAGAGTCTATTAATTTGAACAACATGAAATCCTGGGTTTATGGATATTTAAGAGATTGAGCTCCTGAAGCTTGAGCTGCTCTGTAATTGTGTTGTCTTGACCAATTACCCTCTATCGTCATGCCTTCCTACATTGAGATTAAATAATTTATCATACACCATCTCTGCTTGAGCCCTGCTCCAGATATGCTTTGCTTAGTGTTTCTTAATGTCTTTTCTGTACAGATCACTGACATGGGTGATCACTCCCATTTTTGTGATGTTTTTATAGAGAGAATAAAATGATTTTGTTTCCCCCCCAGAAAGGATCGACTGCAGAAATGAATCTGAACAGATGGATTTGCGTGACTTATGAAGTGTTTATTTTGAGTAATGTTTCACCAAAGTATTAAAAGTTTACATTGTTTTAGCCTGTATGATCATTCTGTCTTAAAATTTAAGATTCTGTAGTTTCTGGAGAATTTTTCAATTCATTCTTAATTTCGGGATGATTCTTTTTAAGGATTAAGGAAAATTACCTTCTGTCCCCTTACAAACAGCCCTTTGAGCCTGTTCCACTATTCTATCAGATTATAACTGATCTGCACCTCAAGTCCAAGTATCCGCTCTTGCACCATATTCCATAATAACTTGAACTAATAAATAACTGTCCACCTCAGTCTTGAAAATGTGAATGGATCTAACATCCACAACCTTTTGGGGAGATAATTTCAGATTTCCACTACACATTGTTTTTAGTGATATTTGTATGTGGAACCCAAATCCATTTGTCTGGGAAATTATAGGTAAATCATCTTTGTATCCACTTTTATCATGTCACTTGTAATTTGAAGTACCTGTACACTTAGTCCTCGTTCAACGCCGCAGTTGTGTTTTGCAAAAAGTTTGCCTTTAAGCGAAATGACATTAAGCGAAACCCACATAAGATACCGGACGTGGAGCGTCTATGTACGCCTACGCTACTCAAAGTAGTTTGTTTCCACACATGTGAACTACATAATAGCGAACTTTGTGACTTTAAATGAATATATGTTCCCCTATGTAATGGCAATGTAAAAAGAAACAATGTTGACTGAAGCAAATGTTAAGCGACGTCTACCTGTACTTTTCAATATATAAAAAGTTAAATTGCATGTACCAACAACAAAATTACATTTGAATAGCGCCTTTCAGGACGGGCAGACGTCCTATGCACTGAACAGTCAGTGTTTCAGACCTTAGCTGGGGTCGGGATCGGGGAGGGTAGAGGGAAGGAAGGGGGGTGACTGATGGCATGATTGAAGAGGAGGTAACCTTAATCCCAACACTAAACCTAGCCCTAACCCTAAGGATGCCCAAACCCTAACATTAACTCTAACACTAAACCTACCCTAACCCTAAACCTAACCCTAAGGATGCCCTAACCCTAAACCTTACCCTAAACCTAACCCCAGCCCGAACCCTAATTCTAACCCTAAGGATGACCTAACCCCAACCCTAAAACTAAACCTAACACTAACCTTAACCCTAACCCTAAGGATGCCCTAACCCTAAATATATCCTTACCCTAACATAAGGATGGAAATTCAAGACTAAATGGGAAATCCAGTGGAAATACAAGAAGAACAGGAACTCCAGTGGAAATATCTAACCTTAAATCTAACCCTAACCCTAATGCTAACCCTAACCCGAATTCTAAGAATGCCCTAACCCTAACCCTAACTTGGCAGGACTTAAGGGAGGCTAGGGAAGGGGAAAGGTGGAGGGATTGCGGGATGGAATTCCAGAGGTTGAGTGGCAGAGTGGCTGAAGGCTTGCCCGCTAATAGTGGGGCGGATGGAGCTGGGGACATGGAGCAGATCAGAGCTATTGAGCGGAGGGGGCGGGCAAGTTGGTAGTGAGTTAGGAGGTCGCTGAAGTAGGGTGGGGCAAGACCATGGAGGGCTTTAAAGATGAGGCACAGGATCTTGAATTGAATCCTCTGAATGATGGGGAGCCAATGGAGTCGGGCTAGGATGGAGGAGATGGGGTTACAGAGGTTGGTACGGGAGAGAGCATAGGCTGCAAAGTTTTGGATGATCTGCAGCCTATGCAGGGAGGAGTTGGGAAGGTTGTCAAGCAGGGCATTGGCATAGTCGAGCCTGGACATGATGAAGGCATGATCGAGAGTTTTAGTGTCCTGAGTGGCGGAGTCGGGCAACATTGTGGAGGTGAGAGAAGGCAGAGCAGGTTATAACATGGCTGTGGGGGAGAAAAGACAGTTGAGGATCAGACAAGACATCTGGGTCCCTGACTGGCTTGGTAAGGTGAAGTGTGCAAACATGGAGGTTGATTCTGCCGGTGCCCAAGTTACGGAGGACCTGATGTGAGCCAATCAGAAGGGCCTCGGTCTTGTTGAAGTTCAACTGTAGAAGGTTAGCTCTCGTCCAGGACTTGATGTCGAACAGGCAGTCTGTCAACATGTATCTGTTATCCACAAAAAGGTATTGCATATTTTGGATACATAGTATGAACAACCCTAATGTCAATGTGATTTAGTTTAGGGCCCCCAGCTCCCATAATACAGCCTTGAGTGGATTAATGGACTCATCCATGGAGGCATTAGAGTCAGTTAAGGCTGCAGCAGACTCGCCATTTGAATTTTGGAGCCCACGTATTTCTAGCTATTCAGTGATAAGTGATTTCTAGAATCTGCAGCAATGAAACATTGCTCTAGTATGAAATGCCATGGAATAGGGTCTTGTGGATGTTGTACTTATGAGTCATGTCAGCCTAATTTTGGATTTATTCTGTCCTATGTACAACAAAACAGCAACTTACAGTTATGAAGTAGAGGATCAGTTCTGTTGCACTATTGTAAACCCCACACTAACATCAATTTCGGCACAGTTTTCTGGCACAATTTTTCCTGGACATGAATGAGGTTTTGAATCTGTAAATGCTACAGTCCTTCAATTAGATCTCATAATATTTAACTGAAGTGAATCTTTAGTCAAAACACTCTGAAGTCCTGTAGATTGGTATGTCATTGTTTTTGTTATTCAAATTTTGCATTCTCAGGATGAGCAACACATAAATATCAAAAACAGTTTCAGGATCATTACACCAGTAACCCACAAGGTGACTCTGCTGCCCACGAATGCTTCATGACTGTTTATGGGACATTGTTGTGTGCAAAATTCAAAACCACATAGATGTGAACAGGTATTAGAATTCTTGGTTGCAGGTAAGTGTTATCTGCAACATCTAATTGGAAGTTTTATCATTATCTGTGAAAGGAATGCATAGATGGACCAGGAAACCATCTCATTGATCAACTCGACCACAAGGATGAAAAGATCCCTATATGGGTAAGCGAAAGTTGATTCTCAATTATTCTATGCTTTCACGTACAGCCTTTACCATCACAGCTTCATTTAATTGATATTAAGCAGACAAGCAAATAACATATCCACTTGTCGTTTCATTTTTATGCAGTAACAGGTTAGATTTCCCTCTTAAAGAAGAAGATTGAAAAATTTCAGTTTAGGAATTCCACTTTCACCAACACGATAGATTAGATCTTTGATAATAATCTAATACAGCAGGGCACAAAGCAATTTTGACAAATTCCATTAGTGCATATGCTACATTTATTTTAAATGTAGGAATAATGTGATTTTTTTGGAAAATCATTTTCCATGTTAAAAAGCGTCAGCAATTGGGTATCAGGTGTGAAAACCGCCAAATGAAATGGCTACTGTATTACCTTAGTTCAATGACTAGTTAAAGCAATCTGCAATGTCACAGAAATATATTGATTGGGAATAAACGTAACATTCTCTCTGAAAGTGGATAGAATGAAACTATCAAAAATAGATTGCAGGGAGCAGCAGAATTATTTTCTCACTCAGACAAATAGTTGGCTATATTCTATTCTACATGCTATTCTTCATTGAAATAACACTGCGTTCCACGGGTGCTTGAATATGGTCAGCATGAAGCACCAGAAACATCTTACATATATCAATCCTTTTAACCTGATGGTGAGTGAGAATTTGACCTCTTGCTGATTCACATGCTAGAATTCTTGAACAGGTACTAGTGACTTGTATCATAAACTTGATTTTCTGGTTAGGTTAGTCATTTAGCCCTGGTGATGGCCTTTCCTGAAATTGAACTCTCAAAGGGTAGAACTGTCCCTGAAGCATATAAGGGCAAATAAAGTTTTAACAACTTATTGTTCTAAGTTTCATCTACTTTGTAATCATATCTTACTTAACTTTATGGATTTATCCTTAATTATGAATCAGCAGATGATAGTACAACCTATTGCTGCGGTTGATGACACAAAATTAGGGGGCACAGTAAACTATGTAGCTAATAATAGTAATCCTTGCATTTGATATTGCACCTTATCACATCTTCGAGACGTCTCAAAGACTGTAAAGTGAAATGACTGTATATTTTATGGGCAAAATTGAATGACATTTAACCATCTGAAACTCATGTTTTGAAGAATGTGATCAATAGAGGATGCATCACCAAATTCACTTTAGTAAATATAGTATCATTATATGCAGCTTCAAGTACGCATTTACTGATTATGAAGAGTGGGCTGCAAACTATCAATGACTGATTAATGGGAGCATCGAAAATAGTAAAGACATGCTATGCCAACTATTTAATCTTTATTATTCTGAATTCTTCTAAATGTCATCCTAGTGACAAACACAATTATGATACATGTTGAAATATATGAATTTCTTTTTAAATGTAGGGCCTTGGGACATCCTCCCATTGTGAAAGGCGCTCTATAAATGTAATTTGTTGTTGTTGTTTTTAAAAGTTTCTATTCTATCACATGGTATATGTGTTTTATCTATTCCATATAGATCTTTGGAACATTGTCCTCTTAAAAATTGAACATTTTCCATTTAACAATGAATTGCAAAATTTAAATTGCCTCAACATGTACAAGGCAATTAAATAATCTCAGCAGCTCTATTCATGAATATATTTGAGAAATCAATTTATTCATGCTCACGTACATTGCAACATTTACAAGCCTCAATGTCTTTGCTAATTAGATAATGACTAAAGTAACACATCAAGAAATGTTTATAAACCCCAGAGGGCGGATAAAATGTTCAATAAATCTCTTTACACAAAATTGTTAATCACAAATTGAAGTATAAATAGACTTCACATGTTTTACTTTTGTTTCCATTTAGAAGCATATGAAGCTGATGTTATTACATTTCAAAGGTGGTACATTTTAGAAGATTTTAAAGTATTAAAAATATTTCCGGATTACAATCCTGTTAATTGGTGAAAATTGTATAAATACATACCAGTTGAATTTGCTATATCCAACCATCCTTTTCAAAACTACATAAAATCAACAGCATCAAATTCAGCCATCTGAGTAACTTGTTATGCTAGATCACATATGAATCTGAAAGGGCTTTATAGATCATTGCTATTATTTATCAGCTTTGCTCACATGGGAACACATTATAGATTAGAAGATTGTGGGTTCAAACTCTATCCGAGGACTTGAGTTCATATTCCTGGCTGATTTTAAACTACAGAAATGGTAGAGGCATTTCTTTGTTAGAGGTGCCATGCTTTGCGTATGTATTTTATAACGTGCAACTGATCTTACTTGGCTTTTCTGTTGGATGTTAAAAGATCCCACTAGCATTACTTGTAAAGGGAGTGTCTTGTTATTCCATACTACGTTAAACACAAAGGCAAGCTACAGTGTTAGCTGGTTAGACTCCCAGCAGTAAACCGAGCAGGATCCCCAAGACTTGGCTCTTAACCTACGCCTAATACTTTCTGGCATTAGGTAAGCAGGATCCATCTCTCCAGTGATGTAGTGTGCATTCCATTCCAATATTCTATCTATGGAATATCTATGTGTAGGTGAAATGCATGGAATTGTTTGGTTCAGATATTCCTAAGCATGGTGATGTGGTTTTGCATGTGTCCAATGTCCAGCTGACCCAAAAAATGTTAAAACACAAATAAAGATATACAGGCATTTTTTTTATTTCACAAGAGTAAATAAAACAAAGTTTGGTCTTGCTGTAAAACACCACGAGACCAAAGATGCACAGCACCACTACAAAAGTTTTTTTTTTTTTTTTAAAATGATAATTATATACAGGTACTTGAAAAATGCTCCTGATAATCTGGCTTTCTCCAACACATTTAAAAAACTAAAAGGGAAATCTAGTTATGTTACATAGTTGCATTATCAAATTTGAATTCTTAATTCTCATATTAAATACTGAAACTTTTAAGAGTAAATAAATTATTTTTACAATTATGTTTTTAACACTGAATCTTTTTGAAGTAAATTCTTGTAATACTGCAAAGCTCACAAATTACATCAGCATCAGTTTATATTCGAATCTCATCAGTGAATGTCTTGGCAGGGATGATGGTGGAAACTATTGAAAGTACAGACTTCGTTCATGATTTCAGAAATAATTTAGAAAGACTTATTGGTACATGTGGTAAACAGTAATCATTTTCTTTCCAAGAGAATTACTGCTTATAAAATATAAAGAATGTTATCCATTTCCTTGAAATAAAGCAAAAAGCTGCAAGGCTTGTTTCTTTTCTGATTAAACAAAAGCTCCATTTGAAAGCTTTTAATGAGGTAGACGTACTGCGATGTTTGTAAAGTGTTACAGTCGCTGGCATATTTTATAAAGTGCTGTTGATGGAAATGGATCTAGTGCCTTTTCTGCATCTGTCCAGTTATGAAAATTTGCTTGATACCATTCAACTAAACAAAAAAAAACAATATAGTTATTTTCATATAAGAAAATATATGGAGAATACAATGGTCATTATAAGACTTCATATTTAAAAGAAGAAACTGAGCAGCAAAGAAAACAAATCCTTTTTTTGTATAAATTCAGTGTGTCTAAATTTCAAATTTTCTCCCCACTGGCATATTTCTCAATGCTCCTGGTCCCCATCCTCTTGCTGGCGTTCCAGATGCTGGTTGCTATGCATCCTGACTATGTGGCAATTTACTCATACGAGTTGTGGAACAGATTATTAGCAGTCCACTTGACTGTGAAGTGTATCACAGCCAAACCTGATCTCTTCCCTTTCAACTTCCAATAAAGGGCGCTGTAAGATGGATCAGGAAAGTAAATGGGTGGCTTTCTCCGCCTCAATCTTTGGAAGTTTCGAGCCAATTTAGCCTCCCATGGAACCCCAGCTGAGACCAGCACGGACTGGGATTCAAACAGGTGAGCTCCTGGTCTGTACACTGCAGCTCTAAAGGTAATCCAAGGATATAAATTAAAGATGAGAAGGAAAAGAGCTAAGAAATGTTCTTATTAGTTTTCCTCTCATTTTGCAGAATGATGTTGTCCATAAAAATGTTTTTTGGGGGGTGGAATTCTAACGTAACAACAAGAATGATAAGCTTTTTGAAAATTTTCTCCATTCAACAAAATACACTAAGAACTTGACAGTTACCTCTCTTGGTAAGATTTAAAACTGTAATGTAATTCTGCAATCACAAGTGTTCCCTCCAGCATTCCACAATCCTGGGTAGGATCAAATGCTCCACACATAAGTACTGTTTCAATTTAGGGCATTTAACCCTAAAACAAAAATTCTAAACATTTATGGTGTAAGCCAGCTAATGCGGAGCTAGGGTTTAACATTATCAGCAGAGTTGATAATGTTTATTTTTTAAAGAGTTGACGTTCTTTTAAATGGGGCTCCTGTGGCATTTAATGTTTGTAGAACAGATGCCAAATTCCTCATTTTCTATTTAAATTTTTAATTAAAATAAATACTTTGGAGTATTGGTGGATTCAGGGAAATTAGTCTTCCAAGACCAGCCACTGAAACAAATATTTAATTATTAATGGTACTCAAATATCAGGAATAGTCTTATTACTCCGATATGAACTCCATGCAACTAAAATACTTACAAAAACCACAAATCTAAATTAACAATAAAAGTAAAGCCTGATCTGTATAAATGACATAATCATCTTAAGTCATACATCTGTCCAAGTCCTGTGGAATTTTCTATAACTTATGACTGTTTCACATAACTAATACTTTGCATAAGTCATATTGAATGTATGGGCCCAACTGATTATGTGAGGTTTACTGTATAAATAGTTTCTTTACCATATCTTCCAATTTACTGCGTTAACAGTCTGTCTTAAGTTTTAATTAATATGCTTTAATCTACTTATCCAATACTTGCTCTACTTTTTAAAACTAGTTTAAAGCCTTTCCCTGTTTTCCTTATTTTTCCTCAACTACAAATTGGCTAAATCCATTACAAAATCCTTGTTTATCATTTAAGACTGCTGTATTAAATTAATTGAATAATGTAATCACGACAATAATAATTTGTACTTTTATAGCTACTTTCATATAGGACCATTTCAAAACGCATGGGGAAGGGGCTCTATAATAATAATACTAATCCTTGATATAGTGCCTGATCACATCAGAGAGACTTCTCGAAGAGCTTCAAAGGATGTACTATAAAGTTGCTGATGTATTTTGTGTGAGAAATGAGGCAGTCAATTTGCCACAGCAGGTTCCCACAGACCCTGATGTGGCAAACTGACCAATTTTATTTGGAGAATTTGTTGTCCAGGGCATCAGCAGAAACTCTTCTCTTTTCGAATAGTGCCACATCTTTAACATCCACCTGAACAGGCAGATAGTGGATGTTGAAGGGAGATGGCACCTCCAAAATTGCAACACCTCCACAGGACTGCACTGGAGTGTCATCTTAGATTATGTGATTCCAATTCCCTATATGGGACTTGCAACCACAACCTTCTGTCTCAGAGGCAAGTGTGCTGCCAATCTACCAGGCAATAATTCTCATCGATTCCAAGTTTACATATCTCTAAATTAATAGAATTTGTTATTCTATAATCCTTGCATTTGAAATAGCGTCTTATCACTTATCCGAGACGTTTCAAAACACTTCAAGGAATATATTGTGAAGTGAGTTGAATATTTGTGGGTGAAACGCAATTGCCAATTGTGTACACCTGTATCCCACAACCAGTTGTGGATTGAGTGACCAATTTATTTTAAATAAGGAATTATTAACCCCAGAAAGGAAACCAGGTTCCTACTTACTGCTAGGTAAACAGAGATGTGTGGAGTAAGGAAACTTGTATACTGTTTGCCCTGCCAGGAATTGAACCCAGGTCTCTCGCTTGCTGGGGAGTGCTCTAACCACTGAGCTACAGGACTCCAAATGGATGGTTCAGTCCAGTTCGGTCTTCCTCTCTTCAGACTTTTGTTATTTTCTTTCTCTCCATCACTTGTTCTCTCAGAACTGTAGATAAATTAGAAAGGATGATGTGAAATAGTTGGCTCCTACTGGCCATGGAGGAATTGGGAAACTTGAAGTGATAAAACTTGGAAAATATGCTGTTCCGAAAGGAAGTTATGCGGCTGTGACTAAGAAGTATGTACTTTTAAAAGAGATGAATTCAACCCAAACCAAATCCCAAACAAACTGCGCAGATAACCTTCATACACTATGCAGAGTGAATTACAGATGTGTATACTTCGGAAAGCAATTGGAGAGGAATACTATTGTATATCTCCTCATAAGGCCAACCTAATTAACCTGTTAGTTTTGGTTTGGATATAATCTGCACTTTTATATGCCCAATCCTCACTTAATCCTTAGAAAACAAAATCTATAAATATTCTTTCTGATCATTAAAGACAGTTTAGTAAGATTATTATTCAATAATTATCTTGCTTTTACACCTCCTTTACGCAAACTAGGCCATCTGGATTCCTCAATTCTTTGGAATTCTTTTCATGATCAATTTCAAAGTTTTTTTTCAAAGTATTCCAACAATACCTCATTAATGGTTACAAGATTAAAATAGCTTTATTTAGTTGTCAACTTGGCTTAGTCAGAAGCACTCTTGCCTCTGGATCAAAAGATTCTAGAACTTCAAACTGCCTACCTAAAAATATACAGTCTACACTTTTCAGAAAATTTTGAAGATCTTTCAACATGATGGGCTCTATGCAGCAATTATATTATTACTTCAATTCAGGATGGATATCAAAACATGGTCAGCCCTCCTGATAACAGCTTCACAATGAGTGAAAAAAATCAACACATAGGTCTTTCCCTTTCAACAACAAATTCTGCCACATCACAGCCACTTTGTCCAGAGTTTTTTGAATGCCCCTATATTTGCCACTCTGGCTGGATAATTAATAAACAAGTTGAGCATTTACCAAAATACTTCTCCCAACAATCATTTACAGGGCCGTACGCAGGATTTTTAATGGGGGGGTGCGAATTGCTAGTGATGGGACCAACAATGGCCGGGGGCTTGCGGGCTGCCCCCAAAGCCCCCTCGAGGCTCCGACGTTTTACACAGTTTGAGGTCTTATTTAATCGGTTCAGAAGATCAGGAGATTAGGTGACTCATGAGGTATATACCAGGCTTCTAAGAGACGCCCTGAACGTTTACTGGCGACAGCATCTGACAAATAGTGAGCTATATGGTACACCACCACACTGGTATCACAGACATTACCGCAGAGGCGTCTTAGGTTTAGCGGACATAGCTGGAGAAGCCGGGAGGAAACTGTCCATAGTGCTACTATCCTATGGGACCCATTGCACGGTCACAGAACACGAGGTAGACCGACCCTAACCTACATCGATACTCTGGAGCGCGATTCGGGTATTGGCAGGCGGGAGTTGTCAGGCTGCATGGAGAGAAGGGATCAGTGGAGAAGTGTGGTTGTCAATGCCCGAGTTCGCTCGATCAGATGACGGTGAAACTATTTTTATGCCAAATTCGTGCGACATTGATGTTTTTTCACTCTGGGTACAAAACTGAATGTGAAATAAAGTAGCACTGTTTATCTTTGCGGTCATATTTTTTTTGCATGCCTGTGGACGTCTCTAAAAGCAATTTTTAATTACAGGAATACATTTTTAATAATATAAATCAAATGTGATAATCAAGACAAAACAAGAAACATGATATTTCAGAAACACGCCTATCAAAACTTAAGTCATTTTTACTTACATTTATCAGATTAAAATACGATTTCAGCTTCCACAAAGTGGTGCTACCTTTTTATGTAGTGACTGTATACGGGATGATTTCCGATTGACACACCACGTAGACATAGGCGCTAAAGCATAGGCCTACGTCCATGAGTATTTTTTTTAAAGATAGGCATTCCCGTCCAGACACATATAACTTTTTTGTTGGGTTCTCAAAAAGCTTTAATTTCTCAGAAGCTTGTAAATATGTTGTCATTGTTTGCTAGCATTACAGTCACACCTCTCAAAACTTGAGTAATTTTTACCTACGGTGATCAGATGAAAAGATGATTTTAACTTCCAAAAGTGGTGCTACCCTTGTGGCTGTATACAGGATGATTTCCAAACGAGGATTTGAGTCTTGGCGCGCGCCTATGTTTATCCAGTCACGAGTCACAGACTCGCCGCGTCATTGACTCGTCTATCGACGCGGTATGTCTTGGGTAGACGCCGATTCTGGTGTGCGACTCGATAATTTTATATTAATACTAAAACATTCAAAGATGTGTGTTTATAATTTATACATAGTTTTGTAGAACTGATTGTTACACAATTGCTCAATAAATTTACTTTACTTGGTATTTAAATTTGATAAAAAAATACAATTCTCTACCCCGGAAAATGTGGACCTTTTATAATTTGGGGGGGTGCGTACGCACCCGTCGCACCCCCCCTGCGTACGGGCCTGATTTATGTATAGTGTGAACAGCAGAGGACTCAGAACAGAAGACCTGGAAGCCCCTCTTGTTATTCCATTAACAACTTTTTGCAAAACATTAAGTTGACAGGATCAACGAGATAAGTAAAGATAAATGATTTTTTTTTGTTAAATCTGCTTTTGCATTTACTTTAATTGAATAGAATTCGCAGAATCTAATTTTCAGGATTTCTTAAAGTGAAAATATAAGGGCTCCTTTCAATAACCAGAGGTGTGTCACATCAATCTGCCAAAACTATACTCCCAACTCTTTTGCAAGTTCCTGCAAGTTGATAGGAATTTAAATGATGACAGAGCATTCTGTCACTGATTCTATGTTCCTAACCTCTGGAACTCATTCCATCTACCCTTTTATTTCGCTCATTCTCTATGTGTCTTGTTGGGGTTAAACCAACCTCTTCAATTATATATATGATCTCTTCCTCCTTCCCCTCTCCCCTACCAGGCATCTGATCCCATCATCGGAATTCCTATAAATGTTATCCTGTGTGAAGGGCACTGCTTAAATGCAAGTTGTTGCTGGCTGAGTCGCAGCTAATTTTATAGAGCAAGAATCCACGGGAAGACCGGTCTAGTTTGTAACAGAATTCCCACAAATCAAAAGGAATTACTGTATAAAGGTTATCCTTGTTAGGAATTCTCTTTTGAAATGCTGAAAATGAAACACTGGTATTATGGTAGCAAATTATTTACAAGGTTTGAAGCTTAATTATCATGACTTTTGTACTGTATTTCACCTGAGGACCTATAGAATTTCTCATCTTACTGAGATAGATGTAAGGATTTTTTTCTGCAATGGAGGGAGAGAAAAGGAAACTTACACTATGCACTCAATTACCTACTCTGTATAGTCACGCTCATGTTTGACAAATAATTTTTCACATATCAATTAATATACTTAAGGAATCAATAGCAGTATTTTAAAAGACAATATTTTAATACAACACTATTTTTAAAACATAGATAACAAATTCCTTAATACAGTAATAGCCCGTTTATCCGGCATCCAGAACCTGGCCAATGCCGGTTAAAGCGCCTGCCGGATATTCGGCCAGCAGCCGGAAACCCACCACTAAAAAAAATGTTTTTTTAACACACACCATACACACCAGACTAAATAATAACAGATAATAACAGAATATTGTATTGGTACTTATTGTTAAAACTACTCTCTTGCGCTTCTCACCTTTACTGATTGAGGTTTACAGTCCAGCGATTCTTTTATAAATGCCGTGCGGGTGAAAAAAACGGCAGCGCGATTTTAAAGTCGCGCGACTTTACTAGCGGCAAGCCGATATCTCTAGATTCTACTAGCAGCAAATACTGCACCTGCACGACAATGTGGGTTATTGGCTAGCGTTATTGGCTTGCTGCTAGTATGGCTTTAAAGCTGCGCTCCGTTTTTTTCACCCACTTGGTGTGCTCCATTTAAAAAAGAATCACTAGACTGTAAATCTCAATCAGTAAGAGAGTAGTTTTAACAATAAGTACCAATACAATATTCTGTTATTATGTTATTATTTATGCATTTACAAATGCTCCAACGGTATTGTTCCGGATAAATTCCGGTTTATCGAATGGGGACTTTTTTTGGGGTGTGCCGGTTATACAGAAGTGCCAGTTCATCAAGTTACGGATAAACGGGCTTCTACTGTACTATGCTATAAATATATAATATCACAAACAATGCTCACTTGTTTTTCGAATTCCATCTTTCCAATCTACTTTTGGCCTCCATCCAAGTTTATGCAACTTTTTTGAATTCATTGGATATCCCAGGTCATTGGAAGGCCTAGTAAAGAAAAACAAAAGGAAAAATGTTAAGACGTTAACACAGGGGAACCTTGCTGGGTTCAATCTCACTAGATGCATAATATGTGAATCACGAACTTTTGGGTAGTCAGGTCACGGTGCTTCTTGCACATTCCGCAAGAAGTGACATTAGTGGAGACCTGACAATCTGGTGGTTATTTATTTTAGGATGGGAATCCAGCTTATCAACATTAGATATACTATACTTCAAGTTAGTTCAAGTTCACGGGAGACTAATACTCTATCAAAGGGTGCTGTTCGGCTGATGGTTTGTTTTAGAACAGTGAAGAAGAGAATACATTCTTGAATTTCAAATATTAATCAGTGGAAAATACTGGAGAACAGAATTTCCGATCAACTAAATTGTTATAGAACTAAATAAAAATATACACTTTACAGTAAATTCTCTAAAGCACTCTGTGATGTCTCAATGAGGTGATAAGGAGCTATATCAAACCCAAGATTGACTATTAGTATAAGGTATCTAGTAAGGAACGGCGATATGGGAATTTCCCGATATATCCATATCGGTTGGCTCATATCGAGATATACCGAAATATTGACAGTTTCAGTTTTTTCTTACTGCGCATGCGCTCGCATTCCGGGTGCGCGCGCATTCAGGGCCTATCTTCTCAGGAGGTAAATATCTTTCTCTCTCTGTGTCTCTCACCCTCTCCATCTCTGTGTTTTTCTGTCTGTGTCTCTCTATGTCTCTCTCCCTCTCTCCTATCCCCCCCCCATCTCTATCTATCTGTATATTATCACATCCACCGCGTCTCTCCCCCCACCCCACCCCCGTCGTCTCTCTCCCCCACCCCCCCGCCGTCCCTCTCTCGCACCCCCCACCCCCGTCGTCTCTCTCTCCCTCCCCCCCCAGCCGTCTCTCTCCCCCTCCCCCCAGCTATCTCTCCCCCCCTCTCCCCCCCAGCCATCTCTCTCCCCCTCTCCCCCCCAGCCATCTCTCTCCCCCTCTCCCCCCCAGCCGTCTCTCTCCCCCTCTCCCCCCCCCAGCCATCTCTCCCCTCTCCACCCCCCCAGCCGTCTATCTCCCCCTCCCCCCAGCCGTCTCTCTCCCCCTCTCCTCCTCCCCCCAGCTGTCTCTCTCCCCACCCCCCCAGCCGTCTCCCCCCCTCTCCTCCCCCCCCGAGCCGTCTCTCTCCCCCTCTCCCCCCCCAGCCGTCTATCTCCCCCTCCCCCCAGCCGTCTCTCTCCCCCTCACCCCCGCCCCCCCAGCCGTCTCTCTCCCCCTCACCCCCGCCCCCCCAGCCGTCTCTCTCCCCCTCACCCCCCCCACCCACAGCCGTCTGTCTCCCCCCACCCCTTGCATACCTGTATAATGTATTCGAGGACTATGAATACAAGATGGCGGCTTTGCATCTCGGTCTGTGCATTGTGTATAAAGATGAGCATTCTGGGTCTTGTAGTTGATTGTGCTCGCATCCCGATTTTTACCTCGATATATAGTTTTTCGATATATCGATATTTTTAAAATGTCTATATCGGCATATCGATATGAAAATCATATCGGGTTTTTAGCGATATACCGATATATCGCCGTTCCCTAGTATCTAGTAATTCCTTAAGATCTATTCACCTGAACAATGGTCATAATCATCGCCGCATTTTGCTATTAAATTCTAGAGTCCATTATATTACCATTAGATCCATTTATAACAAAGATTTTAATATACCGGGCGGGCATAGCATCGTCAGATGTACCAGAGATACTAAACCTAAAGTTCTGTAGCATATAATTGTGTGAAAAATCCTATGGTTGCCATGTTTGTTTATAAAAAAGACACATTATACTTGATGTATATGCAGATTTGGGGGATTCAGAAATTAGAATTATATTTGAAAATTCAATTTTTCTGACCTATCTTGGACGTGTTCAATCCATAGTTCCATCTCAGACTCCGACACAGTGTCAGTGTCAGTCTCAGTATCTTTGATCTGCAAATGTAAACACAGTAATTTGTAAACAAGTATCAGAAATACAATAATTTATTATTTTCACTCAAGTTTTCACTCAAATTATACACTCACTCATAGGGTCCGTCGATATGGAAATTTTCCGATATCGATATATCGGTGGGCTCATATCGATATATACTGTATATATCGATATATACCGACATATCGATATTTCCAGGTTTTTTAATACTGTGCATGCACACGTATTCGGAGGTGCACGCACATTCAGGGGTGCGCGTGCATTCGGGGGGGTGCGCGTGCATTCGGGGGTGCGCACGCATTCGGGGGTGCGCACGCATTCGGGGGTGCGCGCGCATTCTGGTGTGTGCGTGCATTCGGGTGTGCGCGCGTATTCCATTCTCTAGGCCCAGGAGGTTTGCAATGCCGACAACAAGGTAAGTTTGAAAAGTTCGCATTATACCGATAATACCGATATATTGCCGGAAACGATATTTACAATATACCAATTTTTTTTTATACTGAATTTTTCGATATATCGATCTATTTTAAATTCCAATATCGGCATATCGATGTAAAAAATTATATAAATATAACTGATATATCGATGTATCGCCGGACACTACTCACTCAATATTTAAACAGGTTCAGGCAGCACATGAATTAATAAAGAAAAAGAAAATTCTTCTAGGTATTAAAAGGTAAAATTCCTCTCGGTATTAAATGGAAAACCAGTTTAAATCTAAATATCAGAGTCTAATTTGGGAATACTTATATACAGCACTATATAAAGCTCTTAGACGTTACCTGAAATGGAGGGCACTATATAAGTGCGAGTTGTTGTTGTTATTTGAAAACTGTTATTTATCAAGAGTACCACAAATATAATGTTTCCTGATTGATTATCATTCATCTCTCCTGATAATTGTAGATAGTGATCTACAACAGAATATCACTGTCACAATTCTTTGGGTAGTTTAAAACTAATTTTCTCCCCACCTATCCTTCAGAGGGAATTAACTTTGCTCTGGTTTGGTTCAATGGGGATCTTTTTCTGACCCCCTCATCCTAGTGTCTAGGCTCACACATTCCAATTGCATTGAAAAAAACACAATTGTACCAAACTGACAAGGTCAAGAAAGTGGAGGGATTGGACCTTTTTACTTCAATTTAGCAGAATAATTTCTAGCAATATCAAATAGAAGGTTTGTTACAATTAATTAATGGAATTATATTTGGATTAGAAGGGAAATGTATACCAAGTCAAATTAAGAAAGACATCATATATCTTTGAAATAACAATGGAGGAAGTAAAGGTGACGAAAATATGTTAGTTAATATAATGTTTGTGGATTTTGAAGGACATAACACGACCAATGTTTTTCTTACCAGATGAACTAACTCCTTGGCAAGCTGAATGATAGACATCTCAAAATTTGTGCCAATGTTGTAGATTTCACCAGGTTCACCCTTCTCCAAAAGAGTCAGGAAGGCTTCTGCCGCATCAGTAGCGTAAAGGAAATGTCGTGCTTGAATTCCAGTTCCATGAACGCAACTGTGGGGAGGAAGGGGTCGGGGGAGGGGGATTACATCATATTAACATTTCTACTAAATAAATGTAAAAGTCATTATTAACTACCTCACCTCTCCATCATACTTGGGTCCCAACCTAACTGTTCAGCGCCTTGGGACGACCTCCCGACGTGAAAGGCACTCTATAAATGTAATTTTGTTGTTCTTGGCCATAAATGGCCTATTGCTATCCCTATGGCATCGTACACCACCATTGTTAAGTGCTCTGGGATGCCTCCAAGCATGGAGGGCGCTATATAAATTCAAGTTGTTGTTGTTTTCATGGTAGATGTTTATAGAGAGGATTCTGACCATGTAAAAGACAGGAAAACTGTGGGTTCATTAAAAAAAATGCACATCCATTTGAAACTATGGCTTGATGTATGACAGGTTATCTACCACAACAATAGTTGTCCTGGAGGCAGATAGGAAGAGTTAGGTGTAATTCTATTATGGGAAGGAAAAATTTGTGACAGTAAAATAGAAAAAGTATTCAAAAAGTATGTGGAATTCAAGAGTGACTCTGGTTTCAACTCCTTTAAAGCTACATACCATTTCCGATTATGCTGCAACAAAGCGATGAATTTTGGAATGACCTAAAGAACAATAAAAACAATCACTTTTTACTAAGTTACTAAATAATGTAACTTATGAAAATATTAGAGTACAATATTTGTAACAATATTGTTTGTTTATTTGATTACATGTATCTCTTGATTACATTTAATTAAAAACAAGGCATTGTCATGCTATAAAGAACATTGTTATGATAAAATTCCTCAAATATTCACACAACTTTATTCATAATTGCATTTCTTTCCCATTTATCTGCCAAAAAAAATGTTAAGCAATTTTCCAAATCCTATAAAGCTACTTTCTATTACTGGTTATGCTGCAACAAAGCGAAAGACAATTTTAAAATCTAAATTACTAGTTACAGAGCTAAATTTTGTTTTAAATTTTTAAAAATAATGGATTGGCTCATTCATCAGAAAAATCATTATGTAGAGGCACAAGTAAAATATGTTCAATTTTAAAAATAATTAAAATTTAGAGTTGTCCACAGACTTATGTTGTTCTGATAAACAGTCACAAATCTGCTACTGCTTTCACAATGATCAGATTCTGTATTGTTCAATGTACTGATAAACTTGGAAAATTTTATGGAAGATAACGGTAAAATTAATTATTACAGGCTTGTGGTCTTATATATGACAGTCTAATTATTTAATATGTATCCAATTGTTTATGCAACACATGTTTCACTAGAATAACACGTGGGTAAAAAAGTCGATAAAGCATCACAAATGTCTTTATTAATTGTCTGAATTACGAGAATTTGTTCTCAATTGTTCACAAGAACGCAAGATTGGTTTTAAAAATGCCCTTCAGCTCATTTAATCCTTCTGGAATACACACCGTAACATCTTTCCATCACTACAAAAAGTTTTGTCAAAAAGGTTTTGTTGTTTTAAATTTGTCACCTAGCAGCACCATGTTTTTAGTAAGCAATTCCAGATATTTCACTGTAAGTAAAATACCTCATAGGTTTAAACATTTTTTTGCTCTAAGACTAATACTAATAATACTTTACATGGTGTGTATTTTCAAGATATGGGCCAAAGGGCTGCCTTCAGCCAAACTTCTTCCAGATATTTCACTGTAAGTAAAATACCTCATAGGTTTAAACATTTTTTTGCTCTAAGACTAATACTAATAATACTTTACATGGTGTGTATTTTCAAGATATGGGCCAGAGGGCTGCCTTCAACCAAACTTCTCTTGCGGTTTTGTGGTCTGTGGTCCAACTCTTCCAAGAAATGCAATTTATCAGGTTTTTGCCAGTAGTGAATTACATAATAAAACATACTTTTTCTGGATATTGGTGAGGTCCATAAACATTACTACTTCTTGTAATAACAACCGGGAACTATACAAAATAAGAAAAGGTACAATATAACTCATGTAGAACTCATGTAGAATAAATATAGCATACAGTATAACTAAACAACAAGAACAATAAATTCCATTTACATAGCATCTTTTAAGTTGGGAGGATGCTGGACAGTTGAGAATTTCCACCCAAGCTTAGCGGTTGGATTCGGGCGTGTGGTGAAGGGACAGGAGGTGGGAAAATGACCAATGGTGTGGTCAAAGAGAAAGGGCTTGAGGTGGTCCTTGAAGGAGGCGAGGGAAGGGCTGGGGCTAAAGGATTCTGCAATGGAGTTCCAGAGTGAATGCTGAAGGCCTGATTGCCAATGGTGGGGCAGAGAGGACAGGAGTTGTGAAGTGCCTGCTGAGGGGAGGAAGCGGGTGGGTTGAAGGTCAGAGCTAGGGTGGAGCAAGATTAAAGAGGGATTTAAAAATGGGGTCCTTGAACTCGATCTCCTAGGGACTGGGGAGCCAGTGGAATAAGGCAAGAATGAGGGGATAGGCTAACAGAGCCTGGAGTGTAAAGGACTAGACCTGCAGAGTCTTGAATGGTCTGTGAAGGAAAGAGTCGGAAAATCAAGCAAGCAGAGAATTGGCATTGGCATGCCTGAATAATCAAAGAATACTGGTACGTGCAATTTTCACAACTACCCTGTTTTTCCTTTGTACAAAATTTTCCAAAGCTAATATGTTCATTTTAAAGCATTACAATTGCTGTGTGGTGTTTTCAACATATAATTGTTTTTCATATTCAACAAAATTCTCAAGTAGTGGAATAAAAGCATGAATTACTGAAGCTGGTACTCGACACTACACACCTTTGATTATTCCAGGTTAAAACAGCCTCAAAATACATTGTTTTTCAAATATCCATTTAAAACTTAGGTGCCAAAGTTCAACAAGGAAGAAATAATTAATGTTAAAATGATTTAAAAAGGAAAACAAGGCTTCTACAAAAATAAATAAGTTAGATAACAAAAATAATCAACAACATTACAGCAATAATTTGGAACATTAAAATAAACAGTGCAGACGTACCCTGTGGCTTTCCCAGTAGGACATAACTATACATTCAGATGCTGCTTTCGACACTGCATATGGGTTGGTTGGTCGTTTTGGTGATGTTTCATTAAATTCCTAGATCAAAGTGGCATTTTTGTAAAGAACAAAATGTACAGAGGGTTCACCTGTTGCATTCATGTAATACTGTTACTATCTAATTAAAGTAACTCATTATTTTTAATTACATATTCCCGAAATGTATCTCTAGTCACTTAAAACTAATTTGTAACCTAATTCAGACATATACTGCACCATTGTACACATTATATTTCCTTTTGGTGCAAATTAGTGCTAATTGTAGATGGTTCAGAATTGTGGATTAATTTCTACTGGGAATATAGTTCAAATTGACCACCAATACAGTTGAGGATCAAACAAGACACCTAGGTTCCTGACTGGCTTGGTGAGGTTGAGTGTGCAACCATGGGGGATGATGCTGCTAGTGTCTGATGTGTGAAGGTGCTGGCGTGAGCCAATCAGGACGGCTTCGGTCGTTGACGTTCCACTGTAGAAAGTTAGGTCAACCTAACATCAAGTCAACCAGGACTTGATGTCAGACAGGCAATCCGTCAGGACAGCAGTGGTTCTGGAATTGAGGGTAGAGACAGAAAGATAGAGTTGGCTGTCCTCCTTGTGGAACATGTGGAAGTTGACCCCATGTCTGTGGATGATGTCACCAAGTGGGAGCATGTAGATGTTAAAAATTCAAGATTCTGGTCCTCACCTTTAAAGCCCCCCATGGCCTTGCCGCACCTAACCTCTGCAACCCCCAACCAGTCTGTTCCTCCGCTCAGCAGGCACCGCCTGCTGCATGTTCCCTGACCCAACCCCCACTATCGGAAGGTGAGCCTTTAGCCATTCTGGGCTCTTTAATGTCCACTTCAATATGACAGATAGGGCCAATCATCTCATCCAAAGAATTGCACCTCCATCAATATAGCACATGTCCAGCACTGCATTGGAATGTTAACTTAGACCATATGAGTATCATGTCATCACATGAGTATCAAGTCATCTTCTGTTTCAAAGGCAAGAATACTACCAAGTATACTACTACCAGGCTGACAAGTTTCTGTAAGATTGTAAGTTTTGCCTATGGATAAAATATTTAATGATTTAACTTTTACCACATTGCAAGATTTCAAATGTCTAGGATTTATCTGTGTGCAATTCATCGTGACCATTCACTGTTAGTAAAGAACCAATGGATTATTGAATGGATATTCAATAGATTACAGCACTAAAAGTTACTTACTTCGTTAAAACTTCCTCCATAGACTTCATCTGTACTGACATGAATGAATTTCTCAACATTAACTTCATAAGCAGTGTTCACCAGGATGTGTGTACCGCCCACATTCACATTTGTAAATTCTTCAGAACACCAAAAGGACTGATCTGACAGAAACAAAACGTATAATTACAGCATTTATAGAGCTAATAGCTGTCCTGTTTGTGCAATTGGTTCAAGTATTCATTCAATACAGTAAACTCCTGATATATCATCACTCCCAGGGAAATTAGCTCAGTGACTCTAATGACTATGTAGGCATGAGAACGCCGAGGCCAGAGGACCTGCTCCAAATCACACTGCGGCTGTGTAGAGCGAGCAGCTGTCAGTGTGACAGAGCGGCCTTGATCTGCACAGTTTATTGGCGAAAACTCATTTAAATTGCAGTAGAGTATAATTTTATGTATAGGCATATATGTCTATTAAAAAAACTTTGTGTTCATTTTGCTCATTTTAACAAACTGAATCACTTAAACTTTACCGGATAGAACCTCACAGAAGGCAAGGTCTAAAATTTCAGGTTGGCAACAGTCAAAATAAACTACCACATAGCTGGCAGAGAACAACCTTTTCCCCACAGTATCGGGCCGCTCATCGCAAGAAATTGCTGAGAATTTAAAGGAGTGTGTATGGCTGAGCAATGCAGGTAAGTTTGTTCCAATTATATATCCAATGTTTTACTTATTGGGATGCACAGAATATGACTTTATACGTTACAAGAGAGAGATGAAATAAGGGTGGGTGGGGGTCCCTTATTCACATTTTGCAATGCAAGCCAGGATATTGACAGAATGATGATATAAACCAGTTGTCAGTTGTCATATATAGATTTTTTAAAAATATTTTTATTGGTGTTTGCACAAACATCATATTTCCTATATATAGATTATATAATAAAGCAACAGTGGAACTACAATTGATGAAATTATGGTCAACTACATAATAAGTGGTAATTGAAGAATAATTTATTACATGGGTTTCCAGGTTTCAAAGCTATTAGCAAACGAATTACTCCCACAAAATATGTTCTTAATAATGCAATAAAAGAAAATAAAGGCACACTTGTAATAAAAAAGATCTTACCCACATGGGTCTGAGCTGCAAAGTGCAAAACTATGTCAATTTTTTCAGTTGCAAATAACAGCTTCACAAAATATTTGTCACAAATATCACCCTTTGAAGAAAAAGAAATAACCATCACTACAATTTTCATGGTGAACATACATCGCTATAGGCAGAATTCATATTAGCTTTCAAGAGGGAACTAGAAAGATAACTAAAATAAAAGTAATTGCGGTGGTTTGGGGGAAAAGGCAGGTCATGTGATTAATTGGATTGTTCTTTCAAATACCACAAATACATGGAATAGCCACTTTGATGTTAATTTAGCTTTCAGGATGAAACTAGAAAGATATCTAAAAATAAGTAATTGCAGTGTTTTTTTTGGAAAAAGCCAGGTAATGTGATTGAGTGATTGTGGAGTCCTGTACCTGAGTGGTTTGAGCACTCAACAATAACAACAATAACTTTGATTTATATAGCGCCCTCCACGCCGGACGGTGTCTCAGAGTGTTTACAATAGCGGATCCCGGGACCGAGCCAGGGGTAGGGGCAGAAAGGTGATGAAAAGCGCAGTCGAAGAGAAAGGTCTTCAGCTGTGACCTGAAACTGGGAAGAGAGGGGGCGAGGTGAAGGGAGTGAGGAAGGGAGTTCCAGAGTCTCGGGGCGTAATGGCTGAAGGCACGGCCGCCGAGGGTGGAATGGAGGATTCGGGGGACATGGAGAAGACCAGACCCGGAGGAGCGAAGGCAGCGGGTGCTGGGTTGGGGGGAGATGAGATCAGAGAGATAGGGGGGTGCAGAAGAGTAGAGGGATTTGAAAACAAGAGTGAGGATCTTGAAGTCAATCGTCTCTGGGATAGGGAGCCAGTGAAGTCTGGCAAGGACTGGGGTAATGGGGGAGCGAAGCTTGGAGCGGGTTAGTATGCGGGCGTCAGAGTTTTGGATTAGCTGGATTTTGTAGATTGTGGTGCAGGGGAGACCGGAGAGGAGGGCGTTGCAATAGTCCAGCCAAGAGGTTACAAAGATCTACAAGCCTTACAAGTGTGAGACCTATGTTTCGAATCCAGGCAGGTCAGGGCGAAACCTTGTGCAAGTTTCCTTACTCAACATGCCTAATTGACCAAGGTTTCAGCGGCTTTTGGGGTGAGGTATTGCCAGAGACGGGCGATCCATCGTAGGTGGGAGAAGTCATTGCTGGTAACGGACCGGATGTTGGGGAGGAAGGACAGTTGGGGGTCGAACCTGACGCCTAGGTTGTGCACAGGTTCAGAGAGTTTTAGGGGCAGGCCGGGAAGGTGGAGGAGGTGAGAGCCGTGTGAATGGAGACGTTGACGAGAGCCAAAGAGTATGACCTCCATCTTGTCGACATTCAGCTGCAAGAAATTTGCGCTCATCCAGCCGCTGATGTCTGGAAGGTAACTGGGTAAGAGCGGGAGGAAAAAACGTTGGTGGAGATGTACTGCTGGCGGTTTGTGAGGTAGGACTCGAACCAGGCGAGTGCAGTCCCCCTGAGGTGGATGACAGAGGACAGGCGATATAGGAGGATGGCGTGGTCGACTGTGTCGAACTCAGCGGACAGGTCCAGGAGGATAAGGAGGCAGAGGGAGTCCCTGGTCGCAGATAGAGAGGACATCGTTTGTGACTTTCACAAGCGCAGTCTCTGTACTGTGGGCAGGGCGGAAACTGGACTGGAGGGGTTTGAAGAGGAAGTGGGAGGAGAGGTGGGCGCGGGCGGAATTGGTTTGCAACAAAGCGTTCCAGTGCTTTTGAAAGGAAGGGCAGGTTAGAAATAGGCCGGTAGTGGCTAGGGTTTGAGGGATCTAGGGAAGGTTTTTTTTTAAGGAGAGGGGTGATGACAGCAGTTTTGAGGTGGGTAGGGACTGATCTGGTGGAGAGGGACTGGTTGATGATATCAGCCAGCAGTGGGCAGAGGAGGGGGAGCTGGGTGAGCAGTAGGTTAGTGGGGATGGGATCGAGGCAGCAGGTTGTTGGCCTCATAGAGGTGAGAATGCGTGAGAGGGAGGAAGGAGAGACGGGGGAGAAGGAGTGTAGGAAGGGGGTTGAGGTAGGAGCTGAAGATGGGGGGGTGAGGGGGGATGGGGTGGTAGTGGGTGACGAGAGGCTGGAGGATGATACTGCCTGGCGGATATTGTGGATCTACAAGCCTTACAAGTGTGAGACCTATGTTTCGAATCCAGGCAGGTCAGGGCGAAACCTTGTGCAAGTTTCCTTACTCAACATGCCTAATAATAATCCATCCAAAAAAACATAGAATAAATTGGTCAGTTCAATCCACGACTGTTTGCAATTGGCTGCCGCGTTTCACCCACAAATATACAATCAATTCACTTTACAGTATATTGACTTGACAGTCTTGACTGATTGGGAAGTTACTAGTGCAAAAATTAAATGCAGTTTGTTTTTAAAAGAAACATATGAATCACCATTTGTAATATTCTTACTTTTACTGATTAACAAATTAATTCCTAAAGGCAGGAAGATATTTTTATCTATATGCCTTAGTCTGATTTAATTGTAATTTATTTCCTAATTCTTCAAAGAATATAAATCAATGATACATAGCTCATACATCATACAACCGTGTCAAATAGAGATACAAACCACCATCATAACCATGTTGAGAAGATAGGCAAAGCTGCTCCCAACGAAGCAGCAAACTGATGGAGGTAGTAGAAACAGGTTAAATGAATCCTCGTCTTTTTTTTAGAAGAACTTTACCTCTACCAAGCACCACTCTAATACAATGTGGTACGACCAGGAACTCAACAAGGAGAAATCAGATTTGCATCTCATCACTCCAAGAAGCTCCAAATGGGTATTTGATCTCATTGTACAAATGCTTTAGTTAACACTAATTAGCAAAGTGCTTTTCAACTTCAACACTGTAGCTATTCATTCATTGAAAGTTAGGTTTAGTTTCAATCCCATTACCTGTATAAATTTGTAGTTGTTTCTTCCAGAAACTGACTGCAAGTTCTTTAAACTTGAACAATAATCAAGCTGCAGGTGAAAACAAAAACTAGGATCATAAACAACAATGACAACTTTAGTGCCCTTCACAAAGGATAGCATCTTCATGCACTTAAATGATAAAATGTTCCTTTACAATATTACAAATGACCACATCTGATATTTAAATACAAATAACATTGGGTGAACAGACTTACCTTGTCCACATTTATAATTAAATAGTCTGGATATCTTTCCAGAAGGCAAATGATCACATGAGAGGCACTTCAAAAAAGAAAACAAATCTGTATTATTTAATGTGCGTTATATTGTAACTTTCAATTAATTGATTTAATCATCCTTGCATTGATATAGCGCCTTAGCAGTCTTAAAGACATCTCAAAGTGCTCAAAGAAGATACTGTAAATTGAATTGATTGTATATTTTGTGGGTGAATCTTCAACTTACATTATAAATGTATGTGATATACCTATCTTGCAATGCTACTATTTTTATGTTTCAACAGGTCACAAATCTAATTTATTTAAATTCCAAAAAGCAGCAAAAAAAAGTGATGAAGGAAAATCGACCATGATTCAGCTTTTGAACCTGAAGCCTCAAGAACAAAATGTAATCGCTTCCTCAAACGACATCTTGCTCGTTGTTTTCTGTGGATGGCTGATTTAACACATCTGATTTTTTTTGTGTGCATTTTTCGGTGTGTTTTCAAAATGTCAGGCGATGAGCTGCCGAGGAACTTTCTATTTTTCATAAAGACAGAAGTATTTATGCTGATGTTACACCTTACAGGTGTAAAAATGTTAATTTGTTTTACTCTCACAAGTCTGACCCTGTATAATCCGTACAATCGCCTTTAATCGCCCGAATCCCATTCGAGAGTTTATGCCCAAAGCGACTTTGACATAAACCTCCTATTTGCCTGGAAGTCATATCTAATGTATGATGCTCGGGTGAGGTTCACTGTCTGTGCCGCGCTGTCCGGGTGGAAGTTGACTGGGTGATCAGCCCATGTGAGAGGCACAGCGTGAGGAGCTCTGTGTACAGCACTTGTGTTGTCAGTGGGTGGGTCTGCAACTTGAGGTCATTAACATGAGAGTGTACGGGAGGAATGGCTGACAGACAGACAGACGTATACACCCCACCCACTACTTGGGGCCAACAGACACCCTGTGCCTCCTGCCCTTCGGTCAGCCCCGCGTCTCCCGCTGAGTTACTCACATGAAGCCGGCGCCCCCCGTCACCAGGAGGCCTTTAGTGAACCCGCGTCCCACTCCTCGCTCTCCCTCCTCCCTCGACATCTTTACAAGATACTTTACGGCTGTCGCAAAACAGCCGCGGTGCCACGGCGCCGTTTATCCCCCCCCCACACACACACACACACTTACACACACACAAGCACAGGTGAGGAGAGGCCAAAGCCTTCATAAGTATAAAACCCGAACAGTAATACCGGTGGCTCGGCCCCCGCGGGGCAGCTCAATGTGCCTCTTGCTGTCTGTCCAGTTTTGCGACAGTCGGTGCCAGGGCCTCGCTGAGAGATTTGACACGTTGTAACCGACCAACGTAGGTGACAACCAAACCTGCTGAGGCTGCAGCCCCGCCCCCCCTTCTGATAGTCATTGGCTGATACGTGACTGGGCGGGACTGATCGAGTGAGGTAGCGAATAGTGATTGGTAAACTCAGGTGTCAATCCTCCGTGTGGCCCGCCCTCTCCAGTCAGGTTAGAGTGAGGCGCCAGGCTATGACAGCTACTTGTGCTGAATGAATGCGTGAAGGGGCAGACACACACAGGCACAGAGACACACACAGGCACACAGAGACACACACAGACACAGAGACACACACACAGGCACAGACACAGAGGCACAGAGACACACACACACACACAGAGAGACACACACACAGAGACACACACACACAGAGACACACAAACAGACACTCACACAGACAGATATAGAGACACACGCAGACAGAGACACACAGACACACACAGAGATATGTAGTGACAGAGTCAGACACTAACACAGAGACACACACACAGACAGAGAAACTAACATACACAGGGACAGACACACACACAGAGTGTGTGACACAGACGCACAGAGACACAGTCACACACAGAGACAGACACACACACAGTATAAAATACACAGACACAGAGACACATACAGTATGTGACACCAGAGACACGCACACAGACAGACACACAGGGAGTGTGTGTGTGACACAGACACAAGTACACACACAGAAACACAGACAGACAGAGAGACAGACACACACACAGTGTGTGACACAGACACAGATACACACACACACACACAGACAGATACACACACACACTGTGACAGACACACACACACACACAGAGAGACAGACACACACAGTGTGTGACACAGAGAGAAACACAGGCAGAAAGAGTATGTGACACAGAGTGAGTGTGAGGCAGACAGACACACACAGACAGACAGGAAGGCAGGGTCTTGATTTAACAGGTTAAGTTATGGCGCTTCTGTTCCTTCTCGCCATGTTTGCTGAACTGCTGTTGCTGACATGTGATGGGAAGACGTTGGAGGGATTTTTCAGTAGTGATGCTGCAAGGCAGAATGGCGGGCAGCATATTGTTAAGTTTCTGTTTCACGGTGAGTATTACCAACCGCACTTTCAGGGAGCTCCTCACACATCTGTTTGAGTGTTCAGTCAGTACAACCCGCGTTTCGTTTCACACCATACGTACAGCTGTGCAGCATTCACACGACACCAAATGTGGTCCTTCTTCGAGGAAATAATAATTGTTGTATTGGATGCAGCATCTATAGGGTCTGGGCTTCCCAGCGAATGCAATTAACTGTAGTCTCTGCATTTGTGGGGTCTGCCGATTTGCACACAGCAAGAACTCTCAAAATGTATGTAGAGAATTGTTGGAGATACCCAGAGTAATGGTTGTAGGCCTGTACATTTTGATATCAAAGGTTACTTGGCACCTGGGTGCAGTAATAATCGAATGATCTATACTGTACTTAACAAATAAATGATTTATGTATCGGTTTGGCACAATTTGTTGCACTTTTATTGCTGATTTTGCAAGACCAGAGCTCAAATCTCCTCCTGGGACTTGAGGTCTTATTTTGGTCATCAGGATGTCTGACACGTTGCAGAAAACAATAACCATCCCTGAGAGTATACAAACCAGACTGAGAGTTTCATATATGTACACCACTTACATGTGGAAATGTTCCACTCCTGGGATGTGAGGTGCATTCCCTCCCTGTGGCTCCCAGAGCATGTATTAAAGTGCTGCTGCAGTTTAACCAACTAAAACTGCACAAGGGCATCGTCTGGGAAACTTCCTCCTGATTGTCCCCCTAGGACCACCATGCCTATTTGGGATTTGGCATGCATGGTTAATTTGGCATGCATGGTGAGAAGAATACCTGTCCTCTTCCCGTCCTGCTGACAGCGTGTGATCAGATGTGCTAAACATCTGTGATCATGGCTCTCTCTGCTTCCTTGTCCTCCATGACCTCACTGCTGCTTTTGACACCGTCGACCACTCCACCCTCCTTCACCGCCTCTCCTCCCACCTCAACCTTCATGTGTTTGCCCTCGCCTGGTTCGACTGGATCACTCCGGGGTATCAATCCATTCAATTTATATATTTAAAAAATGTAATCACTATATCCACGACTATTTTGTGGGACATTGCTATGCGCAATTGGCTGCAGTGTTCGTCCACAAAGTATAGTGAATTCTTCTTACAGTATAGTCTGTGAAGTGCTTTGAGACGTCTCAAAGACCTGATAAGATAACAATTGACAAATAACTGGGTTTCTACTTACTGCTGGATAAAGCATAATAATAGCAATACAGCAATGATAATCATTGCATTTGATATAGCGCTTTTCATATTTTCTTTTAGTAAAGAAACTTGCCCCGGATTTTGCCTGGCCAGGAATCAAACCCAGGTTTCTCACTTGTGAGGCACGTTCCAACCACTGAGCTACAGGACTCCTACATTATCATTCAACATGATATGAATTACAGTAAAAAATTGTGAAAAATCCAATTAAACTGCACAATGTAGGAGTCAAATGAAGAAGAACAAGGTCTGAATTATGAAATGATGTTCCAATGTCCTCATCCAAACTTGAACTCAGAAGGTAGCTTTAGATTAAAGTTAATACATAATTTACCTTTCATACTTCAAGGAGTCTCATAATCCCTTTACCAATTTTGTGATAGTCCCATCTTCCAAGTACAGTATTCTAAATGCCAGTCGCTCAAGGGAACTGCAATCATTCAGTGGGAGTACATTGATGGGCCCCTTTATAGTGATGCCAGTGTTGTAAGCCTCTTTGCCAGTATTAATGCTGACAGAATCATTCTGTATGAACAATATGGAGCATTAATCTCTGACAGTATTCCAAACAAGCACATTTTAGGGTTATTATCAATAACTCTTCTATTTGCTTTGTTTATTATATTCACCACTGGTTCCCAAAAGGGAGATATATATTGCATTGGAAAGAACCATTTTTACAATATAGTATTCAATCACTTAAATTTCCAGTTATCCTTTTCTCCATCGCTTTTTTTCTTAAATGGCATTTGAAGATCACCATCTTCTAGTTTGATTATCTTTTCCTCTGGAAACATTGTTCAACAGATCGTTTTTCAAATGGTTATATTCCTCCATGAATAGTCACTACTCAACTGGATCCAATGACCTCTAGCAAGTTGCTATGATATTCAAGAATTGGTATATATTGTCTCATTAGTAATAACTCATTTTTGATCATACAAACAAAAATGCATTTTCCCTCTAGATTTATAATCTGTGTTGATGAGGGAAATAATTTTATCTGACAGAGAACAATGAAACCTGAGCTGATTAAATAATTAACTCAAAAAATGTTAGATTTTGACCTTAAAAATTAAAATTTCTCATCATTGAAAAACAGTTGTTGGAACAGAGATGAATACTGAAAGAAAAGTGACGAAAACATTAATCCAAAATGATACTTGCATTTGATATAGTCCATGTTTTATGTTAGGAGGATATCTCAATGCACTTCACATCTTATTCTGTTAGTTGCAGTACCTCTGTGTTATGTAGGCGAATGAAACAGGCAATTTGTTCACAGCAAAATCTCCCACAAGTTATCCATGAAATGAATGACCAATTATATTTGAGATATTAGTGACCAGGCCATGGGGAGAAACTCGTCTCTCTTTTCAAATAGCGTCAAGGTATCGTTAACATCCACCTGAACAGGCAGGTAGGACATTGGTTTAAGATCTCGTCCGAAGGAAAAAACATGCCTCTTCGGGGCCTGCTCAATGTTTGAAAGAAATTAGACAGGTAGATCTATTTATCCTTCACGTAGAAGCACCTAGAATAAGTATTAAGGCATTTGTTATTTAGATTTTTAATATCAGCAACCCCAAATCAGCCTCATTTTCCAGGATAGATTTTAGACCACTTAGATAATTTTTATATTAAACACTCCATTTTATTTATTTTTGTCAGTTTTATCAGTATAGTATGATGATGTGCTTATAGGAATTATTATCCTATGCCTCATTTACATTACAAATATATATTTAATCTTCAGGTAGCAATGCTTTACTAAGTTGTCGGATAGACAGTGGAGCAATGGCTGCTGACAAAGAATCCAAACTTTTCCTCTTTCGTGAGCAGGAGTGGGTACAGGTACAGGAGGAAGGTGTGCACTGCTTACAGAAGCTGGCTGAAGCTCATTTAACTGGTAAGTGATCATTTTCTTCATATTACAATATACAGTATTATAAATAATGACCATAGTCTGTATTGCACGGAAACAGTCCATGCAGCTCAACTGGTCCACGAAGCCCACTCCACATGAGCCTCTACTCTTCCAAATCCTGTCACCCATATGCTCTAATATTTTGTTTTCAGGCATGAATTGAGTTTCCTCTTGAATACATTAATGCTTTCTGCTTTGAACACAGCTTTCAGCAACAGGTTCCACATTTTCCTCATCCTTTGAGTAAATACATTCCTCCTAAACTCTTTCGGATCCACTACTGGCTATTTTGTGTTTATGCCCCTTACTTTGGATTCTCCAACACCTTATCATTTTTTTTCCAGCATTTTAACTCCCTCCCTAAATGTGTTTGTCTTATAAATATCCATAAGCTGATTAGGCGAGAAATTACCTATTGAAAGTCACATGGACTGTCATTTCTTAGCTACATTTTCATACAGTGCCTAAATTTTCCTTCTACAGGTATTAATTAATTGCATTAACATTGTAAATACTGTAATGAGATTGGGATAATAGATCTACATTGACCATCTTCCACGTTTCTTGAATTTGGGAATATTTGCTTATTTCCAAACAGAAAGCATCTCCCTCTGACCCTCTAAAAATGACAATCAGTGATTCACAAACCTCTACCGTTGTACGCTAGGGTATAGCTCACCTGAAGCTAGGGAATTTAGCCTATAAAGCCTACTGAGAAATTCTGCCTCGTAAAAATGAATTTCTGGAGCCCACATCACGTAGGATGTTAAACAACATTTTGTTTGTCTCCTCCAAGAAATAATTTTATATATTTACTACCTCTTTATTTTTACTCTTTTCCAATTTTGGGTGGATGAGGGGAGGGGGGGGGGCGGGGGGCATCCAGGTGTCTGCCACATGAGGAAACTCATCACTAGATGGCTCGATTCCGACATTCTGCCACCATGATGCCAGTTCAGTTCCAAGGATATCATGCTTACCTGCCCCCATGGAGGATAATCACTGATTGATTGTTTGACATGAACAAGCATGGTTTTGAACCCTCACTGGGAGATGGTAAGGATCAGCAACTCCCAGCATACTTCCCGGGGGGAAGGGAGGGAGAGAGATGGGAGGGCGGCTGAAGGCACGATCGAATAGGAGGCTCTTGAGACCAGCCTTGAAGGAGGCAAGGGAGAAAGTGAGGCGAAAGAACTATGGTATGGAGTTCCAGAGTGGGGGCAGAGAGGCTGAAAGCCCGGCCATCGATGGTAAGGCGGGTTGGGTAGGAGACATGGAGCAGACCGGAGCCTGCTAAACGGGGAGGGTGGGCAGGTTGATAGGGAGTCAGCAAGTCAGAGAGATAGGAATGGCCTTGAAAGTGAGGACGAGGATTTTGAATTCGATTCTCTGGAGGATGGGGAGCCAATGGAGCCGGGTAAATGGGGGGAATGATGGGGTCATGGAGCCTAGTGCGGGATAGATCCTTAGTGACAGATCAGTGTAGGCCAGAGTCCTTCCTCCCTGTAGCCACTTAATAAAAATAATGCTTGTATTTGACATGTCTTCTAGATGTCTCAAAGCGCTTCAAAGAACGTACTGCAAAGTGAATTGACTCTATATTTGTGAGAGAAATTTCCCATGTTTACCATAAATCTACCTCATTGCTTTATCCTGGACTTTGCAAATGGGTCGGAGGAAGCATCTGTTGCATTCCCAGGAGCTCAGATGCATAAAGGAGGACTGTTTACACATAGGTCTTATATACCACTAGTGTGACTTGAATTAGGACCTGTTGTTCTTGAAGAGGGATAAGCATGACCAAAGTGCCCTTCGCTCCTTCTCAGGGTGGTCCTTCGGTATAGTGTCTGACTGTACTTGGTGTCCACCACGACCCCGAGATACTGATAAGAATCAACAATTGGGGCTGATGCCCGTTGCACCTTCCAGTCAATATCCTTGATGTCTTTGCTTGGGCCATGTAGAACCATGATTCAGCACTGGGGGGCGCCTACCACCATGTCCCACTGGTTGGCTCATTATTCATGATGGTGAATATAGCACATTCTCCTAAAATTTCAATTTCTTCTCTACCATTGTGTTGTAGTTACATTAATAGAACCATTTATTTGGTTCTGCTAATGTTTGCCTACGTGCTTCAGTATGGTATTGTACGCAGCCCAATTTTTTGACTTTCCTGTCCCTACAAACTTTGCGAATTTTCCCTTTTTTAAAATCCGTTTTTTTAACTTTCCTTTTGATGTAATTTAGAGCATTTTTTTAATTCGAAAGAGAGAAATGTGTTGACTGAAATTCAAAAATAAGCTTTATATTTAATTATTTACCTGATAAATCTATCGTTCAAAGTCACACAATTCTACCTCAGAATGGAGTTGGCAAATCTAATTGCTGCTTTTCTCTAGCTTCTTTATTGAACTATCATTGTCAGATTTTCATTGTCTGTTTTTTTGCGGACAATATTTATTATGCTGAATTTCCTTTGCACCTCTTTGATTCTGAAATTAGTTTTTGAAGACTGAATTGCTGTCATTTATGTGAGCTGCTAATTACACCCTCATAGAATATGCATGCAATGTTGTCCTCTTTTTGTTTTGTTATAATAATATGTGGCCTTGTCGAGAGGACCTTTCTATTCAGCCGTGATTGAAATGCCATTGTTCAAAAAGGTTACAACAGAAAATGAAAGGCCAGCATTGCTTTCATGAAGCAAAAGATAATCAGCCTTTGATGTCAAGAAATTGAGAATCCTATTTAATAGTATTTCAAAGCTGTTGATCAAGGTGATGCTTAATTTGTAGAAATGATGAATTGAGTTATTACCATACAAATGCTGCAAATGCTGCATTCGCTGAACAAAACAAAACCCTACAGTTTTGAAGTGTCAAAAATCTCTAATAGATCTCTACAATAAAATCTATTTAATGCTTGCTAATCTATGTTCTGTTGTGTATGCAACATAGCAGCATTGATGTGATTACCTTCTTTTCTTGAGTCTAAAACGTATCACAGCAAAATTGCAATTTAATAGTTTCTCTTTTACTCCAGTCTTGAAAATGAAATTGTACTGAAGTACAACAGAAATGGTTGTCTGCCAACATTTTTCTTAACTAATTTGGTTGCTGATATATTACTGTATGTTATCAATCTTAGCGCAGCTTTGAGTTCTGATCTTTACTGTTAACTCTAGGCAAAACAGGAAATCAGTGTATTTTATATTTACACTTCTATCTTATTCATATGTATTATAACAGACATTACATACTAATTACCAAGCAGTAATTCTGTGGAAGCGCGATGACTAAAGTAAAATAATAATTTGGTCACTCAACCAACGACCGTTTGTGGGACACTGCTGTGTGCAATTGACTGCCGCGTTTTGCCCGCAAATATAAAGTAAATTCACTTTACAATATATTCTGCAAAGCGCTTTGAGACGTCTTGAAGACTGAAAAGTGTTACATCAAATGCAAGGATTATTATTATGATGATTGGAAAAACAAAGAAAATCTTTGTTCTTGCTGACATACAGTATATTATCCAAATATGTGTTGGACTTAGGAAAGTCAGGTCAGGGGATTTGTTAGACACCGAGGGAGTCAATAAATGCTGGGAAGATTCTGATACAAATAAAATAAACATATGTGGTTCCCATACCAGGCAACTATACAACTATTGGCCTGACTTCAGACAAATGGAATTTCAGTTATCAGAAGCAAATGAAGAATGAACTGTTTGTAAATAATATAATAAATGACAGTTAACCAAGCTTCAGATGTAATGTCTAACAAAATTAATACACTTTTAAGAAGATGCCGTCCTTAAAATAGCCACATAAAGTAATTTATCGCTGATTTGAGTCAACACTTGATTTTTAAAGGCATTTCAGAATGTATCATACCCTTGTAACTATGTTATTACTGGGTATCAAGTGTAAGACCTGGATGTGAATTGGTAGCCTGCTGAGGAAGGTAAGAGAGTGGTTGTAGAGGAGCTTTGTCATAATTGTGGAAGTTTTTGAGTGTGGTCCCTCAGGACTTTCTCTGTTAGATCTTAAAAGCCTCTCCCTCCCAACATGCCCCAGCTCTGACGAACCATCGTGGACCCGAAATGTTGACTTACTTTCCTTTCTCCATAGCTGCTGCCTGACCTGCTGAGTGTTCCCAGTGATTTCTGTTTTTGTATTTTTTTAAAACTTTTTTTGTGTGTTTTCGGACGAATATCCGGCATGTGCTTTAACCAGCATTGGCCAGGTCCCGAGGGTGCCGGATAAACAGGCTTTTATTGTACTTATGTAAGAATCAGCTTAATACTACTGTATAATGAGAAGATGCTAGAATTGTTATTCTGGAAGTTTGAGATAAGATAGGCTGCAGATCCTTCATCCAAACCTCTTATGGAACTTCACTGTTTAACTGTTTGTGCCTTGCACTAATATTTCTGTAACCAGAATCATCAGTAAATTACTATTCTAATACACTATTTTGAAATCACAAAATGTGCAGTGATTTAAATATGTTCTGTACATTTCCTTTTTTTATATAACAATCAGCACCAAAAATGTGCAACAAATCATTTTACAAATGACTTGGTGTGCAAATTTTGAAAATAGCAAAGCTCTTTAATACTCATTGGTTTTAAGAAATTTCCCTGCGTTTTGCAAATGCAAATGAATGCAAAGCAAAGCTAATTTATTCTAATGGCATAGGTTATCCCAAATGTATTTGAGTTGGGTGGAGGGGGTAAGCAGGGTTTCCTAAAGCTGAACTGGCTCCAAGGTGACAAACATGTCAACTGAATGTCGGAATTGAGCAGCCCTCTGTGGTCATCTCGATAGTCCAGTTCCTGAACCAGGAGTATCCATAGTATTCTAGGGAACAGTGAGCCTGGCTCATCAACAGACCAGTCACTAGGGGCAGGGAATCATCCTACTCAGCTCCTGTTAATCCTGCAAGTCAAACCCCTAAAGGGTAGGTAGGGTGGTCCTAGCTGGACAAGCAGTGGGAAAGCTTGCCATACAGCAATAGCACTGGAAAGCTGTGCAGTTTTATCTGGTCAGACTCCAGCAGTACCGCAAAAAACACTCGGGTCCCTAAGCCCTGACTCTTGTCAACCTGCTTCTAATACCTTCTGCAATTAGGTGAGCAGGACACATCCTTGCAGGGAGAAAGTGCGTATTCCATTCCGTTTCCAACAATCTTATCTGGGATTTCCATTTGTGGGTGGGATATATGGAAATCTCAGCATGGTTACAGTATTTGTACAAGATTCTAAATGTAAACCAATTAAAGTAATATTTCAACATGTACAGTTCAAAACTCTACTTTTCTATAGAATTAAAAGAATATATGATATAACGTATGATTAATGATAATGTGATGTTAATTCAATTCTCTTACAAATAAAAAGTTTTAAAAAGTAAGCCATTTGAATAAATTAGAACATTTGGAAGATTCCTGTAAAATTTACCCTTGAGCAAATTAAGAAAATATAACTGATTCAATGTTGCTAGGTATTCACAGAAGCTGACATATTCTAATAAAAAAAGGTTTTAACATTTTAACTCCATTGGCTCTGGGGATCAGGAGATACCAATGCAAACATTTTCTCCCAGTAGATTATACAATACTATTTACATTTATATAGCGCCTTTCAGATCAGAAGGTGTACATACTTCATAATAGAGTGGGTTTTGTGTGGTCTGTCAAAAGGAGTGGGCTCAATAATAATAATAATGCTTGTATTTGATATAGCGCTTTTCACGTCTTCTAGATGTCTCAAAGCATTTCATAGAATACACTGTATAGTGAATGGACTGTATATTAAAATGGCAATTGGCCTTTTCAGATATATACTCCTATATTTACCAGTTATCGCGTCATATTAATAGATACCTGTAAGGATGTTTGATCTTTGTGCATGGTGCGATGTGAAAGCCACTGTACAAGTGTAATTTTGTTGTTGTTATTGTTGTTGAAAAATGTGAAACAACGCAATAACAAAAATAATAGTTAACAATGAATTATTGGTTTAATGTAATGTTCACAAAGTAGACATTTTATTGATAAAGTAATCCTGAATTTTGCAATTATATTTCCTGTTATGTGATATTGTTAGAAAGCATTTCAATGAGTTATAATTTTTGTGTTTCAGTTTCATTGAAAGACCTGGAGAATAATCAAACTATTTCACAGTATCTATATCCTCAAGCATGGCACATAGTATATGCGGATAACTACACCTGCCCTGACGATGCGCTGGTCAGCGAGAATAGTGGGAGGCTTTCTCCAGAGTCCATCAAATTTAAACTTGTGTTACTAAATCCAGATTCAGCAAACAACCCACTGGACCATTTCAGCTCAGAAGAATCTGGTAACTATACTTTCCCGCCTTTGAATTTTATTCTTGGAGTATAGCAAAAGGAAACATTGTTTAATTAAACATAGTTGTAACCAATCACTATTGTGCTAAATACAGTATATCATGGTTCAAGCATTCGTCAGTAAAAGGTGCGATTTTATTTGTATCAGTTCTGTTTTATTTCAGTACATTTTCCAATACTGATTATCCGACTAGTAGTATTGTGTTGCTAACTTGCAGTAATCCATTTTCAATTAAACATTTATATTACAAACATATTTTTGAAATTATAATGTGATACAACTTTGAACATTTGATGTGAATTAGCTGCTTCTGAATTTAAAATCAACTTAGATAATAAAATTCCCTTTTTCAACTTAGTTATATATATTGCAGTTGTTATTTTAATACTAACATTTGTTATTGATATTTCATTTTGTCTTTCGCTCAAGTCTGATCTTTTTGCCTGCTTATGCACAACTATTGAATGATGACATTAAAGCCACACGGTTCACTATATTTTATTCGTAGGGAATGCTTAAAACTACATTTTAATAACTTAAAAATGAGTTGTGTGAGCATAGCATGTATTTTATGAATAATACAGAAGCACACATTAGTACAGTAAGCTTAAGCATACAGAAGAAAGACTACTAGTGAAACAAATCTACTCGTAAAACAAAATATATATCTTTGTAGATTAGTGATATTATGATTTTTTAAAAATGTGGTCCTACACCTATTTCTTTTATTAGATCAGTGGAAATTGTTCTGTTACTGTAAATACAAATTATATTTTTGTATAGCGCCTTTCACATCAGCAGGATGTCCCAAGGCGCTTCACAATCAGGGATTTGGACCTGTGTTGTAATAGCTGATTCCTACCATCAGGTGACACTGTGATTCCAGCTAGTGACAAAAATAAGATTTTGCCTTTGTCTGTTCCTATAATATTAAAATGGGTAAAAAGTGCAATATCACATAAGAAATGTTTTCCAATGCATAAAAGAGAAAACTATAATTAAGAAAAGTATGTTTTAAGTGCAATATTATTTGTACATACATTTTGAACTGCAGAGGAGCATCAAGATAATAGTATTATATTTTGAATTTCTTTGTATTACCTTTCACTTTTAGTTGAGGATTAAGATTTTTGCAATGTGAAAGTTTCAAGGACTACATATGCTGGACCATGAGGTTCAAATTTGTTGTTATGGAAACTGACAAGCTCAAAATAAACGAGCATTCAAATTCTGCCAGCAGTGGTGATATTATGTAATAATGCAGTAGGCTCATTCAACTCCTGTCTATCCTGGGGGTAGGAAGAAATAACTAACACGAAAGACTTCACTGTCAGGATCACAATTGCTTGCTGTGTGTTGGTCTTGGGACAAATACCCAGGAGAATATTTTTTGACCCTTGCAGTAGGATATTTTTACTTTCTGTTTAGATATTCCCACACCACTCTATTGTGTATTGTTGCGGGAGTCTTTTGTGTGCATTCTATTTCAAGAATCAATGGTGACTTTCAATCTTTTTTTCCACAAGTATTGTTACAAGCATCATGTACATGTCTGTGCATCGTATTTGAATTAGCTACGTCATTCTGATAAATAGTTTAATTTTATTTTGAATCACTCTAATGTCAGGAGTCTGGATTTATAGCATATTGAATTGGTTGTACAATAGGTACAGTGTTTGCTTAACATGGTTCACCACTATCAACACTGTGTGTGATCTGATGACTTAATCACTTTGAATGTTTAAATTCCCTGCATGCCCTGAATTTGCACAATATGTTCTGCAGCCCTTGCAAGAAAACATGAACTTTCTCTGTCATCCAGATACAGTAACATTTCACAGGGAGAAGTTATTTAAATGCAGTAAAGATACATTGGTATGGGAAATGATATCGCCAATGCCGTCTGCTAGGGTTTGGTTCTAAGGGTATCTCAGCCAAATAGCAATTATTTATTTATGTTTGATCCTTGACTGAGTGATGACTGGCCTTTTGACTGAGAGGAGGGGATCACAGTTGAACCCAATTATGTCCCCATCAGACATTCACACATGAACCTCCAATACACATTGCTGGATAATGAGCAAGAATGACAACCATGCTGAAACAACTAGCATGCCTCCTGTCTCTTCAACTAACTCACTAAACCATCTTTCATTTTGTCGGAAGATGGCCTAAACATGTTGTTCATTGATGGTAACACACTAAAACCATGATCTAATCTTCAAGGCCTCTTTAAATATATTAAACTTTGAGTGCTTAATTAAATGGATTAGAAATGATCTCTGAAGAGACAATTGTAGTTGGACAGCAACCTTGAACTCATTCCAGGGTATTTTTTTTATTGTATACTGTTCATTTTCTGAATAGTTTTATTCAGCTTTCAACTTGTTTCTGTGCCAAGGCAGCTCTAAATACAAATACTTACACATGCTGCATGTCATTGACAATTAAGGTTATGACAATAGTGTTTGTTGAATAATAATGTGACATTGATTAAAGGAAAATTGATGCGTAATATATATTATTATGCATATTTATCTTCGTCCTGTAATTTTGAGGCTGATTAGGAATGGCATTTGGAATGTTCTTGTCATTGCTACACCACAAGATTTAATTCCAGCTGTTTGTTTCCTCGAATGTGAGCTTTATTTATTATTTTCACAGGGTTACATGATTTCTATTTCTTGCTCGTATTGGCTTACTTTGTAGTGGCCTGTATATATTTTCAACCACTCTGGCGATCTATTAAGAAAGGTGGGCCTATGCATAATATCCTGAAGGTTTTAACATCTGGTTTGTTGCTGCAGGCTGCTGCAGCAATCACAAACTATATACATCTATCCAGGTAAGGTGGTATTAAAAGATTTGGTGATTATAAAATTAAAGTTTCTTCTAAGAGTTCCACATTCTTTTAAAAGTAAATTGACCGACGTGAAAGGCGCTTTATAAATTTAAGTTGTTGTTGTTATTGTTGAACATTGGGGGTGGACCAGACGGGAGTTCTGCATAATACAGTACACAGACTGGTAGAGTGGTACTGGACACTCAATTTTTGCACACTCAATTTCCTCAACCTACCAGATACCTGATCTGGAATATTTGATCAATTGAAACACTTAGGAGAGAGAAATATGAGGTACGTACTCACCAATGCTACAGTAACTTAGCAAATGTTAGAAATAAGTCCTTTCAGGGCAGCTTTCTTATAGTAACGGAGATTAACTTCTGCTTTTGACCCATTTAATGGTAGATGAAGCATATAAAATGAAAAATGCAGGAAGATTTTGCAAAATGCAAGAAAAGTACTATCTAACACATGGTTTACAAATTAGAAAAATTGCTAATTTTTAAGGTTTTTAAGGTTAGAATCTCTCGGGAGAATTGCACGGGCATTATATTTTTGTTTGATTTTGGGGTACAATAATAAGAGATTTTATATAAAATAATTTTACCAAAATATTTGCCTGTTAAGTTAACATCCATGCTTCTGACCAACTTATTACTGTAATAATATTCCCTGCAATATTTTTTCAGGTTCTCAGTGGATGGAATTGGAACTCCTTGGCTGGGCAGTTTAGCCGAATGTAAGACGTAACACCTGCTAGAAGTGCAGCTTCTGTTGTTCAATTTTTCTTAATTGCAGTTGACTACTAGTAAGCACATAACACGTCCAGTATTGTAGCACAATTTCAACTTAGCAAACCATTTCACGCTTAGTGTCTAAAATTTCTGATCAAAGCTTAGCCTTTCAAGTATTAAAAGATAATTCACATTGCTCAGCACAGTGAATATTGTCAGCTAATATACTGTATATTGAACAGTAAATATTCATTTTTAAAATTAATTAGGTTGTAGAACGATTAATTTCCAAACATGTCAAGATGTTGCTGATAATACAAAAACAAACAGCGAAAAAGAAATTTCTAATTTGAATAGTACAACAACAGTATGTTATTGACATTGTCAGCAGGGAGTAATTCAACAGACTGAATGTTTTCACCAAAGGGAATTAAAAATGAGAATGAGCAGAGATACCGTCGGTCCCCATTATAATGCCGCCTGGCATAGTGAGGTAAAACTGGACAGCTTTGCTTGTGCGCTGACTCCGTGCTTGCTGCGCTGATTGGATGGCTTCTGGTGATACCAGATACTGGCTTCCTGCACGAAGTGTTCAGGCACAAAAGGCCACCAATCAGTTAGCAATGTTGCAAAAAAAGCTCATGACGGCAGTTTTTAGCGTACTATGTGCTCTTATGACACAGAAACGCTGAATAGTGGCCAATACAGTATAACATAGGGTCTGCTTTTATGAATCCTTGGGACCAAAAGATTATAATGGGGGTTAAACTTGAAGTTGGAAGGGTCTTTTGTTTAGTAGAGAAAACTTTACATTCTAATAAATGGTCAAATTCTAGGCTAACAGATCTTTGATAACATCAGTCTACAAGGCCCAGGATGGCTCAGGTGTCTATGCTGGGACTCCTCCTGTTCCTGATATATATAAATAAACTGGATTCATAGATTAGATGCAAAATATAGTTTTTTTGCATTCAACAGCAAGGTACAGTATATGGAAGGCAATCAAATGTGGCTAGAATTATGGAGGTAGCCATCAATTCATTTCAACAGGGAATGTACCTGATTGCATAATTTTAGAAGTAAATATTAGTAGGTACACATGCATAGATGAAATAAAAGACAGCAAAGGTAAATTTTAAAATGGCCTGAAAATGTTAGATGACTTGCTAACAACACAAGAGTATCAACAAAAGCTGTCAATTTATCATAAAGTTGATGTAGGTTTTCAAACATGTTTTATTGTGCTGGTGAAAACTGACATAAGAAATTGCAACTGACAAATCCATCCTATGATGTACAAAATTATATATTACAGTAGATTGTTTTCTATGTTCTCTAATGGTCTCTATTGAAAACAAGTAGTTTTCAAATCTTTTTGTTGGTATGCCAGATATCTTAACGTGACACACGCCAGTTATTGTGCCAAGAAACTTTAATTTGCAAAAACATCATCGTGTAACTTGGCTGTCGTATTCAGCATAGCAAACTGATGCCTGACTAATTGCTTCCCCAAGCTTTAAGGATAAAGTGCTTCTTCAAACAGTTCATAACCAGCAAAAGTTCCCAGTCGATAAACACAGAGCCCAGTTGTGTGCTGAGCCATGCAAACCAGAGGATCCTCAAGTGGATACATGGCCTATGTTAAGTTAATAGACCTTGTCTATAGCAATAGAAAATGTGCTATAAATAGGCCTCAGTGCCCTCAGACAGGTGCTGGGTAAATTCAGCCAGCATTCCTGCTTTTGATTGCTGACCTGTAATTCATGGTTGACATATGTGTTATCTGTGTTGGGCAATTGTAGAATGCAGTTCAGCTGTGATTCTCCACATACAATTAAAATAACCTGTCTACAATCAAATATGAAGAATGATCATTTGGTCCAAATAGCAGAGGGTGACTCACAGTCGGAACAATACCCCAACATTGAACTACTTTTCAGGAAAGGAGGGAGGTTTTTGGGTGCTAGGCATAAAGGCAAAGACTTCTGTAAACCTATCTCTAGGAATCTAAAGGTGAAGTGTTTATCCGTTGGAGTAACATTTTAAGCATTGAAAGCTGCATGATTATAATAGAAAATCCCATTTTTGACCAACCACCTTGTGAAAGGTGATGTTTATAACATTCACCAGAATATTTTTCAATATGTTTTTGATACAGGAGCTTGAATGAAAAAGAATAACCATTACAAGCACTATAGTTTTAATGTCCTGGGAAACATTGATTAAGTTAAAAGAAAGAAATGGTATGATTAGCAACACAGTGAATTGACAGCTTTTTAAGTTACACTTTTAGCTTCAGTAATTATAAAGTTTTTTTAAAAAAAGGTTATTCCTTTGGGGGGTTTTCTGCAGATTTTAATTCTTATTATAAAGATGGTAAAACAGAATACAATTAAGAGTACTGATTTCCATATCATTTCTTTTCTGTAGTGCTAATAGCTTGTCTTTAATTCAACAGATGTTTTACATTTGGACAGAAAGTTGATTGTTTTGGAATATCCTTGAATATCATACTATTGAACGTTTAATATCCACATTCAGACTTGGCTTCTAAAATAATTTTTCATAGATTTAATATAAATAGAGGTTGCATGGTCATGATCTAAATAGAATACTGCTGTGTGATCTAATGCAGTCCTCTCCTCCCCCGACAGTGTGTGACATGTTTTCCCAGATTCAGATGTTGTACTTGCTGCTGAGTTTATGTATGGGATGGACTCTGAGTAGAATGGGAAGAACCCAGAGTAAGCTTGTTCAATGGGACTCAACCCCGGTGACCAAGCCCATAGCTATTATTGTTGTTATTGCTCAGGTCAGTCATCTCCAACCTCTCTACACAACAAACAGTCACTACACTTTACACTAAATTCTATGGAACCCTTTGTGACACCCTCCCAAAGTGGAAGGCCCTATATCAAATCCAAGGGGTATTGTGATAATAATTGTTGTCATATACGAAGAAGAAATCCATCAGGTTTCAAGCACCCTTCAGGCTTGAAAATAAGGTATAATCAATGGGTAGCTCAGTGGTTAGAGCACTCACCTCACAAGCGAGAGACCTTTCGTTCGATTCCTGGCAAGAAACCCTGGGCAAGTTTCCTTACTCCACATGCCTAATAATGATAATATTAGGAATATTAGGAAAAAAAACAATAATACCTTGGTCACTTCAATCCATGAGGACTGTGAGACACTGTTGTGCACATTTGGCTGCTGCATTTCGCCCACAAATATACAGTCAATTCACTTTACAGAATGTTTGGGAAGTGCTTTGAGGAGTCTAGAAGCCATGAAAAGCACTATACCAAATGCAAGGATTATTATTATAGAATGTTCTAATTAGTATATTAAATGTTAACTTGAGTTGTAGACTACTGACACTGCCTATTTAGCCCATTCAGGTTTGCATTATGCGTGTTAATGTGTTTTAAAATGTATCACGTTGATTTTGAGTAATTTTTAAAATATTTGTTGGTAATTTATCATTCAAATCTATTTTACTTCCATAGCAAAGCCTTTCAAAATGTCAACCCTTCATGCTATTTGTTGGGCATGCATGTTTGGGAATTTAGGTGTGGATCTTTTGGGTTTAAGATGGAACAATGTTTGGCTTTGAGCTATCCAAACATAAAGGAACGGAAGTAGAATTAATAAATTTCATCAGTCCTGCTTGTCCTGTGCGTAACTTACTTTAAGAATATCTAATATAACTGGTATGTGAATCCAGGCTTAGTAACCTTCCTATTCAACCATGCCTAAGGTCACCTCCCCCCGCACCCCCAACCCCAGGCTCCACATCGTGCTTCTCCAGTGTCAAGCACTATGTGACGCTACCCTACATGAGGGGTGCGATATAAATGCAAGTTGTTGTTTAATATTGCCTCTGCCTCTGTCTATTTTTATTTACAGGGTATTTTGTTGCTTTGGGAACAGATAGAAGATACTGATCACCATAGCTACCATGCGCACCGTAGTGTGGCAGCTCTGCTACTCATCGGTTTAAGAGTATGTCTGGCCCTGCTCTTAGCCTCTGGTCTTTACCAGATAATTACCATGGAAAGAAGTGCACTTAAGAGAGATTTCTATGTAAGCTTTACTAAGGTGAGTGTGATAATTTATGATGAGCAGCTAAACCAGGTTGCTGCCTGCCTGCATATGGCATTTAATTAGAAAGTTAGTTAGAGGATTAAGGTTTCCCTGTGGTCAAAACATAAATTTAAATAAAATAAGAAGAGATGTAGTGTGCCTTGGAGGAAAACATTATTCATATATTTTGGCCTCACAGATTCTAATTCACTCACATGATATTATCACTTAAATCAGTGATGGAACAGTAATCAAAACATGGTCCTAATCTATTTTCAAACCTGATGCTTGAGCAAACTGTAGAGCAGCCCGAAATGGTACTTTGGCTTCTGATAGCAAAAGTACGAGATAGCTAATATTTATGATGTGGGTGGGAGGTGTCAGTTAAAAGATGAACAGTATAATAGTACAATCCCTTGAAATACTAGGGAATGAATTGGACATAGTTGTCCACCCAATGATTCCCTACAATCTCAAATTTGAGCTGCTAAATTTCTACTTGGTGGTAAATTAATCAACCTTTGGTGTTATGTGCATGGTAACAGCCATACCTCCAAAGATCACTAAAATAAAAGTTGAGAATACATCCTATTATATCTCCTTAATGTCCAAAGGAAGATATTAGTGATATATTGGAAAAATACCCCCAAAAAATTAAAAATTGAAAGTAAAAGAAATTGCAAGGGAATACGATTTTTAAAAAATCATACTCCTCTGCCTGGACTCCTCCATTCAAATCAAAACCAGAGTCTATAGTTTCCAAAGCATATTGATCTTGAGTCAATACTCAAATTATTATTTAACACTTGCCTATAAATAATATAAGTACATTGGTTGGTTGGTAGATAGATAGATTGATAGATTGATTGATTGATTGATTGATTGATTGATTGATTGATCTTTTAATCCAACACAACATTTTTCTGTTGTTCTGTACCAGGGTTGCCTCTTATGGTTTCTCTGCCACCCTGTACTTGTTGGTGTCTCTGTTGTGTTTGCTGATTACCAACGTGAGAAGGTATGTACTTAAAAAAAAATCTGCTACTGGAAATTAATCTTTTTATTTGAGAAATTATAGTTATCTCTTCACTTTTATAATTTTACAGAGCAGATTTTAACTAGAATCAAAGTCTGTAGTGACAAATGCACTTGATCATTACAATAAAAAATATCTCCTGGTATCCCTTTCAACTACAATGCAAATGATACATGTCCTTACAGTTAAAGAAATTTATCTGACTTGCGTTCTCGTAATAAATTAATATTCTGTCTGAGACATTAGAGATTTAGTTGTTTAGATAGACATCTTTTTTAAAAGATGGCTGAGAAGCAGGATTAATTGTTTTAGGGAGAATTACTGATTAAATTAACTGAATTAAGTGTGGGAGGAAAGCAATTTCTTAACTGCTGAGAAATGGAGTATACAAATGAACGCAACTGGTCAAGGATGTATAATATAGAATGTAAGGTTCAATAGGTGTTTGTACAGTTTTAGAGATGAATGGAATAGGGAGACATTTTGCAGACCATTTTACGAGAGATTAAATGGGCTGGGTAGAATCATTGATGGAGGATATTTAATGATTTTTTTGAAACAATTGAATTGTTAACCTCAATCACCTTTTAGCATTTTATTCTTTATGAATAAAGCTCTGTATTTGTGCTCTTGCATACAATTTGCGAAAATAACTTCAAATTAGAAAGGCGAAAATCAGCCAGTTTATGCTTCCGATTGCCTTTTGCCGCCAACTTGTTACAAATCAGGTTACATTTTCTAACTGTAAAATATTAAATATTTTGTTGCAATATTTTTCCTCTAAATCCATATCAAGGTCATCAAATTTAACCAGCTCCTCAAAATCTCCTTACAAAAATAAAACATATCAAGATTTCTGCTATAGCCATGGAAGAATAATGTAGACCTCCAAACTTTACAGAATTCAATGATAGTGTTATTGTTGTTGTGTTAAGCCACATGTTCTTAATCTTGCACATTGGCCATTTTGACCTTTGAATGTATTAGTGTCCCTCCACCCCCACCCCAGTTATTTCCAAAGGCCAATTAAGCAGCTAGATGACCTCAATGCTGTATGAAAAACCCATCTGAAAAATTGTTCACCAAATTAAAATTAACATTTGTGCATAGTGGTATTCAACCTACCGTGACAAGACTTTTATCATTATGATTTGGGATTTTGCCTCAAATGTGAATAGAAATGTGCTTGACATTGATGTCCCTCACAGTTTAATAACTTGATTGCCATCCCCTCATCATCATTAGGCTCCAATGACTCCCCGTTCACCAGAATTCAAGATCCTTGTTTGTGATTTCAAATCCCTCCACAGCTTCGTCCACGCCTCCCACCTTTATAGGTCACCTTAAATCTATTTTGACTGCACTTAGTCACCTTTTTTCCCCCCTTATGGAAATTTTCCGATATCGATATATCGGTTAGCTCATATCGATATATACTGATATATCGATTTTGCCAGTTTTTTTTATCCGCGCATGCACGCACATTCGGCGGTGCGCGCGCATTCCGATATGCGCGTGCATTCCGTGCTCTAGGCCCAGTAGTTTTGCATGCCGGCGACAAGGTAAGTTGAAAAAATTTGCATTATACCGATATAATTGATATATCGCCAGACACGATATACCAATATTTGCGATATACCGATATTTCTTTTATACCAAATTTTTCAATATACCGATATATTCAAATTTCCGATATCAGCATATCAATATAAAAAATTATACCGATATATCGCTATATTGGCGGACACTAGTATCACAACATTTTGATCACCCTGTATATGATAATAAAAATAGTTACCACACTTTGAAAAAAAGCATTATTAATCACATTACAGTACAGTCATTGAGAATTTAATGTGCTTTTATTTGTTCTGCAGGTTATCACAATTGGTGTTATTCTGTGTCAGTCCATTTCAATGGTCGTGTTGTATAAACTCTTCATATCTCGAAGTCTCTACTGGGAGGTCTCATCTCTTTCTTCAGTTACACTACCCCTCACTATGTCATCTGGGCACCGTGGTCGCTACCATTCCTAGTAATGAACTCTGGGCAAAAATCAAAAGCAACAAGATTGTAGGTGTTAGAAATCTTTTTTTTGTTAAAAGTGCTCCAAAGTTGGTGCAACATTCCAAAATAAATTGTTTAATTGTAATGCACTCTATGAATTATGCACTTGCACATAATATGTACTTGAATTAGAAAATGAATTCAGGCATTAGATTCAGAACGCTTAAAAAGGATGTATTCGCAAAAAGGTGATGTTGAAGCTCATTGATGTGCAAGAGTAGTCTTTACCTTTTAGCCCAAGGCTTAGGGAAGAACCCATTATGTTATGACTTATGTTGCAAATGGGATTTGTATTATAATTTTGTTTAAAACTTTATACAATAGAATTATTTTTACATATAGTGTACTGTACATCAAAATTGGTTTCTGTACATCGTTCAGTCTCATGTTCTATTCATTTGCTATTGTGAATTTTAAAGAATGCACGAATGTTATTAACTGCCTTTTTTTGGTCATAGCTAATTTTTTATATGTTACACTTGTGTTCTATTGAGTAAAAAATAGTTGTTGTAGCATACAAAATTCCAATGCATGGCAAAAGTGAATCACTTATAATTTAAGGAAATGCAATATGCTGCTTCTAAAGTGAATATTTTATCTGTTGAAATTAACAATCAAATATTTATTCAACTAATTCTGAAAATATTTTCCCTTGAGCTACCATATGTCATTCAGTAATTTACCAGTCAAAAAGATGGAATGACTGTTATCAAATGGTCTTGCATGATCAGCTGATGGTATGTGTACTTACAGAATGCACAACAATACGGTGGTTTGTTCCAATTTCAGATGGAAACAACTTCCCAAAGCAAAAGCCATCTTTATCATAGCCTGGATAACAACTGACTAAATTGCTTCCAAAATTGGAGGGATGCTTATTTGACACTGGCTAGTGAATATCTGATTTTTTAAGGGGAATTGTAAACTCCCAAATCTTTGTTTTGGAATAATGAAAAAGATATTTACAGTGTTCCTACAATGATATTTACAATATTCTACAACCTAGAAACGTTACATTTGGTCTGTAGTACTCTATCTGGTCCCTCAACATAGAAAATGTCAGAAAAACAGGTAAAAGGATTTTTGGAGAATTATTTAAGAAACACTAACCCTAAACACAGTTTTACTACTGTAAGGCATTTTCACAGACATAAACATGGACAATTGGTATATAATGTGTATACATGGCAAAAATCTAATTTTCACAACGCAAACTGTATATTAATGAGAATTGTATTATTTAAATAAATGTGCAAATTGGATGTGCTTTAGATATGAAAATTAAACACATGCTCAGGATGGTGGATGTCCCAGCCAGTAAGGGTCCAACTCTCCCATTGATGAAGTTTGTCACAATGTTTGCTAAATTTGCCTTCTGCAATGCAGTCAGCATAGATATTGTTTCTGTGTAATACGCATAGGATTTTTAAAAAGTGGATTGTGCATTCACCATATGTAATATTAGATATATATATATATGTACAGTGGCACCAAGAGACAAAAAGTAGGTAATGGGTTGTAACTCGATGAATATGCAAAACTACACAACACAATGAACAAATTTCAAAAGCATCCGTACACATTACTACACACAAGGGGAAATATAACCATATGAATTTCATAGAAAAGTAAATTGCTTGCAAGTTATACAGTTCATTTCATTGGTGAAGAGATTACACAAGGGAGCATCAGTATCAATCATCATTCATAAAATTTTCCATACAATTGTGTTTTCTATTCCAGGATACAGAGTTTCTGTTGGTGCTCCGAGTGTAATTTATGCCACAATTAGTGATAATAATGAACTTTGAGACCAAATTTGGAATATGGCTGTACCGTGTAATTGGGAAATTTGTTAATTAGATATGAATGTATTTGAAGTGCAATTCCATTGACTGTTTAAATTTAGACAATTAAATGAAGCCCAGTAAGTGTATGTACACTGTTTAACCAATTAACTCATCAAATAAACACTGGCAACAGCAAATAAAACATGGCACCAATAAAATATACCCAAATGCTGTTTCAAAGCTGCACACTGGTAAAACTGTTACAAACAATTTAAATTTAACATCACAGCATTCAGTATTGGAGAGTCCCAACTATTTTTACACGGACATCTGCTTCAAAATAACAACAGAACAAATTGAACATGTAACTCCTTTCACATCAGGAGGATGCCCCAAGGCGCTGGGCAGTTGAGGGTTTGCACCTGAGCTGTGAGTTGGATTTAGGAGGAGTGGAGACCAAGGAGGTCAGAGGTGAGAAAATGACCAAAAGTGAGGTCAATGAAGAAGGTCTTGAGATGGACCTTGAGGGAGTGGTGATGCAAAGAGATGTGGGATGGAGTTTCAGAGAGTAGGGAAAGAAAGGTCAAAGACCCACTGGTGATAATGGGGTGGGCAAAAGATAAGGAGCAGACCAGTGCCTGCCAAGCAGAGGGAGTTGGCGGGTTTTAGTCACAGAATGGAATAAATTCAAAATGTCTTCCCTATTCTTTATTCCTCTCTTCATTCCTAGCAAAGCTGACCCATACTAGAGTACAACCCCACTAAGGACCTATCATCTTTCATGGTTAACCCAAATTCAAACCAAATCCTATTGATTTGACATCTTTTTTGTTCCTTCAATGCAAGCCTTTGTGTCAACCTAAGATGCTCTTGCCTCAGATTAGAACAAGCAGATGCAATAAACGTATCTGGACTCTTAGCTCATAGTCTAACCTGCTCCTCCACTGCTGAGGGAAAGTTGTATTGTTGGGGGTGCCATCTTTTGGATGAGAATTTAAACCGAGACTTGTTCAAGTGAATGTTAAAGATTCCTTGGCACTATTTTAAAAGAAGAGTTTCTCCTGGTTCCTGGGAAAAAATCATGATAACATTTGTTATTCACTTCATGGGTGTTTGTGGCATGTAGCTGTGCCAATTTCCTATGTGCAAATTGGCTGCCATGTTTGTCTTGTAAATATATAGTCAAATACACTTTACAGTAAATTCTGTGAGACATATCAACAATGTGATAGCCAATCAAATGCAAGGATTATTATTATTAAGACTGGTGACCTGACATTCCTAGCATGAAAAAAAGAACAAAACACCAATATTGAAACTGAGTGAATTGCATGTCTGCTCAATACTCTATAATTCAGGGTGATTCAACCTTTTCGATGCTGGGGGCCAGATGCCACATTGTAGAAAATTTGTCACTCAATCCACAACCGTTTGTGGGACACTGCTGGGTGCAATTGGCTGCTGCATTTTGTTTACAAAAGATGCAGTCAATCCACTTTGCAATATATTTTGTGAATAAGTTTAGATGTCTTCACAATGTGATGAGGCAATATATCAAATACAAATATTATTAGTATTATTATAGGTTGACTCAAAGCACTTGACAGGTGGGAACCCTGGCTGGGGTGGGAGCCGAAGGATGTGGGGTGGGGAGCAGAAATAATGACCAAATAAATTCTTAATGATAATAATAATAATACTTGCATTTGATAAAGCGCTTTTCATGTCTTCTAAACAGCTCAATGCGCTTCACAGAATATGCCGTAAAGTGAATTGAATATATATTTGTGGGCGAAACGCGACAGCCAATTGCGCAAAGGACTGTCCCACAAACAGTTGTGGATTGAAATGACCAATGTATTATTGTTTTTTTTGTGAAGGATTATTATTAGGCGTGTGGAGTAAGGAAACTTGCCCAAGGTTTCGCCCTGCCTGAAATTGAACCTAGGTTCTCTTGCTTGTGAAGCGAGTGGTCTAACCACTGAGTTACAGGACTCCACATGGTCAAGAGTTTGATAGTGGGGGGGTGGGGGTGCATGAAACAAGTTGGTGTTTGCTTAGCAAAGGGAATAGCTGGGTCGGGAGATCATAGAGGTAAGTTGGGGCAGCGGGAGCTATAGAAGAGTTTCTCACCAGAGAAAGGGAGCTTGTGAGGACAGCACGGCATGTCGCTCAGCATGCTTCCCTGTCCCCCGTACCCCCACACACCCCCACCCCTCCTCCATGAGATCGACAGAGGTTTTTGATTGTCTGCCCCAATGAAACATTGCCCTCACCTTCCCCTCTCTCTCACTGTTCTCCCTGAACCATTCTTCCATCTCTCGCTTAATTACTCTCACGCCCCCTCTCCATACCCTATCTCCCCCTCTCTCTATCACCCTCTCTATCATTGTTTCACCTCCAACAGTCCCCGCAGCCACTCCTGCCTATTTCTATCTCTGACCTCTGTTGGTGAGATGTTAGCAATATTTCATTTTTCCTAATTTGGTTGTGGTTTTTCACTTAGATAATGTTCATCATCAATGGCTACAAACCTGACTTATCTTTTCTCACTTCTCAGAAATGATAACTGGGATTTCAGGGTTCTTAATGAACAACTGTTGTCTTTTCATAATAGGTGTACAACTGACCAAGACAATTACTTGTCTTTTCATAATAGGTGCACAACTGACCAAGCCCCCCGCCCGAACCGCCCCACCATCGGAGGCCAGGCTTTCAGCTTTTACGCTCCCACCCTGTGGAATTCCATCCCCCAATCCCTCCGTCTTGTTTGTTCCCTTTCCTCTTTCAAGGCCGGTTTGAAGACTTTCCTCTTCGACCGTGCCTTTTGTTCCCCCCCAAATTTTTCGACCTCCCCTACGTGTTTCACCCCTTCCCGTACACTCTCCCAGCTCGGGTCACACGCCTCCTGTGCAGCACCTTGGGACATCCTCCCGACGTGAAAGGCGCTTTATAAGTTTAAGTTGTTGTTGTTGATCAGTCAGGGATCAGGACCTGGTAGTCTGTTTGAGCTGTACCTTGCTTTGCTATTTTGGTCATGCAATGTAGTCTATATTATGAAGAAAGTTAATTAGCTTTGTATTCATTTTTAAAATTCCGCTTGTAAGTTTGAGCTCCAATAAAAATATAAAGGACACATTGGTAAAGAGGCAAGAAATATGGTAATAAGATTGAGAAAGAATGATTTTCAGATTGAAGAGCAATTAGAAAAGGCCTCCTGTCTTTAAATGTCTCTCAGTGTGATTACTACACTTCTAGGCATTCTTGTTTCTCTTTTGAAAGCCTTTTTAAATGTTTTTCAAATTTGCTATTTGACCATTGAACAAAGAGAGGAACTAAGCTCAGCTATTTCAGTTTCATAGCAAGCTATTAGTGTTACAGAGTTGCTGTAATACAGTGCAATACAGACAGGGCATGTACTCACATCTTTAGTTACAGGATAGGTTGTCTGAATAATGCTGGTATTCTTTCTTTTGGTATGGTAACTTTAGACTGAATAGCAATGTTGCCAAACTACAGGATTATAATCTTTTCGATCTGGTCTTCTTGAAAAGGCTGTAATTCAACTGTTGTTTTGCAGTTTTTGTAGCTCGTCCTGTTAGGAAGGGGTATTATTGATGATGTAACAATAGACCTAATGGGTTTCATACTAAATCACTATATTGAAGGATGTAATTAAGTTTTTTTAAGTTTCATATTTTTTGTTTTTAAATTAAGCAATAACTTCATCACTAATTAATCTGTCATGAAGAGTCTGTCTGTCATTAATCATTGGCCACATACGTCTTTAAAGTTATGTTTATTGTAACATTGAGTTCTGTATTTAGTTTTAAAAAAGCATCTTCAAGCAGTTAACGGGCTATGTATCAGAAATACTTGACCATTGATCAAGAAACCTTGGATTCCACAACACTACAAGCTCATCACTTGGAAAATCATCATTAAAAGAAAAATCCAAACATCCTAGGTATTAACTGCAGTCTCTTTCTCAAGATTGCTAAAACAATTCTATCATAAATTTAATCATTGAATAATTATCACATTATATATGAAAGTCAAATATGTGTTGCACAACATATCTATGTGTTCAGTACAGATAAAAATCACACCAAGTTTAGACAAATATATAATCCGAACTAAAGTGTGATTTGCCAAAATGTTCTTATGCCTATCCCAAAGTTGTTGTCTGTGGGGCATTGCTACGTACAAGTTGGCATTCACATCCCATTGGAGATACCAGTCCCAGTCTGGCTTCTCCAAAGGGTAAGGAAAAGATACAGTAGACCATCCTTATTCCCTAAAAGTATCAAGTTAATGTGACAGCGTTCACGTACAAAATACAGAGTCACTGCACTTTACAATAAATCCTGTGAAGTGCTTTGAGACATTCACCAGAGGTGAAAGATTATTTTATCAACAAGTAGTGGATTGCTTTCCGAGCTTATTTGTTTGTTTGTTTGTTTGTTTATTGTTGAAGTGGGATATTTTAAATCTGAAATTGCAAATAATAATCCTAAATTGGAATATTGGAGGCAATTTTCCAATGGTCAGCAAATTTGCTGACTTAGTGAGCAAAGGCATCTTATTCTCTTGTTAGTTTGAAGGAGTCCTGCAGCTCAGTGGCTAGAGCATGAGTCCTGTGTTCAAATCCAGGCAGGGCGAAACCTTGGGCAAGTTTCCTTACTCCATATGCCTAATAATAATCACTCAAAAAGAAAAAAATAATAATTATTTCAATCCATAACTGTTTATGAGACACTGCAGGGCACAATTGGCTGCCGTGTTTTGCCCACACAAAAAAAAGGGATACAGTCAATTCACTTTACAGTATACTCTGTGAAGCGCTTTGCGATGTCTAGAAGACATGAAAAGTGCTATATCAAATGCAAGGATTATTATTTGTAAAATTATGGATGTTGTGATTTTATAATGGGGTTTATATATTTTATAATTGTATTTGTAAAGTGTTTTGTAACTTAGAAGCCAATAATAATAACAGACTTCTAGCTTCATGCAATCCACCTTGCCCCTCCAGCTAAATAAAGTTTGAATGAGAAAACGACAAAGAATCCATGAGAAAAGAACATTTAGCCTGCTAACTTGTTGCTTGCAATGGACCATGTATAATTTGTACTGGGAGTCTCTCCTTAACCTGATTAATTCTCTGAGAATGGTAAATAACTACATGTAAAACCTTCACGAAGAGATAACTAAGACTTCCCACTAAAAAAAGCCAATCAAGCAAATATTCCATAATATTAATCTTTCGGTGTGAAATATTCACCTCAGCCAGGTTGTATTTATAAAGTTGTTTCCACAGTGTCATCACAACTATAGCTAAAGTGTTGCTTAGTGTATTTAATCACATTAGCTCCTAGAAATGTCTGTGTTATCAGAAAGGGGCATTCACTTTAAAATTATGTTTTTAAAAATGCAATTCACTCTTCAGAGACCTCACATTGCACATTTTCCATTCATTTTTGCCTCTGCCATTATTCACTGACTCCGACAACATCCAGCCTTCCCTCTGGGCCTCCCCGATGACCCAACATGATTGCAAGTTGACCGTGTGGAGAATCTGTGAGGTACTAAAATGTGCCCTGACTTAGTTAATATGCTGGCCAGGTGCAACAGGCAGCCTCGACAATCTCATTTTAAATATTTATAACCTCTATGAGATAGAAATTTAAATTTGTTCCATGGCACATTATTAAAAGTTGGAGTTTTTGTGGAGACTGAAGAGTAGCAAGAAACTGGTCGATGTTCACTCAGCTGAATAAACAATAAAAAAAGGAAACATTACAGAAATGTACTCTAAATTTTGTATGAATATATTTCTGGTATCAATAGGAATAAATGTGTATAAGCTGTTAACTTTTCAAAGTTTTTTTTACTAAATACTAAAATTGATTTTGTATTTTCATGATTGAAGAAGGGAGTTTTACATTAAAATCAGGTTGATCACTATTAACATACCACACACATTCCCACCGCCTCGATGATAATGCTTCTACATTAGATTTGCAGAAATTAGTGCATAGCTTTTACATTGGTACAATTGCAGAACAATTGTTACTGAACTTAATACTGTACTAGCAATCAGTGCTTCAACCTCAAACCAAATCTCATAGGAACCTTTGTAGAATTGCTAAATAGGATTGAGAACGTACATTTAGATTAATACACCACTATTGAAAGTGCTTGATTGTAATGAAAGGACAATTGGCCTTAGCTGCCAGACTTCCCCAGTCCATAACTTGACAACACTAACCGTCCACACATGAAGAAGAGCTACTTGGATGAAGCACCATCGGCATAGTATCTGCAAACCACCCATTGGCAAGGCCCCATGCCTTCACGGGTAGACAAAATGAAAGGGATGAAATGTTCAAGACCAAGACAATGTGTTTAGCAATGTGGACGGAAGTAATAGTGACACTAATCTCCTACCAACTAAGTCTGGACTTGTATTCTATGGCTACTTGATATTATTAGTCATGAACTGAATGGAGTTTCAATAAAGCTGGGTTTTTGCTGGTGGAAGGGAGTTGGCTGAGTCAGCACCACATACAGTACACCCTACCATTAGCTGATGATGGGTAAGCATTGATCAGCCAAGAAATTATGCAAAGTAAATGACTGAGGCAGTCAGCTGTCCCTGATTCACCTACAATTGTCTTAGACAGATTATAATGGAGATGGAGAAATATGTGAGCCAAATTATTTACCCATATTGCTTTGGTGACTGATGAGGAGTTGGCATTGACCAGCCATAAAGACATCTACTGCCATGCAATAAGAAACGGAAAACATGCATAAATATGTATTTTAAAAATGCATTATTTTGGCATCTTGATTTTTTTTACAGTTTATGTACTTTAGTATTTTAGTATGTATTTATAATGCAGTTTAGTATTTATAGCTTTATATTAGTGTTATATATAATGATTTAATTTACTGTCAAAAAGGTCAAATCTATTATAAAGAAATTGGAAACAGTTGATATTACACCAATTCAAGTTCTAAATTATGTTAATTATAGGGTTTTTTATCTGAAGAAATGACCATCCCACAAAATCGGATTTCCAATTGTACAGGGTTTTTTTTTAAATAAAAAAAATCTCAATGCATCTGTGACGATTTGTCATTATAAGAGTACATGATTTATATTTAATTTTCTTTTTTAAAAAAACAAAACAAGGAAAAGTAGAGACAAGAGATTATCTATTCTCAGCTATTCCGAAGAGTAAACTGAGAGAAATATGTTAATGCTGTCACTAATGGGCTTGTAGTGCAAATCACATCATTTTATCTTTCATTCTGCATTCCTCCTCTTGGCTAAAAGTGCATCCAAGATATGAATTCAGCATATTCAGAACATCCCGCGTGAAATTAAATGTTTGACAGAGTGAGAAAAATATACAGGCTCCCTTGATGCCTTAAAATAGTAATTTATGCAGATGTAGAGGGAAAATCATTTGCAATGAAGTGACCCTCATAGTATGAATTTTGTTCACTGTTCTGCCTAATCAAATACTGTATCTTCATTTTCAGTTCTCTGCTAAGCAGCCTTGTAGATAACGAAAGTGCCAAAAAAGAGGGGAAAAAAGCTCAGTGGGTGCGTTTCCATTGCACTTTTTACCCGAGGCAATGGGTAGAATTTAACGGATTCCGTTGAACATATGTTTTTCCTAGATAAGTAAACAGTGTGTGTCGGAAATGAAAAGCATTTGCAATTTAATGACATTACATCTCGGAGCTTATCCTGGCGTGCTGCGAGGCGAAAAGCAGAAAGAGAGAGGCAGAGAGAGAGAGAGAGAAAAGAATGAGTTTTACCTGTCGTCCCTCCATCCTGTGGAAGAAGAAACTGCTTTAACAAATTAACTGCTGCCCTGCAGGCAATGTCTTAAAGAGAACAAAGACAGGCAATGGGGGAAACAATACCACCAGCAGATACAATCCTCAACGCAAAACACTTGCACATTTCTGGGCTTTCTTTAATGCATATTTACCTGGAGTTGTATTTCACCCACAATAACATTTTTTTTTTTAAAAAGGAGCACTGTTGCAATAAGGATTCTTACACTTCATTAGTCCAGCAACTGCCTTAATCTTTATTCTGTCCCGGTTCCAACTTGTCGGGTTGTTGGATAAGACAAAGTCAGAGGAAATCCGCCTGATTCCTACCCTCCTAAGTGTATGGGAGCAGAGGGTGTCTTTGCCCCCAGGATGGTGTGAGGTTTCCTGACATTGCTGTAATAAAAAATTATATTTACATTGTATTTAAAATCATCCTTTTTAAAATGTTTCAAATCAATTCGTATTTTCACTCTCCTAATTAAAAGCAAATGTCTGACAGACTCCCAACCTCTGTAAATTGATGTTAAATCCCAATTTTGAACCATGCACAGGCAGTAATGCACAGGCATTCCATTTCTCTCCAAGTCTGATTCAATGTATTTCTTTTTTTTCACAAGTCCAGACTTATTGCAAGTAACAAGATTCCACTCCATTTAAGAGTGCCTCCAGTTGATGTAATTCAGCTGAAAATACTGACTGAAATTACTCTTCATTTGAAAGTTAAGTACTGTATATTGCTGGAGGGGACTGGGTGTACTGTAATTTCATCTCTGGGACTTGGTTTCAAATCCAGACCAGACAGGAGGTTGAATTATTTTTATTCCTGTTAAATATTCGAAATAAAATGAATGTGCTACTTGGAAATGTCACCATGGCCCAGATGCAGGTGTACCCAAGAGACCACTGCCAGTGCAATGCAGGGGAGCTTTGCTTTGTGTCTAAACCTATTTTACCTCTTTGTAAACTACATTTTGCATTACTGTAATACCTCACCTTGTTGAACACAAATACATATAGTCAGCGAATAAAATTATTGGAAATAATAGGGCAGTGTGGTTCAGTGGTCACACTACTGACTTTGGGTTTGAGGTTGTGGGTTCAAGACCTACATTGGAATTGGAGTTGATTGTCGAGAGGAGGGTGGGCTCATGATGACTGCATCCAGCCCTCAAATCACTTCTAACTTCGGAACCCCAGGCCCCTCTCTGCTTCCATCCCTCACTGACCAACCATCCTCTCATGGTGGTTGGAATGGTTGGAATGATGTGGCAGGTGAGGAGACCTGCTTGCCTTTCCCATAGTTCAACATGAGCTTCCTGACACACTACAGTACATTGAGCCGTGGGAAGTGGGCATCAAGCTGCCTGTCACTGCTGTCTGGTCAGGAAGCCCCTCTCGAGGGAGCCTGCATGCCCTGCCGGGAGAATAGCTATGCCTGCTGCCAGATAGTGAGCCATTTGGCTGATTGAGAGAGACGGTGGAGGAGCAAGTCATTGCCAGAGAGGTAAGAGATAGAATGATTGCGAGAGAGAGGGGGAGGGAGTGATTGAGAGAGAGGGAAGAGAGACAGTGTGATTGATAGAGAGGGAATAGAGAGTGATTGAGAGATGGTGGTAGGGAGAGAGAGAAAGAAGGGGAATACAGAGAGAGAGAGGGTAGAGAGAGCACTGGGAGCGGGGGGGCGGGGGGGGGGGGGGCGGCGGGGGAAGAGAGAAACAGAGGGAATGACAGAGTTGGAAAGAGGGGACATGAGAGTAGAGTTTTGTGGGTAACTGTCTAGACAGACGATCAGAGACTCTCTTGGGCACCATGGGGAGACCAAGGACAAATACCAAGCGAAGTGCAGTTTCCTCAGACCCTGCCTCCATCCCTCGCTGCCCAGCCCCACTTTATGTCCTCTACCAAATCCACCCCAACAATGCCATTTTTCCCCTGCTCTCTGGAGCTCCATTCCTAGAGTTCCTCTGACACACTCCCTGCATTACCTCTTTCAAAGCACATTAAGACCTAATTTTGATCACGCTTTTGGTCATCTTTACCCTCCCCATCTCATCTCCCATGACTCCCACCACTAGCTTGGATGCCCAGCTGGCAGTGTTGAATGCTTTGAGACATCCTTCTGACATGGAAAGGTGGTGTGTATATGTTGTGTTTCTGGGAAGGAAAACAAAAAAATATTGCTTATGTGGCCCAATCAAATAGGGCATTCAGTCCTCAGCAACCAAAAGGTTGGGCCAACCTGGTCTAGATTAAGACTTCAGTGCAGTGTTGGAGAAATACGGTATGATTAGAAATGTTTATCCTTTGGATGATTTGCTGTTTGGAGTGGAAACAAATGATCCCATCACAAGTAAACAAAAAAGAAAGGGAATCTCTAGTGTCAGACCCAAGAAAGTTAATTGGCGACTGTCTATGGGATCTTGCCTACACATATCTGCCTCTTTGGCCTTAAAAAATGTCACAACACTTGGCAGTAATTACTTATGAAATGCTTTGAGACATTCTAATGAAATAATGTACTAGATTTTCTCTAAGAGAATCTCGCTGAGTCTTCGATACCGTTGACCACTCAATCCTCCTCTACTGCCTCCCCCCTCACCTCAAACTTTCATGGTTCTGTTCTTGAGTGGTTCAGGTCCTACTTCTCATATCGTCTCAACTCTTCATCTCCAGAAACGGTTTCTTCTCTAGCCCCCGCACCATGTGGTGTACCTTAGGGTTCTGTTCTTGGTCCCCTCCTCTTCAATATCTAAACGCTCCATCTTGGTGATATCATCCTCAGACATGGGTTCATATGTATGGATGAGACCCAACTGTATCTCTCTGCCTCCACTCTTGACTCTGTGAGATGGGGCAATGACCGATCAATCTGCTTGCTTTCTCCACTCAGTGGGCTCCAGCCTGCTTCACGTCCCCTGCTTCGCCTGCCCCACCATTGGCAGACAAGCCTTCAGCCACTTTGCCCCCATTCTCTGGAACTCTGTCCTGCAATCCATCCTATGCCTCACCCCCTCCGTTGCCTTCTTCAAGACCTATCTAACCATGCCTTTGATCATCCTCTTTTCCCCTGCCCTCCATCCTCCCCGATCCAAACCCCCAGCTCGCGTCCGAAACACTAACTGTCCAACGTTTTAGGATGTAATCCCGATGTGAAAGGTGCTATACTGTACAAATGTAGTTTTGTTATTGTTTTTGTTGTCAGTTTTACTAGTTTATTTATAAGTCAGCTTGCAGGTTAAGTCTATGATAATTCTGAAAATGATCTATGAGAAAATTATTTAAATATAATCACTGTTAATTAGAACTGGATCCATTTATTAAAAAAAGTTAGTGATATTCTTTTATATTGATTTTGCCACCCATGATTAAATTTGAAAAGCATATAAAACATCTTACAATAACTAAAGAGTTAAATGAGACACAGGATAGTTTTTCCATTCAAGCATTTGTGAACTGCAAGAAAAAAAAATGACTGGTGGTTAATCTCACTTAAAAATATCAAACATTGTAGTGGATTAAGTGACACAGTGGGCTAACACACTGTCCTTTCATCTTCAGGACCTGGATTTGAAACCTGCCCAGACAGATAGGACAAAAATCTCTCTCTATCTGCTGGATGTAAGGGTCCCAGGTAAATTGTGCTTATCCAATCTCAACCTATTTTTATGGTAGTGTAGTTCTGCAAAACTGTTGACAATTCAGCACCACTATAATTAATACTGAGTTGACAATCTCATTCTTATGATGGGGGGAGGGGGGAGGGGGGAGTTAAGCCACAAGACTAGGTAGACAGAGCTGCAACTGGACCATGTCAAATCAAACATGAGAAAGCTTCAATGCTGACACTTGTCTTGAGTGGAATGTGCTCTATTCTTTGGCATTGGCGTCTCTCATTTTGATGAGGTCAAAAACATCACTTAAAATGGTGAAGAATCCAAAACATTACTTTCATGATATTAATATGGTATATTCCCAGTTCCTTTGAATATTTGTTCGACAAATCTTTTCATAGAACAGCTAAAAAAAAATGGTTCTATGGTTTTTTTTGGAGTAGAGATTTTTTTTACTGCATCTTGCAACAGCAGCTAGGGCACGAGCAGAACCCAGTTAAATATTGTCATTGTGTTTGTGGCCTTATGTGTGGGGTGTTATTTTATATTTTTAACCTTATTTTAACAGTAAATATGGACACAATCTGTACCAAAATTGCTAAAGAAAGTGAGATTCACTTACAAAATCTGCGATCACCACACTTTACAGTAAATGCTGTTAAATCACTTTGAAACTTCTCAATGACATGATAGGGTGCTGTATCAATGCAAGGATTAGTATTATTATTTAAAAATTCTGCAAAAGGTATGCAAAGGAATAATAAAATAAAATCTTGTACATTCGTATCCATCTCTATAATAAAATGTGTGTTACTATCTAGTAAGAGGTCTTTAATATTTCATTTCATTAAGATACACAACACAAAAACAGTCAGTTTATTCAAATACAATGTTGTTATCTATGACTTCATCCACTCACTTCCTCGCTGTTTAGTTGAACAGCTGAAATAGGGCTTGAAGAGCAATTTAGGACAGACACCAGGATATATTTCTGTGCATGCCAGGCAATCCACAGCTTTAACAGACAATATAGGCTATAATCATGTATTAATTTAAAAAAATAGCTTGGTGCTCTATTAGGAAGAAAATAAAATGGGTATTCTGGAAGGGTGCAATTACAACAGCAACAAAATTACATTTATAGAGTGCCTTTCAGGTCAGGAGGACCCAATTGATTGCACCCTTCAAGCATACCCATTTTATTTTCACTTCCACTTGTGCCTTCCTGTGATCTTACTATTATCTTATCATTTCCCTGTGGAAGGAGCTGAGGGACGTTTCCTCAGCGTGAGAGTTTAAACTTTTCAATACATACAACTGAAACATATTAATGCATAAGACAAGATTGTTTTGTTGTATTCCCAATCATCTACCAGTGGGGATTGGGGTGGGGGTGGGGGAAAACAATATATATATTACATTTACATTATACATGAAGATAAAGATGAAATGTAAAACCAGAAAACATTTATTCAAAATAATAGATTGTGAGAATTTAGAATGCAGTGATCCTGAAGGCCATGGATGAAGAGTTGATTGAACTGTTTAACCAAAATATAAATAGGACTTGGCAAGCAAAGAAATGAAGGTAAGTTTAAAGATAGGATTACAACGATAAAAAGCTGCAATGATCAAATAAATGATTGAGGACGCTTGATGATGTCAGATAGACTATTGTTCCTATATTTTGTGTATTTATTTCTATGACTGCACAAAAATGTTAAACCACGTTCCAGTAAGCTTTGTATGTGATGCTTTCCATTAAAAAAACATAGTTGTGTTTCACCGGTCTGTAATACTTGAATAGATCAAACATTTCATAATCCATTCATGACATCATAGAGTTATAGAGTTATACAGCGTAGAAGGAGGTCATTCGGCCCTTCGTGTCTGTGCTAGCATTTTGAAAAGAGCTGTGCAAACAAATCCCAAATAGCCCTGCAACCTGTTCTCCCCAAATGACTATCTACTTCTCTCTTAAACATTGTTATTGAATCGACTTCCACCACCCTTTCAGGCAATGCATTCCAGATGCGAACAACTCGCTGTGTGAAAAAAATTATCCTCACCTCCCCTTTGTTTCTTTTAACATTTATTTTAAATCGGTGTCCTCAGGTTACCGACCCACTCGCCAGTGGAAATAGTTTCCTCTTGTTCTTCCTATTGAATCCCCTGACAATTTTGAGAACTTCCATTGAGTCTCCTCTTAAACTTCTCTGTTCCAAGGAGAATAATCCTAGCTTCTCCAGCCTCTCCTGATAACTGAAGTCCCTCATAACTGGTACCATCCTGGAAAATCTCCTTTGCACCCTCTCCAATGCCTTGACATTCGTCCTAAAATGTGGTGCTCGGAAATCAACACAGTACTCCAACTGAGGCCTAACCAGTGTTTTATAAAGGTTCATCATAACTTATTGACTTTTGTACTTTATGCCCCTATTTATAAAGCCTAGTATCCTGTATGCATATTTAACAGCTTCATCTACCTGTCCTGCCACTTTCAAAGATTTACTTATATGAACCCCTCAGCTCTCTCTGTTCCTTCAATCCCTTTAAGATTCCATTTATATTGCCTCTCCTCATTCTTCCTTCCAAAGTGCATCACTTTGCATTTAACCACATTAAACTTCATCTGCCACATGTCTGCCCATTTTGCTAGTCTGTCTACATCCTCTTGCAGTCAGCTACTATCCTTCTCACTGTTTACTACTTTTCCTACATTTCTATCATCTGCAAACTTGGAAATTGTACTTCCTATACCCAAGTCCAGGTCATTTATTTTGACCAAAAACAGCAGTGGTCCCAATACCGACCCTTAGGGGATACCACTACCCACTTCCCTCCATCAAAGAAACAACCTTTAACCACCACTCTCTGCTTTCTGTCTCCCAGCCAGTTCTGTATCCATGCTGCATTATTTGAACTCTCAAAGATTACATTCCTTTGCATCACATTGCAACTGTTCCCAAAGAATCATAAAAATTAGTGTCAACAGTATGTTAGTATCAGTATTATCTCCTCCAATGCAGCCATCTAACCCAATTCCCTACTCATACCTTTTCTTCATCAGGTAGCTATCTAGTTTCCTTTTAATGTTCTCCCAATCAACTCTACTCCTGGTAATTAATTCCTTTCTCTCACAAACCTTTGGGGAATTATTTTGCCCCCCTAATTTCCCCTTCCATATTCCTATTTATAATCTTAAATTATGAATCTCGTATGATATAGTGTACAGAACATGTATGTCCAGCACTTGGGACATCCTCCTGACCTGAAAGGTGCTATACAAATGTGATTTGTTGTTGTACATATACTGTATATATTCATTAGCATAAATAATAAAATGTAAAAGATAAGAGTTAGAATTAAGGCAAGCATAAATGTGGTATTCGTAAATATAGCACTCACTACAAATGAGTGAGAGAGATATTACACAATCTCTGGCACCCATGTTATCTGGTCCAGAAATAACAAAAAAGCCTTCATAAAGTGACATAATTGCTTTTAATATTAGCAATTATTTGAATTTGTTTTGGATAGCTGGGTATCTGCATAAGAGTATCAAACCAGACTGAGATTTCCATATCTGTATGCTACCCACATAGAATTTTCCTGTGTCTATAGCAGAGTACACCACTATTTCCCTGGAGCTGTGATAGCTAACTTGTATGGCAACAAGATACATTTTCATGACTGAACATTTCTTGATTTATTTCACAAATAAATGACATAAATCACAGGTGGATGATTATAACTGGACACACAGGTTACATTTCTCCAGGGCAGTAGTTGGTCATGTGTTTTCATAAGTTTGTATCATGGTAAGATTATGCCATCATAGCATGAACCATGCTGTGAGTTTGTTCTGACTGTTGTTTAGTTATTGAATATTTTATTTAAAGAGTGTGCAGCAGGGATATAGGTTAGGGGTACTGCCACCAAGGAGTTGCTAAATGTTGGAGTACTTATTTAATGTAGAGTTTAAATGATCTATTATTCAGCTGTAAGCCAGGCTCAGTAGGTAGCACTCAAATCAATTTGTCAAAAGATAATGGGTTCAAACTCCACATTGGAACTTTGAACTCACGTAGCATAACCTACCATTGCAATACAATGCTGAAGGAGTAAAGTTTTGTTGGGGTGATGTCCTTTGGATGAGATGTTAAGCCAAGGTGTTGTCTGCCTGTTCAGGCCAATTATATCATAGTATAGCTCTACAGTGTCCTGCAGCTGAGTTACTGTGCCTTCTATTTACAAAAAATGTTTCTGAAGGTGAGATTCCCTGTTTAATTCAAGCCTTTATGTTGACTCTACTGTACATTACTGGGTGTAGCTGGCAATAGTAAATGAAACCATTTAAAATATTTATAATTAAGTTTCATTTCCTTATGTTAAATAAATAAACATTATTGTTGATTCCCACCAGCGGAGTAACTGGTTTGGATGAGTTCCTATGCGCAACAGTGTGAGGAAGCTGAAATCGTATCAGCAGAGACACATTCATTAACCCAGACTGCTTCACTGATCGTGCTACTACAACTGTGCATGTCAATTAATCTCACACAATCAGGCTCAAAAAGGCCTGAAATTCAGTTCTTCCATTTAGGTGATTAGAACTTATTTGTTAAACAAAGATATTCAAAGAAATCAAAGGAAAGATTGGGGAAGAAAACATAGTACACTCAAAATAGTGAATTATATCGCAATTTTTTTAAAGATGTGAACAGCCATTATAATAAAAATATAATAAATCATGAATTTGATATAGCCCCTTATCAAGTTGTTGAGAGTCTCCAAGCGTTTAACAGATTATATTATAAAGTAAACTGATTGCATATTTTGGTGGTAATATATGCACTTTTTATACGATTGATAGTTTATATGGCCCTTCATATTTCTGTGTAAGTTAAACCTTACACAGGATCTACTGTGGATCTACTGTGCTGCACTACAAAGTAACAAATAGAGCAAGATAGAAAAACAACAAAAACAACAAAATTATACTTGTGTAGCGCCTTTCAAGTCAGGAGGATGTCTCTAGAAGGTAGTCATTGGCATGAACATAAATGTAACAAGCTTTCCTTCTAAAAGTTGCCTAAGGTTTTGCCCTGACCAGAAATCAAACCTAGCTAGGTCCTCTCACTTGCAAGACGAGTGCTTGAAACATTATATTACAGGACTACAGGACTCCATATTTAATACAATGAGAAATGTTAGTAATCATGGAAGCAAACTTTTACTGGCAGTGAAGCTTCCGTTTTTAACTATTAAAAAAAAATTATTTGGATATTTTAAATCCCACACAACGGATATGAATGGATTCAATTCATGATGTTGTGACATCTTCTTTTGTGAATTACATGGAGATGATGTTGCAACTGAGGTGACATGGACTCAATCTCAGAAATCGAACAGACAATTTAGACTAAAGTACTTTATGCAGAGAGTGGTGAATATGTGGACTGATTATCCAGGGAAACAATAATAAACAACAGCAGCAAAATTACATTTGTAGAGGACCTTTCACGGCGGGAGGTCGTCCCAAAGTGCTGAAACAATGAAGGCTCACAGTGTTTGCAAATTCAAGAGAAGCTGGAGAAACTTTAAGTGAGATAAATGATTGAAGAGCAGAAGAGAATCATGTCTGTTATTCTTCGAGACTTTCAGTTTTGTGTAATCCTCTGTTTCTATCCATATTCTCAGGAGCATGATTCAACTGAACTAAGAATGGTCAGGCTTGAAAAAAAACTACACACTGAGGCCACCCACAATAAAATCCACCTATCGATTTAGTCATCATTTAAAATAATAAAATAATCAACCAAACTTTCACCAGTTTCAATCACTTACCTAACATGCAATCTGAGCAGAATAACGATATGCCACTGGATATGATCAATATCCCGTTCGTGGCACTGACCATATCACCCATATTACATTATTGACAAAATTTGTAATTTTGAATTCCTGGTCATGGTGTAAATCGCATTCCACAATTCATCAAGTATTTTCTGAATTGATCAATCCACTGAACACTAGAACATTTGTTTACTCCCATGGAATGTTGTTCCATACACATGATTGATCATTTTACTGTCAACAGATTCAATAATATTTTATTCTCCTCAGGATCGATATTTGACACATATGAAAACAACAGTGTCAAATTATTCTTCCCACTGAATGGTGTTTGAGAGTTTGCACTTCAGGTTTTATCCAGAGCAATGCACTTATTAGATGAACATATTATTTCAGCGATTGTGAGTTCCAGCGTTTCTTTCACTTGTCTGAAAGTTTGATGCATTTCATGAGCACTTTTGCTGGTCTTGAGATTTGTGAGAACAAATCATTCCTTTTATTTATACATAATCTCATATTCCTCAAATGTAATATTTTTCAAGAATATTTAGCAGAGTAGACAATTGTGGTGCACACACTCTGTTTGTTGAAGTACAGGTAATCATATAATGTTTAGCTATTTAATACTGTATGTGTATACTTATTATGGAATTTCTTTAAAAAATCTATAGAATGCCACATTAGTGAATTGAAATCATCCTTTCACTGTGAGAAAATGCATTGTGAGCTGCAGGATTTACACCCTGTTTACAAAAAATATGTGAATGCACTGTTGAACTGCTAAGAATATAATAATTTTAAATTTCAAAGGTTTTTCACAGAATTGTATAAAAAAATGCGGATGATGGTTATACAGAGTCAAAAAAATGCAACCATTTTACTCAATAACAAGAAAGTATTGACCGGTATATCTTTTGATGTAACACAGGGCTTTCTGACATCCTGTAGGGTATAATGTCCCGGACCATAGACTTCTTTGTAGATGTCATTAGGCTATTCCACAGCTGTAAAGCAGCAGACATGCCAAACAAGGTGAGGTCATTCCAAAAAGCTAAGCATTGTTGCAGTTTCATATTTTTTCAGGCAATGTGGCTAAAACATTCATTAGTCAAGTGAATTTCAACAAAATGATTCTAATTTAAAACACTTTGTCTGTGATTTACATAATCATGTTAGATTGGTATCATATTTGCTCTGCTATGATCAAAGATATCTCAAAAGTGAATAGAAACTGATATATGTAGTGCTAGTTTTAACTGTTTCATCAGGTGCTAGTCCCCCATAAGGCGAACCCCTCACATTGCTGGATTACCATTGTGCACATCATTTTGTCCCAAAGTCAAGTCATGCATCAATGTCACTATTATATATCGGCTGATAAAATATTGCTTATGTATGCTTGGAAAAAGTGAGCTCACTACTATTACCATGCAATACACATGATACATGGCATTATGCATTACACATGGAGCGCTAGTGCAATAATTGTTCTCCAAGATTCAGAGGAAGGTTCTTTGTGTGGCATTTATAATCTGATGGGCACAAATGCATCAAACACATTGACCTAATCAGTTGCTCAGTTCAATCCCTTTATAACAGTAAGAACAAAAACAAATTGCTCTTATATAGTGGATTTCATGTCATGAAAGACTTATCAAGGCACTGGAAACCAATTTATAAGCCAATAAAAATTCTCAAAGACATTTTAAAATGGTGTAATATTAATGTGTAAGAATTTTGAAACCTTTAAGTTTCTTTTTTAAAATAAAACCATGTTGCACTGTTTTGATTATTGAAGTTATTTGAACTTATTTTAGAGCTATCTCCAAGAATCTATTTAATGAAGGACAACTTAACGCTGCCAGAGATCATTGATTGGTTAGTCCATTTGAATTGATGGATGGATATAACATTTCTGGTTGTCACGGGAAATCTAATATATTTTATTCAAGCCATTTATTACATCAAGAGACAAAATGCAGCTGTGAAAATAAACATCATCCATCTAATAGCTGGATAAAATATACTAACAACAACAAATTCCATTTATACAGTGCCTTACATAGTGGGTGGACATCCCAAAGTGCTGGACACTGGATTCATGATGGGCGGGGGCCAATGGGGTGGGAAGATGACCAAAGGTACGAACAAAGAGGAAGGTCTTGAAACAGAACTTAAGGATCTGACGGTAGTCGCAAGGCAAAAGATTTACAGGATGGAGTTTAAAGGAGTTAAGGGCTGGACAAGACAACAAAGGTCTGCACTGGCTCACTGAGGTGAGAAGGTGCTGCTGGGAGCCAAGCAAGAGAGCCTCTGTCATGTCAACAATCAACTGTAGAAAGTTAACTTTCAATCAGGACTTGATGTGGGACGGGCAGGACAGCAGATGTCCTGGAATCGAGTGAGGAGGTAGAGGAATAGTTGGGTGTCATCTCATACATGTGAAAGTTGACCCCATGCCTGCAGATGACACTATTGAACAGGAGCTTATAGATACTTCAGAGGAAAGACTGAGGATAGAACCCTCAGGAATGCCGTGTGTGACTGCCCGCCCATCATGAATCCAGTGGAAGAAGAATATTAAAAATTATAATAATAAAACTCAGTAAACGGTAAATAGGGAGAAACCTGACAAAAAGAAAGAAATTCATCAGCTTTGAAATATATTCAGCAAGAAAATTAACATTTAGGAGATGGTAGTTATTACTGTTTTCTAATCCGCAAGAAATTGGATAATCTGCAAAGGTTAGAGATTTAGAGCTAAATATTTTTTATATATAAAAAAGAACAAATAAATCTCTAGCTTTGCATACACTTCATTCCTTGCATTTTGCTGATACCCTATTTTCGTACCCAGTTTGTGCTGTAGTTACAAGAATCAGTACACTGTTTGGATTAACTTCATTCTGTCAGGCACTTTCAGCTGAGATAGGTACAGTACTTGAACAAGGCGTTTTGTGATAAGACTATCATCCATCATGTATTGTAACCTTCAGGACTAGCAGTTTAGTTATTAAGGAAACAATTGAATAAGAAGTGGACATTATTGCTTTGCAGTCCATCATTTACTTCCCTGGTAAGATGTTCTTTGTACGTATACTCCCGTCTACGTTATTTTGTATTAAGATAAAACTGAACACTGAATAACTGAAACCTGTAAAACAAACATGGTAGTGCATTTGAAATATTTCATTTCTTATGCAATCTCTGCAGAGATATAGTTGATGACTGATTCTTAGCATAAGTATTTGACTTGTGCCTAGATCACTTATATATAGTGTTAAAGTCGGATATCCCTGCAGGTTCTTAGTCATTTCCATAAGATTAATCATACATGAAAACCTACTGAATAAACAGCCACTAGAACCTTGTGGTGGGAGGATTACACATAAGCAATGAATGCTATTAAGATTAATGCATTCACAATTCACAAAAATTATTTTACAATTTTGTTTTGAAAAAGCCAAAATCTGAGCCTCAGGCATACCAATGGCCAATACCATGGAATGTTCTTACATCCATGTTTCCACATATGCCAAATAACCATGGCAATTAAAATATATATATTTAAAAATCAGCCTTCCAGTCGGTGAAGCAACTATTATAGAGATTTGGTTGCAGGTCAGCTCTCCAGCTTTGTATCCATTAAGCAGATCAAAACATCAGTTTCCAAACCTGAAATAAAAACAGAGTATAATCTAATTTGTATCATAAATACGATTTGCTGAAACACAGATGATAACTGGAAATACCACAAAAAAGAATAGACTGTGACAAAGCTGTGCTACCTGAATGAAATGGTTCGGAAATCTGGCAAGCACATCTGTCCTGATGTTACTAAACCAAAAGAGGCAGATGGGAGTGAATGATATATGCTAACAATGAAACATTGTGGCATTCTCACATTGTCACTTTCAGTTCATTAGTCAAGAATAAAGTGACGTTGATTTGAATAAGTAACAATAACAGGAATTCATGTGGAAAGACTTTATTTTGTAGAGCATCATTTTACATTCAATAGGTATGAACTTACCGAGCCCCTTTATTTTGCGGGTACAACAACTTGACCTGAGATGACAGGAAAATGACTGTAAGTAGATATGGGTGAGCTTTTTTTTATTATAATATAATGACAAAATCAGTTTTAAAAATAATTAAAACTCTTCAGAATAATTGGATCCTGTAGAAAACTACAGTTAGTAAACAAGTAACAGGAAGTGGAATAAACAATGGGATAATAATCAAAGATCTCTTTAACTCATTTGCAAAATACAGTTTCCATTGTATAGCACCTTTCACATCAGGAGGATGCCCCAAGAGCGCTTGACAATTCTTGCTGAGCACTGGAGTTGAGGATGGGAGCTGAGGTGGATGAGTAGGAGAAAGATGACTGAAAGCAAACCAATCGATTTTAAGATTCTCTCACTCATTCTTAAATCCCTTCATGCCCTCACATCTCGCTACCTATCCCATTCGCTTAACCACTACTCCACCACCCACAGCTTCCACTCGGCTGACTCCAGCCTCCTGTTTGTGTCTCGTCCACACCATTGGTTGTCATGTGTACTGCACCCAGAACTCTGGAACTTTCTCCCTCAATCTGTCCACAATCACCCTCCCTCCCCACTTTCATGTCCCACCTTAAGGCCTATCCTTTTCAATCGTGCTTATGGTCTCTTCCTCCCTCCCTCTCCCCCTGGCTTGGGATCAGACTCTGGGCTGCTATCCCACACGAATGGCCCGATATAAATACAAGTTGGTTTTATTGTCCCTTTAGCTCAGCTTTTGATTTTTTTTGCTCCTGCTTTGGTATAAAATGCCTAGATTCTTCTTAGCACTTTCCCCAGTACAGCGAGCAGAGAATGGAAACTCTTAGGGCATACATTCCTTTTACATCACTCACATCACACATAACAGAGTAGATTGTACCATCAACAAAGTTTAATAACAGTGAGCATGTTCACACTAAGTTATAACTGCATATTGTGGTGTCAGTAAAGCAGAAATAATAATAATCTACAGCACAACAGTAGCTAGAAATTAATTGCAAGCCAGTAATCGAGTCAAGGGTTAACATGATTTCGCAAACCCTAAGATCAAAGCTTGAGCAATTTATATCTCTCATCTGAAACCTGGGATACGATTATTGTCTTGTAAACTCATCATCCTTATTACAATTTTTTCCCAAATTTTTGGCTGGATTTAACTGGTAATTGGATGCATATGACTAATAGATTCTCTGTTGATAGAACAATGAAATTCATACTGAAAGATTAACAACAGTGACACCATTACCTCGTGTTCATTGAGAAATAATGTGCAGTTGATTACTGGGAACTTCTAATGAACAGTGAGAGTTACAGCATTAGCATCAAAACACACCATATCTGAAGAGATGCAGAAATAACTGTAAAGGTACTTCTGAGATTTGTTAGTGAAGACACTGAAACATATGTGCCTAAAAGGATTCACAGCAAAAAAAAATTAAAATCCCTACTGATTTTAGCACTGCTTCAGGCTATTTTACACTGAATCACCACATAATCCCTTCACTCTAGTAGTTAATGTTGTAACCACTAAACTGAATAAAGCATCATTTAACTCAAGAAAAAATATCTTAAGCTACATACTTTAACTTCATCCCACACATTTTAACATGTACCCCAAAAGATGTAAGTATCTTAAAATGAATGACAGACATAACTTAGAGGAGAGCACATCTTGTAATGTTTCTTGATGCTCTGTAGATAGGTAAATAGTGTAATGAGGATCAATAGCACACAAGATCTGGAGCAGATTGGACAAGAAGAAGAAGAAAATTTACTCTAACCTAGGTAAATTCAGGATGATACATTTTGGATCAAGAAGCCATGAATCTGTGTGAAATGAAGGAGTAGTAATTAAACAATCTACAGACTGAAACGGAATATGATGTGATTCTTGATCATTCACTGAAGATTCTGTGTAAGTGTGAAATGGCTAGGAAAAATGTTAATTAAATGGTAGGTGAAATCTAGAGGATAAATTTGATGAAGGTGGGTAAACTCAGAAAGAATCTGTGAAAACACTACTTCATAAGCAAATGGTAAATGTATGGAACAGGCTTCCTAGGAAAATGGTAGAAGCAGAAAGTATTGATTAATTCACAAACAAACTAAATAGATGTATAATAATATCTTGGGATACAATATGTAGTTTGACAACTTGTCACATGACTATTGGGATGGTGAGAAGGTGAACTGGAAGGATTTTGGTCATCTTTTGTCTTGCAAATTCTCAGGTTTATATGTTATAGGTTAAAAAACACTATTCTAACATTGTATTGATCATATGTCTATGTTTGGCATATTACATGCAATTTTGGATACTCTAACTTTAAAAGGCTATGAAAATATTATTTTCTTATATTCATGTAATTATATTCCCCTATCAATATAGTTTCTAATCCTGAATCATATATTACCCCTTCTGCAATCCCATAATTGCCTTGTTTCTTACTCTAATTCAACACTCTTTACCATTCTTGTTAAATTCTACAACAAAAATTCATTTATATTGCACCTATCACAATGTATCTGTTGTCAGACTCATCTGACTTAAACACACAACAATAAAATTACATTTGTATAGGGCCTTTTACGTTGGGAGGATGTCCCAAGGCGCTAGACAATCAATGTTTCGGACCCAAGCTGGGGATCCACTATGGAAACATAGTGTCTGGGTAGCAATTGGGAGTGACAGTCAAGCCTACCTTTTCCCTTCCTTAGTTGCAATTAGGTCAATTGTACCATCCTACCATCATGCTTGTTGAGATCAACTAACTGAACACAGACTAGGAATGAACTTGGGACGTTCTATTCTCTATGTCTCGTTACCCCCTCAACTCTTCAAGCACGCTGAGAGGCCGTCCGGTGTGGAGGGCGCTATATAAATCAAAGTTGTTGTTGTTAGTACTTTTTCCTACTGTACTTCGGGTAAGCTCAAAGTTAATAACTAATATTAGTAGTTATTAACTACTAATATCATTTTATCTTCTTGGATATCTAAAAGGAGACAGTTTCATCAAAGCCTGCAGTAATTCTTTAGCAAAATTAATATTGTGTAGCTGAATTTTAATGGAAACAGTTTATTGATGTTAAAAACCTAATGTCACATTTAAAATAAGAGTGATTGGAATTCCCAAGATACGGTTACATAATGATCTTAAATTCACTTTGCAATATATTCTGTGAAGCATTTTGTGTCATCTTTACAATGTGATAAGCAGCTATATCAAATGTAATTATTTTTATTATTAAAAATGTTCTGAAACTGATAGAGCCCAAATAATAAATGAAGAATGATTTACATTTAATTCTTCTATAATAAAAATATCCTTACCTGTAATTGTCCCTGTGACCAGAGTTTTATTTTTTCTTCAGTTGAGGCATTTACAGTGGACGTTGTGCCAAGCCAAGTACCCTCAACCTCCCTGCTCACTGCTCTGGATTTTCCCACGGAGTCACTGCTTCAACAAGGTTTGACAGCTTTCAAAGCATTTCTTTCTATTATTAAAATTAATTGAAATTAATCTTGTTTAGAAAATCCTCCAGGAAATGTTCTTCAGTTGTGTCCATTTCCAAGATTAATTCAGTGACTGATTGAGTATTACAAATTAATTTTCTGCAGGAGAAACTCCCTGCAACATTAACGTCCTTTTGAAAAGAACAAATTTACAGCAGGAAAGCTCTGTGCAGAGAAAGATCTAGCAATGGGAACCTCCTGGCAATTATTACATCACCACATTTCAGGCAGGGAACGCTGCCAACACACCTTATTCCAGCTGGGCTGTCCATAAGGTTTGGCAATAGTAGCACAGCTTCCTATTGCTGCATGCACAGAACTTAACAATAATGGCATACAGTCTTGCAGCTCTTTATCAATCACTCAATAGCTTGTTCTTCATGGCAGATATAGTATCCCAGAATGAAATGCTATACTGTATTGCAATACCATACAAGACTGAGTCTTCCAGTTATTTACAAAGTTTGATATTTATCAAGGGAACAGTATTTAGCAAATCCCACCTGACTCATATAGCTGAATGCTTGCATATGCTTACATTATAGTAACTAACAAAAACATTCAGGTGAATGATACGTCTGGGTTTTTGCTATCAAACTGCACAATATAAATTGCAATATTACTATTGAATTTCATCAAATGCGGAACCCCGCGAGGGTTGAAACTATACCTACAATATATTTTATAAGAAACAGATTTGATGGGCTTGATATCATTTTATCTTCTTGGATATCTAAAAGGAGACAGTTTCATCAAAGCCTGCAGTAATTCTTTCACTCTTTCAACACTGCCAGCAGAGCAGTAAAGATTCTGTCATCAACAGATTTGCGATTGCCACCACTCATGTGCACGTATTTGGGACTATACTTTGGTGCGCAGTAAAATTAATACTAATGGGCTAAAGTGCCACATAACTTGATTGCTGCACCTTCAAAGAACGCAGAGAATCTTCAACGTGACATAGCTTCCTCCAGGTGTTTGCTCTTTCATTGTGGGTATCCTGGCCTGCAAGAAAGTGCTTATATTCTAGTAATGACACAGTGAAGAATCCAGAGTGATGATAATAATATTAATAATCCTTGCATTTGATATAACGCCTTATCATGTCTTTGAGATGTCTCAAAGGGCTTCACAGAATACACTGTAAAATGAATTGACTGTATTTTTTGTGGTAATATGTTGGATTGCTATCATATAAGCACATACCATTTCAAAGTGCTGTAACAGCGCAGACGACGTTATAAGTATGGAGATGTTGAACATCTACATAGTCCCACTTGGTGACATCATCCACAGATATGGGGTCAACCTTTGCATGTATGTGCATGATACCCAACAATACCTGTCTGCCTCCACACTCAACTTCAGGACCACTGACGTCTTAACAGAATGTCTGTCAGACATCAAGTCCTGGATAATAATAATAATAATCCTTGCATTTGATATAGCGCTTTTCACATCTTATCGACACCCCAAGCGCTTCATAGAATATACTGTAAAGTGAATTGACTGTATATATTTGTGGGTGAATGAGAGCTAACTGTCCTCAGTTGAATGTCAACAAGACTGAGGTCCACCTCATGGCTCCCATCAGCACCTCCACATCTCAAGTGCTGAGAGCATCACCATCCATGGATACACATTCCATCTCACTGAGCCAGTCCAGAATCTTAGCATTTTGGCACCTTCATGGCCTTGCTCCCTCCTACCCCTGTGAACTCCTAACCCCTACCTACTTGCCCACTTTCCCTTCTTGGCAAACTCTGGCCTCCTTCATGTCCCCGGCCTTGCCCATCCCACCATTGTGCTCCCACCCACCGGAACTCCATTCTGCAGTCCCTCTGCTTTGCCCTATCCCTTGACTCCTTCAAGACCCACCTTAAGACCCTCCTCTTTGACCATGCTTTCGATTGACCTCCTTTCCCCCCTGACCTCTTGCCTCCCAATCCCAGTTCAAGTCTGGAATACTAACTGTCAGTGCCTTGGGATGTCCTCTAGACGTAAAAGGCGCTATACAAATGTAATTTTGTTGTTGTTGTTGCCCCCTCCCTTGCTTCCTTCAAGACCCATCTCAAGACCCTCTTTTCAACCATGCCTTTGTTCAACCTCCTTTCACTCCTGCCCTCCACTCTTCCCGATTCCGCCCCCAGCTCGGGTCCGAAATACTGATTGTCCAGTGCCTTGGGATGTCCTCCAATATCAAAGGCGCTATACAAATATAATTTTGTTGTTCTTCTTCTTTTCCACTCTTGGAATCATACGGGTCTTTGATACAACATTCCCCAGGTTCTAACCTCTTTATACACAATACAATTCCTCCTAAACACCAATAAATGCTCTTCATCTCCCCATAAAAACATCCTCCCTTCACACCAGTCGCCAAAATGTAAAGAAGCATTCTGGATTGTTTATTCCGCTATTATTTTGAAAATCATTTCTCCTATCTTCAACAGAAAGGCTTTTAATATAACCTTACTGAGCAAATGGAGAATTTGGAGAAATGGACACTCAGCAAAGTATCCTTTCAATTTCTAGGATCTAAATTTCTAGGTTTGAAACTAGCTCAGATTGAATGGATGTGTTTGTCCAAATTTTAAGTGAAAAAGTCTTTGACTATTCTCAACAGAGTTTTGTGGGGTCTATTCCACAAAACTGTCTACAGTCGTACTAATTGGAACTCTCTCAGAAGCTGATATAATTATTTGCATTTAGTGCTGGAAATAGAAGTATCACAAAAATGCTGAAAGGGATGCTTTCCTGAGGCTAAGATTAATGCATATTGTTGTGCAATTATAGAGCTTTGCTCTGCATTTAATACATACTACACTAGACCTGGGAATGCTTAATAATGATAGTGGGCATAAAAGGGGGAAAAGGACTCTATTCTTAGCCTCAACCCGGTGATTCAGAAGACATTCTCAACATTTATACATAGGTCAGCCTGGTCCACATGATGGTACTCTTGCCTCCAATAACAATAATAATAATCCTTGCATTTGATATAGCACTTTTCATGTGTTCTAGATGTCTCAAAGTGCTTCACAGAACGTACTGTAAAGTGAATTGACTGTATAGTTGTGGGTGAAATGTGGCAGCCAATTGTGCACAGCGGTACCCCAGAAACAGTCGTGGATTGAAATGATCAATTTATCATTATTGGTTCTGGGGGGGGGATTATTAATAGGCTTGTACAGTAAGAAACCTTGCCCAAGGTTTAGCCCTGCTTGGAATCGAACCCAGGTCTGCTGCTTGTAAGGCAAGTGCTCTAACAAGCTACAGGAATCCTCTAGATCAAGATGTTGTGAGTTCAAACCCCAAATTGACACCATAAACTAACAATCTGGACTAACATTGCAATACTGTCAGAGCTGGCATATCACTGCATCATATATGTGTGAATATCAGGTGAGAACTGGATCAAACTTGGCTTTCTCCATGGTCAAAAGGTCACAAGATAAAACAATGAAACAGAAAAGTATTTTCTCTCATGCAACTCACCAAAAATCCTTTGGTTACATTGATTATTCACATTAATGCTGTTTGTGCACACATTGGCGGTCAAGTTTGTCTCCAAAAAGTCATTATACTGAACAGTGATTACTGTGAAACACTTTGAGGTATTTTATAGGAGTAGGCCATTCAGACACTTGAGTTTGTTCCACCACTCTATTACAGCATGGCTGGGGCCTAAACTCTATTTACCGAACTTTGCTCCATAACCCTTGATACCCTTAACAAAAATCAATCCCCTCAGTCTTGAAAATTTTAATTGATCCAGTTTTTATTTTATAGGTGCTGTATTAAATGCAAAGATTATCATTAGAAGTGCTTTGAGATGCTTCAACATATAAGCTATATAAAATATGAATATTATTTTAAATTGATGCTAAATAAACACACTTTAAAATTATAAAATACATGCCTTAGCGCTTAGCAATTCACATCAATAAAACCGCTTAAATAAGTCAATAAGCTCAGATACATCACACAAAATTGTCACAAGCAGATCTTGCTTTCTTTTCTTGACATTTAAGTCAGGTTCCCCCACCCTCTCTGCCCTATGAATGGCGAGCTCTATCTTTGAGTCACTCTGACTCCCTCCCACCATGCTCTATCAAAGTGAACCTATTCCCTCCAAGCCCCTTGGTTCCCACCTCCAGTTCGGCTGCCTATTCCTGTGAATATGTTTTGAGACATTCTCCTGACATGAAATATAAATTGTATTGTTATTTCATTTTATTGTCTATGTATTTGTTGTACTTCTCAATAAAAGGATCAATGTTTGTTATGTCTGTTTTTCTTCTAATATTTTGATGATATAAATATTTCATTTGTTACGTTGCCCCCAAATGGGCTTGACGTTAAAATTTGGTACATGTTTATTTTTCCTGTGATAGCTGAAAACTGATATGGTGCCATAATTCATACCAAAACATGTATTTTCGTGATGGAAATACGGTTGCATTGATTATATGTGCGATCATATCAAAACTGATCTGCTGTTCTTCTAAAGGCATGACTGAACTTGAGCAATGAAAGCAGTCGACTTCCTTGCTCCTGCATTTAATGAAAGGCTGGCTGCGCCTGTAAACATCTAATATTTCCTTCGATATATTGCTCTTTGGATAGTGTTAAAATGTGCTTTCAGAGATAAATAAAAGAAAAACGCGAATGCCAGGAATCTGTTAAAAGTGCTAGAAAAAGCTGAAAAGGCATTAAGCTTTTCATTTAGACACCTCATTTAGACACCAGCATCTAAATGAGGATAGGCCAAAGTTTGCTGGTGACCTCCCCTCCCTTCGTTCGGGTTGGAATGAACCAGACTGAAGACTCACCTCGCATTAATTATCGAAGCATGGCTCAAACCACGACTGTATCAGCACAGAAACCGACACGTGCATTAGGCAGCGCCACGTGAACGAGCTACTCCTCCACCTGTTGATAAGAACCAACTATTAGCATATTTACACCTGCACGTTAACCTCAACCTGATCATTTCACGCCCACATAATCATCGCCCTGAATGGCATACCTACACGTCGTGTGTGTGTGTTCACAGTTCAGGTATTTTGTTTCGTAGATCAACTCCTGATTCAATATATGTGTTACCTTGGATCTGATGAATAGGGGTAGTGGTTACAAACTCTGATGTACACTGTGCCTTTGGAGCAAACAATCTGCAGGTTTTTGGATAGAGTTCAACTTTGGTAACTGCTACTCACCCCCACCCCCCACTTCCCTTCTCTGTGAAACACTGGTGATTAATGGAGAGTTCGTTTTTTTAAAAAAAAACTGCAGAAAGATGAAGGATGGGTGCAATCGTGACCAGTTGTGATACTTCACGACAATTTACATCATACTCTTTGCGGAATTCGTTTGGGAATTGCTGAATTTACAATAATTGTTCATCACCCGTCCAGGTCAATGGGAATTTATCGTGACAATAAAATATAATACAAACGATTGCTTTGGTAAACATCCTAAGCGGGAGCTTTCCTGTGTTTTTTTTAAGAAAAGTTCCCTCACTCTCTCATTCATTTGCATAACTCGAACTCCACCTTTTCCCATTCAGTCCTGCAAAGCACATCTATTCAGAAGGCATTTAGTCCATTTCTTTCTCGGCCGGTAAACCTATTCATCAATTGTTCTGCCTTGTAGATTGCATTCTAATGCTAATCTAGCGTGTTAAATATCTTTTTGTTCTCCTTTCACCGTTTTGTTATTCAGTTTATCCAGTTTTGGTCACCCATTTATTTATTTATGCGCCTGCTTCTATTCAGCGGCTCATGTATTTTTATTATCTTGTTTCACTGTCATGCAGTGTCAACTTAGTCTATTCAATAAGGGCTACTTGAAGGGCTAACGGGACAAAGCGTGTACACATCGCAGTGCTATTCACTCTGGCCAGCTGGATCGGCTGAAAAAAAAACCTTGTGAAAAGAATCCTCTGACAAAAGACAAGAATAACTGCACAATGCTAACAGTTTTCCAAATACCACTGATTGGTTTTCACACAATGAGGCAAAAGCCGCCGGTTTTTCTTTCTCCACTTCAACAAACAACACTCTCACAAAACCTCCCAACCCAGGGTTTTGTTCGGGCACAAAACCTCCTCGACTGGATAAACGCGCCAAATGGAAGTTCTTTTCAGATCCGTTTTCTACGTCTGCTGTAGAAAAGAAAAAGGGGGGAAAGGGGGGGGGGAAGAAAGAAAGAGAGAGAGAGAGAAAAAGAGGGGGAAACGAGGGAAATAAACGGTGAATTAATATCGGCCTTTATACTCTTGCTGACCTCTGCACTTTTGTTTAGAATCGGGACTGCAGCAATGAGACAGTTATTTTGGTATTCACAATATTCACAAAAACAGGTTGTTTCCATGTCTGACACATGTAACAGCAACAATATTCATATTGGAGCAAACTGATGATAAGTTTCTCTCAACCGGTTGCAATCCTTCCTTTGATCAAACCACTAGAAATTAAAGTATGTGAAGGCTGGAGTGTGTTTTTTTTTAGCTGATATTGTTATTTTGGCGGACAGTTTGCTCAGCTTTATCAAGCCCTCCTGGCAAGTAGCTAACGGCATCTCAGCAAATACCGAATCCCGGTTTCTGGTGTATTCGTCGTGTCAGTTTTCCCTCTCAGTCCCGCCAAGCGATATGTGTAAACATTGAACCGTGTGGTGTCACCGAGGATCAGACAAAAACCTGATCTATGGCAAAACGTGAACCTTTAAACTTTGCAAACAACCTTTGCATTCTCGCCCCCTCCCGCCCCGAAGACCGTAACCTGATACACATTATGGTAAGAGTCGAGGTTAAATCCTGGATCCTAGATTCAGGGTCGATTGGGTTTCATTTTGATGAATGATGATTTTTTTGAATTTTGATTCGAATATGATGAATGAGGGAATTCCCGGGGAAAGGATTTCTGCTGTTTCCCGGGTTCAGCAGATCCCGTGGGTGACTCTCCACCGTAAATCTCTTCTGTAACAGGTGACTGACTTCCTTAACAGGATTTGATATTCAGTGTTAACGCGGTTTAAGGCAGTCAGTCGTGCATACTTTAGCACTTGCTTCTGATCCAGTCTGCAGTGGCCTCTCGGATCTACTGTATTGTAGTTAAAGCCGATGCCCCCGCCTCCACCCCCCACTTTTCCAGGGAGTGTTATAGTGTTATTGCCACCATGAAAGAGGAAGTTCCGTGTGGCGAAGCGCTTGTGTATGACAACTGCAAAGTGGCGCGGAATTGATAGGTTTAATTAACCATGTCGGAGATAATTACTCTGGACACAGAAATTAGTTCGCTATGATCGCTCAACTCCATATTAAACGGGGCGAGAGGTCATTTCATTTCATTCCTAGACAGTTCGTGACAAGTGCCGATTGCGAAGAAGAGGAACAAGAAAATGTTGCTTAATATTTCGGCTGAATGCAAACCATTGAATAAAAAAATTAAAAGGCGAACACTGTCAGATAATAAAACAGTACTTGTGAAAAAATATTTATTTCTAAATAGCCACCCCCACCTCCCCCACCAGCAATATTTATTGTCTTAACGCACATGTTGGCAGGAAAAACATTTTCTCGCGTCTTATTGGAAATAAGTAGTTCTCAGACACGAGGGCAAAATAAATAACGTTGGCTAAGCGTGCGTTGAAATACTCTCTCGTCAATTATACGCAGTAAGTACAATCAGATTGTTATTAAAGAGCGCTTACCTTTTTATTGCAACCGACTCATTGAGCAACGATGGGTTTCCTGCTCCCGAAACACCTTTGCTATGAAGAGTCTCTCTATTCTCAGAGGCCTCGGTGTCCCTGTTGTGTTTTGACTGGTAATTCTGGAGAGGCGAGTGCTATGAAAGCTACTCGGTGCACACTACCTGCGTTTTTCCACAGACCTGCTTATTTAACTTCATTACACCATCGTCTCTACATTGACAGCCGCTCAGCATTCCACTGAAGGTTCAAAGTTGCTTCTATCAACCGGTTCAAACGCAACAAAAAACCCTGAGGCCATTTGTTCAGACAAAAGTGGTGCAAACAGGAGATATTTAATAATAATCCTTATATTTTGATATAACGCTTTTTCTGGACGTCTCAAGGCGCTTCACGGAATGTACTGTAAAGTGAATTGACTGTATATTTGTGGGCGAAAATTGTAGGCGAAGTATAGCTGCTAATGAATTTTTATTAGATTACTCGCCCGGATCGGAACATATTTATAATTTCGAAATAACGATTTATTATCATTCATTTGGATGGTGCTGGTGACTGAACACTGATGTTAATATCATGTCCATAATGTTGACTATTTCTTAGTTCACTTGTTCCTGCCAAATACTGAAAAAGTGTCCAGGGAAACACTCTCTGGATTTCAGCTTCTCAGTGAGTGTACAGAGGTGGGAGAGATGCTGGATGTGATAAGGTTGTACCGCACAGGCTGGAGACTTGAATGTGTGAATGAGGATTAACGTCATTGCAAAATAGCGGATGATGTTTCATGACTTATGTCAGCCGAGGCTTGACTTCTGGGGGGAAGGATCGTCCCTGTGTAGACTCTACTGCCAAGCAGTGTTAGGGACAGGGTGAAGATGAGGCAAAGTTTAATATTTTATTCTGAGGGAAAGAGTGTTTCATTTAACCGGAGTTTTTGAGGACAGGCTAAAGCAATCCTCTCCCTATAGGATATGAAAACTGCTGTACGAATGTCGATGAGGAGTGCAGTGTTTGGGAATGGCAATGTTGCCTGTACCATGCAACGCCAATGCCTTGCCGTGCAAAGTGCCCCACCACCAGACACACACTGTAATGCTCACACATCTGTCTAGAGCAAATCAGATGAAAATGCGCCAGCGGCTGATGGGATATCCCTGAGAAGTAGCGTTACAGCGGCTGCCCACCCCCCCTCCATACACACACACACACCACTAATTGATGTTGTACACCTCACACATATGATATTATCAAATTAAGTTAAAAACAAAAGAAATGCGCATTTCATTTTTTAAAAAAAAAAACTCTGATTTACAGGATGTGAATTGTTTGTTCCGAAGCCAGTTCCTATGCCATAGTGCATTTCCTACGGCCAGAATAAACTATATATTAGTTATAAAATTGACAAGCTGGAAAATAAAGAGATTATCATAAATCAACTGGTTGGAGGTACCACTCAGCCTGGCGTTCGGCGGCATCTGATGGCTACAGTGTGAGGTGGGAGTGGTGCTGCACACAATGGATGAATTGAGCCCTAAGGAGAGGCTCTAAATCCGAAATAAAATAGGAGCACGATAAAAACACAATCTTCCCGGGTGTTTGCAGAGAATGTCACTGCGGCTTTCGACGCTCATCGCGAAGACAGATCGCAGAGGGAGATTGTCAAAACAGCCAGATACCCCGCAAGCCTCAGTCCTCGCCAGTAAGTTACTTTCACAGGCTCAACTATTGAAATCAATTTCTGTGAAATACTGGGCCGATCGGATTCTTAACGCAAAGGACACACACATGATACAGTAGCTGTAATCCTACTGTCAAATAAGTAGACGAATTGATCAAGAAAAGTCAGCTTTCCTTCAATGAATGCATTTCCCGTTCGTGTCGCTGATGTATATCCGACATGTGTACCGACAACTTGTGAAGAGGCTTCAGGTTTTAACAGCACCAATGCATCCTCTCCTTCAGACACGATTTATATTCGTTTGTGTGTATATTTTTCCCCCACCGCAACGCAGCTCAAGTACACCAGCTTCGATCATAGGTTTAATGTGATAGTCCAATGTCAAATCTTGATCAAACTTCACATGACCTAACGCTGCGACCGTTTGATTTAATTACAGCAACAATTAAACCGCAAGTCCCTTCCAAATGAGTTTAATCTCAGCCCATTTAAGGACGGCACGGTTGCACTTTACATCGCATGTAGAGATGCAGTTCGCTTTCACTAAAGATGATCCAGCATTGTTTTTTTTTTAACAACCCTCCCAGTTGCGGAAAGTGAAATTCTCCACCTTGTATTTCCAACCCTATTATCCGCCAGGCACCATCGTCAACGGGTCGCTTTCAAGTGTGTGAGTGATGCTGTAATAACAAAACCTCTCACGGCGAGTAAACAAGTCGACCTCAGAAAGGGCGAACCGGTTTGTCGGTGCCAGAAACAATACGAATGAGACACGGATAAACATGAATGACCAAAATTACTTCTTCAAATGTGGTGCAATGTTTAGGCGGTCGGTTTTTACAGCTTACTCATGTCTGAAATTAACTGGGAGGCGCAGGCAACCGTGTCTCGGCTATTGTTGTTTCTGCCTTTTTTCTTTCCCCCCTAATCACAAAGTGAAATCGGCTTCTCACTGTAACTATTCTCTTTCATGTACATTAAATGGACCGGGGGCGTCCCAGCCCGCGACGCTATCCTTCACGTCGGTCAGCAAAAAGCACATGAACCTTCCCCTGTATAGGAGGAAAACCGGTTTCCATGTATTTTTTTAAAGACACCGTTTAGAGCGAGATCTTCCCTGTTTGTTCGGAGCGACTCTCCTCGCCGCTGAATGTGTGGCGGCTGACGTTTCGGGTTAAATTCCCGGGAAGTGTGTAAAAAAAAAAAATAAACGTTTCTATAACTCAAAACATCTCCAATTCAGTAAACTTCCAGCGCGCCCGGGTTTAAATAAAGCCGCCAGTGTACAGTACAGTAGTGAGTTGGGAGAGGGACAACAACTCAAGCCACAATAAGGAAGCTTTCCTTTAGAAATGTTTATTCTGGATGAGTGTTCTGAGGAAACAAAAAGCTTCAGATCTTATAATTACTCCAGTTACACAAACCCATCCCGGAGCCTGTGTACTTGGGAGTCTGGTATAAACACACCCTCCCTCCCTCCCTCCCTCCCTGTGCACCACTTCCGCATTCAGTACAAGTTACTCTCGTTCAAGATGATCTGTTTTTAACGACCAATATCAACAGTTTCCTGGATTTACCTCCAAAAAAATCCTCCCATTCTATCTAACTCGCCGCATCTCCCCATAAACTACCTCTTGGCACAACCTTTCGGCCGTGTGATTAAATAAACTCGGGCTGGAGTCTCGAAAAGTCCATCGCAATCCAGAGTTTCTCTTTATTTAAAAAAAATGCAGCCCACAAATCGTTGCAGTTGGTCTGTGCTGTTTGCATGACTGGAACTGGCTTGTTAAATAATAGCTTCCGATAATACCTTATCAGTTTGGGATCAGGTAGAGCGGTCTGATAACCCGACTTGACAACAGGGCAACTTGAACAATCACATCGGGAGCCAACCATTTGCAGAAATACAATAAAGTCAAATATTCCCTGGATTGTATCAGACAGAACTCTCTCAGTGTGTGTGGGTGAGTGTTTATATATATTTTTAAATTGCAAAAAAGAGAAAACATTTGAAGTGACATCAGATCATTAAAATGGACTCAAAAAAATTACACATTTTGTTACATGTTTTTTTTAAAAAAACCAGAGCTTGACGTGCTTGACCCGCCAGCGATTGGGTAAACATTTAATTACCAACGCCTCAGTCATTATGTCAGCTTGCGTGCGAGACACTGCGCATGTCCTGCAGGCTACCTGCTTTGAAGTTAGGTTCACATGGTCTCCTGCATTCGGCAGATTTTCCTCATTCCCGACTAACTAGATCCTGTGGGAAGGAGCCATCCAGGCTTACCAGGCAACTGAGGAGCGAGAGGCGCAGACACACACACACACACACACAGAGTGAGACAGACAGAGAGAGAAATCGACGGAGACGGAAAGGGAGACACATCGAGTGACAGAGAGAGACAGACGGACGGAGAGACCCAGGAGAGAGAGAGGGAGAGACGCGGAGAGAGATTGCAACACTCACTCTTCCACAGAGTTGTCCAACTTTAAGCGATCGATACCGAACTGCGCTCACCTGCAGCGGGGATCTGCTTCTCGTTTCTCGCTCGACCTGTTTTTTACCCACTCCCCCTTCCTCCTCCCCTGGTTTTTTTACACACACACACCCGTGTGAGTGTCTGTCTGTGTGTGTGTAAAAAATATATATATATAATGAACGCGATTCGCTGACGGGGGAGGGAACGAAACAACAGCCAAGTCATCAGAAAAGTTTGTGCAGAAGTTTGGGAAGTGGAGGCACCTGCTTGTGACTTTTCCTATCGACCTGTTTTCCTGTGTGGCCACAGCCAGCGTCATGTCTAAACCCGCGGATCACGTCAAGCGCCCCATGAACGCTTTCATGGTCTGGTCCAGGGCGCAGAGGAGGAAAATGGCTCAGGAGAACCCCAAGATGCACAACTCCGAGATCAGCAAGAGGCTGGGAGCCGAGTGGAAACTTTTAACCGAGTCCGAGAAGAGACCTTTCATCGACGAGGCCAAGCGGCTCAGGGCTCTGCACATGAAGGAACACCCGGATTACAAGTACAGACCCCGGCGCAAACCCAAGACGCTGCTCAAGAAGGACAAGTTCGCCTTCCCCATGCCTTACCTGGCCGAGCAGGACGCGATCAAGGCCGGCGCCCTGTCCTCGGGGATGATGCCTGACTCGCTGCTCAGCGCCTCGGAGAAAGCCCGGGTGTTTTTCCCCCACGCCGCCGCCAACCAGTATTCCTTCTTCGACACCAGTCACCTGGCCTCCAAGATGAGCGAGATCACGCCGGCCTCCCTGGCCTCCCTGCAATACACCTCGCCGCTCACTTACCAGAGCGGGGCGGCGGCGGCGGCGGCGGCGGCAGCGGCGGCGGCTTTCGGCGGGGCTCACACCCACACACACCCGTCCCCCGGCAATCCCGGCTACATGTTGCCGTGCAATTGCGCTGCCTGGCCGGCATCAGCACTGCAGCCTCCCCTGGCTTACATCCTCCTGCCCGGGATGAGCAAACCCACGTTGGAGCCCTACCCCGCCGCCTACGCCGCTGCTTTATGACAGGAGGCGAAAAGTTTCCTCTGATGTTCAAAATATATATAGATATATATATACACACATACACACGTGTAACTAGACCGCGCACCTGTTCAGAGGAAATATAAAGGTAAATCAAACGACAACTAGAAACTGTTAGTGACATTGATAGCTTTCTAATCGCTGTGTTACACATCCACACACCAATCACCCGGAGTGAACCAAGAGCATTCACCTCCCACCCCCACCCTCCACCATCCCTCCCCGGAAAACCGCTCTCACATTACCATCCGACAACAAGCAGTTCAGTGCTTTTGCAGGGGAGACGAGGACTGTAGCTGTGTAACACCGAGGGATTGCTGAAGCCTGTTTTGTGGTGACATTTCCAACCACAGATTGGATCGTGGACTGGAAGACAACCAACTGCTCAATTTCTACAATTACAATTATATTTGTGGCACTACTGAGGTCCCGGGAAGTAAATGTGTGAAGAATCGCCGAGGACGGATTCCCGAATGTCGCACGTAAAATAAACGCGGCCCTCGTGTAGTCAACTGCTATCCCGTATTGCGATGAGGCAAAAAGAGAAAGCCCGAACCGAAGACTTCCGACCCAAATTGTAAATGTTTGTGTAAAAACAAATCAATATTGTTTCTATTAACTGTTGCACATCACGGCGAGACAAGGTCAGCTTCTGGCGTGAGACCATGGAAGGCAACAGAAAGTTGAAAATGACTGATTGTACATTTTGTGAATATAGTAGCTCTTCTCTGTGGATAGTCAACTAGAGTTGCTGCTCTACCACATCAGTGAACCGTACCTGGATTGCTAAACACATTGGTAGCTGTCTGTCTGAAACAGAAGTTCGAAAAGACTGTAAATTTGTACATTTCGGTGAATTGAACTGAGTGTTTACTGTTGCATGATTTTTTTAAAAAAATATTATTTCCATCCTCGGCTCGATCTTCTTCTGGCATACTTGACATCTTGGGTTCAGTGTAAACTTACTTCAATGTATCTTTAGAGCCGAACAAAAAGAGATAGAGGCACTGTTTCAATATGAACCCATTCACTGTTCGGCCTGCCTGACATTATATATTTATTGCTCAGTTAAACATACAGCAATTACTTTTGCATTCCTCACCTCTCGGATAGGGAACTATTTTCAGTCCTTTCGAGTAACGTTTGCACATTGAAAGGTAATATCCGACCTCCCTGGTAAATATACTGTAATGATCAAAACAAAGTGCAAATAACTAGGATATACGTTAAACATTTAATGTGCACTATACTTAGCAAGGCAACTGTACAGATTTAGACTAGAGACAACGCTGTTAAAGTTCTAATGGCAGTCAGCAATGTGGGCCACTCTACAATGACCTCTGACACTGCCATCTAGTGCTACTCGTTATTTTTATTACTGTTTGTATTATTGGTGCGACAGAGCGACTTCCCAGTCATAACAATTACTAAGTTTATTTTTTCTCTCTCTTGGATTGAACACAGGATATAACATTGATACTTTCTCCTTAAAACCATGCCTACTGTTTTCAAAGAAACGATCCATGTAACCTAATTGACGGGATTTGATATATACCAACAAAATCAAACCCATCAGTTGCAATATTATCTTTCTAAAGGTAAAATGCTGCTCAGTATCTTTGGGTCTGTTGATGCAGAATCTGGCATTTTTGATTTTTCGTGCTGCTGATTCTCAAAGCAACAATAATCCATTTGCCGTAAACCTGGTATTATTCACTTTTTTTGTATTTCTTTTAGAATCCACACGAATTCAGTATATCTGGTATGTTGTTTGCTGGTTTTGTGAGTATTTGGAGCGTTGCGTGGTTCCAGCATGTTATTTCTTAAAATGTTGGCGTTTCTGCAACATAAAAAAAACTGTTTTTAAAGTATGAGTTTCGACGAATCTCTATGAAGTTCTAAAAAAAAGTGTGATTTTTGTTCCTAATTTAAAGCGGGCGCTGGAATACTTGGAAATTTTGGGGTCTGATTATAGCCCTGTTCATTTGTTGAACACAGCGTTTTAATAAAGAAGAAAACACACCAAAAAAAATCAAGGTCTGGCTGTATTACTAACAGGATTTGTATCTGAATTGCCCTTACATACTTGGTCTAGGTGAAGTGTAAGGTATCCTCCAAAGGATGGCTTTGTTCGAGCTTTGAATAGAATTACCAGGAAATCTAAATCAAACCATTGTTACAAAGAAAGGGAAAAAAAACTACTTTATCACATTTTTATCATGAATGGGAAAGAAGATAAAACCATTCAGTTGTCTTTCCTTAAAAAATATTCACGGTTCGTAAAAGAGTAGCCAAGGCGAACACAAAGCTGCTGTTCAGGAGAACAGATAGTTCATTCATTCAAGTAACGTTTTAAAGCTGAATTTAGTTATCGGGTCGATCTGTTGGTGTAGTTACACTAGTTAAATCCTTGTAATTCTTTCCAGTGCCCGGGGCTCCTTCTCATTTACACCTTTGTGCTTTTATTTCGCTTTACGATTGTATTCACCAGATATTGTGAAGAGGCGAGAGAAGAGCAGAGGTTCCCTTTCACTCAAAACACCTCTTTATGTAACTTGTACACAGTGAGAAAGTTAAGAGACTTTCAGTAGCATATTTGGCTGCTTCCGAAAATATTTTTTTTGTCTTTGAAAAGATTAAACGTATAACCAACAACCACTCACAGTGGGGTTTTGTGCATTTTGTCTTTTTGAGGTCTGCTTGGGGTTTGCAAATGTGAAAGGCACAGAAAAAAAAGCATTTTAAAAATTAATTTAGTGCTGCCCATCTCCAAGAAGTCAAGTATGAAATGTTCTATTTGTATGCAGGAATAATTGTAGCAGAGAAATAGTGTATTTATAATCCAGCAGGCATATTAAATCCTTGTAGCTGTGCTGGCTTATCAGCCACGACGTGTTGGTCAGCCTGTGTGAGTGTGTGAGAGAGAAAGAGAGAGAAGGGGGGGACCAGGTCTCCAGGCACCGATTAAAAACGCTAATATGAGAATGGGAAAACAGGAATAAATGGTCATTTACTGCATTTTGTTTTCTGACAAGATGACTTTGCGGCGACTTGAAGTGAACAATTAATTTCAGTTTGGAATTTTTCAACTGAATGTACCATAAAGCTCTTCAACCAGTAATGAAAATCTATTTCTCATTCTTTTGTATTGAATATAATGTAGGTCTCTCCTTTTTTTATTAAGGAGCTAAGTAATCATGGAGCGTTTGTGATTGGAAGATACATTTCAATTAATTCTGCCACAATCGTCTAATCTCTTTCTTCATCAAAAGCTATTATGGTGTTAAAATTAACAATTATGCAACCAATGTCTGTCTGAATCCACAAGGGGACGTCGAAAAAGCTTCAGATAACACGACACGTATAAATCATTCATGAGAACAATTCATGTAAGAAAAGTTATCTGTGTTTTGAATGACATTGGGAGAACCAAATGGAACTCGTTCTGTGAAGGGACATTTTAACGTCATTGTCCACCTGGGTCTTTTCGCCTTTATTTCGGTGTAATGTACATTTTCAAAATTAATTAACCATTAATAGCCAGATAAACGTGTCTCCTCTGTGTCAGAGAAACAGCCGCATAGTTGGTGAAAGATTATTTCATTTGAGCAGCACCGTTAAAAAAAACTGTTGTCAGATAAAGTGCAGAGTTGTCCTTTAAACTGGAATTAAACGTGTTGGATGGATGGATGGATTTAAAAAAAAATGAACTCAAATGCCTAGAACCTGGATATTTCTTCGACTCCAGTATATCCACCGCAGTTTATCCCCTCGAAATGCTGCTTATTATAAGGAATCTGTTGCAAATAATAAGTATAACATCAGCACAACCTGCTGCCACATTTCATCCGAATGTTCTTTTTTGCTTCATTTCAGCCGATTGAAATACGCAAACCTTTTATTTTCATGCCTCAAAACATTCAATTGAACCAATGCAATAAATGCTACAGTATTTCGATGCTTAAATTGCAGGTCTTTAAATCTTAAGGTCGTTACCTTAAAACATACGTTTTCACGTTTTTCTGTCGGCAGCTTACAGCAATGCTCTCAATTGTCAGTTTACTACAGAAATCAGCTAGGGATAAAATAGCAGTGGCTTTAAACCTGTAATCCCACTACTTTAGTCAACGCTCTTCTTGCATTCTCACCAAGATAAATAAATGCACCACAAAAATCAATGTTGATACCAAGCAACTTGCTCACATATGTTACGTACACGGGTTGATTTAGAAAAAACAGAAAACGATGTTTTTTGAACAAAAATCAGAGCCTTATTATGCATCATTACGTGACAAATAATGGACATAAGGAATGATGGAATCTAATTTAAAGGTTTAGAAAACGCTTCAAGCTTTTTAATTCATGGCTACAATGACAGCGGGAGATACATTTATATACAATAAACATCAGGTAATTAACAATCTAATAGAATACAAAGCAGCATTTAGGAAACCGCATATTTTATGATGTACCAGTTACCTTGCTTTTATTGAATTAGATTTCTGCTTCATAAGTTATTTTTTTTTAGTGATTAATGTGCTCAGTAGCAAACCTAATCAAAAGGAAAGCGACATTAAGGGATATTTCATTGTCACTGTAAACCTGATATTGATTTCAAAACCAAATATTTTGCAATTCCGGTCCTCGCATCATTTAATGCATTGCTTAATGCGTTTCCAACCGTTCCAATCGCCACTTTCTTCTGCCAAATGTTCAGAGACTGCCACGAGAATTAAACATTTTTTTTTAAAAAAGGAACATTGGCCAATGCCATCGATTCTTGCATAAAATATTACAAGCATGAAGGTGGCAGCGTCAGATTCTGCTGAAAAGAGCCAGAAGTACAGCTTGCCTCTGTTCAGTCAAATACATTCAAATGCTAAGCTCCAGTTGTAACACTGAGTCTCAGCAGACCACCTGTTTTCATAAATGTTCTTTGTACCATCAAAAGGGAAGTTGCTCGGCAAATCTAAACATGCATAACACAGTGAAGCCAGGAGGATAATACAAATACTACTACTATTACTTTCGTATTAGGAGAGGCAATTAGCAACGTTTAAACAGCCAAACCCAAATTAGTGAGCCAATGAGTAGTTTCCAAAGTGCCTTGGTGTAGGAAGCTATCCTCAAACGATCAAAGCAGGCATTGATGTACAATGTGGTTCACAGTTTGCGACTCGTGTCCACAGTCATATTGTGCGCCGTCTCTCTTCAATTAATGTTTGGAACATAAGATACAAACCTGTAGGAGAAAACTCAATTCTCATATTCCCTGTAGAATATTGACATGATCTTAATATTCTGTTGCAATTGAACACGACTTAGAAAGCATTCTACATCACATCTGTGTTAACTAGAGACGATTTACAGTGTCAATTAAGGAGGTCCTCTCAGATACCGTAGCTGTAGTATTAATTTTATTTGTTTTCTTCATTTGTTTGCACACAATTTTGAATTAATTGGCTTATCTTATCTATTTCTACTTTTAGAAAATACAAGATTGTTCAAGAATGGATACAATAGTAAATTGTTCAGTAAAATATTAACCACGCACAGAAGATAGACTGTTACAAAATAAAGCATGACATTACAAGCTTAGTTTAGTCTTCATTATTCTTGATTTCTGATTTCTTCACATATTTCATTACTTGGGTAAAACACTACCGTCTTTTAAGAATTACTTCAATCTCACTAAGTAAACTGCATCCTGCCATTCTAATGTTCTGAATTTTCTAAAATCGTTTCAACAAGGTACTTAAATACTGTACACTAAAGTTATGAGATATTGTCTTGTAGACATTTGTATTACTGAAGTCCTAATTGATTTTGTCAATCTTTCAGATACCTTTTGTTGAAGCTTCATGAGAAACTGGATGATATTCAATGCGAAACCATTATCTCTTTAACTTAAATGATCTCTAACTCTTAAAACAATCAGGTTAAACTCAATGATGTTAAAATGTCTCACAATATTACATTACTGTGCACATATGGGTCAATTAGTATTCAACCTATAACCACTTTCAATGTGGCCTTTTAAAATAAAATACTGTCCACTTAAGTGAAGCTATGTTAAACAGGATTATCTCTTACTCATTTCAAGTGAGTATTTTTTAAAAAAACAACATTCAATACTGTATGTTTTCTACTACTATATGTATTGACAGGTGCGGGCACTTGTTATCATTGGCACATTCTCTAAATGCTGCTTATGATTAGTACTGTAAAAATCAAGAAGTAAAAACTATAGAAAAATAAAAATCATTTACTGCATAGATCTAGGAAGGTGGAACCCTCCTTTCCAATAATATAGAAAATTCTATACATTGATGGCACACATCAGTGGAACTTGTCTGGTTTGGAATATTCTTAAACATGGTGATAGGTTTCTGTATTTCACATTCGCAGCTGACCAAAAAAAGTTTTTTTGTATGTTCATGGCTGAGGGAATTCCTTATAATATTGGCATTCATTTCTTCTCAACTGTCACTGTGAACATTTCTTTTGTTTGCTTACAATGAGGGAATGGACATCTAACTATAAATAATTGTGTATTTGATAAGCACCTTAGCACATTGTCAAGATGTTTCAAATCATTGAATAGAATATGATGTCAATTGATGTTACTGTGTGTATTTTTCAGGTAAATTTTGTAGTTTGATGACATTCATCAGTATTTGTCCTTGATGTTCTATGATTTACCAGATTTGCAATTACTTTAGATAAGTTTCATGTGAAAAATTTCATGTCCATTAAGATGGAGCTCAATAATCTTTTTTGGTTGTGGATATTTATATGTTTCTATATAAGGGACCTTTTAGGCATTGATGGTCAACATGTTTCCAAGTGGTTGCAATGATTATTCAAATAAAAATCTGAGCATTGAAAGGTCATTGAAATAACCCCACAGAACACAGTAAGTATGCTGCCTTTAGAGTGATGATGATTGTGCAGATGACCCGATCTTCTTGGTTCCACCAGCAAGAGTATCCAGGAGGTCTAATGATACTTCTGAATGGGACCATTAATCAAGTTTTGTAGCTAATGTTACTGCTTTGAGAGTCTTGAAGATGTGTTAAGGCATTATGTCAAACACAAGGATTATTATTATTATTATCAACACATGGTGACATTATTTTCACCCATTACACAGTGGGTGAAAATAGTGGCTGGTGATGTGTTAATTAACACAAGTACTAAACATAACCAGTATTAAAAAATGACCAACCTAGTCTGTCAACATTAAAGACAATGACAGGTCTATGGTGTGCCCTTTGCCTGTCCACTCCATCACAATGTTTGGGCCTAAAGCCACCCCATTCAATCCATTGGACTTGCGGACCAACATATTGAATTTTAGTGTTAGTGTTATTTTGAGTTTGTGTTAAGTTAAATTGTTATCCCATTTGTTCATGGTCTGGCAAATCTATGTCACTTTTCATGGGATGATTTTAGACTCAACCACTGTAACAAAAAAATTGTCAGTGGACCATTTGTTGACATTAGTTATTGATTTACCACATTGGCCATATTTTTCAACAATGTGCTAACTAACAGTAGTAACAGTGATAATTCACATAGCACAGGTCACAATATTCACCACATTATATTTACTTTTTTAGTGAATACTATGCCGATGCAATTAATTTGGATTCATCTTAAAGATAAATCTAAATTTGTAAAACAAAATACTATTCTTTTCTTCTCTTTTTCCTTCTTCCTGAAGTGTTGTACATTTCCATAACACTGCCTGCCCTCCAGCACCTCACACAATTTGCTATTTTTCATGTGCGAGCTCAGCGACTTACTTTCAGCAGATTATTTTAACATGAGCATCACAGCTAAACCCAATCCTGTTTTCAGCAATACCCATGTGTGCATTTTGCATCAGGATGCACCAAACACTGACATGAACTGACCTAGCCCAGGTCTGGTTGGGCAAATTCCCTTATCTCACCATAGTAGATAAGAGAATTACCACCCAACTATTACCCCACCTGAGACTATACAACTCATTATAGAGCAGGATTCATTTGTGACCTTCTGCTGGTCTCTATGGCTTGGTGCCAATCTGGGGGTAAAAATGTTTCCCACTCAGCTCCTGTTAACTCTGCAAGCCAAAGCTCTAATGGGTAGGGTGGTGTTAGCAGGACAAGCAGCGGGAAGCTGACCAGATAGTGCTTTCAATGACAAGCTTTGCTGCTTTAGCTGGTTAGATTCCAGCAATACCGGTGGGGTTACCAAGCCTTGGCTCTTGCAAACCCGTGCCTAATAGTCTGCAAAGTTAAGTAAGCAGTGTGCATCCCTACCATTTTATTCCAGTCAGAGAGAAGTGTTCATGTGAAGTTGAAGCCTGGTTTGGATATTGTTAAGCATGGTAACGAGTTTCCTCATATAACAAACACATGTCTGAGAAAACAAAGGGCTAATCTGGGTGGTGTCTTTAACCACTAGATCACAAAGCATAACAATTGTACTCAACAAGGGTGCCTTTTATTAGAATAATTGTGGAGTCCTGTAGCTTAGTGGTTAGAGCACTCACCTCTCAAACGAGAAACCAGGGTTCAATTGCAAGCAGGGCGAAACATTGGGAATGCTTCCTTACTTCACACACCTGGATAATAATCCCTTAAGAAAAAAAACAATAACAAATTGGTCAATTCAATCCAGGACTGTTTGTGGGACACAGCCGCATTTCGCACACAGATATACAGTCAATTCACTTTACAGATTCCTAGCATCTGTAGTACTTCGTGTTTGATCACTTTACAGTATAATCTGTGAAACACTTTGAGTCGTCTATAAAATGTTAAAAAGCGCCATATGGAATGCAGAAATATTTCTATTATTATTATTATCAATAATCAGTTGAATAATCATGTTCCATGTGTGTAGACATATTTTATGTCCCTCTGCTCAGATGTGATTTAATTTGATACTGGATGATGCCTTTGAAACTGAGAGACCAGATTTTCAAAGGATTTGCTAGGAAGCATTACTGAAATTTATGTGCACTGCGGTGAGTGACCAGCTTGCTACAGGTTGTTAGTGTCATACTTTCCGAAGCTGCTAAATATTTTTTGCCATTAAAACTAGAATGACAAATGAAAAAATGTGTTTGTCAGCTGCTTCTTTTAAATTCTACTCTAAAGTAATACTTGCATTTATGTTTAGATAAAAGCCATGGTGATTACACTTTATGTAGGGAAGAATTTATTTATTACTATGTTCAGTTTGCAATAAGTTGAGACTTGTCACCTTCATATTCATGACACATTGAAAATCAGGTTATGTTTATCTTGGCTTATTTTAAATTGCTAACACCCATGATACCAATGTTTTATAAATCTAAATCTGGCCCCAGGCATTTCTTAAACCTTTTAAAATAAAAAAGTTTCAGAAAGTTTGTGGAGTACTAGTCTTTAGCTTCAGACAACCATGGCAGATTGCTTAAATGATATGGATTATCTTTGTATCATACATTCCTCTTTGCAGTTTGGGGAAATATCATTTTACTTCTCAAACAAATTAACTTATTTAACAACAATGACTGTCCTTTCAGCATCAGGTTGTCCCCAGGCCTCAACTCCTCTTATGGCATTGTCTTTTGTAGACTTACTGTCGTCACGACAGCCTGACAATGAAAAGTAAATAGAAATGTTTGTGTTCTCATCTTTCTCTCACTTTGGTAAGTAATCTATATTGTAAATCATTGTCCTGGTAAATAATTATGACACATTTCTAGTGTTAGGTAGTGACAATAGATACCTGGATGTGATTACAAAGCAGTGATCTAATTAATGGTTTTGATTATGCTATAAACTGCTGGAGGAAATCAACCTTTACATATTTTGCATGCTGTAATAAGTATTGAAGTTAAACATAATTATTGTAGCTTTTTACCATCTAAATGTACAAATAAAAACTTGCTTTCAAAGGACTGAATAATGCAACATTTAATTACAGATTTTATAATTCATACAGCAAATCTATTATTCAACATTGCATTGTTTACCCTAGTATCAACAGACATTTTAGGGACTCACACCTATTCAAACAAAAAATCAAAACTGTTTGTGAATCCTGTATATATTCAGCAACAGTATTTACGTAGTGCCCATCATGCAGAATTTTCACACATCTTGCTGCAGGTACGATTGAGCATTTTCTTAGTAAGTAATGAGGTTAGAGAGCCGGAAAATACAATTGGCAATCTCACTGATCCTGTATTTTTATGCTTAATATGTATATTTTGTAAGATGCGTTGTCAATGAATGCATTTCCTGCATGTGTAAATTAATGTACCCACTGTTTAATAGAAACTTGATCTGAGCCCAAGCAGGAAAATACATACCATATCTGATATGTACTGCTTTAAAAATGGGTGGATTTGTCCCTCCACCATGTCCTGGCTCCACTCTAAAACATACATCTTGATATTTACATTTTTATAAATATTAATTTGGAAATACTAATTTGACTTTTTTTTTCTAACAATTGAGAATGTGCAAATACTCCCATTAAATGTTGTTACACTTCTAGACTAAAACATATAAACTCAATTTTTGTATAATTCCGACTTCAAAAAGAGTGCATTGTTGTTAATCAAACATTAAACTTGCACAGCAGTGATGAATCAAGCACAATGTATGAGTACATTGGATGAATATTATTCTCAAATTCAAGGACTGCATTGCCAGTCGAAGAAGAGCTATTAACAAAAAAACTGTTGCATTGTCAAGCAACATCATTTATTTGTCTAAAAATTCTATAATTCTGAATTGGGCAAATCTTAAATATATTTTTCAATCAATATAATCCAGCAATAATGAACAACCATGAATGTAATTTAAGGTAGGTAGCCTGATAGAAGGATGAGGACACAAGTCAAGTTGTTAATACATTTGTGCAAACTCAATTGCAATCTGTGGCACAACTCTATACCATTTGATGCATTTTAATCACACTCCAAACATTCTCTTCTTTATTGTAAGTATCTTTAAATTATAATATTTTCTCTAAATAGTGGTTTCTCTGCTTCATCACAGAGACTCGACTTTTAGCCACATTACCTCTATACTCCAGAATTCACTTTTTACTGTTCTCCTTTTAAAAATCTCATAAAATCTATCTGTTTGTCCATTGCTTTGGTCAAGTCATACCTAATTATCTCCCTCTTCTCGCTCATTTACCACCATTCCCAATGTTAGATGTTTTAAGATATTATTTTTACATAACGTTTTTATGATAAAGTATTGAATAGTATTACATGACTTGGGAACTATTCAAAGGAAATCGTATTAATGTCTTCAGCATTCCCTGTTCAACCACTTTACAAAACAATAACGGTTGTCAGAAGTAATCCTATTTAAGTTACACATAATTCTCTTTAATAGTCAGATATTTTAGAAATCATTAATAATGACAAAACTCCAATTTGTAACATGTTCTGTCTTGTTCATTCTGAGCGCTCTGATGCTGAGGATCAAGCTGTTGCAGGCCATAATCACAGCACTATATCAATCTTTTGGTTAATCAACCAGTTCCCTGTTCAGAGACAATGATATGTTAGATACTAATCTTGATACCTCACTACTCATCAAGAATAAAATGATCTTACTTTGCTCGGGAATAAACCTTCTGGCACAACACAGTTATTGCAGTAAAAAGCCCATTTATCTGGCACCTGATTAACCATAACTTCCGTATAACCAACATCACAAAAAAAAGGTCCGCATTCGATTAACTGGAATTTATCCGGAAAAATGCACTTTTTTAAAATTTCATTTTCAGCCGAACATCCGGCACATGCTTTAACCGGCATCGGCCCAAGGTTGCCGGATGAACAGGCTTTTACTGTACCAGCCAATCTTAGATTACTAGGGAATCAACAATAGTTTTATAAAAAGGAACTACAGTACTAGATTTCCACATGTTTAAGTTGAAAAAGAAAACAACTGTTTTAACTGAACAGACTGAATACTAATCCAAGTTTATGAAATACATATTAAAAAATTACAGTGTATCTTCTCCAACAATCATTCTTCACTCTATATGAAGCCAGTGCCCGTCAAAGACTTGAATTCTACTTCCAAATTAATGCAAGTCTTTCGAGAACTTCTCCATTACTTCCATACAGAGCAAAAGAACAACAGCAATTTGCACTTTTATAACACCTTTCACATAGGAAGAACATCTCAAAGATGGATTGGAAGCCAATCTGGGAGGGAGATAGAAAAGAAAAGAGTTCCAGAGGCCAGAGACAAAATGGTTGAAAGCTCACCTGTCAATTATGGAGCATGAAGGTTAGGAGCATGAAGCAACAATAACAACTCTGTTTATGTAGCATGCTTCATGCAAGGCTGAATTTTGGAGTGCACAACAATGGAAGAGTCCCAACAGGTGGAGGGAGGAGGTGACCATAAGCACTGTCAAAGAGGAATGTCCTCAGTCTAAAAGAGGGGGCAAGGTGAAGGGATTGAAGGAGAGAGATGCAAAACTTCAGGGCACAGTGGATAAAAGTGCAGCTGCTGATGGTGGAGAAAAGAAGACAAGGGACAAATCAGAAACCCTGTTTCCATTGGCTTGGTTTTCACGTAGGATTCTCAGATTAATTTTTTAATTGATTATTTCGGCTTGTGTTGAACAGAATAGTTTCAGTCAAGGGAACACCACAATACACACTCCTGGGCTAGAGAAGTAAAAGATCAGATACGATTCCCTTATGGTCACCCTGATCATCATCACTATCTAATGGCCCAATGCTGGAAAATATATTTGTATGGATGTTGTGAGGAAATGGATCAAGCTCAGCTGTGATGCCTACCATGTTAAAATAACCTGCTGGTAATTTTTGTACTGCCTGGGTTCACACAAGGAGACTGGTTACTTAACCAAAATACCAGAGGATTCCTAGCACCTGAAGAACATTGCCCAGAATCAGAGCCTTCTGGAAAGGAATGGAAAAAAAATGGGATAGGTTACATTTTGGGTTCATGCAGAAGTGCCTTTGATTGTGCCATTTGCAATTTTGGATTAATTAGCTGTGTAGCCATTTCTAAACACATACTGCATTCTAGTTTCTCTTCTGAACAAAACAGAAATGCAAAATTCAGTCATGTAAGTAGACTTGTTAGAAAACAGATTGATAGTAACCTACACAGATCCCAACTTCCTTGATTATTATTTAGACAAAGGTAAACTATAAATTTTATTTATAGTTTAAATTATAAATGCTCTAATAAGCTACATTCATTGTCCCTTATTATCCCTTGTCTGTTGTTTGTCTACCATTATAATAATAATTTTAGGGATTATTACCAGGCATGTGGAGTAAGGAAACTTGCCCAAGGTTTAGCCTTGTCTGGAATTGAATACGGGTCTCTTACTTGTAAGGCGAGTGCTCTAACCACTGAGCTATAGGATTATGTTGTTTTTGTTGTTGCAGTTAAATCTGCAGCTGATGGACTTACTTCTAGGCCTTGATACTCTTGAGTTGGTTTCTCAAAGGGATCTAAGAGGGAATAGGGCAAACAACAGGAACTGTAAACATAAAAAGACACGTCAAGAAAAAAACATTTTAAGGACGAGAAAAGGCTAGAGACAATAGAGCTATGTTCCTAATGTAAACAGCACTAAATCAAATACTGCATCAGGATTACTGAAGGATCTTGTACCCACACATAATATTTGTTGTATTTTTTCCTAATTTACCTTATCACTTTGGAACTAGAAATATTAACTAGAAATAAAATACAATTCTCATTAGATTTTCTCCAGCTTATCCAAAAGTTCTGCAAAAGGGATCTGCATAGGCATTATATAGGCATCCCAATTAAGCTTTTTAAAGGAAAAAGAAATATTAATAGTCCAGTTTTATATGTCCTCAGATAAATACATATTGGAGCTGAAATTACTTAATGCACCTTGATTACCCTCTCCAACGTTTTGAATAGTACTACTGTCTTGTAACACAATAAAATTCCATTGAATTTGCAAAGGAGGGAGGATCACATTCCATCAAATATCACCTGGTCATTTCTTACTAGTTTAAACTTGTCAGTGGCTTTAAGTTTATTTTTAAAATCCTGCTGCATTAATCTCAATCCATTCTAAATTGCGAATGTATTTTCACAATGTGGCTTCTGGGTGTATAAGAATTATTACTTTCCATCAGTTTTATTATATTCAAGATGCAAGCAGCGAACGTGAGCTTTTACATCTTATAGGTTATGGCCAGAATAGAAGTTATTGTTTTCCTTAGCTTTAGGGAATGCTCACTTTTCTAGTTAAGTTTCTTCTGAAGTTATAGATGACAAGAATAGTTCAGATGAAGATGATCTTCAGTCTATTTGATCTCTTTCTTCCAGAATCTCAAACCCATCCAACCATCTTCCATTTGCAGCATCAAGGTTGTTTGTGTCCTGACATCTATCATCATTTATGGTAACCCACTTGGCCACTGATTGTTTACCCTTTGGGTAAATAAATATTTCCTTATGTCTGATCCTTCACTACTGTGATCCTGTACCCTTTTGATTTGGAAATAAATCTTAGCATCGTGTGTGTTTGTTTATTGCTGTCTCAAATTATTGGAGCATGATAATCAATAAGTTAGCTGATGTTTCTGATGAAGGGTCGTGGACCCAAAACATTAACTCATTTTTCCTTTCTTCATAGATCCTGCCTAAGTGTTCCTGGCAATTTCTGTTTTTGTTTCAGATTTCCAGCATCTGCAGCATTTTACATTTTTCTGAACTGATGTCTCTAGTTCTCTTTGAACATTCCCCATGATAAATTCTATTCCACCAATGGTGTAACATGTGTAGCCTACTTTTACTTTTGATGTGCAGCACCTTCCTGAGCAGGGTGAAATCTTAAGCAAGTTTCCTGATTCTATATGCCTCTGTTTACCGAGCAGTAAGTAGGAACAGAGCCGGTATTCCCTTGAGTTGAGAAGGTTGAGGGGTGATTTGATTGAGGTATTTAAGATGATACAGGATTTGATAGGGTAGATACAAAGAAGCTATTTCCTCTAGTGGGGAAATCCAAAACAAAGGGGCACAGTCTTAAAATTAGAACCGGGCCATTTAAGAGTGAAATCAGGAAGCAGTTTTTCACTAAAATGGAGGTAGAAATCTGGAATTCTCTCCACCAAAAAATCATGAATGCTGGATCCATCCACACCTTCAAGAATGAGGCTGAAAGATTTTTGGTAGATCAAGATACTAAGAGATATGGGGAGAAAGCGGGAAATTGGAATTGAAAGGATTAGTTGATGTTCAGATCAGCCATGATCTAATTAAATGGCGGAACAGGTTTGAAGGGTAGAATGACCTATTTCAGTTTTATATTGCTATGTTCGTCAATCGGTGAATTGCTTTCCGGTGGTAATAATCCTTCAAAAAAAGGTCAATAAATCCATGACTATTTGGGATACTGCTGTGCCCAATTGACTGATGCATTTTGCCCACAAAACATACAGTCAATTCACTTTACAGTATATTCCGTGAAGTGTATTGAGGTGTCTCAGTGACATAATAAGGCACTATATCAAAGGTGAGGATTATATTATTATACCACGACAACCTGTGAGCCCTTTGCTTCAACTGGAGATGGCTTTGCAGCTCAGTGGTTAGAGCACTCGCTTTACAGGTGAGAGACCCGTGTTTGAATCCAGGCAGGGCGAAACCTCGAGCAAGTTTCCCAATAATAATCCCTCAAAAAAACTATAATAAATTGGTCATTTCAATCCACAAATGTTTGTGGGACACTGCTTTGCTCAACTGGTTGCCGCATTTCACCCACAAATATACAGTCAATTCATTTTACAGTATATTCTGTGAAGCGTTTTAAGACATCTAGAATACATGAAAAGCATTACCGTATATCAAATCAAGGAATATTATTATTATTATTATTATTATCCATGGAGCTCTCTTCACTTCTAAATGTGCTTTACTTCTCGAAGCACTATTTTCCAGCACTCTTGACATTGATGGTCATGCGATTTTCCCATTCGAGACCTTTTTCAATCCTAATTATTTACTTTTAGATTTAGTGACTTCTAGGAGGGCAAACACAATATCGCACGAACAGCAATGATATGAAGGAAAATTGTTTGTTCTTTTTTGGTGAATGCAGATGATGGGAAATAACTACACTAACAGAATCCCCGGCTTCTTGCAAAATTATGCCAAGAAGATAAGATTTAATGTCTTATCCAAAAAGACAACATCTCAAACAATGCAGTATACCCACAGAGTGTCAGCCAAGGTTACAAGCTTAAATTCTGGAATGTAGACTAGAACTGAAAACCTCATGACCTAGAAGCAAGAATTCTACCAACTGAGCTGAACTGGGATCAAGTTCATCTGATGAACCCACATTCTGTAAAAGGCAGCTAAGGAGCCAGCTGAATGAGTTCAAAGGCTGGCTCTGCATTTGAAAATCGCGTGATAGACTTTCATATACATCTAGTTTTCTGATAATATCAGCTATTGAAAGTAAATTACTTACAACAAAAGGACATATTTAGCTGTGTCTCCTTTTCTTTTTTTAAATGAAATCCACAGGAATTCTCTGCGGTCTTTTGTTGTAGCATAAAGTAAGAAGAAAACAATTTAAAGAAGTTCTAAACAACAACATGCATTTCCAAACCACTTCAAAAGCATGCCAAACATGATAAGATTAGTTCAGAGTAATGATAGTTAATTATCTGGGAGTACTTTCTAAACAGTGACATTATCACTGTTCCTGGACAAATCTGATGTTTTACCTGCTTCCTTCGTGATCATTTTCTGGGAGTCTTTCTGCTACTTTGACCATGAGAGTGCGAACTTGCTTTTCTCAGGAAGTAGCCACATTTCCTGTTTTAAAAAAATGCACTCATTTCAAACATAATGTAAATCTTGCCTGCTTTTGTTGTGGGCAGTGTTTATTGTCTGTACTTCTGCTTGAGTGAGAAAAAATTATTCAAGGTTTCACAAAATTATATTTTTTTGTCATCTGGGTGTCTGCAGAATGCAGAAATCCATCACTTAAGAGTATCCAGAGAGTGCGTTGGGGCACCACTGGAGTCTAAACATCCATAAAAACGCATAGTTTGCCTTTGGGAGCACTAACTGGCAAGCTGTTCTGCTGCTTGTTTGGTTAGGACCACCCTACCAGTTAGGGTTAATAGGAATTGAGTGGGAGGATTCCCTGACCCCAGGTCTGCCTTCCAAGTCCTGCAGATGAGCTACCGTACTACTGTCAACAGTGCCCTGGAGTACTGTGGGGTACTGCAGACCCACCGGGCTCAGGAACCACTACTGAGGTCCCCACACAGGGCTGGCTCCATTCTGACTTTTCATTGCCAAACGTGTCACACGTACCCGACACCCCAGCCACCACCAGTCCCCATGGAGGCTAGACACCAGTTGGTACTTCGACATCTGACTACTGTGGGTTTGTACCTCACTAGTACAGTAGATATAAGGGTCTGCCTGAAAGCTCCCCAGTAGGCAACACAAATCAGCATGAAATGCATAAGAGCACTGCCACCAACTTCCTGTCCACTGCTTGGGCACATACCTTGGTAAATAGACATGCCATCAGTGAAGCTGACTCTGCTCCACAGTTCTTAGCCACCGGTCAATGTAGGCCTAAGCCCTGTCTCCCTGCAGCCCTTTCCTGAATTTGCCACAAACCAACCTCACTGCTTGATCCTAGACTTTGCAAATGGATTGGAGGAAGCCTCTAGACTGCATCCCCAGGAGCTCAGATGCTTAGTGGAGCACTGTTTGCACACAGGTCCTGTATGCCACAAACTTGAACTGCATCAGGTCTTTGCTATCCGTGACGAGAGATGACCAGATTGCTCTACGCCCCTTTTCAGCGCGGTCCTTCAGGACAAATTGTTGATTCTTAGCAGTATCTCAGTGAGGTGTTGCACACCAACTTCTGCCTGGAAACAGTTTAACTAAATAATTGTATCAGACTCAGTCATTATGAAGAGCATATATGTAGTTATCTCATAGTTACACCATTTCCAAACCACTAAAGCATTAAATGATCTATAATTTAAACAATAGCCAAATTAGTAAGTTTGGCAATTCTCGTCAAACAATGAATGGCAATGAGCTAGGCTGCTAGAAAAGTATGTCGGCGACTTTTCTGCAGAATCCACTAAAAATGATCACCTCCGCTACAAACGCACTACAAATATGCCCTCCACCCTGGGTCTCTCACGTTGTTTGCCCGATGCAGCTACTATGAGCTTCTGCGACCAATTCTTGGTAAGGGCTGTACTTTTTTATTTTATTTTATTTTATTTCTCCAACAAATATACAGTCAATTCACTTACATTATATTCTGTGCAGTGCTTTGAGACATCGATAAGATATGAAAAGCGCTAGATCAAAATGCAAGGACTATTATTATTATTACTATTTAAATTAACATGTTTAGTATTTTAAATATAACTGCATGTTCAGGAAATATATGCCTACAGTTTTAATCTGAGTTACATCACAAAATACGCTTCTCAATAGCATTAATGAACCCTCCAAAAATGTAAGACATTTCTCCACAATTTCACACAAAATTTGCCAAACACCCTGCAATATTTGGCAAATATTTCCACACTTTTCTATTAGCCTGTGATATCTCTAGCTAGCAGGCAAAAGTCCAGCTTCCAGTTATTTTAATTAAAAACCATCTGGCCTCTTGCCAGACTGTTGTGAGAGAAATCCATTTGACATTGCCATGATTTCACACAATCTGATTTGAGGTTAAGAATGGAGAATTCTGCCAGTATTGTTTGATGACTAATGTGTTTCAGTGGCATAGTTTTGTGTGCCTCATATGTTGTTGTGGCCCAAAAGACTATGGCAAGATATTGTTTTGTGATTTTCTAATGTTTGGGCCAAGTTTCAATCATGCTGAAATCTTATACATGTTTCAGTGTCAGCTACAGTGAAGAGTACTGTTAGTTTTTAAGAAAAATACAGCAGAGTGCTATTAGACAATTAACTCCATTACTAGGAGTCAAATCTCCACATATAGGCGTCAGCTCTGAAGCCCAAAAATGTACAGTCAATTTACTTTGCAGTATATTCTGTGAAGTGCTTTGAGACTCTAGAAGCTGTGAAAAGCTCTATATCAAATGCAAGGATTATTATTATAGCTTTTTTTTAAACAATTGTATAATTCTGCAAAATGTTGAATTTCAAGACAAAATGGTAAAGCGGGTTAAGACCAAATAGAAACATAGAAATTGATGGCTTTTAGCTCATTGTGTCTGTACAGCTTTCCTTAAGAACAATCCTTCCAATCTCACTTACCTACTCCTTCTCCATACTCCTGAAGGTGACTCTTTTTTAAGTTGTGAAGGTATCATATAATATCTCAACACTGGTTGGCACAGCCTGATGAAACATTAGCAACCCAGGGGCTTTGAGAATCTCACAGACAGAAATGCCATACAGGGGTTTCTTCATCTATTTCAACAAAGACACGGATTTCTTTCCACAATTTTTTTTAACAAAGTAGCTGTGTGAAAATAATGTAAAAATGACCATCAAAATTGGTTCAACAACACCACATTCCATCTGTATGGTATTTTTTCCATAACAGAGTTTCAAAAATGATTCACAAAATGAAAATAATTGAAAATAAAGTGATTGTTGTAATATTGGTAAAAATGTAGCAGATAATTTGTTCACTAAGGTTGAAACAAAACAAGATGAATTAACCAATTAATATGGAATTTGGGTTGAGGAGTATTTACAAGGTCAACTGATAAAATTCCTCCTGACCAGCTTGGAAGGTTCAGCCTAGTTCATTTGGTAGCACTTTCACCATTGAATTAGAAGTTTGTGATGTTTCAGCAACATGACAAGCTGCTGTATCAATGCAAGTAATATAAATTCAAAAATAATAGCCACATGGAATCATTTAACAGCTATCTAAATCACAAGCCAGTCAGGACCTTGAATGAATGAACAATTCAGTTCAATAAGGAATAATACTGTAATCTGTGAGATGTTGTTCTGACCAACCTTTTGAGCAAGTGACATCTCAACTGGACAGTAGGAAACTATATGGCATAGTAAGTCTAGACTTTGACCAGAGACTGCATTACAAACTAATATCATTCGGTATCATAGAAACGACTTGGAATTGGGTGGGTTTAAATGGGCCCCAAATCTAATGGTATCAGAAACCTCCAATGCAGAGGTCTGTATAGTCTGGAAGTTTTGTAAGGAGGAGCTAGAGAGTGTGGTAAGCAAGACATGAGAATTATGATGCTGGGATGCGATGCATACATGATGACGTGGGTCCCAGCAGCCTGGGAGAGGTAAGGTAGTGACAGTGGGGGTGGAGGGTGGATGATATTGCAGAGGTGACGGAATGCCGGGTAAGTGACAGTTAGGGTAGAGAGCTTTAAAGACAGTTGGGAGTCAAATAAGACTGCAGTTTCTACATGGGCTCATTGAGGTGGAATGAGCACCCATGCAGTTTGATGCAGTCAATGTCTGAGCAATGTAGTGAAAGGTGTCAGATGAGAGGCTGCATGGAAAATCTGGAGTTGTACCACTTGACTCACAAAGATAAAGAATGAATACTGCAATTCATAGCATACTCCCAATATCATTCTTCTCCATATAGCTCATACCATTGACATTTTGAATGAAAGATGATGAAGATGGTTTAAAAATACTATCTTCTATGCAGCTGATTTCATTTCAATATATTAACACTATGGAAATTCTAAATTAGTGCTGAGAAGTTATTTGCCTGAGAGGCCTACAACGTACCTATTATTGTTTCTTCTAGAAGAATGCCAGATGTGATAGAATTAGGTTGTACTATTCCTCCTCCCATTAAGCACTCCTCCCATCAATCACCCATCACTGTGTATCTCAGTTGGCTGGGAGAGGTACTGAATAGATGATAGATTTCCTGACCACTGCCAGTAACAGTGCTAAGCCATGCTTACATTATTAACATGCTACAAAGTGAAACTGCAGAAGAAGCAAATATTTTTAATACTAATTCTTGCACGCCACATTTTATAATTTCTGGTGCACATGATGTATCAGTGGTACAGTTAACCCTCGCCGAATGTGACTTTCTCGATTGTGAATTCAACTATACGAGAAGAAAAAAATGACACTTTTTGTGTAACTCACATAAAACTTGCGTCTATGAGCTGGCTGACCTCGCGCATATGCGCACTTGCGAGGATGCCAGCCCCACGCAATGCACACTTGGGAAGTCAAGTCAAAACAACGGAAAATCACTTCCTTCTTTCAACCTGCTAGTTTGTCTCAGCAGTCATCCATTTAAAACTTACCTGCTGCTGCATCTTCTCGGCCATCCACTTCTGCCTCTCCCCAAGCATCCACTTTGATGGAGTTTGAGGCTGATGATTCCTCGGCCTTGGACTGTTTTGAGAGCGGGGAGAGCGACGAGAGTGGGGAGAGCAGGGAGAGCAGGCCAGCTAGCTGTAGCCCGCCTCAGTATGTACCTTGCATTGGTTGGGTGTGGATGTGCCTAGATGCTTGAGGTGGATAGCCTGTGGCTGGATTCCCCTAAACCCCCTTTTCCCATTACTTGTTAAGCTTAACGAACGCGATTTTACTGAGTGAGTAGTTTTCCAGGAACGTAACCCCCGGGTTCGGCATGGGTTAACTGTATGTGAATACTTCAAAGACATTCAAATCACTGACTTACCATCATCAACGTGATTCATGAGTGTTGGGAATGTATATTTGTGCGCAACACTGATGATACCATGATGTGTCATTGCTAGTTTTAAGCATGCACAAAAACTGAAGAAAATTGAAAAAATATGATTTTGTCCTATTGAAGACAAGGGTAGACCCTATGGTAGACTCTATGGTCTACTCTCCCCGAGTCTCCTGCCTATTATGCCCATGTTTTTCTCTAAACGGTACAATAAAACATTCTGAAAACAATCATGGTACAGTGCTTATCCCAATGTCATTAGGCTAAATCCCACACAACAGCATTTTCTGAATACAGTACTAACTATTGAAACAGCTTAATGTCTATATTGTGACAGAGTGCTAAATATCCAGACTTTCATTTAAAATTAAGAAAATGACAACAGCAGAAGTTGTTTTACTGTCTCAGCCAATATGATAGAATTCTGCTCAATCCACTCGCAACCCCCAAATCTGTGGAAATGTGGGTCACAGTAGGAAGCATTTGGCTCACCACTTATTAAATGAGACATTTTGACTTCAAGGGTGTTCCATCTCTATGTCTAGGTGTAAATCAACAAAGTATATTGCACTTATGGCTTTTAGATTTGAATGTGAAGCTGAAACCACAACCACAGGAATTGTGTTACCAGGTAGCTTCTCAAATGTTTACTTACCAAAATTCCAGGAAGCTTTCATGTGGGCTGTAGATTCTCAAAATTATGTACCACACCATTTTAATTACCAATACTTATACATAATCTTGAAATATTACAAATATCTTGCAGAAAGCTGTTGGATTGACAAATAAACTAATAATAAAACAAATAACTTTGTATGCAGAATGTCAGGGATTCACAGGAGGTTCTTATCTTCAAATACCTCCCAGCTATTGCCCCAACCTATGGTTCTACTCCCCTGCCTACTCCATCTACTCTGCTAACTCTGCCCTCCTTCGTGTTGACATGCAGTGGAACATACACTGTACATGGGAAATGTAATAGTTTTCATAAACCAGGAAACTACTAAAAGATAAAGGGGCTGTTTAAACGGATTTAATATCTTTGTAGGACATCATTGGTCCTATAAAGTTATTGAGAAAAATGTGTCTGAGAAAAATAAGTATGCAATGTGATGTGATGTGGTCATAGAAAGGTTTTGATTCATCAGTGATGTTTGGGTGAAAATAAATATGGCCCTTCTCAGTAACTAACGATGTAACATCTGTGGGCATGACCTCTCTTCCCCCACAAACTCTACCACAATAGACAGATCTAAAGTCAGCCCCTCGGCCTTCATTTTTTGAAATAATTTTGTTTCAAGAATGTTGAAGCGAAGAGTGAAGCAGTACTCAGTTGGACACCATTATCAGAGGTCACCCACTATTCTCAGTGCTTTGAGACGTCCTCCCGACGTGAAAGGCATTATATAAGTGCCATTTTGTTGTTGTTGTTGTATTCTGTAATGAATTAGCTAAATTTCAGGTGGAGCACTCCTAGATTAGAGAGCAGAAAAAGCTGATATAATAATAATAATGCTTGCATTTGATATAGTGCTTTTCACATCTTATCGACGTCTCAAAGCGCTTCACAGAATATACTGTAAAGTGAATGGACTGTATATTTGTGGGCAAAACGCGGCAGCCAATTTAATGGCTTATTCTACTATTATTAGAAACAGTGGCTTATTACACCCCAATTCTAGAAACTACATAGTTGTGGATATCAGGTAATTGGAGAATTATATTCAACAGTGAAGGCCCAGCAGTTGAACAATAATGTTCAATTGCATTTGAAATAGTGCTTTATCACATCATCAAACTGTTTTATAGTATTTACTATAGAGTGTATGTTTTACGGCAAACACTGCAGCTAAATTGCATACAGTACCACGAGCTTCCATGAAGTGAATGATTAATTTTATCTGTTGGAATACTGGCCAGGACAACAAGAGACACTCCCCTCACTTTTCAAGTAGTATCATGGATTTTTTAACATCTACTTGTGAAGGCAGAGACCTCAGTTTAACATCCCTTCCAAAGAACAAAATCTCAGTCAATGAAGCACATTTCCTATGTGTCAACAAAGGCTTTTTTTTAAAAAAAGAATGTTTTTAGCCGGGTGTCTGACACATGCAAAAACCCATCAACATTGCTTAAGAGTAGTATCCAAACCAAACTGAGATTTCCATGCATCCTGTCTGCACATAGAAATCCCAGAGATAGATTCTTGCAATAGATTGCGCACTCTTCCCGGAGGGATGCATCTGCTTACCCAATTCCTGAAAGTATTAGGCGCAGGTTGGCAAGAGCCGAGGCTTGGGGATCCCAGAGTGTAGTTTGGGAATTGCTGGAGTCTAACCAGCTAAAAATGTATAGCTTGCTGTCCTGCAAGCTTTTTCAGGGCTTATCCACTAGTCTGCCTTTCCAGGTCCTGCTGATGAGTCAGGCTGCCTGTGCTGTCATCAATAATGCCTGGAATACTGCTGACACACAACCTAGGCTGCAATACCACTATGGAGCCTTGAATCTACAACCTTCTGATAGAGACAAATGCTACTAACTGAGCCAGACTGATACCTTAATCCAAATAAACAACATATTCTCACACATAAAAAATAGTCACGTAGGCAAAGTTCTGGAGTGCAACCAATGAACATGGTATCATAACGCAAACATATGTCAAGCGTTCAGGACGGAGGAACGAAAATCCTGTGTATGACTATTGCATAACTACATAATAATTACAAATAGTCATGAAGGCAGCATTGACTGTCATACATGTACTGTACAACTAGGAAGCACATACAGTAATTACATTTAATTGAGTGGAATGTGGTTAATTAAACTGTTATATAAGGTTACGCTAATTTAGGTGACATACATCATGAAAAGATTTAGAGGTATGACCACAAGTTTAAACTCAATAGCTTGCAACAAAGGAATGAAATCAGATTACATTACAAGTGAGATTCTTTTAGTTTAAATGTGTTTTAATAAATCTTTTGGTTCTCCTCCCCACAACCCCCACCACCACCCGAATGAATAGCTTGTTAAAAGATCTTTTTTTCTTTATCAGTTGGTCTAAGAAAACCTTCTGGAAGTTACTAATGGAGTTGGTTACGCCTCTCTGATTTTGTGAAATAAAAGGATAAATGTTTATAAGAATGTTGTGGCTATGACCTTCAATGAGTCATGCAATTACTGTCATAAATCACATTCGCTTCACATCTCAACGATTCCTCTTCAAATTTTTGCTATACAGTAGTCCCACTAGACATAAATTCAACAAGAAGAAAGAACAAGGCAAATGTCTTTCTTTCTTTTCTAGCTGAAAACTGGAGAAGATAGCTCAAAGTCCCCATAGACTCCCTCAGGGCTAAGGCTATGATAGACTATTTTCAACCATTTAGCTTTGCATTATCATTGCTCTTTTTTCTTCATTATTCTCTGCTTATCAAACGCAGCATCACTACAGCAGTCCAAATAGAGAGTTGTAATTACCCAGCCTACCACCTGATAGCACCATTCCTATCAGCTCATCTCATAGACTCCAGCTGCTTCAGTACAGTAGAAAACTTGCCTATGGCTATGTCTGTGATAATACATCTCAGATACATTTAAAGTTTCTTCATTTATCGCAAAACCGCTGAACCCATGCAATTACTTGGCACTCTCTCACGTTTATTTGTCCATTAAGGCCATTTTACCTCCCATTTCAATCAAATACTGTCTTGCACTTTTGAAACATTCTGAGGTCATTACCAGTTATTGTTGAGCTGCAACAGAGATGGGAAAAGGAAAATAATCTCTACTTTCAATGCAAAAGTGTCTCAGTGAGAGACTGATAGCTGATATCAGCACACAGGCAGGTACAAGAAAAACAAGAAAAACAGGTTGAAATACATCCTGTGAAATATACTGCACTTAGCATACTTTAAGGAGAAGCTATCTTATTCAAATATACAATGGAAGTCCACTATTAAGGGCAGTCAATAGGTTGATTATGTTGCCCTTGTTAGTGTACTGTCTTCATTAATGTCCTTCAGGATATTTTATTCGCCCTAAGATTGAAAGGAAAGACAACACTGAAAAAATAGTCAGAATAGTGAGTTGCCTTTTTAACACATAGAATTATTGTGGTTCTGTTTATTATTGAATACTTTCACATCCATCAATTAGAATGAAATGGGAAAACTGGATTAGCATGTTCATGCTTTTGGAATTCCTTTATAGTTTCCATAGTTTTGGAAGAAGGACAACAGTGGATCCTAAACCTTGATATGTGTCATTTGATATAAAATATTTGGCTGAGCAGTCTCGTGTCACAGGTTTAATGGATTTAGATCACTTAGTGGAGTATATTTTCCAACCTGTCTATATTCTTATCCTATTTATTCATTAGCCGTCTTGGGGGAGGTAAGCGAGGTCTCCTTGGAACTGAACTGGCGTTGAGGTAATGTTTGGCAATGCAATGATGGAATTGAATGACCTCTCTGTGGCCACCTTGGTAGTTCAGTTTCTGAGCAAGGCAGGTCCACAGTATTCCAGGGCACTGCTGATGACAGATAAATCAGCCTGGCTCTGTAGCCTCACTTAAGTACCCACTTAGTTCCTGTTAATCCTGCAAGCCAAAGTCTTAATGAGTAGGATGGTCCTAACTAGCAAACAAGAAAAAACTTGCCAGAAAATGTTTTAATGGCAAGTTATGCAGTTTTAGGTGTTTTGTTTTAGATAACTCCAGTAGTATCCGCAATGTACGCTTTGAGGTCCTCAAGCTATGTATGGCTTGTGTCATCTGCGCCTAATATTCTGGAATTAGATAAGGAAGAGGTGTCCCTCTGGGGGAAAAAGTGTAGATTCAACTTCAGAAAGATTTCCATGCTTGGGGGGTATGTGGAACTTTCATTTTGGTTTGTTAAGCAAGATGATAGGTTTCCAGATGTGTTATGTACATCTCTAATGGAGAAGTGTGAGTTCTGCTCCAATCTACTTTCAACAACAACAACACAACAAATTACATTTATAGAGCGCCTTTCATGTCGGGAGGACGTCCCAAGGCGCTGCACAGGAGGCGTATGACCCGAGCTGAGAGGGGAGTGTTTGGGAAGGGGTGAAACACGAAGGGGAGGTAGAAGAGTTCGGGGTGGAACAAAAGGCACGATCGAAGAGGAAAGTCTTCAAACCGGCCTTGAAAGAGGAAAGGGAAGAAACAAAATGGAGGGATTGAGGGATGGCATTCCATAGGGTGGGAGCGGAGAAACTGAAGGCCCGGCCTCAGATGGTGGGGCGGTTCGGGCGGGGGACTTGGAGCAGGCCAAGTCCTGTTGAATGGAGGGTCCGGGTGGGCTTGTAGGGGGAAAGTAGATCGGTTAAATAAGGCGGGGCAAGGCCGTGTAGGTGAGGACGAGGATCTTGAACTCGATCCTCTGGAGGATGGGGAGCCAATGGAGACGGGCGAGGGTGGGGGTTATGTGGTCGCGGAGGCGGGTGCGGGATAGTACACGGGCTGCAGAGTTTTGGATGATCTGCAGCCTGTGAATGGAGGAACTGGGGAGGCCGACGAGGAGAGAGTTTCCATAGTCCAGCCGTGAGGTGATGTATGCGTGCACGAGTGTTTCGGCAGCGCGGGGGGTGAGATAGTTGCGGAGCCTGGCAATATTGCGCAGGTGGAAATAAGCGGTGCCAGTCAAGGCGCGGGTGTGGGGGAGGAAGGAAAGTTTTTGATCGAACATGATGCCGAGGTTCCTGATTGGCTTTGTGAGGTGGAGAGTGCAGCCTTGGATGTTGAGGCTGGCAGCGCCCGATGTGCGGAGGCACTGGCTTGAGCCAATCAGGAGGGCCTCGGTCTTACTCACGTTCAATTGCAAAAAGTTGTCCCTCGTCCAGGACTCGATGTCGGACAGACATGCTGTCAGAACATCGATGGTCTGGGGGTTGAGGGATGAGGCAGAAAGGTACAACTGGGTGTCGTCCGCATACATGTGGAAATTTACCCCATGTTTGCGGATGACGTCACCCAGAGGGAGCGTGTAAAGGGTGAAAAGGAGGGGGCCTAAAACAGAGCCCTGAGGGACGCCGTGAGAAACTGTGCGGGGGTTTAAAGAAAAACCGTTGTAAGAAACAAAATGTAAACGGTGGGTCAAATAAGAATGGAACCAGTCAAGGACTGTGCCTTGAAGGTTGAGGTGGGAAGGAAGACGTTGAAGGAGGATGGTGTGATCAACTGTGTCGAACGCAGCAGACAGGTCAAGGAGGACGAGGAGGCAGAGGGAGCCCTGGTCACAGACGGTTAGGATGTCATTTGTAACCTTAACCAGGGCAGTTTCTGTGCTATGGATTGGGCGGAAACCTGATTGGACGGGTTAAAAAAGTGAATGAGTTGAAAGGAAAGAGTGGAGCTGGGAGGCAACCACTCTTTCAAGGACCTTGGATAAAAACGGGAGGTTGGAGATGGGTCGATAACTTGATGGTTGCGACGCATCAAGGGAGGGTTTCTTCAGGATAGGGGTGATGGTGGCTGTTATAAGGGAGGTAGGGACAGTGCCTGAGGAGAGGGAAAGGTTAATGGTGTCAGAAATGAGCGGGGTTAACAAATGGAGCTGGGTGCGGAGGTGGGGGGTGGGGATGGGGTCCAATGAGCACGTGGTGGGTTTCATGGAGGTAATTGTTTTTGTGACTGAATGCGGGGTGGTGGGGTTGAAAGTGTGAAATGGGGGGTGAGTAGGGGTTGAGGTAACTGATGAGGGCGCGGAGGTGGAGGAGTGGTGGGGGGAGGAAACCGCAGTTTTTATGGGTCAAGGGGAATTTCAATAGGATTTCTCATTCAGGAATTCTGCAAAGAAATCCAGCAGTCTTATTATATTGATCAAATATGGATACATCTTGAAAGGAGCTACTGAATTACACATCTTTACACATGAAAGACAGAGTCAGAAAGAATCATGCCTCAAGTGTGCCCCACTTGGACTGATGATCGCTCACATTATTACTGATGATTCACATTTGTAAATCTAAAGATGAGCCATATCTAACAGCATTACCCAGGTGTAATCCCATCTTTATTGACCAAGAATAACAAATAATAAAATAATCCTTGCATTTGATAGATTATCATTTAGTCATATTTTATCACGTCTTTGAAAGTCTCAAAGCAATGTCCCACCAACAGTCATGGATTTAAGTAACCAATTTATTATTATTTTGTTTCCCCCAGAAAAGCGATCTGCCAATTGACTAACAGCCAAGTTCCTAGTTACTGCTCGGAAAACAGATGTGTGTAGAGTAAGGAAATTTGCTTGACTCCTGTAGCTCAGAGGAGCTCAGCCAGAGCAGCAATAAGGGTCTATAATTAGCCTCAGTACCCACTGGGTTAGGTAGGATCCTGATCGCTATCATGTGGTCAATATTGGAAAGTGCACATTAGTGGAAGTCAGATCAGGCTTGGCAGTGATGCATTTCACCATGGAACAATCTACTGACATTGACTGTTGAGGCACTCACATGAAGAATGGTCACTTGCATAAGATAATAATAATATAATAATCCTTGCATTTGATATAGTAATTGTCACATCTTCCAGACATGTCAAAGCGCTTCACAGAATATACCGTAAAGTGAATTGGCTGTATTTTTGTGCTTCAAACGTGGAAGCCAATTTCACACAGCAGTGTCCCACAAACAGTGGTCCATAGAAATTACCAATTTTTAAATGTTTTTTGAGGGACTATTATCAGGCATGTGGAATAAGGAAACTTCTCCAAGGTTTCACCCTGCCTGGAATCGAACCCAGGTCTCTCACTTGCAAGGTGAGTGATCTAATCACTGAGTTACAGGACTCCACGATACCAGAAGATATCAGAATAAAGTTTGTATCCTTGGTAACATTCACCCCTTCAGGAATAGGAGAACTGAAGAATGGAAAATATATTTTTTTAAAGTGTAAGGGTTTATGCACTTCTGATGTTTCAAATAGCAGTAAAATAAAGAGACCCTTCAATTATCTAGTGTTTGACATGCATGCATGCATATGGTGTAAGTGATTTTGCCAGTTATGTCCTATTTTCCATGCCTCTTTGGGAGTTTTGCAGATGGTGGATGGATGATGGTGGTGGTGGGGTGGGTGGACGGTGGGCAATGCTCATTCAATGTCAAGTATGTTAACCCAGCATTGTTATTGCCAATACGTTCAATGGCTGCAAGTTATGTGTACCCGTGTTCAATCAAAAATACATTTTAAACCTCTCTTAAGAAAGACACAAGCATGAATGTATTGAGAGCTATTTATGTTTTGTGTACAAATGTAATTAAAATTATGCAATGCATTCATATCAGCCCCTTCATAGTTCTGTTATAGGACTCCAGTAATTATGCAGTTAAATCATTGTCTGAAGTTTATTTGGTCTTTAAGGCTTTTGTGTGCCAATCTTGAGGTCAGTATTGTGCTGAAATTGTGAACAAGGATCCATGAGAGCTGGATTAGATGCACTTTATTTCACTTATTGCTAACACTGAGCGTCAGCACTACATAGCCCCTTGATTTACAAAGGGGAATCATCTGAGGGGGGGAATTTTTCACCTCAATGGTTATTTTTATGGTGATGTCACATAAACTTCAGGATCTCGAGCATTAAAATATACATTTATTCTTTTTTTATTTTAAAATGTCAAATAGGTAGTCATAGGTCATAAATTGGTTAAATAACCTGAGTAGATGTTTCGAACTTGTACTTGTTTCATGTATAAATTTGTATTAAGTGAGTTCAGAAGATCAATGGTATACACTATAGACATTTGTCTCAAACCTGAAAGGACTAATTGTTGTTTTGTTTTTAAAATCAATATTTACAGTTCCATCAATGTGTACTAGATTGTACTAGATTGCGCAATGTACTGCATTGTGGTCATTAAACAGTACAGAGTAAAAGGTCTCAGTTTGAAGTGCTCCGAGACGCTGTCCGGCTTGGAGGGCACTGTATAAATCCAAGGTGTTGTTGTTATTTATTTTCAAAGAGCCGGCACAGACTCGATGGGCCGAATGGCCTCCTTTTGTGCTGAAAAATTCTATGATTCCTGTGTTGGGCTCGCCAAGCCTAACCAAGGAAAGCAATACCGTCTCTATAATTGACTTTAACAACCTCTGGGCTGGGAGGGTAAAAAAATAGTCAAGGTTTCCACTGGTGATTTCTATCGAAGACACCTGCTGGGAAATGGTTGTCAGACAAGGGCAGGATCAAGCTTGCCAGTGGTGCCCTGAATTGTCAAATGGTCTGCTCATTTGTGAAGAATATCACATAGGTGAGAGGACTCCTGGCAACCATAGAGCCATGAGTCAGTGCCTTTGGGAGAGGAAAAGTGACAAAAAAAAACTTTGATTGTGTTTGCTCAACTGTAAAATGTTCTCACTAAAATGCTTCTGTGAATTCCTTTCATTTATTGAAGTCACTTTTAATCAGATAAACCCAGTCTTAGATAAACTAAAATTGACAATAAAAGGGTTAAGCTGAATGGGGACATAAGTCAAATACAGAAATCTTGGCACTTTAGACCACGGCAAGTCAGGTAGATAGACCTGTTCCACATCAGAATTGTCATTAGATTTAATATTTCTGGGCCTGAAGGCAACTTACTTCATGGATAAGTTTTAAAATTACTCTGTTATTTCTCCTTACTGAATAATACCGACACTGCAGGCAGACTGGTTTGGACTTTTCTGATTATTGCTTTGTGAGAAATCTCTGTGTGCTGAAGAGCTATTCTGCTCCTGTGGGCCAAGCTGTAACCTATTTTTCTATATATTTTGACATGGGCAGAAGATGATAAAAAAAAATAGCATTTCACATTTATTTCCAGGTAAGAGAGCTATTGAAAAGAACAAGAATGCAACATGCCATTTGCATTGTGGTAAAATGAACTGTGAAAATCAAACCCAATTCTCACCAATTGATTATTTCTTTCACATCTAATTAATGTTGGCACTGCGACAAACAGCATTTGAAACAGGGCACAACAAAAATAAGTTCTAGTTCATTTTTAATCAAAACTATGTTTTTAAGTCTGTACTCTATAGATTTGGTAATACTCTATATCTAATAATATCTATTCTATATCATGTTTTATTTCTCCTGCTATTGGCATTTCTATATATGCAAGCACTTTATTGAAATGTTGATACCTGAATTATGTTTATAAAAGAATAATTCTCTATGGCATCAGTTCTATTGTTTGCAAGTTTTAGTCTGAATACTTCATATTAAATATAAATTTGAATTGTGATTTTGTGGCTTCAAATAAACATAACCAAAATAAAATACCCTGCTCTTCAGTTTGAAAGTGTTTAGTCAATGATGCTCTGAATGAGCTCAAACTAGCTGTTTTTTTTATACTGCATAAATATTTTTTTCTCTAAATGTTCTCCCCATTGGCCTCTCTTGCTTGGTGCTATTCTACAAACCTAATTGCCCTCTGTTATCCCACCCATCACACTCTTTCACACACACAAAACCAGTAGATGGTGCTGAAAAGGAACCAGGAGCAGATACCCTGACTGGCTTTCACCTCCCTAACCTGGAAGACAAGTACCAAATTTCCTCTCTGTGTACTCCCAACTGAGACATGCAAACTCATGAAAGAAATGTGATTGAAATTGAATGAATGTGATTAGTGACTGATTAATGTGAGCAAATAAAATTAAAGATTGCATTTCTATAGCAACCTGCACATGGGGTAGCATCCTGGAGTGCAAAAATAACTAGCTAAATCTTTAGACGTGGTCCCTTTAATAAGCATTTGATTATTTACTAAAATATAAAACATTTGCTATATATTTCTAATAATCATTCATAAAAATAATAATAATCCATGCATTTGATATAGTGCATCATCAAGTCAATTGGTGTTTGCTGGACCTGTCTTCACAGGATTTTACTGTGAAGCTTTATAAAACAGCATTTCATTTAGGCAAACACGGCAACCAATTGGCATACTGCAATGCCCACAAACATCCATGAAGTGAATGACCAATTTTATCTGAAGGATTGTTGGCCAGCATACAAAATTACTACAGGACTCTAAAGTGAGAAAGAGCAAAAAGGGTGAATAATAAAATGGAAGTCAGAGAGGTTAGGAGCATGGGTCTGGTGCAATAGGAATAAGGGCTTAAATCAGAGACAATCCTGCCATAGCTTCTGTTTTTCTTCCTAATCGATCAGGAAGCATCACTTGCAACCTGTAAGGAACGTCTGTGGCAAAGTAGCTACCAGACCACTCTGAGCTTCCCAATTCGAACTAAATATAAACCAAAAGGTATCTAAAGTGGAGGGTATTTTATCCTGACGTGAAAGGCACTATATAAATATAAGTTTGTCGTTGCTCTTCTGCTCATTCCAGGTGGAGAATCCAATGAAATGAGCTGTGTTTTTCTTTTGCTCTGTTCAATATGTTTTGTATGCTGTTATTTAATAAAATTTACTGAATGCTGTACAGCAAAACAGCACTTCGTCCATTGCTGCGGGTTTTCTCATGGAGTACCTGGAGCAGAATATTCCAGACTCTGTGGTTATCATTGGAAGTGGTCGCACAACATTCTCAGTCCAAACCCGTAGATTCATAACAATGTTTCTGGTGCCATACCAGCACACTGAAAGCCTCAGCACGGGTGTGAAAAGCTCCAATATAGATGCAGCATTAAAGAAGCCAACTCAATAATTTGCTCTAAAAGACAAACTTGGCTGAAAGGGACAAATGAGGATAAAAGAGGGATTGGAGTGTGGGGCAAAACATCTCCTTCACATACTAATACACCCATTAAGAGCTGCAGATGCATATATGTTATATGGTTTGATAAGCTGGTCCCTATAAAGTGAGTTTTAGACTCCTCCCCCATCCCTCTATTGAAACCTGGACTCGTGCCCTGCATTTCAGTGACATCTTTAATATAATTAGATTTTAAATTTGAAAATTACTGCATGTAAAATCCCAGTATCTTTTAGGTGCGAAGGACTAAATTTAATGAAATCTGTGCATTAGTTATGCTGTGCTTGTTATCAGGACTCAGGCATCTGATTCTCAGCCACTGGTTGCAGCTGGCCTACCTCTTGCTGTGTGCTGCCAATTGCTTGGAAATGGTGCTTTTTTGTCAGAATAGAACAAATCTAGGCTAATGTGACCATCATAAAGAGTCCTGGGGAGCCACAGCTCCTCATTCTCCCTCTATTCTTTATGTTTTTCTGCTTCTGCTCTCTGGATAATTGCAGTTTAATTGGGTGACAAGAAATGAAAACTGTGTCCACATTATCCAGGATTATCTCTTTTTCCTGAAGCCTGCCACTGAATCAAAGGGACCCATTTATCAGACCAAATAGTTGTGCCTCAGCCCGTCTTAGGAGCTGAGAAGAGTGTGAGAACAAGCTGGCAAGGATCATGTGAAGAGAGAGAGAGAGAAAAAGAGGACTGACAAGTAAGGAAAAATTATATGAACTGCTTATCATGAAGCCCATTTATCTAGCTCTTTGCAGCCTGATATGGAACGTTTCATTGTCATGCAGCAAACAGACCCCGAGTTCCCGACTGTCAGGGATGAACACTGCTTCACTGCACTTCCTAAAGTCGCTGTGCTCTGGTACACCCACCCCTTCTGTGTGGACAGAGCGTTACTTTAAAAGCCCCTTTCAGGCTGAATGAATGCATTTCATTTTACTAAGAAGAATCTTGCATTGATAGCAGAAGAAAGGAAGGCTGCTTAGAAAGGAAGGGGAGACAATGAAGACAAAAATGAAGAGCTTTCACTTTCCATTATGGACATGTTGCTCTATTCTTCTCAACTGTTTATACATTCGCAGCACAATAATGGCTCTTTGTGGTAATATGTTTCCCCTTTTACACTATTCATATTGGAAAAAGCCCTCACATCATGACCATGGTAATAAGTACTAGAGAAATGTGGGCACAATGTTGATTTGCATTCAGTGAGAAGATCAAGGTAAATCTAAAGGCCAAAGTATATGCTGCTAATGCTCATCTGTCTTCCCACAGAAGCAGGTAAGAGAAGGACCTTGTCATTGTACTGCATAGCCTTTCCATTTTCATTCCTTTGTGTGAATATTGTGGACTAATGCATTGATTTTTGTTAAATAGAAAGAGCAGTCTTTGAAATTGTCTGCTGCACTCAAATCCCTTGTTGCACGATGTGTGCTCAGGCTTCAATTCAAGCAGGGATGGAGGCTTTAGGCAGCAAGTACAATGCGTATGAATATCATATAGATTGTTGTGTACTTGTTCAGGAAAAACATCAGGCATTTAAGCAGTAAACATTCTGAACACACAGAAACGTATGTCTCCTTCCCTGTTTTGAGAAATTGCAGAGTTTTGTTTTACTTAATTAAAAACAAATGATGTGTTTTTGTAACTGCTGAATACTGCATAATGAGCACACAAACAACATGCTATTATAATTCTCCAATGTTCATGGCCGAGTGTATACATATCTGATGTAACTTAGCACATGCATGTCTCCGTTAATTCCTACAAGTGCAATTAGTCCTCGCTTAATATCGTAGTTGTGTTCTTGAAAAGTGTGACTTTAAGCAAATGATGTTAAGCGAACACATTTTTTCCACAAGAATTAATGTATAAACTGAAGTTAGTTTTTTGGGGATATTTTTCATCAAAATTTTCTAAAAAAAAAACTATCAGTTGAAATGTTCATAAATGTAAAATATTAAAAATGTAAATTTAAATAGTATAACACTCACAGCATCAAAACGGGTTAAAACATTTCATTTCAAGAGTAATAGATTTCCTATTTCTTTTACTACCAGACTCACAACTGTCACTTCTTGGGCATTTTTGACTCGTGTTTATAGAGGATTGCACAAATAAATCACGATTTAAAAAAATTACCAATCTCACACCTGCACACAAATTTAAAATGGTGACATCAGAATACCGGACATCTACCTGTACTTCATAGCTGAACATAGATAATCTTTGGTTCATCTTTGCATATCGAACATGATAGGAATCAACAGCAATTTTTTTACAAATTCTCCCATTTTGAATATTTGACTACGTAAATACCGATGGGACCATCGAAGAGGAGGGTCTTGAGGCGGGACTTGAAGGAGGCCAGGGAGGGGGCGAGGCTGAGGAATTGCGGGATGGAGTTGCATAGGTTGGGCACAGAATGGTTGAGGACTCGCCCACCAAGTGTGGGTTGGGGGCGTTGAGCAGCCTGGAGCCTGCTTAGTGGAGGAGGTGGGCACGTTGGTAGAGGGTAGGAGGTCGCAGATGTACGGTGGGGCGAGGCCATGGAGGGGTTTGAATGTGAGGACCAGTATCTTGAATTGGATCCTCTGGATGATGGGGAGTCAAGGGCAAGGATGCGGGAGATGGGGTCACGAAGCTTGGAGCGGTAGAGGACACAGGCCGCAGAGTCTGGATTATCTGCAATTCATGGAGGGAGGAATTGGGAAGGCCGACAAGCAGGGCATTTGCTTAGTATGTTAGGTATGTTAAACTACTCACCCTCCCACCAGGCATAAATAATAGATTGCATCAGCCACGAAGTCCCAGCAACAACAAAATTACACTTCTATAGCATCTTTCACCCGACAGTAAAGTGTCTCAACAGCTATTCAAACAGTTGAAGGCTTCACAGTTCCTTATGATCTCTTCAAAGCAAACAGAAGATGCTTCGTAAAACACAAAATGCACCTTGAAAAGCTTCACATATTCACATAAACAACACAATGCAAAACCAACCTGAGCTTCTACCAGAATTCAAAAATGTAACTCAACACAGCTTAGTATTTGAACCTTGCAACCTTGTGTTTTGTAAATCTACGTGCGGTGTCTAGTACCTTTACATAGTAGATCATTAAGGAAGCTGTTTAAAATGTGAAAGGGGCTATACAAATGCAAGTTTATTGTTATTGCTTTAAATTTTAGTGTCAATACTACAGTAATCATGCATTCCTGATGTTGAATAAGTTTGTTACTGTTATATTAGCGTTGCTTTCAACATCAGGATCCGTAATAATAATCATCTGATAATATAACACCCAAAATGTTGAAACATCCCAACGTGTAGTGATAATTGCTCAAAGATAATTGCTATCATCACCCTTGTCCTAAAAAAACTTCCCTGAACCCATCCCTGCTCTCGAGTTACTGCCCCATCTCCAGTCCCCCATTCCTCTACAAGACCTGGAACGAAATGTTGGATCCCAGCTTCGTTCCTTTCTTTCTTGCCATTCCTCTTTGAACCCCTCCAATCTTACTTCCCTGCTGTCCACAGTACGGAGACAGCTCAAACAACATTTTAAACATCTGCTGTCATGGCTCTCTCTGCCTCCTTGTCCTCCTTGACTGCTTTGCCCCTCTGATCGACAGTGCTGATCATTCCATCCGCCTATACCACTTCACCTCCCAGCTCAATCTTTATGGAACTGCCCTTGCCTGGTTCGACTCTTACCTCTCTCACTGTGTCACTTTGTCGCCATTAATGGCTTCTCCTCCAGCCCCACTCTGTCCTTGGCCATCTTTTCAATATCTATATGCTTCCCCTTGGTGACATCATTTGCAGACATGGGGTCAACTTACATATGTATGTTGATGACACCCAACTTATCTTTTTGCCTCCATGCTTGACTCCAGGATCACTGCTGTCCTGACAGACTGTCTGTTGGACATCAAGCCTTGGATGAGAGCTAACTTTTTACAGTTGAATGTCAACAAGACCAAGGTCCTCCTGATTGGCTCGCTCCAATGCCTTCACACATCAAACACTGGCAGCATCAACCTCCATGGTTGCACACATCAAGTCAATCAGGAACCCAGGTATCTTGTTCGATCCTCAACTCTTTTTCCTCCCCCACATCCAAGTTATGATCCGCTCTGCTTTCCCTCACTTCCACAACATTGGCTGACCCCACCACTATCTCACCCTTCAGTCCACTGAAATCCTCCTTCATGCCTTCATCACATCCTGGCTTGACCACACCAGCTCTCTGCTTGTCGGAATGAATAATTAATCAATCCAGCCTGACTCATTCACCTTTTTAACTTATATATCCAATAATATCACTAGAATCCTTTTAGGCAATTTCCATGCGTGTCACTTGTTTTATACATTTTAAAAACAAATAAGCTCTCCTTATTGTTCTTGCTATCATCAAGCCAGTGCTAATGGGAGTTTGACAAAAGTAATCTACCCCTTTGGTTCCCACTCGCTTCCACCCCACCCCCATATCTGTCACTAAATTGTCACTGACTACACTTTTGACCATACTTATGGTCACCTCCCTCTTCCCTCTTTCTCTTTTGCTCATTGTTTGATACCATCCCTGTGCAATGTTCTAAGCCATTCCCCTTCATGAGAGCTCTATCAAAATGGACATTGTTGTAACATTGAATTCCATTCCTTTTAGATCACTTCACTGTCCAATAATGTTGACAATATTGGCTAACAACTATCAACTAGAGAGAAGTTACTTGCATCTTATAATTACAGTTCTGGATTTTCTGAACAATCTGGGCCTCCAGATGAGAAACAACATGGCTGAGTTGATAGAATTTTTGCCACATTTTAGATTGACATTACCAAACAGTGCAAAGGGAACAAAGAATTGTGAGAGTTATTGTCTTTCAAATCAAGTTGTCCACCCCCCCACCTTTTATTTAAAGATTCCTTGGCACTATTTCACGAAACAGAGAATTTCTCCCAGTGTCTCCAGAGAAAATTGGTTATTCACTTCACAGCTGTCTGTGGGATATCAATAGGATGATATCAATAAGATGAAGTTATTTCACTTTATTAGATAAATAGATAAATAAATAGAGAGAGAGAGAGAAAGAAAGTTATTTCACTTTATTATTTCACTTTTTAAAAAAATTCTGCCCCCTAATTTCATGGTTTCATAACTTTAATGGCAATTTTAGGGATTTCCTGAAAACTGATGGCTTCATAACTTTACTGTAACATGTGTAAATAACTTGTAGCAACATTGATGCCAGTCAATTTGCACAAAAATATATATTTTATAATAAAAGATGATGAATTTTTTTATTCCCAAGATGAAGATGACTCACAAAAAATTCTGGATATATTTTTGAAGAATGAGACAAAGAAAATACACAATAGGGCTTAATGATTTCCTGAAAGAAAACCACACTGTACAGGGTGAACAAGTTAGAACCTTGAAGTGATTGATTCTGATTTCTGATTCATTTGTGGTTCATCTATCTCCACTTATTCTCATTGATTACAACACATGTTCATTGTTTGTGATGCCTTATCAACATAGAAAGTTGATAGAATTGCAGCCCTGAGATCTGTCAAGCTGGCAACTGGTGAGTGGTCAACCTTAATTCACATAGGGCCGTTAGAGTGCTACATAACCCGAGTAACAACATTTCTCGTGAGCTCATTCATAAGACCATTCCTTTAAAATTTAAGACTGCACAATTTTTTCTGAAAAAACGTAGTTTAGTTTTAATTTGGAAGGTGTTTTTCTCCAGTTAAAACTACCTTCTAACTCAGCAATGACAAGTAGGATTTATATAGCACCCTTCATGCTGGAAAATATCTTGGAGCACCGTTAGTCTAAAAATGTTAAGACAGCGCTTAAGATCTTTCAAAACAATGGTCTTAGGGATGAGGGATAAGGAATTGGCCTCAGATGCACTGATTCATTCTGGAAAATGAACATGAATGGATGTAGGATACGGTCATCGTGATTCTTTGCCATAGTACTATCTTACTTGCACCTGCAAGTCTCACAAAGTTGAAACAGGTTTTGAAGTGCTATGCTCAAAATGAAAATAATCATTTAAGTTAAGGCAAGCAAGTATTTCCCTAAGTGTTTATCTTTTAAATTGTTCTGATGAATTTTAAACTGAATAGAACAATATTTCCATGTTTCAGGGTGTTGGTGTGGTAAAGGTTTGTTAACAATGAAGGCTGTTTGTTCTCATATTTGATGATCAGGGTTAGGCTGAGTTGCCTTAAAGGTTTACCCCATGGCACTGTTGGGAAATATTGAACTTTATATAATGGAGAACCCAATAAATGCACAAGTTGGGACTAATTCCATTGTGGATTTAGAAAATGGTGCATATACCTGATCATCACACGTAAGCCTGGCTCAGTTTGCAGCACTTTTGAGGGACTCACGTAGCAAATAATCCCCCTCAAAACATTTGCTGTTTGTTAGACTTTGCTATGTTCAAATTGGCTGCTGTGTTCACCCACAGAACACACAGTCCATGCACTTTACAGTTTATCTTGTGAAATGCTTTGGGACAATCTCCCAACCTGAAAGCTTCCATACCAAATGTAACAGTGATTTGTATTATATATAATTTACGATACTAATGAAATACATCTTCATTCAACAGTTAGATAGTAAAAACTTGCATATAGAACCCTGAATGAGAGGTAACGTCTTGGATCACTTAGTCGCAGATAGCATCAATATACATGTTGATACCAGCTTCCTTCTCTCTCTTTACAATCTCCCAATAAAATGTTCTCTGACTATTTCAGCATCTTTAGCTTGTTAATGTGATGTTTCAGATCACTGAAATTAAATGATCAAATTCTATCTGAGCTGTTCTGTTATGTTGTGTTGTGCACTTAAGGAAAAGCCCCACCATCAGTTTCAGTGTACATCATTAAATATTTTCTGTAAACTTTTAGCGTGTCTTTATTCAACAGGTGTGGGGGGTGGGTAAACAGTGCAGCCAAGATCAATTATTTTCCTACACAATACAGTATTTATATGTGCATTCTCCAGCTTAGGGCAAAAACGCCCCTCCTCCCCACCCGTTAACATTGTCCACAGTTGGTTATACACAGAAGCCAACAGCAGCGTGCATTGGATTTTTAGTCTATGTCTCATGCAATTGGTTTAATGGAGAAAAGGATACCAGGATAACTGAACAAAAAAGAGGAGTTAAGCTGATGTCTCACTACCTGGCAGAATGATGACATGATTTTCAAGCTGGAAGCCCAATCTACTGTGCAGCCGGCTTCTCAGCACAATTTCTGTTAGGCTCGACGAGTATCTGGCATATGCAGAAATCCATCAATCATGCTTCAGATTATCTAAATAAGACTAAGAGTTTCATCATTGTGGACTGTGTTGGTTATTTCAATAGTGCACTGATTAGCATGATTGGCAGTATTTACACATCACACATTGCAATTTTCACCCCCAGGAGCTTTTTCAAATAAGTATTAATATTCCCCTGACACATGAAAACATCTATGAGATATTGTGTGATTTTTAAAAAGTGTTTGATTGTGGAAATCCTCAACATAAATTAAAAATACCTCAGGACATTAAGTGAATCTCATCTAGGTATCCCCATGTATCGATCCCGACCCAGCTCAGGTCCGAAACACTGATTATCCAGCGCTTTGGGACGTCCTCCCAATGTGAAAAGCGGTCAGCAAATGTAATTTTGCAAATGTAATTTTGTTGTCACACCAGTAATGGTCATGTTGTTGTTGAGCTCTCACCATTGCATGGGATTTCCTGGATGAAATATATTTGGGGCTGAACATTGCAGCAAATTTCATTACATTTCTGGAAATTGTTGGTGCACAAAGCAGGTGGTATCTTTACATTAAAGTGGTTTGGAATAGATTTGTTTTTGGAATTGTTCAGTGTAACTTTGTCTTGCCTTAACAGGATCATTTTGAAGTGCTTTTGCATGGACAGTTAGTAAAATGTGCTGCCACAGGATGTTCATATCATTGGATGTTCATATCCTCTCATTGATATTGTATTGTTGTAATGTGTTCGCATCCTGGCAGGACAAATCCTTGGGCAAGATTCCTTACTCCACATGCCTAATAATAATCCCTCAAATAAAACAATAATAAATTAGTAATTTCAATCTATGACTCTTTGTGGGACACTGCTGTGCACAATTATCTGCCCTGTTTTGACCACAAATATACAGTCAATTCACGTTACAGTATATTCTGTGGAGTGCTTTGAGACATCTAGAAGACGTGAAAAGCACTATATCAAATGCAAGGATTATTATTATTACTTTCTGCAATGCCTTTGGTGCTTGCAGCAATTATGTTTATTTTTTCTTCCACTTGAGCACTTATTCCAACTGATGTGGAATAAAGGTTTTCATGTGTTTTTAAAACCTTCAATAGAATAAGCCCCTTCCCTTACCTACAGCCACCCGTTCCCTACCTATTCTATTCTAGATGACTGTTAACTGTACGTATCACTCATCTCAGGATCTAAATTTAAATTTAAATATGCGCATGTGCACCATTCACCTATGGCCATTACCCTATGCCATATTGTGAAAATGAGACAGCGATTCTTGATCCCTCTTAGGAGAAGTGATTATGGATTATGACATTATAAGTGTCTTTGGCCCCAGTGGCTTCATGATCTTGCACCGTCGCTTCGTCATCTTTCATTCATTTATTGTTGCTGTCTGACAGATTGGCTGTAATACCAAACAGTACTGCCACATTGTGCATAAAATAATGTTTGTGCAGATTCTTCTTGATTTCAGACAAGGAGAATCTGGTTTCACATTCTTTCTTGTTCTGCATCAATTTCAGACATTCACTTTTCAAAAAAAAATAGAATGCAATATGATTATTTTTGTATCATATGGTCAACCTGTCTCTGAGTCAGAAGACTGACTATAGCTTCATGCCCCACATCAAGACTTTGAAGTGAACTTCACTAGGCTGACTCACCAATGTTGAGCTGGGGTAATGCTGGATTATTAGAGATTCCATCTTTCAGTTGAGACATTAAATTGAGGTCCTATCTGCTTGTTCCAGTGAACATTAAAGATGCTATGGCATGATTAGAAAAGAGAAGGGAATTTTTGCTGGTGATCAGACCAACAATCACTTGAATAAAATAAATATTCACTTCATGTCTGTTTGTGGGACACTGCTGCGCACACCTTCGTTGTAATGTTTGCCTACAACATATGCAATCACTATACTAAACAGTAAATCCCGTGAAGTGTTTTGTGACTCAAAGACGTGAAAGACACTAAAATACATGCAAAGATTATTATATTATTGTAAGATTGATATTGTATTATTATTTTCTTGAACCATTCTTTTATCCCCACAGGTTTGGGATTATGGTTCTGCGCTCCAGCTTCCATTATAAGGAAGGAAGGAAGGAAGGAAGGAAGGAAGGAAGGAAGGAAGGAAGGAAGGAAGGAAGGAAGGAAGGAAGGAAGGAAGGAAGGAAGGAAGGAAGGAAGGAAGGAAGGAAGGAAGGAAGGAAGGAAGGAAATGCTTATATTTATTATGAACAATGTACAAATTTGGAAGTAATAATAATCCTTGTATTTGATATAGTGCTCAATGCCCACATCATTGACATGGCAGGACATCGGGAGAAATTCCCCTCTCTTTTTGAATAGTGCTATATGTTTCATTATTTCCACATATCTGCAAGAGAGTGGAAAATTGAGTCTTCTATGACACCATATAACATCCATCTGAACAGGCAGATGGGCGCTTGATTTAGTGTCTCATCCGAAAAATGGCAGCTCCAACAATGCAACACCCTGCCCACCCTCCGCATCTCACCTCCACCCACCACCCCACCCACCCAACCAGCATTGCGTTGGATGTCAATTTAGACTATGTGATTTTCTAAAATGCTGATGTGGGGTTAGAACCCACAATCTTCTGACTCAAGAGGCGAGTGTAGCAGCATTGTTCAGGTTAATACACAGCCAATCTGTCACACAGTAAGTAATTATCTTTGCAAAATCTTATTCCAAAACTTTCACTGTAAAAAGACTCAGGAGCACTGCTAATAATTTATCAACAATGCCAATGGTCTGTGGTATTATTTACCATTTGGACACTCACAGTCTTTTCTGTTACCTCACATGTATACATTCAGCAATGACACCAATGGGCTTTAGAGTACAATAAATAGAGCTCAAAATATCAGCAAAGGATATCTCTTTAGTTTTCAGTTGTTGCTGGGGGGGATGTTGATATAACAAGGCGTTCTCCTGAACAGAACTACATTGATGACTGGCTAATTCTCATGATTGCTCTAATAGAAGTCTGAACGGTGTCAATAATAATAAAAAATGGGAACACTTTTACTGGCTCTGATGTACCTGACACAAACTTAAATCTTCAATACCTCTTGTAACTCAATGCACAGACCACATGTTTACTTTGTCATTGTAGCTCAACCTCTGAAAGCCAAACAGTAATTTTAAGATGATATCTGTAAATGCTGAAGTTACTTCCTTTTCCTAAATCACGGTGGGACAGCATCATAAATACCACCACATAACTTAAAACTGGCAAAAAGTTTTAAAAAGCACCTATCTTATATGTTGAATCATCATTAAATGATTTGGAAACAGTTTATGATGTTAAGCAGAGACCTCCCGTCTTTTTGCTTTGAGCATTGTAACATTGGGCTTGTTTACACTCGCAACAATTGGGTATTGGCAATGTTTCAGTTCATAAATGGCTCATTATATTCAATATCTGCTTTGTGACGACTGCATTACACAATAAGTTGTCACACAAGCCTTTGAAGGTCTTTGTTGTCTTCAGAGTCTGTACGAGTCTTAACTTGGGAAAGTCTGAGGCTTTGGGAAGGTGAGAGAAAACAAGAGAGCAAACACATAAAAACTGATCTAAACTGAAAAAGCGATCCCCCAAAATCACTGGGAACACGTAGCAGGTCAGGCAGCATCCATGAAGAGAGGAAAATTAGATAACATTTCAGGTCTATGATCCTTCAATAGAACTGAATTTATAGAACTTATAGAAGTGATACTATCTCAACCTAAAACCTCTTCTACTAAAATAATGTGAAAATTTTTTATTTCTTTAAAATGTTAAATGAATTATACTAGATAAGAACACTTATTATTAATAATAAGTAATTAGATAGTATTATTTAGCAATTACGTATGTGTTTGTATTCCCCTTTGAAGAATCTAGTCATGTTCTAGTCATGAGACGCTGTCCGGCATGGAGGGCGCTATATATATCAAAGTTGTTGTTGTTCTATGTAGGGCAGAAGGGGATGTTTGGCAATAGTGTTGAAAGAAGAATGTAAATGTTACCTTCAGATTCCTAGGTGGATCAAAAATGTTCAACATTTCCTATTTAATTCTACCCTCCTCAAACTATTCTATAGTTCCATTTATCACCTGCAATAAATTGAGACATAATGGAAAGATTAAAAATAAACCGAGATGTCCGAAAAAAAATAAAACAGCTAAATTAATTTTGAGGTAGCATGTTTGTATCTCAACCAGAAGTTACATTTGGTGAAAAGATGTCTAAAGCTTGGACATACTGGTAGTCTGATAATGGACTTTTACCAATATTGTTACTGTTGACCTCTTCAAATAATCTTAGGATCTACCTTAACCTTAGTTTAGAATGTTTTCCATCTTGTTCTAGTATCCCACAGAATTCAATCCTGAGACATTGACCTTCTCATCCTTATTGTATCTTCCTATTGGAGTCTTAAACTTGATGTGAAGGATCAATGATTGGAGCTGGTTAAAGGAACAACTGATTGATTGATGAAATCAATCAAAAATAGCAAATATGCTCATTCCAAATGTGAAATGTGTATGCTCTTATTTATCAGTGTGAAATAAAATAACTAAGACGGAATACTGCTACAAGCAAACTCCTTTATTCTTGGCATGGTTTGTTTTCAAAATAAACCATATTTTTCATTGAAATGCTTTTAACGGATGAAGATTTCATGTCACAGGAAATCTTTACCCTCTGTGCATATTCATAATAACAAAGGATGTAAAAAGCAGTTGAATGGCATAATGTATTTTTTGCCCCTTTATATTATAGTGCTAGCAAACCAATCATAGTGTGATTCCTTTCATATCTGCAAATAGTATATAGCATTGCAGATGTGTTAGAAATCATCAGCAGACGTAATCAGTTGCTATTATTGTACACATAAGCATCACAACAGTAGACTTCAAATGGATATTATGCTGAGAACTGCATCTGAATTTCACTTTGGAAAATAATACAATTCTGTTGTGATTGCTAAGGGTGCTGAATAAATTGTTTTCTGTCACTCAGTTTTTCAGTTTCATCCAAAACATTAAATTGTTCTGAGTTTGGCATATAAAATAATAATCCTTGCATTTGATATAGCGCTTTTCACATCTTCTAGACATCTCAAAGCGCTTCACAGAATATATAGCCAAAGTGAATTGATTGCATATTTGTGGGCGTAACGTGGCAGCCATTTGTACACAGCAGTGCCCACAGTTGTGAATTGAACGACAAATATTAATTGTTTTTTTCTTTGGAGGGATTATTATTAGGCATGTGGAGTAAGGAAACATGCCCAAGATTTCGTCCTGCTGGGAATTGAAACCAGGTCTCTCGCTCGCCCACAAATATACAGTCAATTTTCTTACTCTCCTTCCCCCTACCCCAATCCTTCCTCCCCTGCTCTGGTCCCTACCTGAGTGTTTAGCGCCTTGGGACGTTCTCCCGACGTGAAAGGCGCTATATAGGTTGGTTGGTTGGTTGATTGAAAGTCGAGAGATCTAACCACTGAGCTACAGGATTCAACAATGTATATATATGTTAAATATATATCTAGATAAATATATATATAAATCTATATATATATACATTTTTAAACTGCACATATGAGCACAACTAAAGTTGGTAAATTTGCAAATCATCAGCTTTTGTACCTAAACCTTATTAGTTTGGGTATACTCAGCTCACTCACTAAATCTGTACATTTATGTCTTCACATCTGTATTGCACGCTTTTATTGTTGAGCTTAACTAACGAGTTTCGACTGAGAATGAAACTGACTGCTAGCGTTGCTCATAGCTACAATATTCCTGGGCATAATGCCATGCTTAGGTGATATTATGAGAAATGACCTAGAGATGTACTGAGTCAGCTTGTTTATAATTGCTCAATTCTACTCAGACAGGTGTGGCCCAAGATACAACAAACGATCCATAACTCAGAAGGAAATATCTGATCTCCACCATCTAGAACTCCATCCTGGAGCCTTGCCGCCTCGCACACTCCCTTTCTTTTTTCAAGACTCATCTTAAGACAACCAGGTGGATAATCACAATGAGTGTGGGCTGACCAATCTCCAATACCACTGCCTTAAGTCTAGGCATGCACATATTGGCTGCCAACCCTGACCCAAGCTGCCCTTCCCTTAAAATGCCCTCTGCCCTTCCCTTAAAATGCCCTCTACCCTGCAACTCTCCCGCTCTGTCCTCTTCTCCCTCCGTCCTCCTCCCATTACATCCGCACTTGACCGCACTTGGCCTCCCTCTGCTCCAGCCTGGGAATTCTCCTCCGGGCTCACTGTGGCTCTTGGTATTGGCTATCCAGCAGCAGCCATGTTGACTGCCCCATTCTGCACTACTCCCACCAGACCCAGAGGCTAACCTCTCCTCCCTCATCCACATCCCCACCCTCCCTGGCAACCACTCCATCATCCCTTGCCATTTCACGCATTCCCCTGGCAACTGTTCCCTCTGCACCGGCCTTCAAAATGTCCACTCTCTCTGTAATAAGGCTCCAACCATCAATGACCTCAGCCTATGTGCAAACTGTCTGCACATTTTCCCAACAAAATACACAGTCAATCCACTTTACAATATCTCCTGGGAAGCGCTTTGAAATGTCTTGACAATGTGATAAAGCATTATATCAAATGCAAAACTTATCAAATGTTGTAAAAATTGCACATATTTGCACACACAAGGTTCCAAATACAGTCAAAGCAAAGAATTGTTTGGTCAGCCTGACACATGTGGAAACCTTAATAAATAATAATTGCTGCTCTACCACTGAGCTACACGACTCCACCTTTCACCATGCTTAAAAGTAGCCAAAGCAAGCTAAGAATTCCATGTATCCCACCTATACATGGGAATTCCAGAGATATTTATTAAATTGGAAAGTGCACGCTCTCCTTTAAGGGATGCAGCCAGATTACCATTTTCAGAAAGTATTAGGTATTGCTGGAATCTAACCAACTAAACCAAATAGCTTGGCATTGCGAACATTGTCTGGACAACTTTCCTGCTGCTTGTCCAGCTAAGAACACCTTACTTATTGGGGCTTTGGTTTGCAGGGTTAATGGTAGCTGAATGGAAAGAGTCCCTGCCCTTAGTGATTGGTCTGTGCTTCCAGGTCCTACCGATGAGCCAGGCTGCCATCAAAGTTGCCCTACAGTAATGCAATTAGAGCCAGTTTAGCTCCAAGAAGACACCTTCGTACCTCCTTGTAAAGAAATACACTCATAAAGTAAATTATTCATTTACTTTAAAATGAAAAGAGCACCTCAATCCCACTGCCCCTCTCTCTCCCCATAACCTAACAGACCTATTCTCCCTAAATAAAGATCTAATTCTCTTTTAAAAGCTGTTATCAAATCGGCCTCCACGACCTTTTCAGGCAATGCAACCTAGATTCGAACAACTCGCTGAGTAAAAAAAATTCTCCTCAGTTCCCCTCTGCTTCGTTTTGAAACTATTTTAAATCTATGATCACGAGCCACAGATTCGCCCACCAGTGGAAGCAGTTTTTCCTTATTCACCCTGTCGAATCCCTTCATAATTTTATAAACCTCTATTAGGTCTCATTTCTACCTTCTCTGTTCCAAAGAGAATAAACCTAGCCTATCTAGCATTTCCCCATGACTGAAGTCCATCAATCCTGGTACCATTCGAGTAAACCTTCTTTGCACTCTTTCCAATGTCTTAACATCCTTTCTATAGTATGGTGACCAGAATTGGATACAGTACTCCAGCTGAGGCCTAACCAAGTTTTATAGAGGTTAGTCAGCACTTCCTGACTTTTGTACTCTATACCCCTATCTATAAAGCCTAGTATCCCATATGTCTTCTTAGCGGCTTTGTCTACCTGTTCTGCCACCTTCAAAGAGTCGCTAACACAAATCCCCAGGTCTCTCTGTTCCTCATGCCCCTTAAAATTGTACATCTAGCCTATATTGCCTCCCCTCATTTCTTCTCCCAAAATGTATCACCTCACACTTCTCTGTATTAAACTTCATCTGCCATGTGTCTGTCCACTTTACCATTTTATCTATATCTTCTTGCAGATGGTTACTATCCCCCTCACTATTTACTGTTCTCACTAACTTAGTATCATCTGCAAACTTGAAAACTATGCTCCCTATACCCAAATCCAGATCGTTAATATATATTAAAAAGAGCAGTGGTCCCAAAACCGATTCCTGGTGTACGCCACTGCACACTTCCCTCCAGTCTGAAAAACAGCCACTCACCACAACTCTCTGCTTTCTGTCTCGCAGCCAGTTGTGGATCCACACTACCATTGTCCCTTTAATGCCGTGGACCTCTACTTTCCTAATAACCCTCTCATGCGGCACTTTGTCAAATGCCATTTGAAAGTCCATGTAATAAACTACATCAACTGTGCTACCCTCATCCACCCATTCTGTTACCTCATCGAAAAATGCTATCAGATTTGTAAGGCAAGGTTTGCCTTTAACAAATCCATGCTGGTTGTCCTTTATTAGCCTATATCTTTCTAAGTGAAGATCTATCTTGTTCCTGATTATAGACTCTAGAAGTTTGCCCACTACTGACGTTAGACTGACTGGCCTATAGTTCCAGATTTGTCCTTCTGCCCCTTTTTGTACAGCGGAGTAACATTCACAACCTTCCAGTCCTCTGGCACCACCCCTGTGTCCAAGGAAGATTGAAAGATTGTGGCCAGAGTCTCTGCTATTTACTCCCGTACTTCCCTGAGTAACCTAGGATGCATCCGGGTGACTTATCTACCTTGAGCGCCGTAAACCGTTTTAGTACTTCCTCTCTGTTTATACTAATCCTATCCATTTCTTCTACCATTTCCTCCAATACTGTAGCATTGCCTGCATCCTCTTCACTTGTGAAGACAGAGGCAAAGTACTCATTCAGTACATCAGCCATGCCCTCTGCTTCCACAATAAGATTTCCTTCTTGGCCCCTAATTGATCCCACTCTACCCTTGACCAATCTTTTACTCTTAATATGTTTTGTAAAATACTATAGGGTTCCCTTTAATGTTACCTGCTAATTGTTTCTCAGGCAGTCTTTTTGCCCCTCTAATTTTCTTTTTCAGTTCTCTCCTGCTCTTCCTATATTCTGCTTGATGGACCTCTGCATCTTGGGCCTGACACTTGAAGACTGTCCACTGCTCGTTAGCTGTTTTACATGCCAATCGTTCTTTCCAGTCCATCTCAGCTAGGTCCCATATTAACTCACTGAAATTAGCCTTCTTCCAGTTGAGTGTCTTCACCTTTGAGTGTTCCTTATCCCTTTCCATAATTACTCTGAATCTAATTACAATATATTGTGATCGCTATTTCCTAGGTGCTCACCTACGGAAATCTGTTGTACTTGCCCCATCTAATTCCCCAAAACTAGATCCAGCACTGCTTCCTTCCCTGTTGGACTGGAAACATACTGATCAAGAAAGTTGTCCTGAACACATTTCAGGAATTCTTCTCCATCCTTGCCCTTTACACTACTATTCTGCCAATCAATATTGGGATAATTAAATTCTCCCATTATCACTACTCTATCGGCTTTGCATCTTTCTGAAATCAGCTTGCAGATCTATCTCCTTCCCACTTTTTGGTAGTCTATAGTATACCCCTAGCAGTGTAACTGCTCCTTTTTTATTCCTTACATACCTTCTATCTCATCTGTGATTTTCCCTTAAATTTCAGAACGGGAGCCTATAATTAATAATAATCCTTGCATTTGTTATTGCATTTTTCACATTTTCTAGCCATGTCAAAGTACTTCACAGAATATATTGTAAAGTGAATTGACTGTCTATTTATGGGTGAAACACAGCAAATTGTAATTGATTTAGTTAAATTGCTAACAAAAAAGTCCCACCTGAAACTTTTAGTTCTGACGTCTGGGTGTTCTCCAATGTTTGGGGAAGGAAAGTCTGTGCAGGCCAAATGGCAAAATCTTGCATTGTTACCCTATTAGAGCAGGCTCATAATCAAATAATGATGGTGGTCAGCACTGCTGGACACATTGGGGATTAGCCTTTACATCACTGCTCTAAAAGGTTGCTAAGAAATGAAACCGATACTCAAAGCCTCTGGAGGCAACAGCACAATCTCATTTAGCTGGAGGCAGGATTGCCAGAGGCAAAGCTACCAGGGGCTGAGACACTAAATATACCAGAATAGAAAAGGAGACTGAAGAGAGTTTGGAGATCGGTGGAGGTAAAGAATCTGCACTTCAGTATTCTAAGTACAGAACCAACTGTGCGGCGGACATTCAAATAGACTATTGGTAGTGGCCAAGTTAATACAATACTAATAATCATTATCCTTTCATTTGATTTAGCACCTTATCACATTCTCAATATATATTAAAGTGCTTTAAAGGATACACTGTAAAGGAACATATATAGTTTATAAAGTTCAACAGTACAGTGAGACAGAACTACAATATCTGGCAAATTTAACCTACAGACAATGATTATTAGATACTGCAGACAAGTGTCAGAGTTACCTGTAATTAATGAATAAGATAAAGCCTCTCATTAAAGCATAATTCATGTGCTGCATTAATCATATGCCATTTTTGGAGCCGCCTTGACTTTGCCTGGAGGTGTCTCTGGGTTTGTGCTGTCAAATAATCCCTTCAGGTGCTTTGTGTACAATACCAAGTGCTGAATCTAACAAAAAATGATGATGTCTATTCCCCCACTAGTGAATATAACAAATTGTGCTCCTAGTTCATGTTTTGTCTTGTTAACGTGAGTGTGATTTTTCAAACTGATATAGAGTTGTTAATACTGTCAAGTGATGTGATTGCAGTTAATATTGTGGCTTATCCTACTGAAACATTTCAAAGTGCTTCAGGATTTTCCTGTAAAATGTAATGACTGTACATTTTTAGAAGTAAATATGCCAACCTATTTTCAGTAAAAGAAGTGAACAACTTTTCACTCAGAGATTTGCTGGCCAAGATATCAAAGAATACTTCCTTTTGAATAGGGCTGTGGGATCTTTAACAACCACCCGAACAGGCCGAAGAGTTCTCAGTTTAAGACCCTCATCTAAGTGACAGTGCAATGCTATGCTTCCCCCAGTAGTGCAACTAAACTATGAACTCAAAGTCCTGAATGGGGCTTCATCCCACACCAACTGAATAAGAGGCAAAATGCTATCATCTGAGCCAGGATGATACTGTTGTTCATCAACGTAAGAGTAAACAGTGAATAGATTGCACCTGTTTGGTGAGCTGCTTGATACAGTTGGCATGATTTCTTTAAGGCGGGCAGTTTGAAGGAATTTCGCAATACTAAAAGTCCAACATTTGATGATTATTCACATAAGGGCATCTATGTTTATATTGTTCACTAATAAATACACCATAAATAATATCATGTAATGTCGGATTTTTAAACTGCATTAATGCTAATCATGTGTGCTGTATATTTGTTAATGATTTGTCCATTGCGAGTATTCCGTTTATTCCTGCTATGCAATAGTGGTATCCAATAACACAATATACATTCCTTGTTTTGTGTGACAACCTCGAAACCTCTTCTCACACTCTCTCCATAGTTTGACTTCTTAGTTCTTATTCTTTATGCACAGAGCCTTTTCTATGGAAGGTGCGGCGGCAGTCTGGGCTGCAGATTTGCTCTTTAAGATTGTTAGTGCTGGTCTGCCAGTGAATAATAGGATATGTAACTCAGGTTCTGATAGGTTTCCATCCCTGCACCTAAAATACATAGAAATGCAATACGGTGTGGTCAAACACCACTCGATCTTAATCTTGAATTTCAATTCATTTAGTAGAGGTGCTCCACAATCATTTGTAAAAACTAATAACATGTTATACACCTTCAACACTGGCACAAGCAGAACAGCCTTCTTCTGTGCCGAACAACTCCATAATCATTACCCTACATTATTTTTGGTACATTAATACTGTAGCCTAGAAGATATTAATCGTTGAATATATCTGTTGCAGGGGGATTTTTTTTAATTGAGAGAAACCTTGGTGAAGGCCATTGTACTCTGTTTTCAATTTTGACATCAGTGAAGATCCTGTACTGTGGCCTTGTGTCTTCACTGAGGTGTAAAAGCTTTACAAAAATTATACAATACATTACATAAATGAGGAAACAAGTGATGTCAGTCATGGCTTCAGTGAATGGAAGATGAACAGAAGAAAGAAGTTCCAGACTTTTGAGATCTAAGTAAGAATGCGTCATGTGTATTTCAATGTTGAGATCATTAAAAACCTCAATCAGCTAAGCAGAATAAGACTGAAAATGTTTTTAATAAAGATGCTTCCTTTTGCCTGCCTTGTTAACGCTTGTTGAGGGATGCATATGGTTAGTAAGGTTATGTGATTAACTATGCTCCTTTTCAAATTGGCTTGTGACTTCCATACCCATGTAATATTTTCATTGCCAAAGAAAACTTTACTCATCAATTAAACTGGCTAATGGAAGTCAATCGGAAAAGAAGAGTTAATAGCACAATTTATTAATTCAGCAAAATATATAACTGTTCTACCTAGCCACAAAAAAAATGATAAATAATTAGGTTACTAACAATCGGAGAATACTGTGCATGTGGGAATAAAGGAATGTATTACTAATTAGACCATAGTAGTAAGCATGTGTGTGCTATCTTGCTGAATTGAGTTCCATCTAGTAAATAAGATCAAAAGGATGCATTCATCAATCATCCACCATGTCTTCAGTTTGCCCAAACATATCAGCCCACGATTATTATTTAATCATATTTTTAGATTTCAGTTTCATATTTCTGTATGTTTATGCAGTATTTTTCAAAAACACTCTATTGTTTTTTTTCACTCTATTGTACATCACCCACCCACCCACCCCCTGCACCTGAAGCCATTAAATATCACAAGAGCTTTGTGGACTCATTAAGTTATTCACAATTAAGTTTAATTGTCCTTGTAAGAAAGTTGACATTGGGCTTGAAAAAGTGTTGCTGGAAAATGTGGTTCAGGACATAAACTGTGTTTTTCTGCAGAGACACATACATCACACTAACTTGTGAGACCTCAGGTCTGACCCTCCATCACCTCAGATCTTAAGTTTTATGAGAGGGCACAATTTTCTGTTAGCTGCAGTTCACAATGTGAGATATTTGTTTCACAATGGCAAGTTGCCAATAGCCCTCGACTTTCCTGAGGAAAATTTCACCAAACCAAATTAAATAATTATGTGTGGTGATAATGTGTGATCATAGATTGAATAAATGTGCATTTGTTCTGAACTATTAAAGCAACTACAGATTCAACTATTTCTGAGTCACCTTAATGCTAAATTAATTTGAATATACAACTGAAAGGAAAAGAACTTTGCCCCAGTCTATTATTCTCAATAAGTGTACACGGTGGTTGTACACAAGCCCCATTTCTGAATAAGTTCTCAATTCAATATTTTTTATCTCACTTTTCAGATGTTCTAAATTAAAATATATGCCAATTTTGTATATGAATTTATCTTCTCAATTATTTTCTTCCTCTCCTCTTCACATGAAAGCACATTGTGCTGTACAATTCCATAGCTATTTGTATCACCCTTTGGGTTGACCTCCATTATACTCTCCCAAGTCATTGTGAAATGGGCCAAGTTACAATTTTCCATACAAGGTTGCAGTCTGGTACCACATCAAGTAGCCAGTCTTCATTATGTGAACCTTGATCCTGAGTTTTAGCAAGATATTTTGCATTAGAAAAGATTATAGCCAGCATGATTCTGGACTCTCCTAGAGACAAAATCCACCCAATCTCAGACCATTATAAGATGTTGCCTGATTTTCTACTCTTACCCAAGGTCCTAAAGTAAATTGTAGTGTCCTTCAAGCTGCCAAAGCTAATCCAGCACTCATTGGAAAGAGATCCTATGATTTTGTTGGTCTATTATTTAGCTAATGGATTTATTTAAATATTTATTATAACACCGAGCAAACTTGGAACAGGAAATGACCAGAATAAGTGTACTCTGGTGTGAGTTTAATGATAATAACCCTTGCAATTGATATTGCACCTTATTACCTCTTCGAGATGTCTCAAAGCACTTAACAGAACATACTGTAAAGTGAATGGACTGTATATTTTGTGGGTGAAAAGCTTAATGTAAAGTGTTCCTGTTCTGAATAATAATAATGATAGTAACCCTTGCATTGATATAGCACTTTTGTCTTCTAGAGGTCTCAAAGCGCTTCAACAACAACAACAACACATTGCACTTATAGAGCGCCTTTCACATCGGGAGGACGTCCCAAGGTGCTGCACAGGAGGCGTGTGACCCGAGCTGGGAGGTGGGTGTTTGGGAGGGGGTAAAAAACGTAGGGGAGGTCGAAGAATTAGGGGGGGAACAGAAGGCACGGTCGAAAAGGAAAGTCTTCAAACCGGCCTTGAAAGAGGAAAGGGAGGAAACAAGGTGGAGGGGTTGGGGGATGGAATTCCAAAGGGTGGGAGCGGAAAAACTGAAGGCCCGGCCTCCGATGGTGGGGCGGTTTGGGTGGGGGGCTTGGAGCAAGCCAAGTCCTGCTGAACAGAGGGACCGGGTGGGCTTGTAGGGGGAGAGTAGGTCGGAAAGATAGGGCGGGGCAAGGCCGTGTAAGGCCTTGAAGATGAGGACGAGGATCTTGAACTCGATCCTCTGGGGGATGGGGAGCCAATTGAGACGGCGAGGGTGGGGGTTATGTGGTCGCGGAGGCGGGTGCGGGATAGTACATGGGCTGCAGAATTTTGGATCATCTGCAGCCTGTGAATGGAGGAGCTGGGGAGGCCAACAAGGAGAGAATTCCCATAGTCCAGCCGTGAGGTGATGTACGCATGCACGAGTATTTCGGCAGCGTGGGGAGTGAAATAATTGCGGAGCCTGGCAATGTTGCGCAGGTGGAAATAGGCGGTGCCAGTCAAGGCGTGGATGTGGGGGAGGAAGGAGAGTTTGGGGTCGAACATGATGCCGAGGTTCCTGACTGGCTTTGTGAGGTGGAGAGTACAGACCTTGGATGTTGAGGCTGGCAGAGCCCGATGTGCGGAGGCGCTGGCTTGAGCCAATCAGGAGGGCCTCGGTCTTGCTCACATTCAATTGGAGGAAATTGTCCCTCGTCCAGGACTCGATGTTGGACAAACATGCTGTCAGAACATCGATGGTCTGGGGGTTGAGGGATGAGGAGGAGAGGTACAGTTGGGTGTCATCCGCATACATGTGGAAGTTTACCCCATGTTTGCGGATGACATTGCCCAGAGGGAGCATGTATAAGGTGAAAAGTAGGGGGCCAAGGACAGATCCCTGGGGGACACCATGAGAGACTGTGCGGGGGTTTGAGGAAAAACTGTTGGAGGATACGAAATGTAGGTGGTGGGTCAGGTAGGAGTGGAACCATTCAAGGACTGTGCCTTGTAGGTTGAGGTGAGAAGAAAGGCATTGGAGGAGAATAGTGTGATCGACTGTGTCGAACGCAGCAGACAAGTCAAGGAGGACGAGGAGGCAAAGGGAGCCGTGGTCGCAGGCGGTTAGGATGTCGTTTGTAACCTTGACCAGGGCAGTTTCCGTGCTCTGAGCAGGGCGGAAACCAGATTGGAGGGGTTCAAGGAGTGAGTGAGTTGAAAGGAAAGAGCAGAGCTGGGAGGCAACCACTCTTTCAAGGACCTTAGAAAGGAACGGGAGGTTGGAGATGGGTCGGTAGCTTGAAAGCTGTGACGCATCAAGGGAGGGCTTCACAGAATATATTGTAATAAAAATTGTAATAATATATTGTAAATTGGATTGACTGTATAGTTGTGGTCAAAACGTGGCAGCTGATTGCGCACAGCAGTGTCCCACTGAATGCTATTGTAGGTTAAAATATGTACAGAACTTATAAAGTATGTTACCAGGTGGCTAGTGTAGCACTTTGGTTCAGATCTCCACATCCTGTGTTTTTAGTAACCTCAATCCCAGTTTCACTAGTCAGTAGAAATACAATTATGTAAATAAAACACAAGTGGGACCAGCAGAGCTATAATTGTGAAACAATATTTCAGAAACAAATGTCAAATTTAGAGGAATTTGCATAATAATCTGTTGTTCTCTCCTCATCTGTTTATACCTAAAGATGAGATCAATGAAGTACAGTTTTGCTATTCATCCTCTCACACAACACTATTTACCTTGACAATGAGGCTTCTATTACAAGTCGCACGTTATTTTTTAATTTATGCAATAATGCACGTGAAAAGCTGAATGTGAATGAATACATACAGAAAGCACATAATACAAAGTACTAATGTAATTACACAAGGTAAAAGACAAAAAAAACTACATAGAGCAGCAAAGCAGAATAAAAGCTAAATAACAGTACATTATTTTTGAAACCGAATGAACTGAAGAATGGTGCAATGGGTTAGAGCACTGTTGCATCTGAGAACTGGGCTTCAATCTAGTGCAGATGCAGGATAAATTATCCTCTCCTGGGTTACTAAAACAAAGGTGTGCTTTACAAGTGATTTGGCAGTATCCCAACTACCAATTTTCCAGGCAGGTCTCCCATCTGCTATGCTCAAGTTAGTGCAATGTAATTGAATGGAGCATGACAGACAGAAATCTTTTATGGGAAATTGTGACTTGGCCTTTTCCACAAAAACCTGGAGGGTATAATAAGAGTCAGCCCTGTTTGTAAAGGCATAAGTTAGTGAAGGAGTTTGCATGCTCCCAAACTGCTCTGCGAGGCTAAATCTAATGGCACAATACAATCTAACAATCTAACTATACAGTGTAACTATCTCCAACACTAAGAGTTTGTGATATCTCATAAATTGAGATATTAATTTGTCACAAGCAGTATTTTGGGGTATTATGGAAAGGGTTTATTGTTTACATGAACATGGGACTTATGTCATAAAAAATTGAAAATATGCACAAAATTCAAAACATGCGCCAAGTGCTCTGGGGCACTACCCTGCACGAGGGAAGCTATATAAATGCATGTTGTTGTTGGTGGTGAGTGAGAAATAGCAGATAGTCGGAGAGTGAATAGAGCTCTCAACTGCACCAGTGCAACACTAGACAAACTGGTAACTTTTAATGTGGTTGTTTGCAATAGAATTCATATTGATATTTGCAAACAAAAACCTGGTAACTCTTTTTACAACTTTCGTCGAATGACTCTGCACAACATCATACTGAGCATAATTTATTAAATTAATTAAATTAGCATTCAGTTGGAAATCCTATCTAATGAAGCGGCTGGCGTGCAAAACACCCAAACCCTTCTGAAAATTTCAATTGCCACTATTGTTATTACCAACTATGGAGAGTTTGAGTGTCATATAAGGGGAAGGATACCAGATTAAAATTAAAGTTTATTGTCTACTCTCTTTTCCATTTTATAATACTTGTATTACATTTTTGTCTCCTTCATTCACTCTTACAGGAATCTTGTAGCTCAGTGGTTAGAGCACCCACCTTGCATGTAGAGACCTGGGAGATGCCTGCCAGGACAAAACTTTGGGCAACTTTCCTTACTCCACACTCCTGTTAATAATCCTTCAAGAAAACAATAATAAAATTGGTTACTTCAATGCACGACTATTTGTGGGACACTGCTGTGTGCAATTGCCTGCGGCGTTTCACCCACAGATATCTAGTCCATTAATTTAACAGTATATTCTGGGAAGTGCTTTAAGACATCTGGAAGACATGAAAAGCACTATACAAAATGCAAAGATTATTATTATATAAAAATGGCAACAGATCTTATCCATAAGCACAGGTGAAAGTATCCTAGAAAAGTATAATACACTTTACAAGCACTTTTTAAAAATGTTTTATATATTTAAAACAACAAAGGCATAATTGTCTTGCAATTATGCAGCAGGCCCCCTGAACTAGTGGTAGTAAAACTGAGAGAGCAAAATGTAGGACATATATCATCACATGATAGAAACTATGGCAATATCAGGTTTCTTTTGGCAGCACTTTACCGGTTTATAAATGATGCACTAGCTCTTTATCCCTTAAGACCCTAGGCAACACTACATGACTAACAAGTATACCTTTTACTACATCATTTACAACTATTACAAGACCTAGTTTACTACATCATTTACTCTATTACAAGACCTAGTTTCCTCCAAGTGTTGGTGAAAATACACATTTTAAATCATTTTTGTTACATTTACATTTGACTCATAACATATAAAGCTCAATGTCATTGTGACTCATCTGAAACTCAGATTTTTTTGGTAAGCAGGGAAAATCCTATCTTGTTTTAAATTGGTTTAAGGTAATTTTCTGAAATAGTGAGGTCTGTCTGATTGTAAATAAAGAATTTGTTCAATTTAGTGATCAGCGGATTCCATTATTTATTATAATTCAGTAATGGAAACCCCCTAGCTTGTTTAACAAAGTGTGCATCGTCAAATACATCAGGGTCTAATTTCAGGGATTAATGGGATTCCTTAATAAGAAATCTGAGTCATGCAAATGATGACTCCTTCCATTAATCGGAAGTACACCGTACCAACCGACAGGAATTTCACTCCAATACAATCCACTTCTGGGTTGACTAGCATTCTAATGGAATTTCTTAATAAAGAATCTCCTTAAGTAATAGTACAAATCAAACCACAAACCACTAAGGTTTTATCTTTTGACTGAGGATCCAAATTATATTCACTTTTATACAATTTGGCTTTTTTTTAGCACTTAATGTAAAAGCACAATTAAAAGCTAAATATAGTTTCTAAAAGTACCATCTAACAATCTCTTGATTTTTGCAACTCCTTTTGAGATCAACAATAATAATAATAAAATTGATAATTCTTACATTTGATATAGCATCATCTTTCACGGCGGGAGAAAATCTCAAAGCACTTCAAAGATGGCTACATTATGGCAACATTATGTTTTATTAGGCAAAATTAAGCAAATTATATTTTAAATGCTACTCAGATACTTTATGTTAGCATAAACATATCTGTTTTGATTAAAGTTAAGGTATAATATCAACAATGATTAATGGTAGGCCTTTAATTCCTTTTAATACATTTTATTTCATCAATTCACGACAACAGCCCAATAAATAATTATAATGGAAGTGCAGGCTGACATATGGTCACTTGATGCTTATCATTTTTTACTAAAGTGAGTGGAAAAGATTTCTATCAGGGATCACTTCAGTCTGGTCATTGCAAAGAGCAGTTTGTCTAATCGGATTGCAAATTAGGTTTGATCACATTCCAGCTTAATCTACTCTCAGTGCCCTATTTACACCACTAAATCAAACGCTGGGAAGTTGCAGGTGCTACTTTGCAGTCATTGCACCCAAGGGGCAGGCCTTTGTAATAAATAGCAAATAAATTGAAGTGCTGGGAAAGGAATCACCTGACTTGCAAGCTACAGGGCATTTCTAATTATCCTGCAGTTTAGCTGGAATTTGTCATAGCCTCTGCTCAGCATGTTTTTTTAACAGCTGCTGAATGAGTCTGATACTTTACTTGTTTAAATTAATTAAGGTGCTCTAAAGCGCTCATTATATTGGTGCATTCCCTATTCCTCCTTACCCTTTCCCCGATAGCAGCCTGTTGCTAGAGTATCAGATGTACATGGCACTCAATGTTTCAGCTGTTTTCCTAAGCATTCTCCCGAGGAAATCACTAATAACTGTCAACAGCATGGCTCATTTATTTCAATTATAGTTAAGAGAGCTTCAAGAGCTGGCAGCACAGCCAGAGCTAAGTTATGAATGCTGCTGCGTCTGTGTGGACACAGAGTATGCTTCCCTATTGGTTTCTATTTAGTGTTATTGTATATCGGAGATTTATTTGTCTTTATTTAACCTTAGTTGATTATGACGGATAAAATTTCATGCAAATGACTCCAAATCTGACTCCAAATCTGTTCATTTTTTTCCCAAAATCATACAATAATAATCCTTGTATTTGATATAGTGCCTTATCATGTCTTTGAGACGTCACAAGGCACATCCCAGAATATAGTGTAAAGTGAATTGACTGTATATTTTGTGGGTGGAATGTGGCAACCATTTGGACACAGCAGTATCCCAGAAATAGCCATGGAGGGGGTGACCACTTTTATTTAGAAGATTGGTGGCCAGGACATTCAGAGAAACTCCCTTCTCTTTACAAATAGTGTTGTGCGATCTTTAATGTCCACCAAAACAGGCAGTCGGGAACTCATTTCTAATGCTTCATTTGAAGGACCAATACGTTATTGTGAAGCACTTTGAGACGCCGTCCGGCATGGAAGGCGCTATATAAATTGAAGTTGTTGTTGTTGAAGGACGGCATCTCCGACAACACCCTCCCAGGACTGTAATGCAGTGTCAGTTTAGACTATGAGTGATTCCAAGTCCTGGCATGGGTTCTTGAACCCTCAACCTTCTAACTCAGATGCAAGAGTGTTACCAATGAGCCAGGCTAACACATGTAGCAAGAAAGGAATATTTAAAATGAAATAATTCATAAGAAACTAGTGCTGTTTGAACACATTGCTAAGATGTCCTCCCGACGTGAAATGCACTATACAAATGTAATTTTGTTGTTGTTATGTCAGCAAAATCCACAGAAGACATCTCTTCAAGGTTCTAGTGACAAGAATGGGAAATAACTGTGTCACTTTAATAAGAGTGGTTACATTTTTTCCGTCCAAAATAATCAACAGTAAATAAAAATATATTTCTATGTTTCCTGTATTTGACTCCCAACAAGTAAGCTCCTGCCAGCATTTGAAAACTAAGCTTTTTTTTACAAAATCTTTGTTGCCAATAATCAATAAAATGCATCAGAAGGTATTCTGGAGTGCCAGTGGTTCACGACAATGGTTTTCTGGCTCTTTGCTTAAAAAAGGTGAGAAATTGTTTATCCAGAATTTTTTCCTGGCATTATCTCCCTTCCCACTTTCCTGGGCTGTCCTCCTGATATGAAGGGCACGATAGAAATGCAATTTGTTGTTGTTGATGCTTAGGTATTGACACCTTTATGTGAGTGTATAGTTTCACAACAATGAAATTCACAATGAGAGCCACCTTCTGACATTGTGTCCAAGTGCCCATTCTTCATTTATGATCCTTGATGCTAAGTGTTCTCTAGCTATTCGAATGCAGGTGTGGAGGTTACCCTCCTATAATAAGAATACTTGATTTTCATCTTTGCATTATCCTATCATAAGAATGTAAGAATTCGCTAGGCAAGAAAAGATCAATGCCCATCTAGTTCACCTCCCACTAACCTGGCATTCGCATGACATGTTGTATCTCAAACTATATAACAACACTATCGAGTCAACCATCCATCTCATGTGGACATTGAAAATCCCATAGGTCTGTATGAAAGAGAAATAAGTTTCTCCTGGAGTCTTGGCCAACAATCACCCAGATAAAATTGGTAATTTGCTTCATGACGGTTTGTGGGACTTTGCTGTGTGCAAATTAGCTGCTGTGTTCACCTCTTCGACCGCACCTTCAGCTACCCCACTAACTCTTCCCCCTCTCCCACTCTCCCCCTTCCCCCTACTCTTTTGTTGTTGTTGTTTCTTTTATCTTACAGTAAATCTTGAGAATTTCTTTGAGACATCCTCCCAATGTGAAAGGTACAATATCAAATGCAGCGATTTTTATAAGTGCAAGTTGTTACTAATCGAAGTGTAAATTTTGAACTCAGGAGAAACTCCTTTCTCTGAATAGTGCCATGGGATCTTCAAAGCCATCTATGAACATGCAGATGGGATGCTAGAACTTATATTGCACATTTTACCTTGTAAGCACTTTGAGATGTCCTCCTGACATGAAATATATTATATAAATTGAATTGTATTCTCTGGCTCTGACTTCTATTACATTGATTCGCCAACAAATTCAAAAGAAAATATCTGAATGATGCCTATTCTGTTGAAGTAGACAGACAAATGTCTATTGTAAAGCTAGCAAAAGACACATATAGACAGAAGAATTACAGGTGTTAAATCATACATTTAAAGTGCTAAAAATGCTACATGTGATATGATCCTTATCTCTGTATCATCTATGATAATTATTGCACATACTGGATTTTTCTCACGTAAACACTTAAACCAATTATTTATATTACAAAATTGGCTTTAGATTATTGTTAAAATATAACATTGATCATTCATTTAGTGGCTGCTTATGGAACAGTGCCATGGGTAAATTGGCAGCCGCATTTGACTACAAATACAGTCACTACACTTCAGAATAAAATTCTTTGAAGCATTTTGAGAAGTCTCAGATACATAAAAAATCGCTATATCTACTGCAAAGATTGTTAATTCAAAGAGTACTTTAATATATTTGAATGGAGAGTCAGTTTAGAGCCTAAAATATTCTCAAATAATAACTCCTTCAGCAGCTTTGCTGGGTTTACGTGAGTGGTCACAATTTGCTCTTTTGTTTTTCTGCTTTTGAAGTGTAAGCAAACAAATTAACACGATGCAGAAAACAGTTACTCAAATGTTGAAGTCCCAAATCTAAGCTCTTGCTACGTTTTGTTTTCTATTATTGTACCAAATTATTTAATTGGGTCTCATTAATTGTGCACAGACGCAGGAAAGCCTGGAGCTTATTGTGAGAAGCCATATAACCATAATGTGGTATCAAATTCAGTTCCCATCAAAAGTGCTTCATTCTGAAAGGCCCATATGGATGCTGTCATACTATGAAAATCTGCTTTGAGCAAAGTGGTGGTGTAGGGCCATCATTTTGTGTGATAAAAGCCTTGTTCCACCATTGGAAGAACAATGGGAACTTGCAGGCAGCTGCATATAGATGGGAGATAAATCAGAATGAATGAGAGAGTTGCTGAAGAAAAAACAGTCTGAAGCCTGCAACTTGCAAAATAAACACTTAAAAGTCAAAGCTTTTCTGAGCAAATCTCCTCTTATTCACACTAAAAAAATTAACTTCATGGGCACATGCACAATGCAGCTGTGGATAGGATTGGAGGATTAGTTTGACAGATCACAGCACTAGCTTCAAACACTCTCTCTGTTAAACAATAATATGCTGAACAAATGCTTCATTTCTTATGATAAACATGTTTGCTTTCAGCCCAAAGTAGCATCAGCTCCCATATTACCATGTAAATATTCAAAAATAAAACAGAATCCACTCGGTCTTACTAACTAAGATAATAGCCTTAAAACTATAGGATCAATTTCACACTGCACTCCATGTGCAAGGTTTTAACGTTACTTTCTTCATCTTGACAAGTAGTTGATGTACTTAAATTAAAAGTCACTGATGAAATCCAACATGTGATTAAAGTGAAGGCGGAGAACAAATAAACACTGCTGTTTTGGTAGATTGAAAAACCTTCCCCCATCCCTGCAGTGTGTGCTGTTTGTTTTAAGGTTATTTTATGATTTCTCTATTTAACCATAATCGTAGGATGTGGGTTGATGGCTGAGATTCCCCAAGCAGCGAGTTCCCAATCCTAGCCCAAGTGGTGAGGAGATGAGACACATAGAGGGCAAGGCATGTCCCTATAGGGAGGAATAACCTTCTTCCAGCCAGTTAAAGGGGAGAATTGATGGAAGTCTGAGAGCAGGTCAACTGACTGCCCTGTGAATCAGGCTAATGGTGCGTGGTGTAGGGCAGCGGGGGAATACAAAGACGAGGAAAGTTGCTTTAAAATGAGAGGAACATGGATGGAAAATTACAAATTAAATAGTCAGAGGAAAGTAAACGTGCACCCATTTAAAACAAGAACTTATATAATTGCAATATGAATGACCAAACCAACAAGCAGAGAAATAGAAAAGTGGGTGATGAGTATTTTTTTTGGCAACTTTCTCCCTTTTTCTTTCTCTCCTGGAGGTCTTTGGCTTCTTTACAAAAGTTATGGTTCTGTGAGTGCCTGATGCCCTCTGATACCTGACCCAACTAACCATTATTCACTTTGATAGTGAGTGTTGGCAGGGTAGTCAACTGCAAGGAGTGGTGCAGGGGGTAGGGGAATTCATTAGAGCTAACTTGTCATTCACGTACACACAAACACACACACTCTCTCACATATAATAAATGTCAGATTCAAATACATTCGAGAATCAAACAGAATACAGAGTTCACAGGAGAATTGAAAAAGGAAATGAGAGGGGCAAAGAGAGCATATGAGAAAAAGATTAGCAGTTAACGTGATAGGGAACACTAAGGTCTTCGATAAACATAAATTGTAAAACTACGATCAAAGGAAGGGTGGGACCAATTAGGGACCAAAAAGGAAAAGTTCTTGTGGAGGCAGAGTGAATTGCTGAAGTACAGAATAAATACTTTGTATCTGTCATCACTAAAGAGGATGCTGCCAATGTAACAGTAAAGGAGGAGGGGTTAGAGAAATTGGACAGTATAAAAATAAATAGGGAGGAGGTACTTAAACGGTTAGCGGAGCTCAAAGGTAACTCAGTCCGGACGGGTTGCCATCCTACGTTACTGAGGAAAGTTAGGGTGGAAATAGCAGAGGCTCTGGACACAATCTTTCAATTCTCCTTGGATATGGGCATAGTGTCTTAGGATTGAAGGGTTGCAAATGTTACACCACTGTTCAAAAAAGGAGCAAGGGATAAATCTTTTAACTGTAGGCCAGTGACCATAAGCGGTGGAGAAACTTCCAGAGACCATAATCAAGGACAAAATAAATTTTCACTTGGAAAGACATGAGTTAATTAATGACAGTCAATATGGATTTCATAAAAGCAAGTAATGTCTGACAAGCCTAATTGAGTTATTTGATGATATAATGGAGAAGATTGATGAAGGTAGTGCAGTTCATATAATGTATATGGAAGTTCAGGCGTTTGACAAGGTGCCACGTAATAGACAACTTAGCAAAATTGAACGTTATACCATGATATGGAAGTGGCAACATGGATGCAAAACTGGCTGGGGGACAAAAAGCAGTGAGTGGCTGTTTTTCAGACTGGAGAGAAGTATACAGTGTTTGCCCAGGAGTCAGTATTAGGTCCACTGCTCTTTTTGAAATAGATAAATTGGTACCAGACTGCAGGAGGACACAGACTGACTGGTGATATGGGCAGACACATGGCAGATGAATGCAGTGAAGACTTAATGCAGTGAAGTCTGAGGTGATGCATTTTGGGAGGAAGAATGAGGAGAGGTAACATATGCTAAATGGTACCATTTAAAAGGGGGTTCGGGAGCAGAGATCTAGATGTTCACATATACAGGTCTTTGCTGGTGGTAGGATAGGCTATTAAGAGCTATTAAAAAGCCAATGGGATTCTTGGCTTTATAAATAGAGGCATTGAGTACAAAAACAAGGAAGTTCTGCTATCTTTTATAAGTCACTGGTTAGGCCTCAGGTGGAGTATTGTATCCAATTCTGGGCACCACACTTCATGAAAGATATTAAGGGCTTGGAAGGGTACAGAGGAGATTTACTGGAATGGTACCAGGGATGATGTATTTTAGTTATGTGGAGAGACTAGAGAAGCTGTGATAAAGGTTTATCTGGCTGTGTTGTTTAGCTACTCACTGTATAAAGGTGCTGAGCCATTGAAAGAACCATAAATACTGTTCAATTAAAAACCCTTCACATCAATCTCATGTGAAGCCAAGTAAACAAATCAAACTACACACTAGTAACATCAATGACTTACAAAAGGATAGCAGAACATCCTTGTTTTTGTGCCTAAAGGAAACATTCAACATAAGATGCTTCTGTATAATAGGAGTCAATATAGCAACATCATGGATATATCCTGAAATCTCAGCAATTACAAAAACTCAAAAGACAAGGGAAAATTCAACTACCAGAAGCTATGGTAAACATGGTTCTGTATGACAATAAGGGCTCAGAAGCACACATTACCCACATAACAAAAGAAAACCCTTACAAAGGAAACAAATGTTCAAAGTATCTCTGCAACAAAAGAACCAATGACGAAGAAAAAACTCAACAGTAAAAAGATTAGTACAAAATCCGTGAAGTATTTTTACCTCACCTCCTCCCCTATGTGGAAATAATATCTGCATTTTCCAATCAAGACATTAACAAAAGTATAGTCAAAGAGGTAGATCTTCAGGCAAGATTTGAAAGCAGAACGGGAAGGGGAGGTGCAGGAATAATGGGAAACAGTTCCAGAAGGTGGGAGTAATGTGTCTGAAGGCTTGTCTGCCACAGGTAGGTGGTTAGATTGGGCAGGGCGTATGATGTTATTGGTAAAACAGGAGTAACAGGGGAATAAGAATCCAGGAGATTGCAGAGATAGGATGATGCAAGGCCATGTAGGGATCTGAAGGTGATGACAAAGATTTAAGTGACATACTAGATTAACCAAGGTTTACAAAATGATTCCTTGATTGTATAGGTAACAGAAGAAAATTGGGATTAGAACAGATAGTTCAATTGAGATATCGCTGTAAATATGTAAGAACAAAGCCATTATATTACTAATCAATACCAGTTTGTTAGCTCATTGTGTGAACCAGACATCCAATGTAGCATGCGGAGTGCTTCTCAGAATAACTGTTGTGAAGGTTGCTGTGGATGGGAATCCACCTTCAGCAAATCCAGTCGATGTGTTAAAAATGATAAAGTCTCTAAATTCAATGCACATATTTATTTTCACTGGATGATCATCATAAGGTTTAGGAGGGAGAAGGGAGAGGTAAAGATAAGTGGTTTCTTAGTCATCTGCAGGCCCTGTATCAAGCCTTACTGAGGAGTGCCGAGTTCTGTTACCTCTTGCAATATGGAAAATATCTAGTGTACAACGACTACATTTCTGTGGATTTGCAGTTTAGTGCTCTGTGGACCATAAAGTTTCAGCTGGAGCTAGAACATCTCATTATTTTTGAAATATCAAGCTTGTACCTCCCTGATAAATAATTCCTGCCGGTATAATGTATCAGACTGCACCATATTTGCTGAGGCCACAGAGGTTAAAGCAGCAATCTAGCCCGAGTATCACCTTTTTTAATTTTTTTGCCCTGAAGACAGTGATTTCCATATACAGAGTGACCTCAGTTTCTGTTGAACATGTGGAATCATGATGAAGCATGAAATGACACGTATTGCTGTCAGAGATTTTAAATGAAGCCTGCTAACCTGTGGCCAGTAGCTCAGGTCCAATAAGTCTCTTGCAGTGGAAATGTATTATGATATACACTCCTCAGGAAAAAAAAAGGCTGGTGAAGTTTTTATCTAGGTCATTGACAAACATGACAATTTAATGTATTTTTGTAATAATCCAGTCTTATCCCACTTTTGAGGGAGTTATCTCCCTGATTCTTGAAATATGAATGCCATGAAGAAAGCAGTTTTTGCATCTATAAACCTCTGTGGTTTAATGATTGACAACATTTATGTGGTATTAAAAGCTGGTAGAGTTTTCCTGGGCATTTAGATATTTGTGCTGTTTGTAATCACTGCGATAATTTTAATATCTGAAATGCTTGCAGCAAGGGGACTGTTGGAAATAGATAAAAAATTGTTATGTACGGAATGTTATTATTGCGCAGAATTTGGTAAAGCATTGGAATCATGGCAATCCCAATATTATTTTAAAAATTGGATAAGTAAAATTTCCAAGCAAAGACTTTTAAACTTAATATGACCAGTACTAAATTGTATTTTTTTTAAAGAAAACCTTTAGCATCTCAGAACGGTTTAGTATTAAATTCAGCACCACAAATTACTGTAGTAAATCAGCCCCACATGCAATTTTGGCAGGTATTGTTTTGTAAAATGTCTTGTTTTTCCTAATTGTAATGTCTCAATCACAGCCTTTAGGATTCTGTTCTGACTGTGTGAATAACAATAATAACATTTCATAATCCTTGCATTTGAGACATTTCAAAGCGCTTTGCAGGATACACTGTAAGGTGATGTGATTGTACAATTTGTGGGAAAATGCAGCAGACAGTTGCGCACCCCAGTGTTCCACAAACACGGAGGGAATTCACTCTTCACCAATGGCTAAATTATGTTTAGCTTGGGATAGTTCTAATTAAAACAATTAAAATAATGCCAGCTTGCATTGATATGGTGCCCTTCACAAACTTTGAAGATTTACTGACCGTTCAAGTTTTCTCCCTTTTCCTAGTCCATACAGGTTCTCACAGGTTTCGGAGCATTCAACAACAGAATAGTTTGAGGCAGACAACAACCACAACAACAAAATTACATATATAGCGCGCCTTTCATGTTGTGAGACAGAGCCTGGGAGAAAGGGGAGATGAGCATAAGCACAGTTGAAGAGGACAGTCTTCAGGTGCAAACAGAAGTTGGACAAAGAGGCGACAAGGCTTTCGGGACATACAAGATCTAGGGGAAATTCTTCAAATAAGATTTAATTTAATAAATCTGTGAGGACCTGTATGGACTAGGGAAAGGGGGGAGAGAAAAACTTCAACAGTCAGTAAATCTTCAAAGTTTGTTGATGTAAGTCTTTCCTTTTTTAAGCTCAAACCACTCTAGTCAATAATAAGACCATAAGAATATAAGAAATAGGAGCAGGAGTAGGCCATTCAGCCCATCGAGCCTGCCCCGCCATTCAATCATGGCTGATATTCTGCTCTAACTCCAGCTACCTGCCATATCCCCATACCCCTTAATCCCTTTTTAAATGAGAAATCTATCTAACTAAGTCTTGAATATGTTCAAGAACTGAGCATCAACAGCCCTTTGGGGTAAAGAATTCCATACATTCACTACCCTCTGAGTGAAAAAGTTTTTTTTCAACTCAGTGTGAAAGGGCTGACCCCTAACTTTAAGACTGTGACCCCTGGTTTTAGATTCTCCAACCAGGGGAAACAATCTCCCACTATCTACTTTGTCATGCCCCTTAATAATCTTATGGGTTTCTATAAGATCCACTCTAATTCTTCTATATTACAGAGAATATAGGCCCAAATTAATCAGCCTATCGTCATAACTCATCCCCCTTATTCCAGGTACTAACCTAGTAAACCTACGCTGCACTTCCTCCAAGGCAAGTACATCCTTTCTTAATTAAGGAGACCAAAACTGCACACAGTATTCCAGGTGCGGTCTCACCCAGTGCCCTATACAGCTGCAGCAAGATTTCCCTACTCTTATACGCTAAGAGTACCACCAACCAACGTATCACGGACAAAGGTTAGTGAATGGTCTGAGGATTGGAGAATCTCCCCAGTTAATTTAATTTACAGCAGCATCAGCGCACTTTAGGAACAACAACAAGTTTGATTTATATAGCGCCATCCACACCGGACGGTGTCTCGGAGCGCTTCACGCTCCAGGAGAGGTTTAGACAAAAATAAACAAAATGTATGATAGGAACACAGCAAACTAGAGGCTTGAATTTCCTTATAGTCAGTCTAAATTTAAGTCTTCTTTTATAAAAAGGCTTAATTTGAAAGCAGGTTTTACGTAGTCTAAATTTTGGGAGATTGGGTAAAAAAAATATATTTTTAACTATTGCCATTGGATCTTTAACTCCCACCTGAACAGGTTGACTGAACCTCAACATAACATCTCACCCAGCACTGCATTGGAGTGTAAGCCTATATCTTGAGCTCAAAGACTCGATGTGAGGCTTGAATCTGATATATGAATCTGTTTTAAAAGCATAAAGCATATTTAAAAGCATATTACTGTAATTATTACCTTTTATTAACTCTTATTATTACCCCATACCTCTGTGACCTTCTAACCCTCTACCAATCTGCCTCCTCCCTCTGCTCAGCAGACTCCAGCCTGCTTCATGTCCCCACCTTGCCTGTCCCACCATTGGCGGGTGGACCTTCTGACACTCTGCCCCCACCCTCTGGAACTCCACCCCGCAGTACCTCTGCTTCACCCCCTTCCTTGCATCCTTCAAGACCTGTCTTAAGACTCTCCTCTTTCCCCCTGCCCTATACTCTCCCCAATCCAAAACACTGATTGTCCAGAGCCTTGGTCACCCTTTAGTTTGTGAGAATAACTAGCATCAAGGTATAATTCCTGCCTCATAGTATCTGTCATTATAAAAATAACCCAGCGGTTTAATATCAGTTATCCTGCCTACAAGACACTGCCCTCTCAAATTTACAGACACTTGCACCTATTTTACAATTCACATACAGTAGAAAATATTTTCCTAAATACAGTGTAATGCTTTTCAAAGCTGAAAGCAATATTTGTACTCTGAATTATGAGATTTTTTTTACAGACAATACCATTAAAATTAACCTCCAAAACAATATATGGATATGTTATTTTAAAAATACACGTATATGAAGCATGATATATATCATATGTATACACATACTAAACACTTGAGAAGACTACATTAAATGCAACTAATATTATTATTAAGCACCAGTTATTTCATGAGGTTTCCAATTGACATTTTGCATTCTAAGGTATCTCTATTATCTAGGGAGTTATTAATGCATATTTGATCAGCTTATTGGCCATTATAACATTAAAGGGAGGAGTTACAATACTGTGTCATTATCACAGCCAGAATTAAATTTACGATGTTCTATTAATATTGTATCTTGAATCCTTCCAGGGATTTATGTCTTGTTAAGAAAGCCTTAAGTATTCTATTAAATTATTTATGTCCCTCTGGTTCGTAAACTGATGAATTAAACTTCTCTTGTTTTTCTAAATAATCAGTTTGTTGTACTTGGATATGCTTGGCTTTTAATGTCATTGAAAGTATCAGATGCGTTATCTCAACATCTCCTCCCAGGTCAGCCTGGTCCTTTAATTTCCCTGAAGGCTTCAGCTGGGATGAATTGAACCACAGTTACTGGCTGCCTTATTTTAACTCTTTGTGGCCAATAATGAATCTGATACAACAACAACAAAATTAGTGCCTTTCACATCAGCAGGACGTCTCAAAATGCTGGTGCATGTGATAAAGAAAAAAATTATTTGTTTTGATCACAATGTGCAGGTTTTGCTCAATGATTTTTGAAAGAAAACTGAGCATATTTATCCTTAACGTGTTTCAGCTCACACAACAGTAATGGTTGGACATGGAAACTACAAGTCCTATCCACTGTTTAGTCAGTTCAGAATCCAAGTCATACAAAATTGGTTCTGCTTTGTGAACAAGCGTTTTGAAGAGAAGTGTTCAAAAATGTTTTACACTTGTGAATATTATTCTATTTTCCTTTCTTCTTTTCCTGTGTCTTTGGCTGCACATTTTTTTTTTACCATTTAACAACAACAAATTACATTTATAGAGCGCCTTTCATGTCGGGAGGACGTCCCAAGGCGCTGCACAGGAGGCGTGTGACCCGAGCTGAGAGGGGAGTGTTTGGGAAGGGGTGAAACACGAAGGGGAGGTAGATAAGTTCGGGGTGGAACAAAAGGCACGATCAAAGAGGAAAGTCTTCAAACCGGCCTTGAAAGAGGAAAGGGAAGAAACAAAATGGAGGGATTGAGGGATGGCATTCCACAGGGTGGGAGCGGAGAAACTGAAGGCCCGGCCTCCGATGGTGGGGTGGTTCGGGCGGGGGGCTTGGAGCAGGCCAAGTCCTGTTTAACGGAGGGTCCGGGTGGGCTTGTAGGGGGAAAGTAGATCGGTTAAATAGGGTGGGGCAAGGCCGTTTAAGGCCTTGTAGATGAGGACGAGGATCTTGAACCCGATCCTCTGGAGGATGGGGAGCCAGTGGAAACGGGCGAGGGTGGGGTTATGTGGTCGCGGAGGCGGGTGCGGGATAGTACACGGGCTGCAGAGTTTTGGATGACCTGCAGCCTGTGAATGGAGGAACTGGGGAGGCCGACGAGGAGAGCGTTTCCGTAGTCCAGCCTTGAGGTGATGTATGCGTGCACAAGTGTTTCGGCAGCGCAGGGTGTAAGATAGTTGCGGAGCCTGGCAATATTGCGCAGGTGGAAATAAGCGGTGCCGGTCAAGGCGCGGATGTGGGGGAGGAAGGAAAGTTTTTGATCGAACATGTAAAAATTATATTGCATTCAGAATTGGAATGCTTGGAAGTATGAGATCAATGCAGATCAGATTTGTGTCTCAACTTGAAATATGCCAGAATTTCCCAGTGATCAACTGTAGATAACTTTTTTTTAAATAATACTGCAGTAACAAAGCCCAATGTTACTGCATGTGAACAGTCATATGAACAACAACAGCAAGTTCCCTTCGGGCAGGGTAGCATCTTGGATTAATTCACAGTGCTTAATAGTGGTGGAGCTTGACTCTTGAGTTGTGGAGAGGTAACTCTAGGAATGGTCGAAGAGGAAGATCTTCAGGTAAGATTTGAAGATGAGAAGGGGGAGTAGCAAAGCAGAGGGATTGAGGAAAAAAGTTCTGAGTTGTGGAGAGGTAACTCTAGGCATGGTAGGACAATGCTGTATGCAATTGGCTGCTGCATTTCACCCTGAAAATAGGCAGTCAATACACTTTACAGTATATTCTGAGAAGCACTTTGAGACGTCTAGAAGACATGAAAAGCGCAATATCAAATACAAGGATTATTATTATTCTGTGAAGCGGTTTGAGACATCTTGACAATGTGATCAGGCACTAAATCAAATGCAAGGATTATTATTATCATTATTATTACAGACTTCTATTTTACATAGAATTATACAAGGCTGTACAGCATTGAAACAGGCTATTCAGGTCAACAAGTTCACACAAGTGTTCTCACTAAAAACAAGCATCCACTATTCCTAACTCTTCTCCTATACCCATCTATTACCTTGTTCCTCATGTATGAATTTAGTTTTCTTGAACCATGAGATTATTAACCTGCACACAGAGTTTTTACAAACTGTGCACATTTACAACGGGATTTAACACTATTCTGTGGAGTACCATTGACACTATCCTTACCAATGGTGTGACAATTGAAACAGTGAAATTAAAACTCCAAATCCAGTGATATGTTTGGAAATTATAATTAAACTACAGTTAAATTGAAAGGAGCTGTCCACTGCAATAATACTAAAATAATCATTCTCTCCAGTGGCATTTAGTATTATTAAATTAAATTCATCCAGTGACACAGAAGAGAATAAATCATTCTAGTGCAGTGCCATTAAAATTATCATAATCCAGCTTGTGATATTAAAAATTATATTGCATTAACATTCAATTACAAACAGTAATTCACTAGAGAATGATTGAAAGGGATAATTCATTCATTCAATGTGATTAAACATTAATTCACCAAGAGCGTGGTTAAAAATGAGGATTCACTGGAATATGATTCTATCTGATCATTCATGGCGGTAGTGGATGTAGTTCACTGCCTTACAGTGCTGTGAAGTTCTGGGACACGGGATACTGACAGCCATTCCTCACCCAGAGGAGTTCACAACCTCTTTCCTGTAGGGAAGCAGTAAACAAATGTCACACAAACACACACAGGGGAGAATGAGGTACCATCTTAGGGTCTAGTCTTCTGATTGTATTTTACTCCTAAACTTCGGCACCTTCTGATAGCAGATTTGGGAGGAACATTCGTGGAGATCTAGGAATAGATCACCAGTCTCCTCCGGAGAAATGAAGAATCCATGAGAATGCGGAGACACTGTCCAAGCAGGAGAAGAAAATTATTTCAATAAAGAGTGAGTGTTATTGTCACAATGATCTATTTTTACAAAAACTAAAATTCAAAGCATTTGCAATGTGATTACAGTGGAAAATGATAATTGCACAGCGTTATGATTAAATCATTCATTCATCGCTCTGTAAGTAGCAATAATCACTGCAATGATTGGACTGATAATCCCAACAGAATTCAGATCAACAATTTGTTACCATGTGATTAAAAAATGATAATTAAAAGAATATTATAGATTGTAAGAGACATGCTGCTTGGCAATCCTTGAATGAACTGAAAGTACAGATATTCTTCTGTACTTGATAATATACTTCTAGACTATTTCTGTAAATATTAATTTACATGCCAAAATGTATAATATGCATTAAAACTGCTTGGAGGATTAACATCCTTAAATAAAATTGTTGCTAACCACTGATTTTAAATGATATTACAATTGCAGAATAGTAGAAGGATTAAAAATGATCATTAATAATTAATTGTGGTGGTATATAATATGTACAATATATTTGAAAACTGATAGAAAGTGTGGTGTGAATAAAAATGACTATTTGTAGAAAAATTAAAATCAATTGTGGTCTTCTGATTAAACAACATAATTAATTGCAATATGGTTAAAAACTGTTTCTTCATTAGAGTCCGATGAAAATTTATAATTCATTAGAATGTAATAGAACCGATAATTAATTGTAGTGAATAAGAATGATAATTGTAGTTTGATCAAAACAGTGAATTCATTGTAATGTGATTAAAAATGAGTACAATAAACACATTAAATGAAAATTATGAATATTTGAAATGTGATTAAAATTTCTAAATTTTCTGCAGCTTGATTTAAAAATAATGCTTCACTATATTGGATTATCATTTAGGACTACTGTGTATTATAACCTATTTGTAAAATCTATTAGTGGTTCTTGCATTGAACAAAAGAATAATGCACCATCATACTTATCAGAAGGTCTCCTACTCATGAATATCATGAGTAGAAGACCTTTCTCTCATGAATATTAGTCCGATTGCACAAAGCACCATGTAAACATCAGTATTCTAAGTCTTACATTACAATTTGCATTGTGCAATATATTTGGGAAGCACAAAGCTCCATTATTCCATTATTTTAAAGACACATGGAGGGACGCCAAATTTAAAAATCCTTCCAAATTTGGTCTTTAAAATTTTTTTGGTAAAAAAATGCTAATCCACTTAGATATTTGGCTGATTCATTTTAATTGAATTACCATTAATATTTAATGAGACATTTTCTTCTAATTGTTCTGTATTCTTATTCATTGTTGAATTACCAATAAAACCTTTGGGGGACAGAAATGAAGTGTGACAAAGAAAATTAAAAGAAGACTTTTGAGTAAAACAAGACCATAGTTCGGAATCACTGATTTTCTTTGCACAGTAATAACATGGGATGTTCAAAACTTTACTTTTTTTTAGCATAAAGCTCAAGAAAACATTAATTGAAGAACCTTGAAAATTAGATTTTAAAATAATATTCTTGATTGTAAGAAACATGTTCCTTAAATGAACTGAAAGTACAGATATTCTTCTGTACTTGATAATATACTTCAAGACTCCTTCTGTAAATATTAAGTAAAGTGCCAAACTGTACAATGTGTATTAAAACTGCAATTGGAGGATTAGCATCCTCTATATAAAATTGTTACTCGCCACTGATTTTGAGTTGGATTTGTGATTTAAGAGCAGAACTTTTAATTATTCCTTCTATTGGACAAACAAATTGCTGATAGGCTGTTTCCATAACCTAAAGCATCCCTGAAAAACTTTTCAAATGATTATTAGCATCTCTTCAAGAGCCCGAATTTGTTCTTTGCAATATCTGTCATATCTCAGGTTTCACTCTTGATCCAGCTCCACTTCTTATTTTATTTCAATCCTTAGCATTCCTCCTATATTGTTTTTCTTAAATGGTGATTTAATTTCTGTCTCGCACACACACTGGCCAGCCGTGCCACTTCTTATTTATCAGGATTCTGGGCTATAGGTAATAATTTGCATGAATGCACCAAGCAGATATGTTTCCACAGGCCTCCCAGGACACAGGCGCAGGAAGGGCATGATACTATCTATTGGCCAAGCTTCAATAAGTAACAGTTTAGAGTGAAAGCATTTACAGACTGTTTTTAATACTTCTTCCTTTATTGCCGAAGGAGTCTTATAGTTTATGTTTGCACGGCTGCCTAGCACTTGCTTGGCAGCCTAGTATTTTCCCCCCAAGTAGCTCTTGTTTCCTGAACTCAATTGAATACAACATTGCAGTGGACTTTCCTTTTTCTCCTAACTTTAAGAGATGGAGTGCTGGCAGTGAGAACTGTAAGTACAGAGTTAGTCGATAAAAGCATTTTCATACCTTCTCACTTTAAAACAATTCGGCATCTTGTATGTTTCGAAAGCCTTCCACTCAAGAAGCAATGTTTTGCTCATTTGTATATACTATGAGCTTATTAATGTGATCACATCCTCCTGATGTGAAAGGTGCTATACAAGAGTAATTTTGCTGTTGTTATTGTTGATCTATTTGGTTTTGTTGCTGAAATGAGCTCCTTTGATATATGTACCTGCCACATGGGAACAACCTGCTGCATCATTTTCTGCATCATTCAGAATTAAACTGATGTTGCATTGCAAAATAGAAAACAAAAAAGGGCTACTTGACCCATCTTATCCCTTCATTCCACAGGCCAGGTGGAATTTGCTTTATCATAGAGTTTAATTTATGGGGTAGAATCTGTGATTTTTTTTACCTGCTTCACAAAGGTAATAAATACAAACTCACAGCTGACACAATTCATTTGCCATTACCTGTATTAGATCCCAACAACACAGGAACTGTTGTGGTGCACACAGAATATCTGATTGTTTATATCTGTATAAGAACTTATCCTGGTATCCTGGCCAACAATCCCCAAAATAAACTCATTCATTGCATGACTGTTTGTGGGACATTGCTGTGCATAAATTAACCACCATGATCAACCACAAAATATACAGTCACACCACTTCATAAGTGAAGTACTTTGAGATGTTTTGAAGATGTGATAAGATGCTATATCACATGAAAGGATCGTTTTGAAAGCACAATCGAAGAGGAAGGTCTTCAGACAGGTCTTGAAAGAGGCAAGAGAGGGATTGTGGGATAGAGTTCCAGAGTTTGAGGGCAATGATGCTGCTTTTTACTTTAACCAGTGGAATTTATTTTGCCTGTTCCCATTCTGCTGTTATTTGTTTCAATAGCTGCTGTTATATTGTCTCTTACTAATAATGCCACTTTTCCACTATACCAGCCTTCAGTTTAAAGGCTGTGTAAATGAAAGTACTAACCTCAGCACTGCATGGGAAATCAGGCTGTTGATGTCCATCAAGGTTCCCACAGCTGACAAAATAAATAAAATAAAGAGGTGAAAAATGCAACATTAAATGTGTTATTTATAATACATGCAAATGACCATATCATCAAAATAGCCAATCCTAGCATTTTCCTATGGATTTTGGCTGCATTTGGTGTGAGGTTTGGTCAGAGGCAGGCAATATGATGGAGGTGGAGGAAAGTAGTCTTATTCAGGAACCAGATGTGGGGTAGGAATTACAACTGGAGATTAAACCTGATAACTGGATTATGCAGGTTCAGTAAATCTGACAGATAGGTGGTCAAATTGTCTGCAGGTGAGACAACGTTGATGGGAGCCAAGGAGTATGGCTTCTATTTTGTTAATATTCAGATGCAAAGAACTTGCTTTCATACAGGCCTTGATGTAATAAACAAGCTGACAGAACTTCAGCAGACTTGGAGTCGCAGCTGGTGGAGAAGTGGATTTGCATGCCATCCGCATACAAGCCTAATAATAATCCCTCAAACAAAATTGGCCATTTCCATCCACGCCTGTTTGTGGGACACTGCTGTGTGCAATTGGCTGTTTAGCCAACAAGTATACAATCAATTCACTTTACAGTACATTCTGTGAAGCGCTTTGAGGCATCTAGAAGACGTGAAAAGCATTGTAACAAATGCTAGGCTTATTATGTGGAGGTTGACCCATGTCTGTGGATGATATCATTGAGAAGGAGCATGTAAATAATAATAACAATAATAATAATATTAATGGGAAATCGAGCTGTTGATGTCCACCAAGGTTCTCACAGCTGACAAAATAAATAAAATAAAGAGGTGAATAATGCAATATTAGATGTGTTAATTATAAATGAGGAAGAGAGAGGGGCCAAGTTTGGAGCCCTGGGGTAAACTGCAGGTGACCTGGCTGGTGGGGGGAGGTGGGGTGGGGTGGGTGAAAGACACTATGCAAATGTAATTTTGTTGTGTTGAGGGAGGATAGGTAGTGGAGGAGAATGGCATAATCAACTGTGTTGAAGGAAGCAGAGAGAATAAGGAGAATAAGCAACACAAGAGGACAAATACATCAATGCTAATCCTACACAATTGTGCGCTTCACCCCATCCACTGGAGAACATTTTGCATAGATATTCCATGAATCCCAAAGGTAATAAAACAAAAAATCTGGAATATTTATCATTTCTCATTTCTCTAATGTTCAAACAAGGTTTGAACATTTCCCTCCAGAGACAAAATTCTTCTTCTCTCTGCCTGTCCTTATCAATACAGAAATCATTCATTCCCATATTGTGTACCTGATTATTTCTGACTGCACCTACTTTTATAATTCTCCAAACACTATTCAGCAACAGACATTTATCGAGTTCTTCATTTAATAATCTTTGCATTTGATATAGTGCCTTGTCATATATTCTAGACGTCTCAAAGCACTTCATAGAATGTACTGCAGTACACTGAGTTGACTGTATATTGTGAGGGCTATTTTTAAGGGTAATCAATGCAATTTAAGAGAAATTGCATTAGGAGAGACTAACTCTGTATTTGTGTTTATTTGGGCATTTTCAGTTATATAATAATAATCCTAGCATTTTATGCAGCACCTTATCACATATTCAAGAAAATGATGTGTCTCAAAAATGTGTCTCAAAGCGCTTCACAGGTTATACTGTTAAATGAATTGACTATATATTTATACTTTGTGAGTGATAAGCGGCAACCAATTGCGCACAGCCATGTCCTACCCTTGCATTTGATGTAGCACCTTATCAAGTCTTCAAGGCATCTCAAAGTGCTTTACAGTATATACTGTAAAGTGAATTGACTATATATTTCTTGGGTGTTAAACTGCAGTCAATTGCGTACAACCGTGGATTGAGTGACCAAACATAGTCGTGGATTGAATAACCAAATTATTTTCAGGGAATTATTATTCCCAGAAAAGTGATCCACCAATTGACTAACAACCAGCTTCCTACTTACTTCTAGGTAAGCAGAGGTATGTGGAATAAGGAAACCTGCCCAACATTTTGCTCTGCCAGGAATCAAACTCACTTGTGAGGCGAGTGCTCTAACCACTGAGGCACAGGACTCTACTCATATCCTCGTTATATCCTCTATTTTCTGCATTTGATTAAGTGCCAGTTTATATGAAGTCTGTATACTTTTTGAATCAATTATGTCTCAGTGTTATTCATTGTTGTTGAACAGAAGAAGTCAAAACAGGCAGCTCTATCTCACTTGGAGATATTGTTCTAACTGTTCGTTTCACATAATTGTCCTAATCACACCACAATAGTGTACATCACACACAGTGTTTGTTTAAGACTTTGGCATATTCAGATGTGTCCAAACATTTATTCTTCATGCTTCTGAAGTCTTGAGTATACAGCAGAGAGGTTTGCTTCAACCCATTTGCAAAGTCAGGACAAAATAACGAGATGGATTTGTGGTAAAAGGGTAACTGGCTGCAGGGAGCAAGAGCCCTGGGATACAACAGGCTGCTATCACTCAGCACTCTGGAGGTGTGGTCGGCTTCTGTGCCATGGCGCCTCGCGCAAGGATCTGGAACAAGCAGTTGGTTTTGAGTTTATAGGTGCCATTGGACTTGGGCCTCTGTAATGTAAAGGTAGCTGACATGTCACAGGGTGTCGTGAAGGCAGATGCCCATCAATTGCTGATGAGGTAACTGAGGCTTGGTTCAACAGCTGCTGGAAGGCATTACCTGGAGGATTGGTATCTACTGGGGTCCGTCGATATGGAAATTTTACGATTTAGATATATTGATGGGCTCATATCGAGATATACCGAAAAATCTATATTTTCAGGGTTTTCATACTGCGCATGCGTGCGCGCATTCGGGGTGCGTGCGCATTCAGGGCCTATCTCCTCAGGAGGTAAATATCTTACTCTCTCTGTGTTTCTCACACTCACTCTCTCCATCTCTGTGTTTTTCTGTCTGTGTCTCTGTGTCTCTCACATCCCCCCCATCTCTATCTATCTGTATATTATCACATCCACCCCGTCTCTCCCCCCACCCCACCCCCCGCCGCCGACCCTCTCTCCTCCCCCACCCGCCGCCGTCCCTCTCTCCCACCCACCCCCCCGCCGCCTCTCTCCCCCCCCCCCACCACTTGCATACCAGTATATTGTATTTGAGTACTATGAATACAATATGGCGGCTTTGCACCTCGGTCTGTGCATTGTGTATAGAGATAAGCATTCTGGGTCTTGTAGTTCAGTGTGCGCGCATTCCCATTTTTTCCCTCGATATATCGACTTTTTCAATATATAGATATTTTTGAAATGTCTATATCAGCGTATCGATATGAAAATTATATCGGGTTTTAGCGATATATCGATATATCGCCGGACCCTAGTATCTACCTTAATTAGTATGGAGAGAGAGAGACAGTTGCTGCTGAAACTGGAACCAATGGGTAAACTGGGTAAGAATATGTGTCTGAGTTGAGTGAAGCAGGAATAGTGGAACCATTTCATGCTGAGTTATGCTACTCATAAGTAGATCTTGTAGGGAGTTCTTGGTGTCTGTGATCCAACTAGTGAAGGCACAAACTTGCACTTGTCAGATGTCAAATACCCATTGTGATTATCTTTCTTTCTTGGGAGTCGTAAGTGGGATCTCCAGAGAACTGAGCTGCCTCTCAGATGATATGTCTTGCAACATAATATCAGAAACATGTCCAGCCTTTGTGGCAGTCTCTGTAGTCTGGTTCCTGAGACAGGTGGCACTTTTGAGAATAGATCTGCCAGACTGGCTCATCAGCAAGAAGGAGGGGGAGACCAGTCACTGCAAGCAACAAAGTTTTCCACCAAATTCCTATTAACTTTGCAAGTTAAAACACTACTGGGTAAAGTGCCACTAATTGGAGAAGCAATAGAAAGCTTGCGAGACAGTGTTCACCATTGCAACAACAACAACAACAATTTACATTTATAGAGCGCCTTTCACGTCGGGAGGACGTCCCAAGGCGCTGAACAGGAGGCGTGTGACCCGAGCTGGGAGGGGAGTGTTTGGGAAGGGGTGAAACACGAAGGGGAGGTAAAAGAGTTCGGGGTGGAACAAAAGGCACGATCGAAGAGGAAAGTCTTCAAACCGGCCTTGAAAGACGAAAGGGAAGAGACAAAATGGAGGGATTGAGGGATGGCATTCCATAAGGTGGGAGCGGAGAAACTGAAGGCCCGGCCTCCGATGGTGGGGCGGTTCGGGCGGGAGGCTTGGAGCAGGCCAAGTCCTGTTGAATGGAGGGTCCGGGTGGGCGTGTAGGGGGAGAGTAGATCGGTTAAGTAGGATGGGGCAAGGCCGTGTAAGGCCTTGTAGGTGAGGACGAGGATCTTAAACTCGATCCTCTGGAGGATGGGGAGCCAGTGGAGACTTTATAGTTTAGCTGGTTAAACTCCAGCAATCCTCTAAAACTGAGGACCCCAAACTTTGGTGCCTCGTACTTTCTGCAATTATGTAAGCAAGGATAATAATTCCTTTGTTTTAAAAAAAGGTCACTCAATCCATTAGTATTTGTGGGATACCGCTGTGCGCAATTGGCTGCCATGTTTCGCCCACAAAATATGCAGTCATTTCACATTACAGTATATTCTGTGAAGCACTTTGAGACATTTTGCATGTGGGATAAAGAGCTATATCAACTGCAAGAATTATTACTATTATTATCCCTCATCTCCCCTGAGAAAGAGTACACATTCAGTTCCGAACAAGGGAGATTTCCATGGGTAGGTGGAGTACATATGTAGAACTCTCAGTCTGTTTCGATACCCTTAAGTACAGTAATGGGTTTCTGCATATTAGGGTCTGTCGATATGGAAATTTTGCGATTTAGATATATCGATCGGCTCATATCGAGATATACCGAAATATCGATATTTTCGGGGTTTTCGTACTGCGCATGCGCGCGCGGCATGTGGATTCCAGGTGCGCGCACATTCCAGGCCTATCTCCTCAGGAGGTAAATATCTTTCTCTCTCTGTGTCTCTCACTCTCTCCATCTCTGTGTTTTTCTGTCTGTGTCTCTGTGTCTCTCTCACATCCCCCCCATCTCTATCTATCTGTATATTATCACATCCACCCCGTCTCTCCCCCCCACCCCGCCGTTTGTATCCCTCCCCCCCCACCGTCACTCTCCCCCCCCACCCGCCCCAGCCTTCTCTCTCTCCCTCCCCACTCCCCGCCATCTGTCTCTTCCCCCCCACCTCCCCCCAGCCGTCTCTCTCCCCCCCCACACCCCCACCAGCCATCTCTCTCCCCCCCCCCACACACACCCCAGCCGTCTCTCTCCCTCCCACACCCCCAGCCGTTTCTCTCCCCCCCCACCCCCAACAGCCATCTCTCCCCCCCCACCCCCCCCCCCACCAGCCGTCTCTCTCCCCCCCCACCCCCCCCAGCCGTCTCTCTCCCCCCCACCCCCCCCACCAGCCGTCTCTCTCCCCCACCAGCCGTCTCTCCCCCTCCACCACCCCTCAGCCATCTCTCTGCCCCCACACACCCCCCCAGCCATTTCTCTACCCCCTTCACCACCCCCAGCCGTCTCTCTCTCCCCCCCACCCCCCACCAGCCGTCTCTCTCCCCCCCACCCCCCCACCAGCCGTCTCTCTCCCCCCCACACCCTCCCCCCCAGCCGTCTCTCCCCCCCCCACCCCTTGCATACCTGTATATTGTATTCGAGGACCATGAATACAATATGGCGGCTTTGCACCTTGGTCTGTGTATTGTGTATAGAGATGAGCATTCTGGGTCTTCTAGTTCAGTGTGCGCGCATTCCGATTTTTTACCTCGATATATTGATTTTTCGATATATCGATATTTTTGAGATGCCTATATCAGCATATCGATATGAAAATTATATCGGGTTTTAGCGATATATCGATATATCGCCTGACCCTACTGCATATTAGACACCGGGCTGACCAAAACAAAAGGCAAATTTATGCATTAAAGACAACTCCAACAAGAACATGAATATGCAAAATGTTCAAATTTTAATGCTTAATTTTGAATATCCAAAAATCAGAATGGCTTGTAATTTGCACTGCATGTTTGCTTATATTAATCTATAAATTGCATGTAATCAGTGGTCTACGTGGCTGTTATCAGTCCAAACACGGTGATGCACAGACAGACGGACTGACAAGGTCATTGTAAGTTGCTCGTCTTTCTAACCACACTGAAAACTCATTTCTAAAGAACTGAGATCTAACAGCAGCTGCAAAGAAAAGAACACCAATGACATCATTGATGGTTGACTGCATTATAATGTTACCAAGGCGCTATAGCAACTTTTGAACGTTTTCACTCAAATAACAATGTGCAACTGTTTCCCCCCAAGGACAGTCCTACAATTAGGATCACAACCGTTAGTGGACTCATGAATAAAAATCTCTCTCGTTGTTTGATACACATTAGGAAAGAAATACTGTATTTAAAAATTAGATCAATGAAGATACAAAATTTATAATAACTTCATCAGAAAGTGGTTCAATCCCATCTTTTCTAGCTCCTCATATCCAGCTGTCTTGCTGATTGAGGACAGTACCTTGGATTCCCTGATTGTTCAATTCCTACATCAGGTCTTGAAAATTAATCTAAACTGACCAATACAGTGCTGGGGGGGGGGAGTACATTGTTGGAGGTGTGATCCTTCAGATGAGATGTTAAACCAAGGTACCATCTGCCTGCTCTGGTGGACATTGAAGATCCCATGCAACTGATGGAAAAGAGAATGGAGTTTCTCCCGGTGTCCTGGCAAAAAAAACATCGAATAAAAATTGGCCACTCACTCCCTGGCTGGGACATTTCTGTGAGCAATCTACAAACTCAATAATTTTATCTTTCAATAAATCCTGTGAAGTGCTTTGAGTCGTCCTTCTGACATGATAAGGCACTAACCAAATAATGTACAAGGATCATTTATTTATTATTAGACTATTTTTATTATGACTAATTATTAATAGTAAATATCAAAGTTTATTATGGTATGCTGTCAGTTTCTTTCCTTTTGCATATGCAATGAATTTGTTGAGCAGCACATAGTAAAGTATTAAACATCAGCTCTTGAGCTAAAAAATAGGTTTTCTGCTGTGTATGTCCTTTAACCTCTTGAACCTGAGTTTGAATCTAATCCAAACTGATGGAATGAAAGTGTCTTCTTTCATTGCCTGCAAGGTTCCTCAGCAAAATGATTCTGACTAGCCTCAAACCACTTCATAGTGAGTGCATATGCCACACAATAATACTGCTCACAGTCGGGCGCATGAGAACAGTAAACTGGTAATCTCACTCAGAAAGCCATAAGAATGGTTGACATAACAAATAAAAACATCACACTGGTACAGACTGAGAAAGCTTTGCTAAGGTTGGGACTAAGTCTTATACTGGTAGCAGAATATTGTGAAATATTATTACGTGATTGTTATTCTACAAAATATATACGACCTTAATGGGCTGAATGCCAAAAGTTGAAAATCCCTTGCATAAAACTCACCTTCCTAAGTCAAATTCATTTAAAACGTCACAATGAGCTATATAAAAACAGTATTTATTATTTGTGCTATTTCCTTATCCCATTATCTCTGTCACAAAATGTTTAATTTTTTAATCTGTTGCCTTAACCTACTCCTCTCCCAGGTATTGGCTGACACAGTCAATGAGTTGCATTTCTCAGGTTCTATTTATAATAATAATAATCCTTGCATTTGATGTAGCGCTTTTCACATCTTCTAGACATCTCAAAGCGCTTCACAGAATATACTGTAAAGTGAATTGACTGTTTAGTTGTGGGCGAAACATGGCAGCCAATTGCGCACAGTAGTGTTCCACAAACAGTCATGAATTGAAATGACCAATTTTTTTTTGAGGGATTATTATTAAGCATGTGGAGTAAGGAAACTTGCCCAAGGTTTCGCCCTGGCCTGCCTGGATTCGAACCCAGGTCTCACACTTGTAAGGTGAGTGCTCTAACCGCTGAGCTACAGGGCTCCACAAAAACTTTCCTCCTTAAAACCGCTGTCATCAATGCTTGCCTGCTGCCTACACTCTACTGGCTCCGGCCTTCTGCATATACCCATGCACTCCGTTCCACCAGTGGTGGCCATGCCAGAAGACATTCCATGTTGACTGTGCCTATGACCCTCCACCTGGCTCAGCATTGTGCTCTGCTACTGTCATGCTTTCTAGAACGTTAACCAGCATGAAGGACACTATATAAATGCAAGGTTTTGTTGTGAGTTATTCTTGAAATCCTCTGCTTGTCATTTATTTATTGTTATATATGCTATTCAAACAATATATAGATAATCTTTTTGTTTCTTTCCTAAAGGGGACTCTATCCTGCATGAAGCGCACCATATAAGTGTAAGTTGTTGTTGTTGAAAATAATGATAATCATTTGAAACACATTGCTGAAACCTGTACCTGACCACCACAACCCTTATCGCTTCCAATTCTAGATTGGCATTCATTTTAAAATTGATGTAATTCAAACAAATCACTAGAAAGAGTTTGAACACAATAGAGAGTATGGGATCACAAATATCAACAACAATAAAATTACATTTGTATAGGGCCTTTCACATCAAACAATTGATGTCTTGGTAACAATATTCCTTGCAGTTGGATATAGCACTTTATCATATCCCAAGATCACAAAATTGCAAGAATGAAACAGATGGAGGGAGTAGGCCCTTCAGCCCTTTTGATCTCAATCGTCAAAACTACTCACTCTTCCTTCTTGCCATAAAAGTTTTAAACCATCTTAAGTGAGTTCTGTTTTGTACCCTCTACCTTCTTGGTAATCTGTTTCAGCTGTTGAATATCCTCTGTATAAAAGAAATTCTTCTTAGATGGTTATCTGAAAATTTCCCTTCACAATTTGCTCTTCTCTGCTCTAGGGCCGTGGCCACCCCCATATGCAAGAGAGAACTCCACCCAATGTGTAAATGTTATTTACCAGAGCACGGTAAAGCTTTAGCATGACCTCTGGGAATCTGAACTCAACTAATTTAGCAATGTAACCAAACAACAACAACTTGCATTTATATAGCTCCCTTCACGCAAGTAATAATAATAATAATAATAATAATCCTTGCTTTTGATACAGCGCTTTTGACGTCTTCTAGACATCTCAAAGTGCTTCACAGAATATACAGAGAATTGACTGTATATTTAGTGAGTAACATCTTGGAGGCTTCTGGGTTGATGCCAAACTGGAAAGAAAGGGGACCTGATCGAAAGCACGATCAAACAGGGATCATTTGAATATAGGCAAAGAATTGTCAAAACAGAGGGATTGAGGTAGGGACATCAAGAGATTTGGGGGCCTAGAAGGTGAAAGCAGGACCACCAATGGTGGAGAGAAGGGGACGAGGAATGCAGTAAACCCGAGCAAACTGAGAGGGGTTTGAGCAGATCTGAGAGGTAGGGAGTGATCTGAAAGTGAGTGTGAGAATCTTGAAATCAATTCAGTTTGCTTTGATCATTCCCACCTCATTGTTGTATGTCTATATTTTCTTTCTTCTTCTGATAGTTTGAATGTATTATTTTGCAAATTGTTAAAACAGTTTTTGAGTTTGCTGAATGCAGTGTTGAAAGCTAATGTGATTTATGTACTTTAAATAAACCACATTGTACTTTTGGATATTTCCAATTTCGATCATGAGAAAATTAAGATCGATCTTATAATTAAATTCCCCAAACCAAAATTAATCTTTCCTATCCAAGATGAGAGATGTTGGTCATTTTTATCCAATTTATAAAAAATATGCCCAGGAAAGAAAATCTGCCTTGCTATCTGAACTCTTTGACACTGGCATCCAAAAACATAATATTCACAAACCAAGTTTGTCAACTCTAAGTTCTGTTATGCAAAAAGAAGATTGCAAAATTCTAAACTGACAAATCATGAATCCTGGACCTCTAAAGTCTGAAAATAGTCTGGTAAGCAAATATTTTATGCTTGTGGCCTATTTTCAGACATTGCTGATTTTTGCAAATTAGAAGTCACAAACCAGAATATGATCCAGGCCTTTGAAAAGTGAAAAGCATGGATGATGTAGATGTAAGCAGCCTATTTTATTTGGAGCGTAAGAGCAGAACTAGAGGGCAAAGGTTTAAAATTAAAAAAGCCTCAAGCGGGACTAGAGATAAGAAGTCCCCCACCACCAACCCCTGTGAAATAGTGGAAACGTGGTACAAATAAAAGTGTTGACGTTATGTTGATTTGCCCATTTTTAAAAAGAACAGATTAACTATCTATTTAAGAACAATAATGGACAACAGGAATCAATGCAAGTTGAAATATCTCAGACTCAGCATTCTTCTTTCTATGGTAGGGAAATATGAAGTGAAGAAGGCAGGGTTTCAATAGTATAGTGACACAGGGAAGAATATTCTGGAAATGTTGCTTTTGATTGATTACCTTTGGGATTCAGGGAATATAAATACATTCCCCAGGATATAGAGTAGGTAGGGTGAAGTGTATGACACGCCTATGGAAGGAGTGAGTGTGATGAATGTTGCTTTCTCATTCTATGCTTTCCTTTGTTTTTATGCTCTGAACTTAGAATATGAGGATATCATTTTTTCTCATCTTTCATATTGTATAGAATATATGCGAGTACAGTGTACAAAATACTTACAATGCATACCGGCTATGTTAATGGTATGGGGAATCTATAACAAGATGACACAATCTTTAAATGACAACTACACGAGTTAAGAGAGACTTTTTTTAAAGTTGTAGAAATGTGGAAATTATTGCCTCAAATGGATTAATTGAAACATTTAACAGGGAGATAGATTAATATTTGGCAGACAGGTGTGTCGAGGGATATGGTGAATGGACAGGGAAATGGAATTAAGTTGCAGAACAGCCATGATCTGATGAATTGATGGAGTTGGCTTGACTATTCTTATGTTTTTATGAATTGGTCTATCAGGTGTCTGTGAAGTGATAGGAAGTGGGTTTACACCCATAGTTCCATACATTGGGCAATTCTAATTGCAGTTTCATCAAAATTGAGGATTCTTCCTGCAAAGGAATGCAGGAAGAATCAAACTTATTATTGCCTAAAAGTAAGTTGCTTAAAGGGAGAAAAAGATTATTACAAGTGTTAAAAAAGCATCTTGATACCATGTCCTTTTGTTGAGTTAGAAGTGGGTTCAAGGCACACATTTAAATTTAAATCATAGTCTAGGTTAACTCTCCAGTGCAGTGTTAAGAGAATGCTATGTTCTTGAGATCTTTAACATGAAATGTTCAAAAAAGGATCTAAAGGGTGATTCGGGTGTATGTTACATTCCAATAGGACTATTACAATGAAAAATTAAAGCAGGGAATGAAACAGTGGATTCTCTTAGTCTCTTAATATTTTACCTGCTCCAATTTTTAAAAAAATGATGTATCGAATTGTTATATCTGTGATTTTATTGGTACAAATTAGCTTCTGCAATTTCCTACGTAGAAGTGACCAAATTTGAAGAGCTCATTGCTTGTAATGCTTTCATATATGGCGCTGTAGATAGTGATATACTGATAGTGATTTCAATGTGTTACACAGTACAATACTACAGGCAGATCAAATTGTTTCTATTGTTACATTCATTAACTGTATTCACTCATGGTCCAATGAATATATAATTTTATAGCACTTTTATCATATCAAAATGTGCCAATGTCCATCAGAGGTAATTACTGGCAAGTCTAGTGATTGTTTTGTAGGCGAGTATGCTGCCCCATTGTACCAGTAAGTTCCCTCCAGTAAACCACTTAATGGATTGGCTCCAGAATTTCTGAAAAGTTTCCTTCACTGTTGTGAAAAGCCAACAGAGCACATTTGGTCTCAGAATGAGTTTTAATCCACCACTTTCTAGAAGTGATATTTCACATATAAAAAAATCAAGTGAGCTGATTCACATTATGTAACCTTAATAGTCAGCAGTGTGCAGCAGTCCAGAATTAAGTTGAAAATGTACATAGACTTCTAGTCAAAGGCATAAACTCTTGGAATAAGCAGATGACCTTGCCAGTGATAATGAGTTTAAGCTCTTCTGTCAATAATAAAAAAAACTTAACCTTCACTGTTGCTTGAACCCTTTCTGCTATATGGATTTTTCACACTTGTGAAATAACTGCTGTGAATAAATCTCCCTATGCAGACTCATGACACAAACCCACTCTATCACTCCATTTCATAGCTGTAAGCACGCCAATGCACTCGCCCAATGGAGAAGTTTAAATGACCCTTTAAGCATATTGTTTATTACATATTGTCACCAATGAAATACTGTAGTCTTTATTTAAAGATGTCTTGTTGCCCATTTTCTTGCATACTGGTGACAAAAAGTCCACTGTGATTAATCGGTGGTGTGAGCACTCGTCTTGTGTGTCTGCTGGAAAGGCCGGGCTGTTCAAAACATTGTGGGCTCTTGTCTAAAATGGCTGTCAAGGGACACCACAGGACCTTTCACTTACACACAAAAAAATCATGAAATCTTCACAAAGGCAACTGTTCAGTCAGTTCTGAAGCAGTATTTAGAACTGATTGCATAATTTGTAAAAAAAAAGTGCTCAAATGGAGAAAACTCAGGGAGTTGTCAAGTGCCCTAAACAGTACTGTGCGTAATGGTCCCCAGCTCAGTGTATTGGAAACAGAATACTTCTCAGTGTAAAAGCTTAGTGTTTTCGGATTTGTTTTCATTTCTGACATTCTACATGTCCGCACCCATGGTGTATGAGAAGGTAGCCCAAATCCCAGACTACAAAAGCAGCCTTTTCTCCGGGCAATAGACGAAGGATACAAAAGACAACAATGGTTAGCATAAACACTATTTAATGTTATTCATATGCTATTGAAGAGATGGGCGTCGACTCAGTATTGCGGCAAAGCAAAGGCATTGTTGGGAGATGAAAGGAGGCTTAATGAACAGGAAGCATCATTTCAGCAGGCTGACAGTAACCATACAGCAGCAGTATTGTGGCAATGCCATCTACCCTGTGGGTCTTAGGATTAGGGGGGGGGAAAGGGGAAAATAAGAAGAAAGTGCCTAGGAATCCTGTTATATGCAATGGGTTGGGTTGGGTTAAAAAAAACTTGCATCTAAACAGACTCTGATATTGCAGTATTGTGCATGTCTAGACCAGGACTGACTGGCTCACTGAAAATGAGTACTTTTTTTAATATCATGAATGAGTGTTTTTCGTATTGCCACAAGTGGATGCATTTCTATTTCCTCTGTATAAAGCGTGACTCTGCAGGGTCCTTTGAATACTTTAAACTGCTGGATAATTCCGATCGTCAAGTAAAACAACAACAACAAAAAAGTTCACAGAAACTTTTGGCCACATGAGCTTTAAAGAGAAAAGAAAGGTCGGATCCTAATACTTGGAAGAGAGATTGCTCCTTCGCTCCTGCTTTGTTTCCTTCCTTCTGAAGGAGTCGGTACCTTTTCATAGCTGATGAAGCATGTGAGGATTTAAGAAGAGAAAGGGGATGGTGTGGAGGGAGGTTCACAGACAGACCCAGACAGAGGAGGGGGGGGGGGGGGGGGGGGGGCAGGTAGGAGAGACTAGGCAGCCCCTGCGACCCACAGATATCACTCACACATGTAACACATCCCTGAGCATTCCCACAACCGCACCATAGAACAGCCAAATCCTCTGGGAATCCAATGCTTCTTTTTTTGCAATGGCTTTGCCCAGCTGTGCTGGGACCTGGTTTGTGATACGAGCAGATGTGCTGCGATGTACCTAAACCTATCATACATGACAAGATGAGCTTGAATGCCAGAACTGTACTGTATGGGCAGAATTCCCTCTCAAATGTCACAGCCCTTGTGTGTTGGCTGATCTGTGGACAATCCACCCCATCTCTACCCAGGCAAAGGTAGAACAGGCCAATCCCACACTGTACACCCCACACATGTACACCGTTCGGCCGCTTTACTTTGAGAGACAGTCGCTCGGGGTCGTCTATCAAAACGGGTTATGGATTGGAAGTAAACCCTGACAAGCCGAGAGCATCTGACTGACTGACAGGGGTCAGTGTTCATTAGCGATGCCCCTTCAGGCTGCAGAGAAGCTAAAGGAAAGTTTGCATTCCCCACCTATTGAGCGACATCACCAACCCCCAGCCCCCAAAAAGAATCGCATTGTATTTCATATAAATATGTACGTTTGGTCGATAATCCATAGTCGCGGATGATCTGATTGATGGTGTTTGGCTAATAAGGGTGTATGATAGGAGCAGGCGGGTGCAGGGTTGATGTGTTGACAGGTTAGTGTCCCTCCCTCCCTCCCTCTGACCACGCTCAGCCCCCAGCACAAAGTAATCAAAGATGCCGGCAATTTAATCATTGAGAACCTCACTCCAGAGACGACAGCAGTGTCAATAACACACTATGTCATTATCTGTTTGTATTTCACATCGACGGTGTCAAATAAACAGAGTGGAAAATTAAGATTAAAAATATGGTAATTTCATTTCAGTCAGCAGGCAGCACTTACTAGCCCATTATGCTATTGATTACCTTTGAATTCAATTTCTGTTTGAATGCAAACTTTAATCTGTTTTCTTCCGAGCAATTCAACTCCCAGGGGGCTATTTGCAAGTAAGTAACCATTTAATCTGATGGTAACTGGCAAAGCAGTGCCCTAAATAAATTGTATAAATCATCCAGCTCTAACGCACCTCTGCCTGCAATTTCATACAGTTTTGGCACAGCCTGGCTGACGCAGCCAGTGTGTGGATAATTACTAAGTACAAAGTTTTAATAGAGCAAATATGATAAAAACTCTATTATAGCAGGTCGTGTGTAATGAGGAGCAGTTTTTAATTTCGGTATGCCTATTCATGAAAAGAATGGCAGATTGAACAGAGACTCAAAGCTTCAGCAACCTCGCAGGGTAAAGGTGATAGACATCGTAATTACATGGTTAATTTCAGAAATTTACACACGGGTTATGATTTAAAAGAAATCTCTGAGAGCTGACATTTTCATTTTTAAGGAGCCTCTTTATGTGAAATTAATCTGCTGTCTCGTAGCCTTAATTATTTCCAGGCAAAAGGCTGAGAGGAATACAGCATTAACCCTTATCACATTGGAGCCAAGTCAATGCCAGCGAATATTATCAGGAACAAACGGACCATGCTAGCTCGGATTTTGTTTTATTTTATTTCACAAACAATGTACACTAAAATGAACTCTATATCTACACAAAGCAATACGGTGTAATAACCTTTTAGAAGCAAGAGTGAAGGAAGCGGGGGCCAAATGTATGATAAAATGTCCTTACTAGAAACTATATTTGCCTTCAGTTCCATTCATTTTTGTTATAGTCTGTCTGATTGGTTATTAAAACCAATAATAACATTTTAGGCTGTGTGCATTTGCTCCCTATTCTTCGGGATTACATTGCACACATTCTTAGTTAAAACTAGACTTACTAAATAATATATAACCGTATCAAAACAACTGACACCCAATACAGGGGTTTGACAGTCACACGTCTGTCTCACACAGTAAGCATCCCCTTGCTCTGATTCATCACTATGTGTTTTGATCTAGCCAGTGTACATTGTTAACATCACAAATGCAGCCCGTTAATGAGGCAATCTTAATCATCATTGTAACTGATTCTGGTTCTGTTACTTACACCTGTTTGCCCACTAACGCTCAGTCACTGCACTTTACATCTAGAATGATAATAATCCTTGCATTTGACCAAGTGCCTAATTATGGCATTGAGAATCTCAAAATGCTTCACAGAATACAGTGTAAAGTGGATTGACTGTACAGTACTGTATTTTGCGAGTGAAACTATATATATATATATATCATGTGATGCTCAGCGGGAAGCCTCCTGATGTGAAAGCGGCTATACCAAATGTAAACTCATGTTATCAAAATACACTTTAAAAAATGTTCTTTGTAGAGTTCCAGTGCAGTCATATACCACCGACCTGACTGTTCAGCGCCTTGGGACGTCTTCCCGACGTGAAAGGCGCTCTATAAATGTAATTTTGTTGTTGTTGCTAATGGGAATGTATTATGAACACAACAGTGTATGAATGTATTCTTATATTATACGATATTTCACTTTCTAACAGTATGTCTATAACATATATTTCAAATGCTACATTCCACTTGGGTATATTTGCATATTACACACCGTGGCTATACATTTGAACTGTGTTTTATGCAATATTAGTGTATGTATATCTCACATAATGCATTGGATATAACGCGTATTTGAGACGTCTCAAAGCGCTTCTCAACAAATACTGTAAATTGTAGGGATTGTTTACGTAGCATATATCTCATGCAGTGCATGACTTTGTGAGGTGGATTTTAACATGTACTATAGTCAGTAAAATCACGTCAAGGATTTTATTAATAGATTATCTAATAATTAATATATTTGAACATGTCATACACACAAGCACGCACGAGTGCTTCCACATTTCAACATGGGCTGTAAAGCACACATGGCTCACACTAACTCTACAACACTAACTTGCCTTTCTCTATCAAGTGCTCCCTGCACGGAAACCGTGTGCTTTCAGGCTAACCACGTCAGCTCGCAGTATTAATCACATTGACTTGATTAATAGGCACGACAGTAATATACACCATCGTTGTGTTATAAGGTATATTATTTAGAATATTCGCTATATATACACATGCTTCATCAATTCCAATAGAGAGAGAGAGAGAGAGAGAGATGCAGTGCCTGTGATCAGACATCTTTTAAATAAACATGTGAGCATATTTAGCAGCATTTAACAGCAGATAATCTGTGTGGACCAGATTGTTAGATCATGTGGAGAGGCACATTCAGAGCCCAGGCCACCATTGATTGACCAGTCGCATTGGCGGCCAGCCCGGGGGCTGGTAATTGGTGGCCAAGCTTAATTCCGATTATTATTTTGAGATGAAACATATAGGAAGCGCTCGAGAGAGAGGCGAGGGAGCTCAGCCACACAGGGGACATGACGCCAATACCAACATGGGCGTCTCACCCTGCCCCCATTATATCATCGACGAAGGCTGTTCTCTTACAACGCGTAGCCCGGCCGCGCTACTTCGCGACGCAGAAAACATTTGGAAAGCCCCATTCAATACCCATCGTTCACTTTGACAGTACAAAGTTATCATCTCAGATCGCGGCTCTGCTGCCTGCCCTTGATTGAACACGCGGCTACAAATTGGGGACCTCTGACATCCTCTCGCTTTTCATTGAGAACTGTCTTCAAAGTTTCCAGTGGGGGAGAGAACATGAAACCCAGCGGTGTGTCAGAGTCCACTCTTTTCATGGTGTTTGATCCGCAAATAAAATAAATACGACACCGTGTGCGAAACATGTCTGGGTTGTGATTGCTGGATATCATTGGATGGGTGGGTCAGACGGAATGGGATTATTTTATAGACAGTACAGCACGGTGGGGGGGGAATACTTCCAGCTCAATATGATGGACCCACGTGGAGACTGGACTCTGGTTCCCTGGTGGAGTTTGAGCATCTCGGAGAAACGTCGTGCAGAATTTCAGGTTTCCCTCCCATCCCTCCAGCGTCCAGGAGCTGCACACACACACACACGCACACGCACACACACGCACGAAACACACCAGTTGATTGTGTAATCGTAAAGTTCGCCCTTTGTACAAACACAATGGACAGGATTAATATACAACACGGGGGGGGGGGGGGGGAGAATAGATCCCGAATTCAATAAAGCGTTTCAATTGCATCCCTCGTACCCAGTAAAATACAGACCCCAAAAAGCTACGCCGTGTGGCTGGTGATTGGAACATTTGAAGGATGTATTAGCAGCTATTGCAACCTCTTCTGATTTCATGCAGTCAAATCAGTGGTTTACAAACACCGACTGCAGCCAGCAGCGACAGCTCAGTCTGTTCTTGTTTTGTACAGTATTATTTCCATGGCTGTCGAGAATGGTTGGTATTTTTTTCGCTGAAAGCCCCGGAGGGTGTGTGTGTGTGTGTGTGTGAGTGAGTCAGACAGATAGATGACTGGAGATGGTGAGCGAAACACTATCATTATAAAGTTTTAAACACAAAGCTGCCTCTCTAATTATAATAGAACAAACACTGAGCTGACATCAAGCTTTCAGCAGCACCAAATCATCTTTGTTTTGTACACTCCCCTCCCAAACCAGTCATTACCCCCAATACATCTTGTAATTATTTGGCCCATGATGGAGATATGTTTTGCATGTATTGCAATGCGTTGCTATCATATTCCCGAACACCTCCTTCTCTCTATATTCACCACACTGGTTTTTTTAAAAAACATTTCCAATGATTTAGAGGCGTTTTTTGAAGCAGTTTGCTCAATCATGCAGATTGCTCTCTCTTCCTCAGGTTACCCGATGAAATGTCATTTCAAATGAATTTTAAACGAATAATGATTGAATGAATGAATGAATGAATGAGGCTGAGTCGCTTTTATTATTATTATTATTTGTGTAAGAGACAGACACGTTCACAGAGAGGATTGATCCGTACCTGTCAATAGATCCTCTAGACCGCGTTTCTTGCGTAAATTCTGCTTGTGTTTGGTATCCCGTCCACTCCGCTTCTTCAAGGGGTTCAGATTGCAAACTCCCAGTGTCTATTAGAGTTAACAGAGGGGAAACTCATTGGAAGAGCCGACCACACAACCCCTCTCTGCTTGTAAACCGCAAACACAGACAGGGATTGGAGTCTGGTACTGTATTTGCCAACAGTCTGAGATACCCCAGAGAATAGCCAATATTGACATCAAGTAAAACAAGAAACATCACAGGTCTCAAATTGGTACATAAATATAACAATCCTTTATTTCGTTCACCTTATTCCCTTTCCACCGTGAGGACATTTCAGGAAGTCAACAAAACAAGAACAAATTATAAAAGTCTTCAAATCTCACTGGGTACCAGCCGATAGCTCATTTTCATTAAAATAAATCCAATACAATATACACAAGTGTTCCCCCCCCCCCCCCCCCCCCCCCCTCCCACCACCACCACCAGCCTTCACACACACACACAGTTCATTCAATATACTGTATTGCAATATCGCTAGACATTAAATCACTGGGTTTGATCGCGGGAGCCTGACGTTGGTGATTTTGTTGATCTCTGCAACACCTCCACTTACACAACACGATCACAGTTACAATGAAGAAAACCTTACACTAAATCTGAATTGCAGTACACAATACAGTACAGTAAAGAGCACGGCATTCTGCAGTGGGTTGAAAGACAGCAGCACAACTGGGAGTTAAGGTGGGGTTGAGAAACCTGGTTGTGGTCTGGTGGTTCCTGATGTTATTCCAACTTCTCATGGGTCACTACTCACTGCCTTGAAACAACCTGCCCTCTATTCACTATCCTGCAATAAGGAATTGTTAACTGCTATTAGCATCTATTGGACCTACAGCACTGCCTATGTAGATGCAGTCTGTGTACTGTGTTTTTTTTAACAAGAGTTTGAATTTTTCTTTGCCTGTAGTGTGTGTTATGCTGGGCAGTAATGACCATTGTACTTTATTTATTTGACACCACACATTGATCTATTGTCTATTGTGATAATTCATTCAAACTTTAGCTTAGTGTTGATCAACTCACCAGGAAACAGCACAGTTACTGTATATCCATAGAATAATCAACCTGAAAGCGTTGCTAAATCACTGGAGCAAAGACTTTGACAGCATAAGGCAAACCACATATAAATAGGCTACCATGGATAAATACACAATTTGCAATTGCTGAGAAGTTTGGCAATCTTATACCAAACGAATTGCCTTACTTTTTCTATCTTAAAAATAAATTTTGTCTACAATGTAATTGATTGTCACTTGCTTACTTATGAAATAATCTCACAAAAATAATTGACATTTATTTAGTGTCTTTTACAGAAAAAGGACTTGTCAAAGTTAGTCGATTGACGGATCGCTTTTCCGGAGGTAACAATCCCTTCAAAAAAATAATTTGGTCACTCAGTGCACGATTGTTTGTGGGACACCACAAAACAGTCACTCCACATCACTCCAAATTCTGTGAAGCACTTTGACATTTCTCAATGATGTGATGAGGCACTATTTCACCCTCCACCCTTCAACTATCAGGTTGGGTAAAATTATAATTTTTGTAAGGTAATAGTTAAATGTTTTCCAACTGGTTTAATAAGCAACTCTGATATTGTCTGAAAAAATATCATACTGTATCTAGTTCCTGGGCAGATGACATGCGATGGTACAATTTTCTTTGCAAGTAAGCTCAATGGAATGAAATGAAGCAGGTTGGTTGATATTTTTAAAATTAACCCTTACATTTGGTATATATCAGGAGGATGTTCCAAAATCATTTCACAGGATATATTCTAAAGTGAAGTTACAGTGTTTCGTGGGCAAAATGCACTGGAATAAAGGGTGGAGACATAATGCAAATTATCGTAAAACGGATCTTATATTCACTGCTCAGCTTTTGTCATTTCACCTTTCTCTGCAGTTCAAAGGCTAAGAGGTAGCTGAGTAGTTTAGTTACCATTTTAGAAATCTCTTGAACTTGCATACTGTTTGAATGTCAACAGGAATGAGGTCCACTTGATTGGCTTGTGTCAGCGCCTTCACACTTCAGGCACCGGCAGCATCAACCTGCATGGTTGCACACTCAACCTCACCAAGCTAATCAGGAACCTAGGTTGTTCGATCCTCAACTGTCTTTCCTCCACCACATCCAAGCCATGACCCGCTCTGCCTTCCCTCACTTCTGTAATAATGCCCGACTCCGCCACTACCTCATCCCTCAGGCTGCTGAAACTCGCATTCACGCCTTCATCACATCCCGGCTCAACTACGCCAAAACCCTGCTTGTCGGCCTTCCCAATTCCTTCCTCCATAGGCTGTGGCCCATGTCCCCTACCGCTCCAAGCCTCGTGACCCCATCTCCCCCATCTTCGTCTGACTCCACTGGCTCCCCATCATCACGAGGATTCAAGATCCTGTTCCTCACATTCAAAGTCCTCCATGGCCTTGCTACACCCTACCTCTGAGATCTCCTAATCCCCTACCAACCTACCCACCCACACTGCTCAGCAGACTCCGGCCTGCTCCACATACCCTGACTCACCTGTTCCACCATCGGTGGGTGAGCTTTCAGCCACTCTGTCCCCAACCTCTGGAACTCCATCCCGCAGTCCCACTGCCTCGCCGCAGCCTCCGTCAAGTTCCACCTCAAGATCCTCCTCTTTGACAGTCCCATTGGTCACCCCAAATTCCCCCCTTGCCCTCCACTCTGCCTGTCCCCGACTCGGGTCTGAAACAATGCTGTCCGGTGCCTTGGTCGTCCTCCTGATGTGAAAGACGTGAAAAAGTGTAATCGTGTTATTTAACAGCTCTCAGAACAATCACTTTCTGTGTGCTTTGTCTCATAAAATAGTACAATTATAATTTCTGTATTTGATGTAGCATCTTTCACATCAGAAGGATGTATCAAAGCGTTTCACAAGTTTGTGTATAGTGACTATTTAAAGGTCAATTTAAGTACAATTGTGCCCCACCAATAGTCACAAAGTTAATGAGCAATTTTAGTTTGGGAGATTTGTTGCTAGGAATAGCAGAAACTACCCCCTCTTTGAATAGTGCCATGTGACCTTCAACATCCACCTGTACAGGCAGATAGGGCCTTTAATTTGATAACTTAACCAAAGGCCAAGCCAGTGAATGTGGTAAGAGAATATGGATTGGGTGATGTTTCACACCTCCCATAATAATAAATCTTTGCAGATGATATAGTGCCTTGCTTAAGTGCTTCAAAGTTTATTTGTTGTAAAAAGTATAATGTCATCAAATGCAGCAGCTAATTTGCAAAGAGCAATGCTTTTTTAAACAGTGAAGTAAGCAAATTCTTTTTTTCAAATCTGGGAGACTGTTGGCTCGGATTTTAGGAGAAACCCCATTCCCTTTTTAAATAATACCACGGGGTCCTTAATGTTCAACTGAACAGGTAGATAGCACATTGATTTAATACATTATTAGCAGGATGGTATATCTGATAATACAGTACTCTTCCAGCCCTGTATTATTAGACTGTCTGGAGTCAGACTCTGGATTCAACGTCCCAATGTGCGGTTTGAACTCACAACTTATTCACACAGGCACCAATTGGGCCAGGCTGCAAATGTTACCTCTCCTGACATCTATGTGCATGCATTTTCCAACAGAGGTTATGAGATAGTGAACTAGTTTCATTGCCAGGAGACTCAAGCAAAGTATTGTATCATAGTATACTGCTGTCCATCTCAGCTCAGCCAATTTAGCAATGACGAGAATCCGAACCTTCCTCTTCAATCTTTGGTGGTGGCATTACATTTCATAGAGAAATTCCATAGCATAACTTTGCTATCAAAGCTACAAATATTCTCTCAATTTTAATGTCATCATGTTCATAAACTAGAACTCTTGATTTAAATTTTGCTAGGAAAACAAATTATAATTGATTTATATCTAGGAGTGTCGTTTCCACCCACCCCACCCCACCCATGACATGTGGTTTGCAACTAGAAGTGACAACCAGTACATTGAATTACTTTTCATATATCTTACACAGGATATAACTATACAGGATGTGGAGTCCTGTAGCTCAGTGGTTAAAGCATTCAATTTCAGGCTGCGTAAAACCTTGGGCAAATTTCCTGAGTCCACTAGCATAATAATAATAAGTTAAAAAATACAATATTCTTCATTTCAATCCACGACTGTTGTGGAATACTGCTGTGCACAATTTGCTGGCACATTTCACCCACAAATATAGTCAATTCACTTTACAGTATATTCTGAAGTGCTTTGGGATGTTCAGTGGACGTGATAAGGTGCTATATCAAATGTGAAGATTATAATTATATTATTACCTTCAATTATGATATAAGAAAATGCCACTGCAATATACTCACTTTTTTTTTCTGCCTTGGAGGTAATTATATAAATGAGGACAAACATTAAGTTCTTTCACCAGCATTTTTTTAAATTGAACTAAATTTCAGCTGAAACATTACAAAAAATGTAACAAAAAATCAACATATTTCAAATCAGAACCTGAATCAGCCATTATGGAGAGCAGTACAGATGCCACACACTCAGATGTGCAGCTCCACTTCAAAACTGATTACAAAACCAAGTCAAATCTATTTAATAATAGTCCTTTTAAAATTACATTCAGGTTCAACAAGTCACATTTGCAACAAATTCTAGTTAATGGATACTCCAAAAGTGAACTTTGGTTCATACTGAATATACTGTACACCTATCCTTGGAATCTGGAAGTTCCATCCAATGCTGTGCAGACACAATAGATCATATTTCATGAAGTAACATGGATACAGAATGATTTTCAACAAGGCAATGCATACATTGAGCATCAAGCATATGCAGGGAAATAACATGTTGTGGATGAAATGCGTATAAAGCATATGGAATAGGCCAAACAAAAATAAAACAACTGCCAGTTTCTTCGTTTTTCTTATAATCTTACCACAACTGGCATATGGTGGGTTATACACACTTTTTGTTTTCAGTTCAAACCATATTCCAATGCTTATATCAAGGATGCACAAAGATTGCTGACAATTTTAAGAAGAATGGGATTCAAATTAAATACAGCAAATATTCAATTTAAATTATGCTGACACGGAAACTACAATTCCAACTCATTCCAAATTATGGCCAAGTTTTTAAATGGGTTTAAGTACTGTATCTCTGCAGAAGAGTTTTAAAACAGAGTTTTTTGTTTGTCTGAGCAGGAATGATATGAAAGTACCAGTAGCATTAAAAACAAAATCTCCATGACTTCTGCTCCTCTACATGGTTTGTGGTTTATGAACTCACTCATGCTGCTGATTGCTATCTTTGCTTTCTACTAAGTATCTTGAACATTATTCAGCAAAATCAAGTGCATTTTGTAACTTATTTTGAATAATGAATACAGATAAAAATAAAAGGTATCTCTAATTTAAACTGCATCTAAATGACTGATGAATCTCATAAGATACCGATTTGGATAACGATACAATTGTAGCCGGATGTAAATTTTTAGTAAAAAGGACATTCAACAAGGTCCAAGGTCTATGCACATATTTAAAATTATATCTGATTTTGAGGGCAGTCCGTCAAAATCCCATTTAAAAAAAATCCAGCTAATGATTTTTTCTAAAACAGGTTGCAGGCCTATTACTTAAAATATTCATGTCCTGGTTAAAAAAAAGTCAAATAAAATTGCAAGGCTTCAGTGGATGAGTGTTCTTAAATATTCTATGTGAATATTGGGATGTATAATGAGAGGTCCAATTCAGATCTTTTGATAACTACTACCACATTAGGTGTGGAAGTCCCTTTTTTTCACATAAAGAGAGTGAAATTATGTATCAAAGGCAATAGGAGACCAGAGAACAGTTTACTTTTCTAATACTAGAAAACCTGTAGCCAGGAAATATATGTTTGCTATTGTTATTTATGAAAGGAGATAATGCTTTTCTGATACTGGTATGAAACCTAGTTTTCATTTTGTGTTGGAGGGCACCAAAGGTATATTCCTGAGTGACAATATAATGAGATGAAAGATTTCCAGCAACAACAATGTCTATTTTTGATTCATAGTTTAACAATAAGGTAATGTTTTAACACAGTGCCTCCTAAAATGAAAATTCAAACCTGTTTATTGGTTTTACAGAACATTCCTTGTTCTTTAATCAAATCACCAACATTCATTTATTATCACAAGAGATCTTTTTTTTACCTCCTGGCCACGACATGTACTCATGACCTGACATCAAGCTGTTAGCTGAAAGGAGTTTGGATGTGAAGATCAAATGATAAAACTCTACCGATTAGATGATAGAAAAGCACTCTTTTGCCATCAAACCTATTTTCTAAAATGACCGTATCTATTCCACCATCTCCCTTGGAGGAAACGATTGCAGTCAGAACATTCTCTTTCTGTCCCTAGTGCACACAGCTTGGTTGATTAGGATTCCTAAGAAGTGAAATGATTGCGTGACGGTCTGCAGCTATGACATCCTGAAGCACTTGTCCTAACCTAGAAAATGCTGAATGTAGGGACATATTTAGCAAGGGTCTCCATTTCTGTAAGCTAAAAAGGGCAACGTATACAACTGGTTAGACTGCACCATAGTAACTTAGTTGTCTTGGACAACATATTCATGTTGGAGGCACAATTGGTGGAAGTTTTACCAAATGATATTCATTCCAACACTTCAGATGAAATACAAACGTAGTCAGTAATATAAGTCTTTATGTTTGTACTCTTATCACATTGGAGTTTTATCTTCTCAGTAAGTGACTGATTGGAAAAGAATGACACAAATGGACAATTGAAACTAATGATATTTAGTGAGAACATGGAAACAAAAGATATGGTATTTGGAAAATAATGTTGGTGATTAGAATGTCGAATTTGGAGTTTCTACATTGTATTTATTACAATATCTTCACAAAATACAAGTGGTATAACATAAATTATTTGTATGAACTAATACATACATGTACAGACAGAAGAGGCAAAAATAAACATATACACATACTTATGTTGCAACCACAAATTCAAACAATTTATTGTTGAATCTTGTACCCACTTTTATTTAGTAGGCCACAAGGTTCATAAGTTTCCTGAATTTTTAATCAGGAATAATTCACACTCGGCATTTTATCTATAAAAATGGAGAATAAAATACAAGTCAAACAGCAGTGGACAGATAAATGGAGTTTCAGAGTGAATCTAGTTTAAAAATATATTGTTGTCAATCAACTCTGAGTTCAGATGAACATATATAGACACAAACGTTTCCTGAGCTTTTCAAGTGCTTTGAGACGCTACCCTGCATGGAGAGTGCTATATAAGTGCAAGTTGTTGTTGTTAAATAATTATTTAGGTCTGTGAACAAATCCATAAATGGGGCAAGTCATTTGATTGTAGCTGAACACATACTTTCTCTTCCCTAAACGTTCATTTTCTCAAGCTATTCACTGCAGAGTCTAAAAATTATTTTGCATGTAGGCAATTTGTAGCATTTACAAATTTTCAGTCTTTGCATCTTTTTGGAAAGCCACTCATTAAATGCACAATGTTTTGCTTCAATTGTTTTTCTAATGTATTTATCATTTGCTGTGTTTTCTGTTTTAAAGATATATATATATATACAGTAGAAGCCCGTTTATCTGGTACCCGCGGGATCTGGCCAATGCCGGTTAAATCGCCTGCCGGATAGTTGGGCAGCCCGCGGCCGAAAACCCACTACAAAAAATGTAAAGTTCTTTTAACACACACCATACACACCAGTCTGAGTAATAACAGAGAATAACAGAATATTTTATTCGTACTTATTGTTAAAACTACTCTCTTGTGCTTCTCACCTTTACTGATTGAGGTTTACAGTCCAGCGATTTTTAAAAAAATGAAGCCAAACGGGTGAAAAAAACGGCAGCGCGATTTTGAAGTCTCGAGACTTTACAAGCTGCAAGCCGATGCCCTAGACTTTACTAGCGGCAAACCGAAATACTGCACCTGCGCGACAATTTGGGTTATCGGCTAGCGTTATCGGCTTGCCGCTACTTTGACTTTAAAGTCGCGCTCCGTTTTTTTCACCCACTCCATTTTAAAAAGAATCCCTGGACTATAAACCTCAACCGCAGCATCATGGCTTCAAGCGCCGCATCTACCAGCAAAGATAAAAAGCGCAAGAGAATAGCTCTAGCAGTACGTACCAATACAATATTCTGTTATTATGTTATTATTTATGCATTTACAAATAAATGTTCCTCTGCTATTGTTCCGGATAAGTTCAGGTTTATCGAATGGGGACTTTTTTTTGGCGTGCCAGTTATACGGAAATGCCGGTGCATCGAGTTACGGATAAACGGGCTTCTACTGTATATATATCTATAATATATATATTTCTAATAAAAATTTTAATGAAAGGAACTAAACATTGAAAACTCATGTTACCTATATGAAAGTAGATGTTAAATTGTACTTAATCATGGCCTGAAATCTACCCAAACAAACCCAGCCTTTTTTGCTCATTAGAAACTAAGGCATCTCCATGAAAAATCCTATTGTAGTAAGTGTAAGCAGATGACATATTCAGGTAATTTTCTCTTGAATAATTTCAAGCACTATGTTATTTTTCAATCTCTGGATGAAGTGATAAATGTTTGGGCAAACTGATCACAACAACATCAAACATCTTAAATTTAAAAAAAAGTGTAAACTAATTTCTTCAACAACATGAGTCAATACTGCAAACATAAATGTAAGACAATGGATGCAATCAAATAGCAAACCAAGAAAACATAAACAAAATCACATCTAGCAAAGTAATTAACTACAAAGTTCTTTGTATATTTCTTGTAGATTATTGCTCTACCTCTTCCCTTTTATTATAAGGTATATCATACCATCTACTCGACTAAGGTACAGTAAATTGCAGAATGGTCCACCTAATACCTTAGTATAGACCATTTAATACAAGCTTTGGTTGTATTGCTGTCACTAAGGCACTTTAAAAAAGTGTAGAAAGCTATTTCAGTTCAAAGACTGTAATTGATTTATCACAAAATTTACTATAAAACAATAATTTTAAAAATAAGGTTTCATTGTCATGAAGATCAGATTTACATTCTGAAGCAACAAAGTGCTATTTACACTCATTACATATGGTGCTTTGCTTTGGTGCAGATGAAGGTGGTCCGAATGCAACAACATTTATGACTCTTGTGATCAACCACCTTTTTAAAAAAAAATTACATTCGATTTCACTTGTAGCTCATTCAGTTTTTTCGTCAAACTAATATTTTCAAAAATGATACAGAATAAATTTTCCATTTAACTGCTGAACTCTGAATTAAATCTTCATGAAAACTGAAGTGTAGACCTTTATCACAGATAGCCTGCAGTTCATCTGAAGAATTAATAATAGTAATAATATTCACTGCTGATGACAAATGATGACATGAGATGCTAATAAGTAAACTTTTAGAAAGAGTTTTTTTTAAGAACGAAATGTAAATCTTGGTCACCACGGTCTGTATTTTTCAAGGAAGAACCACTAAACGGTAGTTTACTTGGAAACAACTTCACTGTAATTTTATTGGAAATTCTCCCGGATTTTATTAATTGGCAATAGGAATCACTATTGTTGGCAGGTATCCCAGAGCAAATTAGCAAGAATGTGTCTCTTTCGCTCTCTCCTCCTTTCCCAATTCTAAATTTTGTATACATTTTTGCACAATTTATTCCTAACAAAAGTTCAATTTTTATTTGGCAGATTACTTACTGCCTGTTTAAGTATTAGAGTCCATTGCAAGCAAACAAAGAAAAAAAATGAAATAAATGCAACTTTGTTTTGGATTCATATTAAGAACTGGTAAATGCAACAAACTAGTAAAATCAGGCCCAGAAACTGAAAGATGCAACTTATTTTGTGCAAATGGCTTCTTCTTCAGCCTAGAAAATCTTTTCAGAAAAATCTTACGCCTTAAGAGGCTTTTATACCGTTGTAAACTACAGACACACAACTCCGATATATTTCTTCTTTTCACAGCGCTGTCTCAAAGAGAATATTTTCAGATGATACCATCGCTGAACCATTGACTAGTGTTTCACTATTTTGTGTTCTTTCTGAAGCAGTCTTTCTCAAATATACCTGTCAAAATAAAGAAACAGAGTTGTGAAATCTTTTTCCGAAAATATTTCAGTAACTCTTGTAACTCCGTTTAACAAGGCAATTAAACTGACAGTTCAATACTTCAGGAATTTACAATTGTTTGCTTTATGCTGTTAAATCGCTAAAAAAAATGACAATAATAATCCTTGTACTTGATATTGTGCTTTTCATGTCTTCAAGATGTCTCAAAGCGCATCATAGAATATACTGTAAAGTGAATTGACTGTATATTTGTGGACAAAACGTGGTAGTCAATTGCACACAGCAGTGTCCCACAAACAGTCGTGGATTGAAATGACCAATTCATTATTTTTTTGAGGGATTAATATTAGGTGTGCAGAATAAGGAAACTTGCCTAGGGTTTCACCCCACTTGGAATCCAAGGCAAGTGCTCTAATCAGTGAGCTACAGGACTCCACTGCAAAGTACTACAAATTGCGCACAAATTCTCAGCTCGTAGAAAACTACTCACCACGAACTGATCACTAAAAATAACTATCCTTTTTGTTACAATGGAAAATGTCATTATAATTAACCAAATGATTTGTATTTCTGTGTTTGGTGAATGAAAGTATAGATGAAGAACGGAACATACATCAGAACCCCATTATGAAGTGCTTCAACACAGTGTGGGTTCACTTATTGTACAGTAAACCCCAACATTTACTTAGCCACATGTGAAAATGAAATTAAAACAATGAAAAGAAAGTTATTTTCAATGTGCGATGCAAACAAAATATTTGCTTGGGGCAGTGGAGTTTGAAAATATATTGGATTACTGGCAATGACGGTGATAATCTGCACACATCGGCAGGTCAGGTCACTGATGGGATAAACCTTGTAAATCATTTCCCTCCCGTGACCTCTTCTCCACATCCCTATTAATTGTGGAAAGTGGTCAACTCCGATTTTTCATCAGGTTCTTAACACAATGTGAAAATGCAAGGATTCTACTGTTTACACAACTACTGAAGAAAAAAAGAATGCAGTCTGAAACTTTAAACTGTGCCAACCATTTTACAATGATACAGTAATTGTAATAATTATTGATTGTACACACTGATACATTTTAATATTTTTATCAATATCAAGTGCCATGAAAAAAGCATTGCTTCGATAAGCAAAATCATTTCATGCAGTTGAAATTGAAAGATAAATGGAAAACTGGGTAACAAAAGGTAAGTAAATCTAGTTCTTGCACAAGGATTTCTCATTTTCTAACATGAAATGAACAAAATAGGTTCCGACAGTAATATCAGATTAGAAGCGCAACATTGTCAGAAGCATGACTGACAAGTGTAGATACTTCAGTATTATTTGTATTAAATCTCTGCATTGAATTTGTTGCATAAGTCAGTTATTTGAGTCAGTAAATCGGAGTTACTAAGAGAAGAGTTACAATGGAAAAGAGAAGCAAGCTGACAATAAGCGAACCAAGCAACATCTTGAAAATGTAAAAAAAAGTGATACTGAAGTAATAAGGCAGTCATACGCTGAGCCTTTGAATTGTTATATTCTATCAAATTCTACTTGTTCTGGGACAGATGTAGGTCTCCTGATAAACATTTGAACTGAATATAAAGGAAATGAAATGTTATCAGCATTTTACTGTCCTATAATGGTCACATTCCGGCCATTGCTCAGTTGCTTGGTATCTTTTCTCTGACAGGTATACATAACAAAAATGAACTGGTGTCGAGGCTACTTCAGCTTTATCTGAAATGTATTCAGTAGAAAGAATGCATTAATAAAAGATGTATTTACACAAATAAAATGAAATCCTTTTTGTCGAGTTCCATAGAGAACCCAGTTTTACGAAAACATGATTATCAAGACTCCAGAATTAATCTGATTTTTGCCGTAAAGGTCAGTTTTAATGTGGTGTCAGACAGCAGATAATTTAAGCTTTCCATAAGATCTCAAGGGATTTCTACAGAAACTTCACTTTTTATTCTTTATAAATGCTCAAAATGATTTATGTTATTGGAAGAATATTGTGATTAAATCTAATATGGTTTGCAAATTTTATACAGCTCTTTAGAACAGCCAGGATTAGAAAAGAACATTATGCATTCAAAGGGACAATGCAAAAAGAAAATAATATCAACCAAGTAGACACCATTGCCTATTTACTTACTCAGGTTGCTCCTGCTTGACCCTGGATAATAACCACACTGTTATGAAGTACTGTATTCTGTTTACACTATAACCTACAATAACCTACAATATTATTTGAATGTGAAAAATATTAATTCTATTTTGGCTTGGTCCAATGCAATTAGAATACTTTTGCATCTTTACACAAAGTACTGTTTTTTTTTTAAAAAGCCAGATTTTGTTAACCAACATGAAAGGTATTAGAGCTAGAAACATAGGCACATTCAAACCATACATTTTCACAGCTCACTATTGTATTAATTTATATTTCTAGAATTAATAGTGATGCCCTAGTGAGCTACATTTTGGGTTTTAACCTCCTTCTGACCTTCCAATCAAGCAATAGTATGATAGTTTTAGTATATATGTGTCAGAGCGATGGGTCGGAGGGGGAAAAAAATACAGAGCATATTATGACAGTTTATTTAAAAATACTGGTGAGTGAAATTTCTGCTGCCTCTACGTGGAGTTGATTTGATGGTGTGTACTAACAATAAGAATATACACATTCTGACTAATTTAGGTTTGGTGTCTAAGGGAAGGATATGAAATTAAAATCAGTCCCTACAACTACAATAACAATGTACATTTATGTCGTGCCTTTTGCATCAGGAGTATGCCTCAAAACAATTTACATTGCTGCGTGGGTAACTGAGCAGGAGGGTGAGGTGGATGGGGAGGGGAAAGATAACTGAAAGTGCAGTGAAAGAGGTAAGATGCAAGTCTGAACTTTACTAGACATGAGATCAAATATTTAGTTATGAAATAATATGTGGGGAGTAATATCTGTAGCTCAGTGGTTAGAGCAAGACAGTGGACTAAGGTTTGATTCCCAAGCAGAAATGTTAGGCAAGTTTCCTTTCTCCACATGCCTCTGTTTACTTGGCAATACAGAGCAACCCAGTTGTCAGTTAGAGGATTGCTTTTCTCGGGGTTATAATTTCTTTAACAAAGAATAATTTGGACATTCAAACCACGACTGTTTGTAGGACACCGCTATGCGCAATTGGCCGCTGCAATTCACCGACAAAATACAGTCAATCCACTTTACAATATTTTCTGTGAAGCATTTTGATATGTCTCCATGACATGATAAGGCGCTATAAGGATTAATATTATTAGAGCAAATATTACTGCATATCTCTATATCATTCAAATCAGTGCATCAACATAAATGAGAACTGTGACCCTAATGAGCTGGTTTTGCAGGGTGACCTATTATTCTTATTTTAATATTTCTACCCATTTTAGATATATTTTGGTGAACTGTGGCAGCCAGATGAAAAAGCACTGTTAGCAAAAAGATTAGTCCAATTTCAGAAAGCCACTTATAGATTATAAAACACCCCCTCATAAAACTAATTTTAAAGTGTACAATAAGCTCAATGTGTTTTCATTAGATATATCCTATGTGCAGTGTAAAAGCAGAGAAATAGACATTGAGGGATTAGTTTACTCCGAATGATAAAAATAGGAATCTTTACGCTTTGGTAATTTAAGAAAAATCCCATTATAGACCTAGGGAAAAGATGACTACTGTGAGAAATCAGCGTAAAATGAAGGCCAATGAATTGCTGGTTTTTAATGCCTAAATGTACCTTTTTGGCCACCTCGAACAAAGATGCCACTTCAGCTTTGCCCAAGTATTGCACCATCTTGGAGAGCTGACTATTTTTGTTCTTTAGAAGAAGGTAGGGTTCATCATATTCTGCAACTCTTCCTGCATCTAACACCTGCAGTCAACAACAACATCAAAATTACATTTGTATAGTGTCTTTCACACCACGAGGACATCCCAAGGCACCGAATGAGACCCAAGGTGTGTATTTAATATTTAAAGCAGTCAATATTTAAAGCAGAAATGGTCAAGTTGCATTGTTAAAAAAGGACATTTCCAGGGTTTGTATAAAATACGGTTAATAGAACACAAAATAATTCATAGTAAACAGAAATAAAGAGAAAGACACTGCTTTGTGTTTATTCCATGGTTGTACTGTGTTTCAAAGCATAATCACACGTAAAATTTAGAACTCTCAGCACAGCACATTATGGGTTGATGTACATTCAATTTGTTTCCAGTATATACAAAACAAATCAGAATACAAGACTGCAAATCCCAGTGGCAAAATAGAGGCCCAATGGCGGGACGTGAAGGAGGCCAGGGAGGGGGCGAGGCGGGGGAACTACGGGATGGAGCTCCAGAGGTTGGGAACAGAGTGGCTAGCATGCCAAAGCCTGCTGAGCGAAAGGGGCGGGCAGGTTGGTAAGGGGATAGGAGGTCACAGATGTAGGGTAGGGTGAGGTTGTAGAGGGCTTTAAATGCGAACACCAGGATCTTGAATTGGATCCTCTGGAAGATAGGGAGCCAGTGGAGTCGGGCGAGGATGGGGGAATTGGGGTCACGGAGTTTGGAATGGTAGAGGACATCGGCTGCAGAATTCTGGACTATCTGCAGCCTGTGGAGGAAGGAATTGGGAAGGTCGACCAGCAGGGCGTTTGCACAATTGAGCTGGGATGTAATGAAGGCATGGATGAGGGTTTCAGGGGTTTTGGGAGTGAGGTAGTGGCGGAGTTGGGCAATGTTGCAGAGATGGGGAAAGGCAGAGCTTGAATGTGGGGGAGGAAAGATAGTTGAGGGTCAAACAAGAAACCTAGGTTCCTGACTACCCTCTGGAACTTCTTCTTAGCTCCTCCAGGGACACTGCTTGTTTGAGGGACATTGCTGTGTAATGTAAAGCTTAAACATACAGTCACTACACTTAACAGTAAAATCCTAAGAAATGTTTTGAGATGTATTCCAATGTGAAAGGTGCAACGTATATCAAATGTAAGGATCATTATTATTAAAAAGTCTAGCCCGTCAACCAGGCCTCTGGTCACTTTCCTCCTCTCCACCCTCCCTGATCAGTCAGTAGTTAGGTAAGCAAGATGATTGCTTCCAGGGAGACAGTGTGCAAACTGCATACCATTTCCAACAATCCATCCCTGGGATTTCCATGTGTAGATATGATGCATGGAAATCTCAGCTTGGTTTGGATATTCTTAAGCATGGTTATTATGCATATAAATACAAGTAGTACTACAATGGAAGGGGGTGTCATATACAGGTCAAACGGCCAAACTGGTTGTGAAGACATGACCTGCTGCTGTTTCATCATAGCGTAGTTTCATCAATAAGACTCCCAAAAAGCATAGCAATGCCAGGCAGCTGCACAGGAAAAGAGGAACTTTTATATGAAATCTTTCCTTTCTAATGGTTTGAAGAATAATAGGTTATTGATCACAAACACAGATGTCTTTTTTATGTCTCAGAAACAAAGGCAAACAAATGCAGTATATGTGGTGAAGCCACGAAAGTACGGCTACAGCTCAATCAGTCATTCACTGGAGTTTGAAGTGCATGTACTCAGACACCATGAATAAGTAGCCCAATATCCCCTAGTGTTCTAATTTAATTACTCGTAACTTCTTTGCCACATTTTTATCTGCACACTTCATTGTAGAGTAAAAGTTAGTTAGACTTGTTAGCAAAATAGATGTCCACAGTATTAAAGGGACAGTGGCAGCATAGTGGCAGAACTGGGCTGGGGGACGGAAAGCAGAGTTGTGATGAACGGTTGTTTTTCTAACTGGAGTGTGCAGTGGTGTCCCCAGGAGTCGTTATTGGGACCATTGCTGTTTTGGGTTCATATAAATGACCTAGATTTGAGTATTGGGAGTGCAATTTCCAAGTTTGCAGATGATACAAAGCTGGGAAAGTAGTAAACTGTGAAGAGGTTAGTAGCAGACTGGAAGAGGATATACAAAAGATTAGTAAAATGGGCAGGCATGTTGAAGTTTAATGTGGATAAATGCGAAGAGACACATTTAGGGGGGATGAATGAGGAGAGGCAATATGAGCTAGATGGTAGAATCTTAAAGGTGGTGAAGGAACAGAGACCTGGGGATTCACATAAATAAATCTTTGAAAGTGGCAGGACAGGTAGATAAAACTATGACAAAGCATACAGGATATTAGGCTATACAAATAGGGGCATAAAAGTTGGAAGTTATGATGAACATTTATTGAACACTGGTTAGGCCTCTGGTTAGGCCTCAGCTGGAGTAGAGTGTTCTGTTCTGGGCACCACACTTTAGGGAGGATATCAAGGCATTGGCAAGTGTGCAAATGAGATTTACCAGGATGGTACCAGGAATGGGGAACTTCAGTTATCAGGAGAGGCTAGATGAACCAGGATTATTTTCTTTGGAGCAGATAAGGTTAACACAAACAACAAAATTACATTTGTTAAAGGAGACTTAATACAAGTTTTCAAAATTATGAGGGAATTCGATAGGGTCAATAAGGAGAAACTTTCCACTGGCGAGTGGGTCGGTAACCCGAGGACACCAATTTAAAATAGTTGTTAAAAGAAACAGAGGGGAGGTGAGGAGAAATTGTTTCACGCAGAGAGTTGGGACATTCTCCCAACACGAAAGGCACAAATTTATTTGTTGTTTTTGTTTGAATCTGGAATGCATTGCCTGAAAGCGTAGTGAAAGCAGAGTCAATAGTAACTTTTAAGAGAGAAGTACAGTAGATAGTTATTTGGGGAGGACAAGTTTGCAGGGCTATAGGGAAATCGTGGCTCTTTTCAAAGAGCCGACACAGATACGATGGTGCTACATAATACAGTACTATGATTCTATGCCAGTCACCCTGGAGCTTAAGAAAGCTCCACCTTGTCGAGGGCACAAACAACAGGGCAGTGAACAGTGGGACATATTTTAAATGAGTATCAATGCAGCATTCCCACTTCAGCACTTTATCCATTAAATGCCACAGACCCACAGTGCAACTTAGTGCCTGTAGCAGCAGACAAATAATAAAATTTTAAAGAGTTATAACAGTGTGTGCATCTCAACTTGTAAATTCAGGATTGCCGAATAATTGTGGCATTTTCAGTTTGTGCACTGAGTGTCAGATAAATTATCATTTTCTTATAAATATAACTGCTCGAATGCTAATAAATATTTAATTGTGAAGTGCCTTGTTTCTGCAGTTACCCAGCACCCAAACTTGCATCTATTTAGCCTTGCAGCTGTTATGAACATAAAGGCTACTTCACTAAAGTATAAAAGGCTATTTCACGAAAGAAGTCCAACTCATAGGCACATGCCTAACGTGGATTTAACCGTAATTGTCATCTGGGAGAACAGTTCAGTTTATCTCAGGTATTAGTACTTTTGTTTCTTGGTCAGAAAATCAAAGCGCAAACCCTGCCCCAGGATCTAATTTCGTAATCACAGCCTCAGCTAACATTTCAATGGAACAGTGAGAAGGTATTACATTGTTAGATGTAGAACATGTGCTATGAAGGCTTGCATGATTCAGATGTACATTATAAATCCAACTGCATTATTTTGAAAAGTAACAAAAAAAAATTTTTCTATCACCTATTGCATCCAAACACCTCAATAAGCTTCCCAGGTAGTAACTCTCAAGTGTAGTGACTGTTTCTGAACGAAAACCGATATTCCTTTGCGTATTCATCTCATTTCTGATCATTGGACAATGCTGGTACATATACTCCACATTTCCCTACATAACAAGTCACTACATATCAAAGTGACTCATTAGTTATAGGAGTTTGATGTGATAAGCAGCTATATTACAAGAAAGTATTATTATTACAATATGTTCTGACTGCATCCCACAGTTGTTCAAAATCCATCCGTATATTCAAATTGGACCTCCTTCCCTACAGACAATTTTCTCCCTCCCAACAGCACTGGAATAATTCTTCACTTATCCCGATGCAGGTCCCCGAAAGATAATTTTTCTTAAAAAAAAGAGTTAATCGAAAGAGCATTGACTGCTTTTGTTGGCAGCAGTTTTTAGGAAGAGATTATAATAATGTGCTATAAAGCTTTCTTACCAGGATTCTATCACTGTCAATGATGGTATTAAGGCGATGTGCAATTGTGAGTACTGTGCATTGCTCAAATTTTTCTCGAATTGTCTTCTGAATTAGCTCATCCGTTCTGAGGAAGTAAGAACAAATTAATGTGCAAAGCAATTGACTCCTTACTGGGAGTGACTATTATTGATTGAAAGAGTCTAGAAACCGCACTTTTAAGACTGAAGGTTTTTAATAACATCAACGCATAAGACAAGCCATTTTCATTCAATTAGTGGAATGGGATAAATGTATGGGTTGCAAAATTAGAATTGTATCCAGTAATATGAAATTATGATTTGAACAAAAACTATACTTGTTGTCATTTGTATCTTTTCAAACTAATAAGAAATGTAATCTGAAGGAAAGCAGAAAAATTTCAGGAATTTTTATATGGGCCATATGTGGGCCTCAAGACTCATTCAGAAGGACTTGAACGACTTTGGTAACTCTCCCTGCACTGACATACATGACTTTTACCTTGAAAAACAAAATGAACCATAAGGTGGACAAATATATTACTGCATCCGAAGCCATGTCCTGTATTAGGCAGTAAGTTAAATAATAAACTAATCATGGAATTCAGAGGACTAATCTTCAATACTTGAAAGCGTATCAACAACAACAACAACAATTTACATTTATATAGCGCCTTTCACGTCGGGAGGACGTCCCATTCTTGTAACTCATCTGAAAGTACTTATTACTCTACATAACACATTTCACAGGCCAAAGTCACAAAGCAGGCCAAAACAAGAAAGCATTAGAAAATGATGAGATTGGCAAGCTATGCAGTTTTACTTGATTAAACTTCAGCAACAACCAACCAATACATATTTTGGGGTTCCCAAGCTAGCGACTCATCAATCTACAACTGTACTTTCTGGAATTAGGTAAGAGGTGGTGTATCCCTCCAAGAGAATGTACATTCATTCCAGGTATAGGGACGTTTCCATGTGTAGATGCCATGGAACTCTTGTCTGTTTTGGAGACTTAAGCAAATCTCATTGTGTAAATTGTTGAGGTGGCCAACTCTGACCAACTGCAAAAACAACAAAACAACAAAAGTACATTGATAGAGTGCCCTTCATATCGGGAGGATGTCCCAAGGCATTGAAAACAGAAATGCCCTATAATCAAAATCGATTTATTTAGTTAAAATACACTAACTCCTGAAAAGCTTAAATAGTAAAAACAAAACACAAAATACTACAGATGCTGGGAATCTGAAACAAAAACAGAAGTTTCTGGGGAAACACAGCAGGTCAGGCAGCATCCATGGAGGAAGGAAAAAGAGTCAACGTTTCGGGTCTACAACCCTTCTGATGAAACAATGACTCTTTTTCCTTTCTCCATGGATTCTGCCTGACCTGCTGAGTTTCCCCAGCAACTTCTGTTTTTGTTTCAGCTTAAATAGTAGACTTACAATGATACAGCAACTATTGCTCTGTAGTGTCTTGTGATGATAATTATACAAAGTAAAGGAAGAAAGCTAGTTTGGAAATATCACTATTGATAAATGTGTTTATACAGCCATTTTAACCCATGTAACACTCTATTATCATCATCACTTATTGTAGATCCATCATATTTGAAGTACAAAAACACTACCTTGGGTCCACATTTGCTGTTGCTTCATCAATGATAAGTATTTTGCTTTTTCTAAGGACCGCTCTAGCGAGGCACACTAGTTGCCTCTGTCCAACACTGAAATTGGAGCCAGACTCGGCCAGTTGCATCTCCATCTTATGTGGCAATTCTTCCACCACCTCCTTTAGCTGTACCTGTAGATTCAATCATAGGACAATGCAACAGCAGCTTGTTAATGCATCAGACTCATTTAAAGAGGACTGAGCAATATCCACAGCTCAGCATAACTCCACTTTACTATAGTCTCTGCAAAACGCTACGTAATTATGAAGTAATGCTACTTTCCATCATATTTACTCATGAAGGCAAATGTTGCAACTCATTTTATAACCCATTGTTATTGCAGAAAATTTAATTGAATGTTTCAATGTTTAAACATCACCTCATCACATTCAGCTACAAAATACAGACTTTCACCCAGGATCCCCTGAAGCCTTCTAAGATATCCTCCTGACATGAAAGGTCCTGTATCAACTGTATGGATTATTATGATTACCATATATTGCCAGACCAGGAGCACTGGCCCGCAGCTCCAACATTTTCTTTCTAAAGGGAAATTGAACAGCCAATTTCAGCCATGAAAATAAATGAGGATGGGGAGATGACAAGAGATGTGGGACCAATACAAAGCTTAAGAGTCAGCACATGCCGGATTCTGTGCTACACAAATTGCACAATTCTATGCTCTTTAACCCCTTCCTGAGATCATTTTTCGCTGGATTTTGCTCATAGAGTACACAGTCAATGCATTTTACAGTATATCGTATGAAGCGCTTTAACATGCATGCCTAACGATATAAGGCATTGTATCAAAATCAAGGATTATTATTAGTATTACATTTCCAACATTAACGTGTCACTGAATAGCACAACAATAACTGCTTTAGCAATAATTATGACTAAATATGGAAGTAGTTTCATACTATGTGTGAAATGCTTCAGTTTGGCACTTGCCGTGAACCTGAGTACAATGTTCGTGTGAGGTCCAAGGTCTGAAGCACTACAGTTTTATGACAGTACATTTTTATGTTCCAATGCATTGCAATATCAAATAATCAGTATTAAGGGACAAAGGAAACATCCATCTCGACAGGTAATCAGCAGCTGTAAGGGAATTACAGGAACTGCACGGTTTCCCTTTAGTACTTATACTACTTTAGGACTTGGTACCTTGCCACGACACTGAAACTAGGACCAATCAAGAATGCAATTGCTTTTGTACGCAGCTAATCATGATGTTGAATTTATACAAAACCTTGGTTTAGACTATGATTAGAGTATTGTGTTCAATTCTAGTCTCCTCACTTTAGGAACTCCATCCCACAATCCCTTCGCCTTCCTCCCTCCCTTGCCAATTTCAAGACCAGTCTCAAGACCCTCATCTTCACCACTATCCTACCATTCTGCCCTCCCTCATTCCAACCCTGCACCCGCCCCCATACTTGGGTCCTGACCCCTGACTGTTCAGCGCTTTGGGACGTTCTCCCGACATAAAAGGTGCTCTACAAATGTAATTTTGTTGTTTAAGAAGGATATAACAGTGATGGAAAGAGTAGCGTAAGTTTATGAGGATGATACAGGGTTGGCAGGTTTCTCGTATCAGGATGGACTAGCCTTAATTCACTAGACTTTTAGGGTGAGGAACCTAATAGATGCGTTTAAAATTATAAAAACGTTTGATAAGGTTAACATAAATAGGCTGTTTCCACTGGTTGGGGAGTCTGTAAGCATGAGACACAAATGTAAGTTAGCGATTAGCGGATCTAAAAAGAGAATTTTAGGTACAACTACTTTACTCAGAGGGTATTATTTGAGGGAGTAAGGAAAGGTTGGAGACTTGTATGGAGTATAAACACCAGCATGATCTGGTTGGGCAGTGTGGCTGTTTCCGTGCTGGACATTATTTGTAAATCTTTGCATAAGTGTGCAGCTTTAACAAATCAGGTGACTCACCAAACAGATTAGGCTGAACACACCTGAAGATTGTACTTTGACTCCTGATTCATCATATTTCAAGATACATGAGGCACCAGAAATGTATGAAATGGTGAAATCTGAGAATAAAGTAGCAATAATCTTTGCATTTGATATAGCACTTTTCACGCCTTCTAGACGTCTCAAAGCGCTTCACAGAATATACTGTAAAGTTAATTGACTGTATATTTGTGGGCGAAAATTATGGGCTTTCTTTTTAATGGTCTCAACCGCCAGTCATTCAGAAATGGACAGAAATATATTTGCCTCAGACTTTTACTACTCTTAGTTATTTGATAAGATCAGCAAAAAGAATTCATCTTGTTCTCCCCACGTATTTGTGTAGGACCATAGTCCTACAAACTGTAGTCACATTATGATATTGTACAAATTTTCCACCTAACAAAGACATAAACATGTGCTACTTTTAATTCTAGGTGTATTGATTAAATACTTTGCAATACATTTTTTGTAAAAAAAAAAGTATAAATCCAGTGTACCAATCCAAACAATTAGATTTTTAAAAAACTTACCTGATTTATCATTAACACATGATATGACCAGAATTGGCTTTTATCTTTGCCTCCTTTCATTTTTATAATTGTTAAAAACTATAACGTTGCCTAAATGGTAGTTATTTAAATGTTTCAAAAACAAACGTAACCAGTTAGTATTTTATATTATATCCTCTATTTAAGAGTCTGAGTGCAAAGAGAAACAACACTGGAAAGAGTTTCAAAACCAACTTGATAGTTTTAAAAGGATCCAGTGTTATTTGGTGATGTTAACTAGACCAATGAGATCAATTAGACCAATTATTCTTGACTATAACAATTCTGTGTTACAAATCAACCTTTTGCGACAGCATATTACCATTCTCTTCGCCATGTGTTTATAGCATAAAGTTACAACAGAGAATACGCTAGCGTTCCAAAATCCTTGAAACCAAGGGAGCGCCTTGGTACGTCCTCCTGATGTGAAAGGCACTTTACAAATGTAAATTTGTTATTGTTGTTGTTGGAATAATCAATAGTAAATGTATGGGTACAGCCTAAAGACAGGGATTTTGTTTGACCGTTTTGATCACGCCGTAAGCTTTGTAAATTTATCAAATAGGATGTCTCTTTCAGCAGGTCCACATTTGCTGCTCTTCATGGACATGTTGAACCTCTCTCTGTGGGTTACAAAAGATAAGAATGATCAAAATCCTTTCCAAAGTGCTAGTCTTTCAGATCTGTTCTCACTTCTTCCAATGCACGCCACAGCTCTTCATCTTCATGTTCATTAAATGGGTCCAAGTTCTTCCTCATTGTACCAGTAAACAGAACAGGATCCTAACAGGAAAACAAAACAAAATTTGTATTTTCGATTTATCAAACTACAGTAGTAATGATAATAATCCTTATATTTGGTATAGCGCCTTTCATGTCAGAGGGATGTCTCAAAAGCTTAGCAATATATACTGTAAAGTGTTGGGACTCTGTGTTTTGTGCACGAATACAACAGTCAATTTGCGTACAGCAATGTCTCGTACAAGGCCATGAAATAAATTACCAAGATTTTATTTAGGGGATTGGTGGACAATAAAATAAACTACCTTTCCTTTTCAAATAATGCCATGGGATTAGTAAAGGCATACAGGATTAAGTCATGTTTAAACTGATGCTTCACAGCACTCATTTAAAACTCATTTGAATCAGGCTGCGGAGAGTATGGATTTTCTGTTTGTTCACAAGATAGAAGTTCAAAAATAATTCTACAAGTAAAATTCTAAAAGTAAAATAAAGTAAGGGCAAAAATCCAAATCCCTTGCATGTTAAAATATGACAGTTCCACAAGGGCTGAATGAGAAATCATTTTTGGAGAGGTTGCAGAGGTGTTTAGATCAAAACCCGTCATTAAGAAAGAATCTATGAAAATGTCTCCCTAGTGATAATGACAACACACATTACATTTACTCCCAATATATTCAAATCTAGATCCAAATGTTTTGAAGGAGAAAGCTTTAAAAATTAAAATATACTTTTGAAAAATTTGCTAGACAAAATAAGTCAGAGGATCATCCAGTTTACCTCACACCATCTTGGCAGTCGGTTGACATGTCATGTCTCAAACTACATATTGTATCCAGAGATATTAATACCCAACAAAAATCTATCTAATTTGTTCTTGAAAGAATTGAGACTTTCTGCTTCCACCATCCTCCTAGGGAGTCTGTCCATACGTTTACCACTATCTCACTGAAATAGTGTTTCCGCAGATTTGTTCAGAATTTACCCCACTTCAATCGTTGTCATGTCCTCTGATCCTATTGTTTAATTATAAAACAATTTATGATGATCGCATTATCTAGTCCCTTCAGAATCTTAAAGACAGTAATCATATCACTCCTCAATCTTCTGTTCTCTTCTCCTCTCCAGTGTGAACATGCCCAGTTTACTTAATCTTTTCTCACAGTCCAGTGCCTGCATTCTCTGAATCATTTTGGTTGTCCTCCTCTGTATCCTTTGAATCACTGTAATATCCTTTGTACTGCAGTGACCAGAACGGCTCACAGTATTCAAAGTGCAATCGATTTATAAAGTGGCAGGATTACCTCACTATTTCAGCTCAATATTGCTCTTTCAATACAACCCGGCATATGGTTTGCCTTGTTCACTGCTACCGAGCACTGTTGCAATAACTTAAATTTATTGGCGCACACTTATGAAATACTTGTAAAAATGCATGCAGGGTGATAGTTATAATTAAAAGTTACATAAGTACGGTACTTCAAATCTGTGCTTATTAGAAAAGTCAAATGCAATAAATCAGTTGATTTTTGCTTGGTAAATGAAATATGATGGAAACATGCTTATTGAATTGCACAAGCGTTGTTCTAACATGCTAGAGTGCTTGGTATAAATCTATTAAACAGCTGCTGAATAATAAAGTTTGCTCAATCAGAGTTAACTTTGCTGAAAAGTTCAACCTTAGGAACAATAGAATGTAAACGCTTACATAAAAACATGACTAGCTAGGATATTGTACTTTAATTACTCCCTCACCTTTGTATGCTTTAGAAAAATGAGTCAATATTCATGCAATAACAGGTGCTAAAAGTGGTTTTATTACTTTCCACTGTAGAATCTGAGTTTGTTGCTTATTGTAAAGTAATCATTTTATATTGTACTCCATTACAACAAGAAGCATTCATTAACTATCTTATCAAAAGCAGCTTCAGTATACGTGGCATTAATTTTGCAGCAATGCATATTTTACAGAATAGTAATACTTGATAACTATGTTGTGTCATTTGGATTACGCGAGGCCAATTGAAGATAAAATTATTTTAGTGTCTCCAAGTCAGAGAGATATGTTATATTTAGAAACAGTACTGCAATCATCATGATACCCTTTTGTTAACTATTCATTACTGATACAATAAAACTGGTCAATTAATCTGGCTTAATTTTTGTCATGTGAAAAAAAACACGTATAAACAAAACCATTTTACTTCTAGTTAAAATCACAGGTCATGGTGCCAACAATGCTGAAAAAAATAAAGAGCAACAAGACAGGCCATTAAGTGGTCAGGTGACACCAATGGTGAGTTTTACAATCCCAATAGCTGTAGGTCTGGTACATTTGGTGCATATCCAAATCCCTGAGAAATAGCTAGTTTCTTAAATAAGAATATCAGAATTTGTTGGGACTGTCTTGTCAAGAAAAGCATTACAGTAACTTGTCATGTTTAACATCTTATACAAAGGCAGCAACTGTGACAATGTAGCACTCAACTGAAATACAGGTAGACTCCGCTTAACGAAGGGGTTGGGGACTTTAAAACTCTTCATTAAGCGAAAATTTCAAGCGAGAGTTTAACTATATTACTGTATTTGGCCGCAGCCAAAACGTTGCCCAGACCCGAGTCTCCACGCTAAAATCAGTTTAGTTCCTAGCGGTTCCTGGCGCTAACATTTTCGGGGTACAGGTTGAGCGTCCAAAATCCGGAGTTCTGGTATCTGGAATGTGACAAAAATTGCAAGAATAAAAACGCCAATCCTATCTGTTCCAGGCCAGGTCTTCACAGTCACCACACTGAAATATCGCAACCTGGGGCCAGGCATTTCCGGACGCGTGACACGCTTCTGGTGTTCCGAAGTTCGGAAATACCCGAACCTGGGCTCGGCTACGGGCCCGAATTCAGGACGCTCAACCTGTACTAGCGAAGGCCTAAGGTAGATATAACTGCTATTGAAGGCTACACAACTTTTAATACAACAATAAAATATTAAAATGTTAGTACAGTAGAAGCCCGTTTATCCGGCACCTTTGGGATCTGGCCAGTGCCAGTTGAAGCACCTGCCGGATATTCGGCAGAAAACACAACACAAAACAAATTCTCTTTTTTTTTTGAACATAGCGTATTAATAATAGATGAATCATTTATATGATAATATATAAATAATAATTATAATCATTTTACACACAGCGACCAGGCAGTTCAGAGAGATCTTTAAACTAGTGCAAAAGTTACACGTCTGAATGACACTGTTCTTATTGGGGGCAGAAGAGAGGAAAGCAAACGTGTTATTGAGAAAGCAGCTGTCACTGTTCAGTTAACTTTCTTTCCAAATGATCCAAGGATCGGCCTTTGTAAGGGAAGGCACTGAGTGTGTTTCTGATATACACTGCAGCTTCCCAAGCTTAAAGGTATTTGTAAAATAAACCAGACTTGAGAGGTGTTGCAGGGGGTTTGTGTTTTTTTAAAATTAATTTATTACATTTATTAAATTTATTAAAATAAAAGCTAAGACTGTGATATGCATTGATCTGCAAGCTTTAGTTGTGTGTGTGTGTTTTGCTGCTTTGTGGCTTAATTAATGAACTCACCCTCGCTCTCCCTCCTCTCTCAAATCCTCTGTACACTCTGCAGAATGCTGTACCAGCAGCATTCTGAGCTAGCACCACCATCAGGTACCTGGTAGCAGCATTCCAAAATACTGACACAACACAAAACACCAAAGAATTTAATTTTTCTGGATAAATTCCGGTTTATCGAATGTGGACCTTTTTTTCCGCGGTGTCGGTTATACGGAAATTACGGTTGATCGGGTCACGGATAAACGGGTTTCTACTGTAAATACAACAATAAACAATAAGATACAGACAGTCCTCGACTTACTGTTATTGAAGCTATGAAGCATCCTGCCGCTTAAAATCCTCCCATATGGGAGGGACTGCACTGCTTAACTGAGGCACGCTAAAGACTGAGCGTGTGTTGCTGGGGCAACCAGGAGAGACGCTACCCATGAGAAGCTGCGCACGAGAAGCCCGCGCGATTTAAAGTATGTGTAAACATTAGTTATAGCGAACGCAGCCTTTGTTAAGCGGATAAGTGGTACAAATAGAAACCCTTGTTATAGTGAACTTTCATTAACCAGGTGTTCGGTAAGTGGGGTCTACCTGTACTGAAGTGCACCTTAGATTATTAGGCTAAATTACTAACGTGGGACTTGAACCCATAATTATATGAATTCGATAAAAAAATTCTATCACCCAACTCAAGTTTACACACTAAATATACTCAGGATGAACAGGATAAAAAGGTGCATTGTAAAGTCTTGCTCAGAAGATTCCTACACTTCAAAGATCCAAAAGGTTGACACAAAGGTGCCTTGGGGGTTTCAAGAGCCTGGTAAAATCTTCACAAAAAAAAATTTCACTTGATATATTCTGCAACTGTAGAAGCTTGGCAGAACACCAGAAAGTCAATTGTGTACAGCTTCAGTTTGCTCACTGGAAATAATCTCATGCTTATATATGCCTATCTCTACAACAGTAAACTTTAAAGTTTGTGACCCTATGTCAGGAGCACAGCAATTGAGCTTTGGAAATACGTTCATTTAAAGTAATAAAACTCAATCGCATCTATTTACATAACAAACACAATTGATTGACTGAAGCAATCTTCTTTCTGCTCATTGTGGACCTGATTGTAAAGTTATAAAACAATTAAATGGAGCAATGCAATTTTTTTGTGAACGGTACATGGCGTGAAGCAAGGTAACAGTGGTTCTTTTATGGGCAAACAACTTGCCCATAAACATATATTTATATAGTGCCCTTCAAGCAGGATAGCATTGTGGAACCCTCCACCATGCTTGGATACTGAAAGAGTGAGAGTGGGAAACAATATACAGTATTTAAACATTTTTGATTTATTTGTTTATTTATCTATCTATTTACCTTGAAATTGGTAACAGTGAAATAGATTAAGGAGAAAATAACAACAACAACAACACAATTACACTTATATAGCGCCTTTCACGTCAGGAGGATGTCCCAAAGCGCTGAACAGTCAGGTCGGGACATGAAATAAACGAAAAAAAGGTCTGTGATGGCTTTGTCGGTGATGGCAGGTGGAGTTCAACATATGAGGTCATCCCTATGGACCAAAAAATCTAATTGGGGAGAAATTAAGAACTTGGAGGAGGAAATAGATTTGTGTGTCCATATCCACAAATCACTAAAAACTCGTTCCCAGGTGCAAAACATAATCAAAAAGGTGAATCAAATCGGAAACACAAACAGAAATCGCTTGGAAAACTCAGCAGGTCAGGCAGCATCTATGGAGAAAGTGAGTCAACGTTTCGGGTCCACGACCCTTCGTCAGAACCGACTAAGTTAGTCAGACCCCACCTGGAGTACTGAGTTCAGTTCACCTCAGGAAAGGGGGTACAGCACAGGTTCACCAGAATATTACCAGACCCAAATTATAAGGAAAGGCTGCGTAAACTTGTATTGTAATCCCTTGAGTCTAGAAGCTTGAGGGGTCATTTGATTGAGGTATTTAAGATGATAAAGGGTTTTGATATGGTAGAAGCTATTTCCGCTGGTGGAGGAATCTAAAACAAGGGGCAAAGAAAAAAAGTCTTGGACCTTTTATCCAAGGTCCTTGAAAGAGTGGTTGCCTCCCAGCTCCGCTCTTTCCTTTCAACTCACTCACTCCTTGAACCCCTCCAATCAGGTTTCCGCCCAATTCACAGCACAGAAACTACCCTGGTTAAGGTTACAAATGACATCCTAACCGCCTGTGACCAGGGCTCCCTCTGCCTCCTCGTCCTCCTTGACCTGTCTGCTGCGTTCGACACAGTCGATCACACCATCCTCCTCCAACGTCTTTCCTCCCACCTCAACCTTCAAGGCACAGTCCTTGATTGGTTCCATTCCTACCTGACCCACCGTTTACATTTTGTTTCTTCCAATGGTTTTTCTTCAAACCCCCGCACAGTTTCTCACGGCGTCCCTCAGGGCTCTGTTTTAGGCCCCCTCCTTTTCACCCTTTACACGCTCCCTCTGGGCGATGTCATCCGCAAACATGGGGTAAATTTCCACATGTATGCGGACGACACCCAGCTGTACCTTTCTGCCTCATCCCTCAACCCCCAGACCATCGATGTTCTGACAGCATGTCTGTCCGACATCGAGTCCTGGATGAGGGACAACTTCCTGCAATTGAACGTGAGTAAGACCGAGGCCCTCCTGATTGGCTCAAGCCAGCGCCTCCGCACATCAGGCGCTGCCAGCCTCAACATCCAAGGCTGCACTCTCCACCTCACAAAGCCAATCAGGAACCTCGGCATCATGTTCGATCAAAAACTCTCCTTCCTCCCGCACATCCGGGCCTTGACCGGCACCGCTTATTTCCACCTGCGCAACATTGCCAGGCTCCGCAACTATCTTACCCCACGCGCTGCCGAAACACTCGTGCACGCATACATCACCTCGAGGCTGGACTACGGAAACTCTCTCCTCGTCGGCCTCCCCAGTTCCTCCATTCACAGGCTGCAGGTCATCCAAATCTCTGCAGCCCGTGTACTATCCCGCACCCGCCTCCGCGACCATATAACCCCCACCCTCGCCCGTCTCCATTGGCTCCCCATTCTCCAGAGGATCGAGTTCAAGATCCTCGTCCTCACCTTCAAGGCCTTACACGGCCTTGCCCCGCCCTATTTAACCACTCTACTTTCCCCCTACAAGCCCACCCGGACCCTCCGTTCAACAGGACTTGGCCTGCTCCAAGCCCCCCGCCCGAACCGCCCCACCATCGGAGGCCGGGCCTTCAGTTTCTCCGCTCCCACCCTATGGAATGCCATCCCTCAATCCCTCCGTCTCGTTTCTTCCCTTTCCTCTTTCAAAGCCGGTTTGAAGACTTTTCTCTTTGACTGAGCCTTTTGTTCCACCCCAAATATTTCGACCTCCCCTTCGTGTCTCACCCCTTCCCAAACACTCCCCTCTCAGCTCGGGTCACACGCCTCCTGTGCAGCGCCTTGGGATGTCCTCCCGACGTGAAAGGCGCTCTATAAATGTAATTTGTTGTTGTTGTTGTTAAAATTAGAACCAGGCTATTTAAGAGTGAAATCAGGAAACCTTTTTTCATCAACGATGGGAGAAATCTGGAATTCTCTCCCCAAAAGGCCATGGATGCTGGATCCATCCACACCTTCAAGAGTGTGGTTGATAGATGTTTGGTAGGTCAGGGTGTTAAGGGATATGGGGAGAAAGCAGTAAATTAGAATTGAAAGGATTAGTTGATGTACAGATCATCTAATTAAATGGCAGAACAGACTTGAAAGGGTGAATGGCCTACTCCTGTTCTTATTTTCCTATGATATTTTATTGTGGTACAGACAATTTGGGAGGTTGCATTTGTGGTTTATTGTGTTACTAACAAGGTCTATTTTTCAAATATTTATTCAAAAGGCAACTTTATTTTAGTGTGTTTATATGTTTCATTTGTAAAGGTGCAGGGTGTCAGTGGAAAGGTCAATCATTTGGAACAAGAGCACGAGCCAGATATCAAGTTTATATTGACAGTTTCGACCAATTCAGTTGAAACTAGTTCTAGAGGAACAATGATGGTGCTAGTCACACCTCATTGCTTAGAAGAAAGCCTTGTAGCCTGACTGGGCTGTCCAATCCATGCAAAGCCTAACAACAACACCAAATGCTAAATACAAAATTGTTTTCTTTCTGTCCCTCCTTCAGTTCAAATATTTAAATAGTTTGAATAGAACATCAGGATTAGCATTTGGAATTTTATTTGTACAGTGAATGACAGGACCTTTGTTGCATTTATAATAATCTTTTCTTACTTTTCATTACCAGACAATGGAATATAAGTGGAAGGTGGGACTGTTAAATATACAAGACATATTATTTGATTGAACATAAAATGTACCTGTTATAAATGCATGTAAAGTTGTAAATTAAAAGCGATATAATCTTAACATTCTGTAACGTCTGACTTCAAAATCAAACGTAGGACCTCCTGCCCAAAAAATCATTTTATCCAAATGGGTAGGAATGAGGTAACATGTGAACCAAATAAAATGTGCCTGAGTTCCAAGATGGTGGGTTTAAATTTCAAACTGGGGTTTTGAGGTCAGAGCCTAACTTGACACTCCAAAGCAAAGCTGGAGACAAACTGTGTTTGTCCTTCATCTATTTCCTTCATCTACTTTCCCAAGGCCTCCTCCTTGTCCCCCGAATCCTCCGCTTCACCATCGGCGACCGTGCCTTCAGCCATTAAGCCTCGAGGCGCTGGAACTCCCTTCCTCACTCCCTTTGCCTCTTCCCCCGCTCTTCCCAGTTTCAGGTCTCAGCTAAAGACTTTTCTCTTCGACTGCGCCTTTGGTCACCTTTTCCCTCTGCCCTCGGCTCACCCCGGGATCCATTATTGTGAAACACTCTAAGACACTGTACAGCATGGAGGGCACTATATAAATCAAAGTTGTTGTTGGAGGTGCTATCATTCAGATGAGATGTTAAAAATGAGGTCCCATCTGTTTTCTTGATGTTCTGGTCATCCTACAGACAAAATTTGTCATTCAATTTATGGCTATTTGTGGGACATTACTGTGTGAAAACTTTTGCCATGTTTCAATCTACAAAACACACTGCACTTCACAGTGACTATCCTGTGAATCTCTTTGAGATGTTCGAAGATGTGATAAGGCATTATATCAAATGCAAAAATTATTATGTCAACGATAATCAGAATTACAAAAAGCACCAATTAATCAGCAAATGCATCTGTATTGAGCACTATGTAGAAACGAAGGAGGTACTGAAATTTATCCTTATCTAATCATTTTTAAACTAAAATAGATCAAATTAACACCTCTTTTTGAAACCTAAAACGGCTAACAAGTACTGAATGAATTGCAATAGTCGTCAGAAGGTTTGAGGGTGATTCTCAAAACTCACTGGTGAACAGTAGCAGTTTTAAACACAGATCCTTGCAGAAAACAACTTCCTACTTCTTTCCAGCCTTGGTAGATACCCTTAACAACTACTATTTGCTTTTGTTTCCTAACCTATAGTCCATTCTGTTACCTCTTGCACAATTCCATGTACCCTTCTTTTAGTCATGAGCCATTTTATCACTTTGGCAAGGAGAACTACATCTACTTTATCAGTTCCACCTTCAAATAACTTGATAATATTGGTCAAGCATGACCTTCCTTTTCACATATTCACGTTGGTTGTTCTGAATTATATTCTCCTTCTCCAGGTGATGAGTTATTTCATCTTTTATTATAGATACTAACACTTCGCCCACAACACACATTGAGTTGTTAATTGTTTTTAAAATTATATTTCTTTCATAAACATATATACTCCTCCCAAGTTTCCATAAGGATCTTGGGGTGCAGTCCATCTAGGCCAAATACCTTTTCTGTTTAAGATTGTGTAATTTATTTAATGCTTCCCTCTTTCGTTAACTGTTGTGATGTTACACTTGGTCCCTTCTGTTCTTACTACAGTAAAAGCCCGTTTATCCAGCACCCGATCACTCGATATCCGGAAAAATGCATTGAATTATTTATTTATTTTTTCGGCTGAATATCCGGCATGTGCTTTAACCGGCATTGGCCAGGTCCCGAGGGTGCCGGATAAAAGGGCTTTTACTGTATATATATGTATTTTTTTCAAACCAATTCCCTTTGTGAAAGCTGAAGCAGAGTATTCATTCAGTATTCCTGCAATTTCCTTATTATCTGTTACCTTCTCCCCTTCATGGTCATATCCCTATTTTAAGCATTATTTGATTGCTAACATACCTATAGAACACCTCACTGCTTTTTTATATTTTTTGCTGTACTCTCCTCATGGTTCGTCCTTGCTTTCCAAATCGTCTTTTTAACCTCTTCCCTACTTTTATCATATTCACTATTCATCAATGGCATCTCATTATTAGTTAATTTTTCCTTGTTTCTTCATGGAATATATTTCTCCTGCACCTTTTCTATCTAGTGTTTAAAAATCTTCCATTGTTGCCCAACTTCTTTACCAATTTTTCCTCCAGGTCTAGCTCAATCAGTTCATTCCTCATATCATAATTCCCTTTCCCCCCAAATCGAGGACCTTGGTGCTTGTTTTGTCTATCTTCTTTTCTATAATCATTTTTAAACAGTATTATATTATGGTCACTATCCAGGACATGGTTCCCCATGTTTAAGTCCTTAACTTGCTCTGGCTTGTTGCCCATAGCTAGGTCGAGCAGCGCTTATCCTCTTGTTGGTGTTTGTACATAATGTCGCACGCCCTGTTCTATATTCCTGAAATACTCAGTCAAATAAAGATTTGTCCAAACATTCCTTTTATTATTTAATAACTAACTAGGAGGGTTCGGCACAATGGTTGTTTTTACAGTGCTGCATTGACAGAACAATATCTATCACAAAATACATCAAGCATACAAAGTAACTTTACAAGAAAGAGCTTGCATTTCTTAACTGCCTACCATATCTCAAAATGCTTTGCAGGTAAATACTGTCAAATTTCAGCAGTCAATTACCTGTACTAATTGAGACTGCCTCCACTTTAGATAAGCAAACTGTATGTATAATTGGACATCATGCAAAATACAAATTAGGTGCAGCACCATTAAAAAATGCTAATTTACGAGTTATACCTGTACTATCTATGTAGTACCACCCTTGTCTCCCTGTCTGTACCTCTTTCCCCACTCTGCCTTCCTCTCTCCAACTATACATACGGTAATTATAATATACACAAACTACATAGTTCTATTGTTTTTAGATGTGAAAGGTGTTACGTAAATTGTTTTGGATCAAAGTACTGCAAAAATTAAAACTTATCTTAATACAAAATAAAACAAGAGAAACAAGCAATGGTTGCAGAGGGTTTAACAATCTGGGAATTCTACTGTATAACTAACTGTACAAATAACTTTGGGCTACAGTAGATCATTGAGCAGCTTATTTATAATGCAAACGAGTCAGATCTCACTGACAGAATGGGATTTGTTGGAGGGTATTCTTCAAGAATCAGATACAATATAATGGCCAGAAGAAGCCAGAGGTAAGTAAAGACATTGTACGAGTTAGGATCAGAGATGAGGAAAGGCTCTATATACTCGTTTTGGAGGGCTTTAAGTGACAGTTCACCAGATTAATACCTGAGATGAGAGTTTAAGATATGGTGAGAGGCTGGGTAAGTGTGAGCAATCTTCCCTTGAGCAGAGGTTAAGCAGTGATCTGATTAAACGTGTTTAAAATAAGGAAGAGAATGGACAAGCTCGATAAGATTGACAACTTGCCCTTCACGTATGAAATGTCCTGGAAGGCTTCACAGTAAGAGAATTGTACACTGAGCATTGGAGAAGGGGAATGGGGAATGTGGAGGTAACCATAGATGCAGTCGAAGAAATAGATTTTAAAGGTGCCGATTTAAAGGGCAATTCTCCCCTCTGGTATGTGAATTGAAAACAATGGGACACAAATTTAAAATCAGTGCTGAAATAATTACATAATTGAATGAAAACTGCACACAGAATGCTGTAAGAATTTAGAATGCACGACCCCCAAGACGCTCTAGATACAGAATTTGAATGTTTAACTGAGAGATAGAAACTTGGGAAGTAAGGCTCGGGCAGATAAAGATTTTAAAAAAACACAGAAAATGAAAAGATTTGCAATGATCCAACAAAAGGGCACAACAGACTTGATGGGTTGAATAGCCTCTTCCTATTCATACAACTAGTTCTGCTAGAACCACTCTCACACACACACATTCGCTCACACAAAACTGAATGATTCATTTCACATTCAAAACCATCTAACTAGTTTGAGCTCTCTTTTCAAGTACTATTCACTTCTGCAATCTGCAAACCTTTCCCGCTAAGAAGGCTCTGTAACAGTCCAAAGTCCTTCCAACCATCAGCAATTGGCAGAATTTATTCTAGTATTGCAGCTTTCCCCATTATAAAGACATAATGAAAAGATTGCTAGTTTTAAATCAATGCATATAATAGCCCCTATTATAATGGATTACTTATTCACTTGTGAATGCCTCATGAAATTGACAGTGTTTTGCAGCTGAATAGTGATGTAAACCAACGCAAGTTCAGAACTGGAGGTGTTAATTCTCTCTGTTTAATTGGTTGTATCAGGAAGACAATGGGGGTAATTCTGCTGCATTCTCTGTGCAGCAAATCTTTCAATACGTCCTTATGAATTGGGATTATTTTTCACTATACAAGCATGTTGAAAGATTTGTTACACTAAAGGGGAATGGAACAGAACACACGGTGTAAGACATTTAAAAAACATAGCAAAAGAAAATACACATCATAGAACATCAATGTCAACTAAAAATTAGGTAGTTATTAAAAATAAATTTAAAATTATTTAAATTATTTTGCTAACTCATCCCATTTTTGTCTGTGGAATATTGTTTGCATAGATTGACCAACACACTTGTCTTCCTATGTGAAATACAAGTTTCTTGATTTCCACATTATCATCCATCCCTCTTTTGACTGAGCCATGAATTTAGGTCCCAATTACCTTGTGGTCTGCATATAATAAAGGGACCTGTTGGTGCTCTCTATTTCAAAGTCGCCTCAAGTCCATTAGATACTCATCTAACTGATGATTGCCGATGTAAATTAACAACCACCTACTATTTCAGAACATTCACTTATTTTTAAATTCATTTTATCCTGTTAAGCTAAGCTTTTGAGGCATTTATTTTCCATCAAAGGGGCTATATAAATATAAATTGTTGAACAATCCAAGGACTGTACAGCATTTAACTTGTGTGATTTAGGCTGCCACTGACAGTTGTGCATTTATTTTATACTTTGTTTTATGTTTGTGGGTGGTCCCAAGCAAATCTTGAGCAACATGCAATTGTCTTGACATTAAAAGAAATACACTGATATAATGACAATACTAGTACTGTAATAAAGTCCTTATATCTGACATCACTCTTCATCATGTCATCAGAATTTCTGATAACGTTTTACAGGATTTACTGTGAAAAGTAGTGACTTTGGATTTGTAGGTGTTGAATCAGCATCAAGTATTCCAAGGACAAATGGAGAATGAACTTGCAAGGTAAAAATCCTTCTATTTTCTGTGCCTGGGATTGGTATATAGATCAGTATAAATAATGCTATATTTAGACAGTACATGTGATGGGAGAACTGTTGTGAGTTGTCAAATGTATAACAGATTAAGTTGAATGTCCTGTGATCCTGCCCATAAAATAATAATCCTTGCGTTTGATATCTTATGTCATCGAGATCTGTCAAAGCATTTTATAGGATTCACTGTAAAGTGGTCTAACTGTGTAATTTGTGGCCAAAAATAGCAGCCAATTTGTACACAGCATGAAGTAAATGACCAATTTCATTGGGTAGTTGGCTTTTTTTTATTAGTGACATGGAATCTTTAATGTCTACCTCAACAAGCATAAGAGACCTCGGTTTCACTTTACAACCTTGAAGGACCTCCGTGTGGGTCACTCAGAGGGAATTCATGAAATGGCGCAATACTGATACAAGAATTAGCATAAAAATGGTACCAAACCACATACAACTATTTTCATGTGACAATGTTAGAAAGCTAGCTTCTCATTACAAGTTAAAGTCTGCATGTAAAAGAACGCATCTTGTGTGACATACTGGCCTTTAGTCTTTGGTTGCAAGACTCTGAACACAAATTAAACCTTTTGACTCCAAGAACATAGTGCTTGAGAACCATTTGTTTTTCTGTACCTGAGGAATGATAGATATGTTTTTCCGCAGCTCATGCAAGCCGAGTTCTGAGGTCAGAATGCCATCAATTATGATTTTCCCTTCAGGTTCAGCCAGGCGAAACAAGGCTGCAATTATAGAACTCTTACCAGCACCTGTCCTTCCGACAAGCCCAACCTGCAAACGTGAGCAATGCAAATACGTTCAGTGTTCATCATACCACATGTCTCAGTCAATCAGAAAACTTAACACAATGAAATGACTTTCATATAATCAAAGCCAAATTACTAATTTAGTTTAACTGCTGGCATTTGCCTTAAGTGATGAATAAGTCGTGATCAACTACCTGGTCAGTTTCTCCCAGACATTAAATCAAACTGATATCAAAAGTTGTGTTCTGGCGAAGGGTCATGGACCCGAAACATTGACTCATTTTTCCTTTCTCCATAGATGCTGTCTGAGCTGCTGGTTGTTCCCAGCGATTTCTGTTTTTGTTTCAAAAGGTGACGTCATTGAATTTAATTAGTAAGATAAACTCTATGGAGTTTACTGCTGTCTAAAACAAAAGCTCTTTTCAGATCAGTTTCCTTATTTACTGTGAGCAATTATATCTGTTGCCACCATACTATTTTTTTTGTCAGCCAGGAGCTGGAACACAAATGGAAACCTATCACCACTGTTTTAAGATAGTGCTATTTTAAGAGACACCAAACTACTGACAAGAGCTCCACATATGCATGGTATCACACTTCAAACACAAAGTTAAGAGTATAAAAAAATAGAAACAATTTGAATATTTAGAACAGCTTTCATTGAAGCTTAAACATTCATCATAACCTCTGAGATGCAGAGTTTTTTTCAATTAATGCTTGAAGCAAATTACTATACTATAGTTACAAATCGAAGACAAACATGTCATAATATGGAAGCTGAGAAACATAGCAGTTTCTCAGAATGGCCTACTTCTACAGAGCAGAAGTAGGCCATTCAGCTCGTTGAGTCTGCACCAGCTCAAACAGCAAGAAAATTCATGAAATCTAACTTTATCCCAATTACTCCTTGACAAGACCTTCTCTTTCACATGCCTTTCAAATTCATTCTTAAAGGCTACAACAGATTCCACTTCTATCACTCTACTCCACTGGTATTCCTCAACCCAATAATGCTGGGCCAAAAAAACATCTTTCTAAGTTCTTCTTTCACTGTTCTCTTGTGCTATTTCATAATTATGTCTCCTAGTCACTGATTCACCCATCAATGATGATAAACTCTGCCTATTGACCCTGTCAAAAACTCTCATAAATTTGTACACCTCTTTCAGGTTTCCCCTCAACCTTCCCTGCTCCACTGAAATTTGACCAATTAATTCAATCTCTCACTTGAAGATCTAATTTTTATACAGTACAATATTTTCTTGTACTTACCTTTTCTTTTGATCTGATGGCTAGATTCAAGTTCTTAAGCACAGGATCATCATTAACACTGTAGCTAAAATTGACACTGTCGAATATCACTGTCCCATTTTTTGGCCAGTCTTTTGGTGGGGGTTTGGATGATTCCCATGTGGCTTCACTTGGAAGTTCAGTGTATTCAAGCACTCTTTCCACTGAAGTCATCTGGAAGGTTAAAGCATAGACAAAAGTGTTTAATGGAGGGACATTGGAGACAACAACAACTTAAATTCATAAAGCATCTTTCTTGTAAAATAATTGCTGAAAAAGTAATATTACAATTCAGTAATACCTTACACCAAATTATCTATCCTCACTCAGACTCCACAATGCACCATTGGTTTGTCAGATAATAATATTCTGCTACAGAACTCTCCTCTGGTTTGCTTTGATACGCTTTTTATTTTCAATTATCTCAGGTTGTGATGATTTACCTCAGGCATGGAAACCACTGCAATCCTTGTGGTAATAGTGCTCCTGTGATGGTGTTGGCTAAGGAGTTCCAGGATTGTCTCACAACACCAGCAAAGGGATCAGGTTCATTCTGTATTTAATCTTGGATTATTTGACACTGATTCAATCCCTACAAATTCACAGTAATTCCTGTGAACCACTTTGAGAAATTTTGATGACCTGAACAGGCGTTATATCAAATGCAGGGATGATTAATATCAGATCCAATAAAACTATATCAATATATCTCATGAAGATTGTGTACAGGGAATGTTAAAATAGTTAATCTAATAATAATAATATAACACAAATGCTAAAGACGTTCCACAATTAATGTAACAATCTTGCAATGAAATCCCACCTTATATGTCAATAACTTTGATATTAATGGATATTTAATTCTGTTGTCTAACTTCTGATACGAAAAGTTAAACAACAGAATTAAAGTTACCAGGATCATTTTATTGCTGTTGTGAGACAAAATGTTAACAACAACAAAATTACATTTGTATAGCGTCATTCAAAGCGGGAGGACGTTCCAAGGTGCTGGAAAGACAGAATTCCTGAACAACCACTGAATTTGAAAAGAACTCATTTTATGAAGTATTTTGAGAATTTTCTAAATGAAAAGTGGGTATGTAAACTATAATATTATATATAGTCCTTATACCGACTGTCCGCATCGGCCCTTTTAGTGGGCATTGGCCTGCTTCATGTCCCCTGTACCACTTGCTCCACCATCAGCGGTCAGGCTTTCAGCCTTTCTGCCCCAGCATTTGGAACTCCATCCTAGAGTCTCTTTGCCTCCTCCCTGGGCTCCTTCAAGGCCAATCTCAAGACCCTCATCTTCAACCATGCCTTTGGTTATCCGCCTACTCCTATCCTCCCCGTCCTCTACCCCCACCCCACTGATCCCAACCCCTGCTCAGGTCCAAATCTCAAATATTCAATGCCTTGGTATGTCCTCCCGATGTGAAAGGTGTTCTACAAATGTAATTTATTGTTATTATTTACTCAGAGGATTCAATTCAAGATTCTGGTCTTCACCTTTAAAGTCCTGCATAGCCTTGCCGCACCCTACCTCTGCAACCTCCTAACCCCCTACCAACCTGTCCGCTCCCTCCACTCAGTGGGCTCCGACTTGCTCCATGTCCCCTGATCTACCTGGCCCACCATCGGCAAGCGAGCCTTCAGCCACTCTGCCCCCAACCCCTCTGCCTCTCCAGCCTCTTTCCAAGTCCCGCCTCAAGATCTTTCTCTTCAACCGTGTCATCGGTCACCCCTTCCACTCCCTTCCCTCAACCCTCCCTGATCCCAGCTCGGGTTTGAAACATTGAATGTCCAGCACCTTGGGATGTCCTCCCGACGTGAAAGCCGCTATACAAATGTAATTTTGTTGTCGTTGTTATTCTTATTTTTTAGCACTTGAATTGGGGGAACATTTTTAGTGATAGTGGATTTTATTTAAATGAACAAATCTTGGAGAATTACCCAGCAAGGTTTGGGATTTTACATTACATCAGCTGATAAGAATGGATGAAAATTCCTTTGATTTTGGAGAAATATACAGTAGAGCTCAGAAAATCCCAAGTAATATTCTAACAGGACACAATCACGCATGTATCCTATTCCCGCACTAAAACAACAGGTCATCAGGTCACAGCCAATGGCACTACCTAATGACCTCAAGGTTCACCGTTCCTTAGTGCTTGAGAATCTCACCATTGGAAGTGGGACCTTTTTTTTAAAATTGGCAAAGTAAATGTCACTGTACACTCCCCAATCGTGATATAAACAAATCCTTGTTAGAATAAAGTCTGTTTTAACAGGGTCCCACGGTAATATGATTTGATCAATCTTGCAGAAGGAAGATTTCTTTCTTGGCGGTGTACACATGTACACCGCCAAGAAAGATACAAAAATACCCTTTGTGGAGATTGTTTTTTGACAGACCCAATCCAATCATTTACACAAGAAACCATTCCAATAGCAACATCTGACAGCAAGTCAACTCCTAGCAAAAAAAGGTACACAGAAATGATTTAGCAGCAGAAGCAGTTTCTTATGTGGTTGTTGTTGGTATACTTGTTTAAGCACTTTTTTTATTTTTGACTAAAGCTTGAGGACATCTATGGAATCCTGCAGCAATAAAGTATGAATACAAACATGAAAAGATGAAAATGAACAAAAAGATGTTGCCAAGGACACAATTTCATATGCCTGGTGGGAATCACAACTTCATTTTTGTATTCATTCTGCATTTTGTCCCGGCTATAATTATACGATGTGTGTAGACATGGATGTACAATTATCTAAATGTGAATTCTTGCTTTTGAAATAAGACCTGTATTAGAAGATTCTAGCTGATGTCCTTAACCTGAGGCTCTTTTCCATCCAAAATATAATAGTATGCAAAATGAACACATCTAAGGATTTCTATTAATGCAGATTTGAAAATATTGGGAATCAAATATGAAGTCTGGCTTACAAAAGACTAGACATTGTCAGGTATTTTAGTTGCGATGTGAAGAATTTATAAATTGTAAATATCAGGCATTTGGTAACCTATTATTTGCAATGTCGGAGGACTGACCCAACAAATTCAAAAGATGAGAAGGATGCCAGTCGTAACATAATAGTATATTCAGCCAACCTTCTAAAATAGGTCACCTGTGATACTGCCAATCATAAACAAGTTGTCTTGTACCTTGTTTATGCCACCACCAAATCCACGGTGTTAAGTTTGAATGGAGCTAACATTTGATTGTTTCATTTAATCAGGAATGCCTGTTTGGTAATCTTATTGCCATTGATTGGTCCACAAATCCATTTTATTTCAACATTTTCTTCTGTCTATTTCACTCTGCATGGAATTGAACCCAGGTAACTTGCTTGCAAGGTGAATCCTCTAACCACTGAGCTACAGGACTGCCGCTAGAATATATGTGCGTATGTTGAAAGAGAGACAACAGTTATGTTTTACTTCCTGAATTGATAAATCAAAAATAACATTGAAAGAATAATCTTACCAGATTTTCAACTTCAGCACTTTGCCGTACTCCCCACTGGAACATGCCCATTAAGGTGATAGCGTAAGAGAGAGCCAAGCCAACCTGTCCTGAATTAATTTCTGCAAGAGTAGTTAACAGTTTTAAATTTAACAAGATACTAACAAGCTATGAAAATAACTAGCAGCTGGGTTAAATAGAAAAACCACTAAACAAATGCAACCGAAGATGCAATTTGGGTAGTAAATGCTTATTTCATTGTTGCAGGAGATTGGCTTGTTCTATATTTTCCCAAACCAAAAGGTTTTATTTTGGTGGTGGTGAGTAAACAAAAATTGCAGTCAGTTCTGAATAGGTTAAATCAGAAACATATATTCCAAGTTTTATAGGAAGGCAACATATTAGAAAGAGATTACATTTATTGAACCTTGCACCTAGATATTGTTAAACACTGGAAATAGCAGTGCACATGCTCATAGTTTAATTTCACATGGAAACATGCACATAAAATCCGACACCAATATCACATTCATTTAATTTCCTCAGGCTCTGGTTTTTGGTCTTTTGGAATTATCTTTGAACATTAAATGAAGCTCAGTCAAGAACAGTTGGAGCTATAAACTAGGAGGCACATGGGATAAAATGGAGACAAGAGCAACATGAAAGTAACTGAAGAAAGAGAACTCAACCTTAACATGTTGCAAAAGTGAGTCTTTACAACATGTAAAATTGAACAAAACATTAAACACATATCCCTTCTTAATCCGGTAGCAGGACTTTTACAAGTAAAAAGTGACCTCAGACAATTGTTACTCAGAGAAGATAGAATTCACAACTACATTCTTCCTTCGTAAGGCACGATGGAATTATGTGACCTAAACCAGGGCAGCACTGGGGAACTCTATTGGCCTCAGCACCCCACATTATGCAGGGGAGCATAACCTTTTGTTACTTCCAGCTCCTGAGACCTTCTTGGTGGCAGTGCACATGTGTGGATGTTGTGTTTGGTCAGGATCAGGCTCGGCTACAGCAGCCTTTGTGGGCAAACACCTCACCAATACTCATCTTCAAGGTTGACACTTGAATGATGTACATACCATTTGGTTCACAATGATTAATTTTGTCCACACTAGAATCTTAACTAAGCTTGCATGTTATCAACACTGATGCAATTGCTGGCTAGCCAAGTCACAATCAGATTACCATTGTACACATTCGGTATTTTACTTACCTAATCCCTCTTCTTGAGTGATGCAAAATAAAAGTGGGACAAAATATTATTAAAAATGATTTTGCCACTTCAATTTACAAGTCAAGTCTCAAAATGTTTTCAAGCAGAATATAAACTAATAATCTAAACTACACACTAAAATTTACAACAAAAAAAGACAAAGAGCTGAAAGTCCTACTTACGGTTCGCAATTAAAATAGAACCAAAAGCAACGGAGCTGACAAAAATGGCGCAAAGTACATCCAATCGCACAGCAAACCAACGTGATGTAGTCAGAAACAGGAACCAAGCCTCTATATGAAAATAAACACTCATTAACATATTTCACTGTTTTGACAATAGTTTGACAATAGCCCTCCGTTCAGTGGGCTCCAGTCTGCTCCATATTGCCCGCCCGAACGCCCTACTATCAGTGGCTGGACTTTCAGCTTCTCTGCCCCACATTCTGGAACTCCATCCCAGTCCCTCCACCTTGCTTCCTCCCTTGCCTCCTTCATGGCCGGTCTCAAGACTCTCCCTTTCAATCATGCCTTCAGCTGTCCTCCCACCTCTCTGCCTCCCTCATCCGTATCCTACCATTCCCCCATGCTTGGGTCCCGACCCCTGACTGTTCAGCGCCTTGGGATGTCCTCCCGACGTAAAAGGTGCACTATAAATGTAATTTTGTTGTTGTTGTAGTTCAGCACACAAATAATGAACAAACAGTATTATGTATAGTACAATCTTATCACACGTTTATCAGCCAGAACAGCGATCCAACCAGATTTTGTCCTATATTTTAACCCGATTACAATTTTATTAAGATAATTTCATTTCTTAGTGAACACATTATGTATTTAACATAGGTTCACAATGGGGAAGGGGATGTGGGGTGCGGGAAAGTAAAGTGTCATATGAAGCACACAACACATAATGTTAGTAGCTGAAAGGTGTTCATTTGCAACCAGAGATTAACGGTAAAACACAGTTGCAACAATAGTGAAGGCAACACCGTATCATTATATACAACAACTTGAATTTATATTTTATGATGAGTGTAGTTGACTATGATGCTATAAATATCACAGGTGGATGCTGCTACTAATTACCCATAATGCAACCAATTTAATAGTGCTTAGTCAAAAACCATCAACTTTGCTCTGCACAGGACAGAGGTAACTTTTTAAATATTGTCTTCCTTTTGGATTTAAACATAAAATGCCATTAAATCCTACCAATTTGATAAATGGATTGAATAATAGTTAGCATCGGATCACCAACTGATCCACGACTCACTCATGTGAACAATACAGACACAGTGAAATTTGATGATATTTATCTTTGAAAATCATACAGTGTATCTCACCTGAATGGAGATCTTGATGTTCATCAAATTTTGCTTGAAACTGAGGCTCTGTTTTTGTGGCACGGATAGTCCAAATCCCTTCCAGAGATGAAGATAGATGAGAGAACGCCGGGCTTCGAGCTGAATGACAAAACACCTTTGGGTATTTAATTAATCCTCTGCAAAGATTTGAGTATTTTTACATCTCTAGAAGTGTAAATCAACTTTGTGACTTTCTTATTTCCAGGAGGGTGAAAAATGAGACATTTTATATAAATTACTACCATCAGGATTGAACGAAACAGACAACTGTACGGTACCTGTCGATCATCAACCACCTACCCTTTAGGACTTTAACTTACAAAGGTGTCTACACATCCAATCTGCCTTAAATTACTGCAGACCTGCCAGGCATGTTTCCTCAAAGTCAATTCAACCCTGCAAAGACCCACTTACTACAATAATTTGCATTTATATAGCACCCTTCACATGTGGTAGTGTCTCGGAGCAGCAATACCTTTAGAGATGATATTCATTTTATCCATTTGAAGAATCATGGATTGAGTAAACCCAGGTTTCAAACGTAGGAACTTTAAGACCCAAGGCTGGTGCTTGACTAACTAAGCTACCCAGTAGTAAATGGCACGGCTGTAGACTGAACAAAGATCCTTAGTTTGTACAAACATGGAATGAGATGAGTTAAATTAGTGAATAATACCAATACTCAGCCACAGTCTAGCAGATGTAAAGGCAAAAACTCTTGATGCATTACTCAATATCACACATAAAATTATTGACATAAATCTTATGTTAGTTAGTGGAAATCAAAACTGAAACCAAAGTGATTATTGTATTTGGTAAGATTTGACATAGACGCCAGACATTCAGTTCCGCCAAAACCCTTTTAATTCCAGCAATATATTTAGCTGCTTCTTGAATGGATTATACTGCTTGCTAGAATCGCCTTGCTTTGAAATTTAATCCACAAATCTATCAAGTTTTATATAGAAAGGCTTCACCTTATTTCCCTTCATCCCTCCCTAATTTCCATTTTTTTTACTAATGCCACCACACTGAACAATTTGCCTGCATCAGCCGTAATTTTTAATGTATCAGATCACCTTGTAGTCTCCTTTTCTCCAAAGAAATCAAGGCTACCAATCAGACCTCGTGGCTTAGATTCCTGAGCCATTATGTCATCTTCAATGCTTACAAGTATATCCTCCCAAGGGCAAAAACAGCAACAACATTAATGCAGGGATTAATGAATAAAACTGCAAATATTACTCCAGATAATGTCAGGCATATTACATACCCTGTAAAGGCAAACAATATAATGGAGTTGTTATGTAATCACCCCCACATTTCTCTGGAAGTAGTGACTCAAACTGGAATACAGATCCAATGACGCACGCCAAACATTTCTTAACTTACTCAAGAGGCTGTTCTTCACATGTGAATCTAGATTCTGAGTGGCAGCAGGTTATGAAACCATGGGGAAAACATCAAATCCAAACCCAAATCTGTCTTTTACATATCTATGCATGCACTTTCCAGCAGGAACCCCTCACACACTGATCAGTTGCCAGAACATCCTCTTCCCCAGGCCAGGGAATGGAAACAAATTGTAAGATCAATTAACTCAGCAAAGAATGGGGATCAAACGCAATTATCACGTGAACTGCAGGGCCTTGGAACTGACCCTAGAGTTACCTCCAAATGCCTTACTGAAACATCAGCATTTTATCCAGGCACAGTGGCTGCTGGAGGTTAAAAAACCTAAAGGCGGGCATGAAATAATCCATGTCAATTTCTAGACTAATATTTTATCTTATTTTATTGCAAACATTTTCATTTGAATTTGAGAATAGCAAGTTCCCCAAAAACGTTGCTCCCTGCTGTTGAGTTTATACTGCTTTGACTTAAGTTGTCTTTAGCACTGGTGTAGTGCAGAAAGCTTCAACCTTTTGTTTAAAATGGCGTTAAAAATGCAACACTGAAAACAATAACAAACCAATTTTGTGACCGTTCCAAAGTATTTCAAGATTGTTTGGCCGATTTCAAAAGATATGGAGCAAGGAGTTTAAATGCAGATATTTTGGGTTGTTGTGCTGATCACTGTATTGTGATGTACGTGTCAAGGTGTTAGTTTGGCCACAAGGAGCCAAAAGACGACACATTTGATGAATATAACCGGATGTTTGTAACTAAATTAATGCCAAAATATTGTAGCAGGAATTCTTCCACAAACATTGAGATTGAAATGCAGTGTAAAAAGATGATGAAAGTTCAAGAAGCTGGGATCTAATTGCTGGTTTTCTACCTTGCTGGTTAGTGTGAACCCAACTTTTAGAATTTTTTCTTAAATGAAAAGCCAGCATTCCCACTAACCAAGAATTGGAAGTCTTGATCTGCAAGTCCAATGATGACAATCTTGTTAGTGTTGAAGTTTGACATGCCTGATCATCGGCATTGGACTTGCAGTTCACAGCTATGCAAAATATCTGCATTTAAACTCAAGTCAACATCTCTGGCACCTTTAACATGATAAATATCACACAAATAGCGAATTTATAATAATAATCCTTACATTCACCCACAAAATACACAGCTAATTCACTTTACAGTATATTCTGTGAAGCGTTTTGAGACATCTAAATGACACGATAACAACAAAAACAATTTTACAATTATAGAGTGCCTTTCATGTCGGGAGGACTTCGCAAGGCGCTGAGCGCTGTATCAAATGCAAGGATTATTATTTGACTCCCGTCTTAATAAAAAGGATATTCAGGTTTCAGGGTTCTACTCACTTGTCGACTCCATACGTTTAATGTCGCGCGACGTTTGCAGGAAATAGCGGCGGAGGAAAAAGAACACAATGAAGAGTGGAGCAACTGGAATGAGTATCCAAGGAATAATAGACACCGCCACAGCTACCACACCCAGGATCTGAAGAAACGTCTTTAAAAACAAAACAAAAGCCAGAATGACAATTACTCTCTCATTAATCACAATCAGTTTGTTCACAGATAGCTTTTCCAATAACTTTTACAGTCATCTCAAAAGTTCAGCTCAAGTTGGTGACCGACAAGAGAAGCCGCAAGGGCGTGTTCCAGAAACTCAGTTTCAAATATCGGGAGAAAACAAAATTAATCTCTTGGAGCAAAATTTAATGACACATCCTTTTGTTGTTCAATTCATCAAACTCAACATGTCAGATTTTATTACCAGGAGCTCTTTCTTGCTATAAGCCTGAACATTCTAGTGTCTCCTTGGACTGTAGATTTGCCTCTGGGGAGAAATGAGACTATTATGAATTAGTTTCTTCTTGATTTTCTGTCCCGAGGTACCAAAAAGACAATATACTATACTTAAATTTTCACAAAGCCTCCTTAGTGGAGAATGGAATGAATAAAAGGTTTTCAATTGTGAGTTGCTACTTAAATGAAATGCTCCCACCTTTCGAAATGTTAAAGAGTTTAGTAAAGTATTAGTCTCAATGAAAATTAACAAATAAAATTCACATTAATCATGACATTTTGACGATTAACTGTGTTTACTTCCTACCCTCCCATCAAAAACAATCTCCGCAGGTTATTGTAAACCTTCACTTAAGGTTTTATTGTGCTTCTAAAAGAACTGTCTGACAGATTGACACTTTCTAAATCCAAAGGAATCCGATCCTTCACCTCTTTGTGATGTAAGCCATCCTCAGGGTATTATCGGTCTGTTTTAACTAATGTGGAGCCATCCTGTACTGACTGCTTCATTTACCATTTAGAAGTCACTATGATGGGAGCTCAGGATTTATAAAGTTTACTTATTACACCAATATACTGCATGGTAGGATATGTCGTCCTTTGGATGAGATGTTAAACCAGCACCGATTTCTTCCATCTCTGCCACATTGCCCGTCTCTGCCAATACCTCACCCTAACAGCTGTTGAAACCCTGGTCCATGCCTTTGTCACCTTTGCTGGACTATGCCAACTCCCTCCTTGCCGGTCTCCCCTCCTCTACCCATAAAATTCAGCTCATACAAAACTCTGCCGTCCGCATCCTCACCAACACCAAACTTGGTACCCCGATTACCCCAGTTCTTCCCAAACTGCACCACCTTTCCCATCCGTTTCTCTTAGGTTGCACATGTTCACCTTTCCCCTCCCTCCTGGCTCCACCATCGTGAAGCACTCTGTGATGCCGCCCAGCGTAGCGGGCATTATATAAATGCAAGTTGTTCTTGTTAGTGTAAACCACAGTCTTGTCTGACTATAGTTTGATGTTAAAGATCCCATGGCACTATTCAAACATAGAAGGGAATTTCTAATCATTCTAGCCAACAATCCTCCAGATTAACTGGTCATTCACATCATGAATGTTTATCCAACCTTGGTGTCCACAGATGGCTGTGTTGTAAGCCTACAAATACAGTTTCTATATTCTACATTTCTGTAAAGTGCTTTGAGACATTTAAACGTGATATGGTATTTGAATGGAAAGAGTTGCAGTAATAGTATCATTATTCATCTTCCTTTGTTCAATACACAGTACCACATTTGAAAAGTTTCACAAATTCAAACCTGGTTTGGCAGCAGCATGGCTTTCTGACAAACTGAAGTTCAGAATTTTTACCGTTACTTTTATTTGGAGTTGATTAGGACACTGGGGAAAAAAAAACTCTCTTCTCCCTTCTAAATAGTCCCACAGGATCTTTAACATTCACCTGAACGGGCAGATGGGATCTCGGTATGTCTCACTACACTGGAGTATCATCTTAGATTTCAAGACCCACAATCTTTCTGACTCAAAGGCGAGAATGCTACCACTAAGCCAAGCTGACACACAATTGCGGACAGCAATGTCCCACAAATAGCTATGAAACCAATGCCAATTTTCCTGTGATCTGTGATGGCTGCTGGTAAACCATGCTAATTGATCACATCAAACTGTTGCATGGCAGCATTTAACCACAAGGGATTTAGATGCTTGGGCAGTTTGTTTGTGACCAGATCGTATGAAAATAATATTCACCCGTATCCTAACGATTCTCCCCCACTTACACAATTACATGGCCTTTAAAAATAACAAACCGAGGAATGTCAAACTTTCTTAATGTTTTAAGCAATAAGTTTTAAATTCAGTTTTAACTTGCGGACACCACTTTTTCCCTGCAGTTCTTCAATGATGGACATTTTAAAATTATGATTGAAATTTAAGGCTTTTCCACAATTCTATCCAAGATTAAATTATAAGACAAAAATGGTCTTATAAACTGAGACAATGTGGAATTACCAGTCCATGGATAATGATACCATTACTGCATCTCTTTCCACTCGAATGCATAAAGAATAGACAACGGTTGTTTTATTCCAAGCACACACAAGCTGGCTGTAGAGTTGACTTTATGGCAAACTATTGCTCTGGTTGCAAATAAAGCTGCACAAGCATCTAAATCCCCTGTGATTAAATGTTGCAATGCTACAGTTTGATGTGATCAATTTGCCTGTTGTACCAGCCATCATGTCAAGATCACAGAATGTCCGAACCCTCCCTTACTTCATAACAGACAATACCGATTGCAGTAAACAAAACAGAAATATAAATCTAAACTTAAAAGTGAAAAGAACTTTGTATATAAACATTCCAAATGGAACATTAATGTTAATTGTTTCCCAGCTTTAGTGAAATACAACTGCAAACATGCAATTGTGTGAACAACCAAACAAATGGTTCATTCCTATTTCCATATATTGTTAAGATTTTAATCTCTAAGCCATAAATTTTGCTGATACTATCTTTTCTTTGATGTTTAAATAAAATTAGAAAATTGGAGAAAATTGGTTGGGTTATAAACTGATATGAAAAGTCACTACTGAACCCAACATAAACAGACTTTTGACAATTAGCCATATGAAGGAATGAAGGAAAAGAGCTGCCGTTTGGAGAGAGAGGGGAACATAACAATACACGTTTTTCTGTCTCGAGTTTCAAATTTTAATTGCGATCAGAATTTGGCTAATTAAGTTCCATTTCACAGCTCCATGACTCAGTCTTTCACAGCTTAAAATAATACCACAAAATAGCAGAATTCTTTTTACACACTTTCCCTGACACGACCAAACAATACAACCTCAGGGTCAGTGATATTGAAACAAGGGAAGGTAGTTCCACTCTTCTGCACTAATGAAAGTGACTGACCCATACCATTATCCCTGCTTTAGAACTTTTTGTCTATAGCAGCCAGATGCAGCTGCTATTCATTCAGACAACTGACTGTAGACGCCTCCGTCACTTTTTCCCTTTCTTCAGCATTTTCACTTCATAAAGCCGCAGTCAATGTGTTTTGTTTGTGGTGAGGAGGGAATGACACATTCAGAGGTGGTCTACCTACACTGGTGCTTCAAGTAGTTTCAGGATTAGGCCTTTGTGCTTGATGAAAAGATATTAAAAGTCAGTTATCTGAACTCAGTCAAGCTGCTGATTTTTAAATAGAAGGGGTTTGCAATTCACTTTTCTTTCATATATCACTGACCTCTCTACAGCACAGCTGCAAAAACATTCACATATGGTTTAACACACAGAAACCAGAATATCGTAGACCTAGATACTGCAGAAAGGATAAGGACATGGCATAAATGTGTATAATTTTAAGGATGAAGGGAAATAAATACAGCTTACTTCTCATTTTAGATAAACAAAGTTAAACATAGTAACAATAGGGTCTCTCTATCTCCCAGCACACAAAAACAGATACTCCCAACTACCAGTAATGCTTTGCTGTTCAGTCTCCTCTTCCACATATGCATAATTAGAATATAATCGTGGGAGTACATGGCAATTTCACCTCTGTGTTACTGAACAAAACCATGAGGAAAACTCATCAGAGAAAGAAAACCAGTTTTTATTGAATACTTATTATAAACGTGAGCAGACCAGCATAGCCTTTGACAATATTCACATCCTAAACAAACTACACACAAAATTACAAAATGGATTAGATTTTTTTTAAAAACACCAATTTTAGAAACAGTTTGAGCTGAACTCATTTCAAAAGATCCAAAATGGCAAGCTACTACATTGCTAAACTAATTGCTTTTAGGACAACTTGTAATCCAAATAATCCCTCAAAAAAACCCCACAATAATAAAATTGGTCATTTCAATCCACGACTGTTTGTGGGACACTGTTGCGTGCAGTTGGATGCCATGTTTCACCCACAAATATACAGTCAATTCACTTTACAGTACATTTACTGTACATTGGCCAGTACATTTACAGTGAAGCGCTTTGAGACATCGATAAGATGTGAAAAGCGCTATATCAAATGCAAGGATTATTATACAGTAGGGTCCGTTGATATGGAAATTTTCCGATATCGATATATCGGTGGGCTCATATCGATATATATCGATATCACCAGGTTTTTTTAATCCTGTGTATGTGCGTGCATTCAGAGGGGCGCAGGCATTCCGGTGTGCGCGTGCATTCCGATATGCGTGCTCTAGGCCCAGGTTTGCAATGCCGGCGACAAGGTATGTTGAAAAAGTTTTACATTATACCGATATAACCATATATCGATATATCGCCGGACACTATATACCGATATTTTGCAATATACCGATATATTTTTTTATACCAAATTTTTCGATATACCGATATATTCAAATTTCTAATATCAGCATATCGATATGAAAAATTATACCGATATAACCGATATATCAATATATCGCCGGACATTATTATACAGTAAAAGTCCGTTTATCCGGCACCCTCGGGACCTGGTCAATGCCGGTTAAAGCACGTGTCAGGTATTCGGCCAAAAACACCCCCCCAAAAAATGTAATTTTTAAAAAATACATTGTGTTGGATAAGTTCCGGTTAATCAAATGGGGACCCGTTTTTCAGATGCCAGTTATACGAAAGTTACGGTTGATTGGGTCATGGATAAACAGGCTTTTACTGTATAATAATAATAGGACAATGTATTTTAATAATAATAATTATTGTACTAGTGTAGTATGCAATCCTTTCCAGAGGTTGTGGTCACGTGCTCCAAGACGCTATCCAGCACAAAGGATGCTATAAAAATACAAGCCGTTTTTCTTTGCCTGAAATTTTATGGTACAACTATACATAAGATACAAGCTGTGAAAGATGACTTTTCTTTCTCTGGTTCTAATTCATACAATATAAAATTGCCTTCTATTTCCATTCTTTTCCTATTATCCTTTCCCTATTATCCAAATGATTGACCAAACAGCCTCCTCGGTGCTGCAAATTCAAAGTTTGCAAGATTGCTTAATCTAAGATTTTTTTTTCAAAATTCTGCACAACTTTACATTTTAAGACGAGTTAACACCCAGGAAGATTGAAAGGCATTGGGTTGTCAGATTTGGGATTTCAAAACTCATCGGTGATCTCCAGAATTGTAACCCAATATCAACAGCATATCATCTTGGGGACCCCAGAGTGTGCATGGGTACTGGTGGAGTTCAATCAACTAAAACCGCATAGATTGCCATTGAGAGCACGTTCAGGCAAGCTTTCCCGCTGCTTGTCCAGCTAGTTCCACCCTACCCATTACTAATTCTTCCCCCTCCCCACCCACCCGCTCGGGTCCAGACCTGACTGTTCAGCGCTTTGGGACGTCCTCCCGACGTGAAAGGTGCTATACAAGTGCAATTTTGTTGTTGTTGTTGTTGTTGTTGTAGGGCTTTGGTTTGAATGGGTACCGGAAACTGAGTGGGGTGAGTCCCTGCCCTCATCCTAACCTTTTCAGGATTTATTGTTACCATATAAATGATACACAGTGCACATGCAACTCAGTGATAAATTTCAAACAAACTGAGTGACCAACTAAGCGCTCGAGTAAAATCCCGTTAGATGTGAATTCCTTCGCTCAGTTTCTCAAATACTGAATAAATATGGACAATGCTGTGAATGGGAAGTTCACAGTGAATGAATGAATCAATGATAAGTGAATGATAAGAATGGTAAAAATCCATTGTGTATTTACAAAACACATGGAGGGCCAAGAATGATTGTTAACGGCTGTTAAGGTTGGGGTGGAAACAGCTTCCAAAACATAGTTTGAAGCAACAACAAAATTACATTTGTATAATGCTTTTCACATTAGGAGGGCATCCCAAGGTGCTGGACTGACAGTATTTTGGACCCAGGGGTTGGGATTTCCTAGGGCAGGGGGGGAAAGGGGATTGGTCAAAAGCATGATTGAAGAAGGGCCTTAAAGGTGGGTCTTAAAGGAGGCAAGGGATGGGGCGAGGTGGAGGTACTGCAGGATGGACTTCCAGGTGGTGGTGGCAGAACAGCTGAATGCCCATCTGCCTATGGTGGTGTGGGGAACGTGAAGTAGGCAGTGCCCGCTGAACGGAGGGACCAGACAGGTTGGTAGGCGGTTAGAATGTCGCAGAGGTAGGTGGGAGGTAGGCCATGGAGTGCTTTGAAGGTGAGGACCAAGATCTTGAACTGTGTGATGGGAAGTCAGTGGAGTCTGATGAGGGTAGGGGTGATATGGTCACGGAGCCCAGTGCAGGAGAGGACACAGGCTGCAGAGTTCAGGATGATCTGCAGCCTGTGGAGAGAAGAGTTAATGAGACTGAGAAGCAGGGAGTGTGTTTGTAAAGTCCAGGCAGAGAACTAGTGAGAGCAAAAGATGAGTTTGGAATTCCACACATTTAGGATGCAGCAATGAGGAAAAACTTGAAACAGATTGGTTCAGAACTAAGAAAGGGCTGGATGGAGATCTGTCACGTCAGTCAATCCATTAGTATAAATCAAGATAAGTTCAACCCCTTCAATACAATGATGATTTGTAATGCTCTGGAATTTGCTTCCTCATCAAGGAGAAAATATTCCTTCTGAGTACAGGTCCATTATACCTATTTGTCTAACTATATGGGTAAAATTCAATCACATATCTATGTATTGTACCAGTAACACAAGTATTGGATGATTCTAGCACACTCAGACTAGATCAAAGAATTGCTTCACCATTCTCTTGTCCATCTAGAAGCAATGTCTACTTAAGTTTAGTAGTGACTAATTCAGACATGCTATATGCAATGCAATGAAGGCCCACTTGGCATAACAAATGACTCCTGCATCATTATCAGGCAAGATCATAGGAATGTGTGGAAGATAGTCCGTTATATATTTCCTTATACTGTACTAGACTGTGTTTCACTCCTACTTAGCCTGCTTCCTGAAAAAGTGTCCAAATTCAAAGGAATAAAGAGATTTGGCTTACATCCATGCAGCTCTTTGTTGGTAGTTTGAAAATGACGTAAAGTACAAGGTTCAGCTACATTGCCAGGTCATTTGTAAAGGCTAGTATTACACATAGTAGTCTAAGAAACCAGACTTCAACTCTATTCAGACTAATGAGTTAAGTTCTACCTTCAGCTCAAAACTCTTGTTTTTAATATAAAATAAGAGTTTTGCCATATTAGCTAAACTGCCATATTAGCTAAACAAATGAGAATATGGATAGGGGAAAAAAAAATCAAGCACAGGAAATCCCCAAGTCCCACTGTAAAAAAAAAACATCATCAGTGGCTAAAAAGACAAGCATAGTTATCAGGCGAGACCAAAGGAATTTGTGGAATTTGTGGAAGATGATCTGCTATATATTTCAATATACCGGGTTTCACCCCTATTCAGCCCATCCACTTCCTGCTTCCCCACAAAATGATAAAGTTAGGTGTGCCAATTCAAAGGATTCGACAGATTTAGTGTAATGATGCCATCCCAAATCAGAGTCCAAAAAAGCACAATAACTAAATCAATCAAACAAAGGCAGAGGTGAAAGCACTTCCAAAGCTTCATTCCAGAAAAATGAGCGTCTTGCTCTAATGATATAGGTGATCGGGGTCTTGAAGCCATATCAAAATTTGTAACAAGAACAATGACGACTTGCATTTATAATAGCTCCCTCTACGTTGGGCGGCGTTCTCAGAGCGCTTCACAATGGCAGAGCCCGAGGCCAAGCCAGGATGAGGGGGAAGGTGATTGTAAGCTTGGTCAAAGAGAAAGGTTTTTAGGCGCGCTCTGAAGATGGGGAAGGATGGGGTCAGACAAAAGGGTTGAGGGAGGGAGTTCCAAAGTTTCAGAGCGTAGTGGTTGAAACACGGCCGCCGATGGTGAAGTGAAGAACCAGTGAGACAAGGATGAGATCGGACCCAGCAGAAGGAGGCAGTGGTGGTGCAGAGGAGTGGAGGAATTTAAACAAAAGAGTGAGGATCCTGAAGTTGATCGACTCTGTGACAGAGAGCCAGTGCAGTTTGTTCTCCTGACGTGAAAGGCACTACACAAGTGTAATTTGGTTGTTGTAATCGGGATACGAAGTTTGGTGTGGGTGAGAATGCGGTGGGTGGAATTTTGAATGAGTTGAATTTTGTGGATGGTGGAGGAGCGAAGACTGGCGAAGAGGACTTTAGAGTAGTCCAGCCGAGAGGTGACAAAGGCGTGGACCAGGGTTTTGCAGCTGTTGGGGTGAGGTGTTAGCAGAGACTGACAATGTGGCGGAGATGGACGAAAGCGATGCTGGTGAAGGAGTGGATGTGGGGGAGGAAGGATAACTGGGAATCAAACTTGACACCTAGGTTGCATACAGGTTTGGAGAGTTTTAAGAACAGGTCACGTAGGTTGAGGATCCCTGGGACAGAAGATGTCGACGGGAGCCAAGGAGTATGGCTTGTGATTGGGACTGATCCTGAGGAGAGGGACTGGTAACTGGTATCTGCCAGAAAAGGGCAGAGGAGCTGGGTAATCAGCAATTAGGTGGGGAGAGGGTCGAGGCAACAGGTGGTGGATTTCATTGTGGCAATGGTGGATGAGAGGGACTAAGGAGAGATGGGGGAGAAATAATGTAGGATGGGGGCCATGTAGGAGCTGAGAGCGGAGTGGGTGAGGGAGATGGAATGGGGATGGTGGTGGGCGACCCAGGGAAGAAGGATGAGGCTGCCAGGTGGATGTCATCAATTTGGGAGGTAAGGAAGTCTATGAAGTCTTCGCACTGGGCAACAACTTTACATAACACCTTTCAACTTAATAGGGCATGCCAAGGTGCTGGACAGTAAGGTTTGCACCCAAGATGGGGGTGGGTGACGAGGGTAATGAGGTGAAGAAAGTGGAGGCATTTACACTCAAAGCTCAACTGCCCGAATAGTGGGAGGTGTGAAACAAGCTGGTACCTGAAATGGCTGAGTTGGAAGTGTTTGCAGAGGTTGCAAAATTAGGGTGGACAAAGACAATGGAAGAATTTAAAGTTTAGGATGAGGATCTTGACCCAGTCCCCTGGATGCTGAATCAGGGGGAGTGAAGTGAGTTTGGGGTTGATAGGCTCATGGAGTCTTGGTGCTCCCCAACTTTATTTATTTACATTTTGCCTCATGACCAGAGCTGCCTCACCTGAAGAACATCAATCCAAGTGTGGCTATCCATAAGAAAGCATTCAAGGCAGACAGTGGCAATTACAAACTAGTAATTATGCCAAAGCTCGTGAATTACACTGTGAATTTTGCAATATCTCAATCAAAGCATTTGATTATCTTCTTTGTTGTGTAACACTGGTCTGGCAACTGACATTTCTATAGTCTGGTCCCAAATTCAATATTTCCGTATCAAAGAGATACATTGTGCAGGTGTCCCAGAAAATCTTGTTTTGAACCTTGTCTTATGGCTTATTAGGAAAATTTAAATGTACTTACCTGATTCTTACATTTAAATATTCTAATGGTCCTAGCCATTCTTTAGGCCTTGCACTCATTTACAAAGCACTACTGTCCTCCAAAGTGATACACAATGGCATGGGACTGTTTGCAAAGTCAAATACACCCCTACCTCAGCACTATTGCCAGTGCGGTCTAATTTGCAAACGTGGAATCATATATGCATCAGGTTGTGCTTCATGACAACTCATTAGACGCTCAACAAACTCCAATGTCAGGTTCCTTTGGCACCAATATGACTTTAGCAATATTAGAAATGAAATACTGGCTGAGCAGAATTCTAACAGGCCAGTGCAAGTCACGCACAAGTATGTGAAGGATTCTCTACTTATGAATTATCTTACAAATTCTAACAAATGATACCTCAATAACAATATTTTGCAAGAGTACACTACTTTTCTAGCAAGCAGTGTGTTTAGGAGATAAAATGTATGAATGTAGTGGTGGAGCAAAAGCTGATAATATATTCTCTTAATTAACCACTTGGCTCAGTCTTGAAGTAAGTCTTGAGAACAGTGGTCCCAGTCACTCAGCATCACTTGTCAATGCCAGCAGAAACTAACATGCTCAATGTAAAATGTTAAAACCAAACCGGCCTACCTCTCCAAAGGCAGAAATTAAAGAGCCTGCAGTGGTGACAACAACAACAAAATTATATTTGTAGAGCACCTTTCACATCGGGAGTACGTCCCAAGCAGCTGATTTACAAGAATATAGAATTTGTCATGTCATAAGGACGTTTCCAAGCATTTCACACAGCTGACCTGAAACCCAAACTGGAGCTTGATGCTTTGATGTTGGCAGTTTGCCATTGACTTCACTTCCTGCAAATGTGTGCAAGCAATATTTTGTACACGCTATGGTGTGCCAAGAGGTGACTTCAGCAACAACCTGATAACCCAGTAGTCAGACATTTTTATTGCGGGAAACCAGATAGAGAGCACCGGAATTTGAGAGTACCACAATTCACATTGAAGCAGGTCCAATGCAGAGCTGAGCTTATTGTAAGCAAGCCTACAGTTCAAAGTGGCTAAATTGAGTTCCGCTGTATTTTACAGTGGAAAGGGGAAAACAGTTTTTTTTAATTAATACCTACAGTAGTTGCCCCCAAATGTCTCCTTTTCCAACACTATATTTACTTGGCCAGGGCACTGATTGCCTTTTGGTGGCTAAACATCATATAGTTTGACCTAATTTTTATTCAAAAGAAGCACTCCCAGTAGCGCACAAGGGTATTAGCAAAAGGGCCCATTGTGTTTCTGTATTCCTGTTACAGGTTGCTGCAGAAGAAATCCTCCTGTGGGAGTAAACCAGGCCAGCTCATCGGTTGCAATGGTTAAAAGCTGCCATTCAATCATCTAACAGACCCAAACATAATAACAGCAACCAGTATTTACCCTATGTTGTTTCATAATTTTGTTTTGAAGTTGGGCTAAAGTTTCAATTCACAGGAGGTTTAATTGTCTGATGTCTATTTCTGTCAAGAGTAATAACATTATGTTGAGAAAGCACCAAAAACATGACTGGAAGTTTCAAAAGGTTTGCTAAGCATTTTTGTACTTTGAGTAACAGCTGACTCAGTTATGGCCCTATTGTTAAGGAACAGTTTAGCTCTTCTCGTCCTAAGTAAGTATTTAGTGCTTTACAGAGGATTAAGACAGAATTAATTTGGGTATACATCAGTGCAAAAATAAACATATTTATGTGACTACTAGTGGGTTCATTTAATTATAAAGCACAATCTCATCCTCCTTTCCGAAGCTGCTGTGTCATGCTCCCTGCAATCAGTAAAACTGTTTTCCTTTGTGGCCACACACATTATTTGGCTTGTCTTCACAGTCTTCTGAGACAGCTGATTTCTCGCTATTGTGGTTACATTTCATAACACTACCTGGGTAGATTCCAGATTACTGAAAGAGAAATGAACAACAGGTCACAAAATATGCGTATATACTGTGAACTTTGGGCATGACACGATTGCAAGCAGTTTGAGACCACTCCTGTGCAGCAATTATGCCTGAAATTTCTTTTTCACTATTGCTTTGACATATCATAAAATTACCACCACACCCTCCTCTGATATGCAGACATTTTCATTAAATCTGCGTTCAACTTTGTCAAAAAAGAGTTATTGCTTGGAAAGTGATTGTTTTGTGATCACAGTACTTCGACGGCTCACAGTGCTTAGTGGCCCGTAAAATGATCACACTGTGTATATGAACCCTGAAAACTGCATTACCTGTGAAAAATCCAAACATGTGTAGGGGAGTAAGTCATCCAGATGCCCAATGTCTTTTGAGAAGCGGTTCAGGATTCGACCTACACAGAAAAAAAAAGTCAGTTAAATGTAGCAGTTTTTAAAATGTTCTATTCTAACATGATTATTATCATCAAGGTGTGACTCAGATTAGTTATTTGACTTTGCCTCGATATTATATACTATAATCTTCACAAGAAATCAGCAACTAAAAGGAGACTTTTTTGTTTAAAAAAACATACCTTTTTAACAGGTTTTGTAACAAACAAATCAAGCTCAGTTGAAAATCTGGCATTGCCCCCAAACACTGAAGATGGGAATCGGGTGACAAGACACCTTGTAAATTGCAATATCTTGTAAAGATATTCTCAATGGACCTTCATAGTCTAAGTATTTAATTAAGATTAAATCATCATTTGAATAGTGTTTTGTTTTCATGCAATACTTGAATTTGGAGTTTGATAATCTTTGCATTTGAAACCGTTCCTTATCACATCATTGAGACATTTTAATGGTCTTACAGGATATAGGGAGAAACATGATGGTTAGTTTTGTGCATTGCTGTCCTCCCTAAACAGCCAAGGAGTAAGTAACTAATTTTATTTGGCAGATTTGTTGGCCAGCCTAGGTTAGGATAGGCGAAAGTTTCCTTCCTTACTGTGTAGGAAAACACTGTCATGGACATGCCTAAAGGTCTGTTACGATGGTATAGATTCTGTGTAAGGGTGCATTCCTTAATTTTACTGAGGAACTAGCATCTATCTTATTTCACAATTCTGTACATGCACCTGCTTGTGTTCAGAGAGACTTTCAATATCAGGAGTTTTACCATCCCTTGAGCAATCTGATCAGCAGCACAAAATACTGTATAAATCTGGCACTCACTATACAATGCTCTACCACAGGAAGCAACAGCACTTTGTCCACAGAAGTATTTATGGGACATAGTATTTTTCTCTACAACTGATCTTGTACTACACTTTTCTGGGCAACCAATGGGTTTCACTATATGACATTTTAGTTAAAGCAGATCATTAATGTTCTTTTGAAATGCACTTCAATACATACTGTATATGTATTGTCAATACTTTTAAAAAAGATGAAATATGTTCATTTGACCTTACAATGTACATTAAATTAATTTACCCTATTAACCCAGAGATTGCTTGAGGGTAAAGCTGTGTTCAGTGATAAAAAGTCACAGTTCTCTTATGCAAGCTAATTGGAGCACATACTGTATTCATTAATTTCTATTAAACCTAACCAAACATAAATTTTAAAGGCCATTAATCATAATCTCATAAAGCTTGTCAATTGAAATGCCATGTGCAAAGTTTGGATTATTTGGTGGGGAAATACTTTTCGTATCTAGTTTAAACAAAGATTCATGACATCAGTGAATGCATGCATCCATTTTTATTGTGCAATAACATCAGGTGAATGCTACAACAATTCATACTGTTTCATGGAAACAACTCTCAAATAGTTCAAATGTACAAACAAAAACATGGTAAAATATTACGACACTCAGTTCAGGTTTACAGCTATAACCCTGCACTTTGGTTTTAGTAGGTTGAAATTTGATAACACAATGATACATAATGATTCTACCCCACCTGTTTAAAACAGATTACCCTTTATTTAATTGAGAAATTATCCCAGTTATGCCTTGAGCAGCTATCAGAGCGTTAGTGAAATTGTATCTTTGCTTATATGGTTCTTTCCTCAAAGAACTGGAACAATAGGCATGGGATCTTAAGTCTGTCCTCAGGGATTTTTCATTCTAAGTAAATTGCTGACACGTATCATCTTTAATAAAAATACAAAATCTAATTTTTTTATCAAATAAAAAGTTTTAAAGCCATAAAAGTAGACTTTATTTTACATCTTTCATTTGGCTTGTTTCAATTAAATAACATTGCACAAAATAATAAATAAATATATTTCAGTTTAATATTTCTATTTTAAACAGCGGTGCAGTAATGGCATTAGATTCTTAATCCAGAAGTGCAGAGATTAACTATTACTTTTGATTGACAGCCACAGTATAAACTGCTGTAAGGCATATGTCAAGATTCTGGCAAGTCATCGTAGGAGAGGAAGGGTAAGGAGGTTTGATTTTGCTTTTTCCATTAATCAAGCACATCTCCTTGCAGATCAACAAAGGAGCATGTCTTATTATTGCTTCTGCAGAGATCTCCTTGGAATGAACCCACACTTGCTTCTTACAAAGGACTTTGCAAACAGCAGAGGAGATGAAGTAGAAGGAAGTAAGAAGAAGGATATGAGGAAACAATCCCAAACGTTACATTAGTAAAATGTTGCAGACAAACATTATATCCGGGACTAGGAATAATGAATAGGTAGGTTTCCATTCTATATTGTATAAAACGTTACTCAAACATTTTGGGATACTTGGGTGGCTCCTAAAAGCACTTCTCAGATTTATTAACCAGAAGTAGTTAACTAAAAATAAATTTGTAACCAAAATTAGATTTCTACATTTAAATTTCATGAAGGCATTTGTCTTCATTAAACAAATGCCTTCATGAAATTTAAAAGTAAAAATCAATTTTTTTCAACAAACCTCAACACTTGCATTTAAGCACTTTGAGATGCTACCTCAGATGAAGGAGGCTATACAAATATGGTAAAATGGGCAGACACATGGCAGATGAAATTTAATGAAGAGAAATGTGAGGTGATACATTTTGGGAGGAGAAATGAGGAGAGGCAATAAAGGCTAGGTAGTATAATCTTAAGGGGTGTAAAGGAACAGAGAGACCTGGGGGTTTGTGTAAATGATTGTTTGAAGGTGGCAGGACAGATATTCAAGGCTGTTAAAAAAGCATACGGGATACTAGGCTTTATAAATAGGAGCACAGAGTACAAACGTCAAGAAGTTCTGACTAACCTCAATAAAACTTTGGTTATGCTTCAGGTAGAGTACTGTGTTCAATTCTGGTCACCACACTTTAGGAAGGATATTAAGCCATTGGAAAGAGTGCAGAGGAAATTCACCAGGATGGTACCAGGAATGAGGGACTTCAGCTATGAGGAAAGGCTAGAGAGGCTAGCTTTATTCTCATTGGAACAGAGAAGGTTACGAGGAGACCTAATAGAGGTTTTTAAGATCATGAGGGGATTCGACAGAGTAAACAAGGAAAAACTGTTTCCACTGGTGGGTGTATCAGTGACTCATGGTCACAGATTTAAAATAGTTTCAAAAAGAAGCACAGGGGAGGTGAGGAGAAATTTGTTCACTCAGCGAGTTGTTCGAATCTGGAATACATTGCCTGAAAAGGTGGTGGAGGCCAATTCGATAACAATTTTTAAAAGACAGGTAGACATTTATTTGGGGAGGTCGGGTTTGCGCGGTGTTGGGGAGAGCTGGGGAGTGGGATTAAATTACTCTTTTTAAAGAGCCGGCACAGACTCGATGGACCGAATGGCCTCCTTTTGTGCTGTAAGATTCTATGATTCTATGAAATGCAAGTTGTTGTTGTTTTTGAAAATGCTCGTTATTAGCTTCACCACTTGCCGAATGCGACTTTCTCCAGTGCGGATTCGAGAAAAATTAAAAAATTACATTCATAGTGCGCTTTTCAGGTTGGGTGGATGTCCCAAGGCTCTGAAAGTCCAACCAACATTATGGAGGAGTGAATTTTACATGTGCAGAGCCAGTCTAGCTTCTAGTATTGCAGATGGTTACTGCACCAAAAGTAAACAATTATGACTTCTAGGTTATTTGGGTCGTTTCCAACAACAGTTACTGTACAGAAAGGTTGGAAGTAATGTCAGAGGTGACCTACTGATTGGAAAGTCAGCCATTTTAGTCCAAAAAGCCATCTGGCGCATGGGATGAGAGTGGGGTGCTGTGCAGAACCAATACACCAGTACAACTACACTATAAGCAAATCTGCACTGCAGTGAAACGTGTTATGACACAACTTTACTTTACAGCTATTCAGGAAACCCAACGCAAATCATGCAGAGGCAGGAGATCCAAGACTAAGAGTTACCTCAGAATGTGTTGAACAGAAGTTTCTTAGGGAGGGAACAAAAATCAGCATGTACAATACAGGTACATTTGGTAGTAGCCACAGAGAAGCCACTACTAAATTATTTTCTTGGTTGCCCATGTCTTTCAAGGACCAGGATAATACTCCTTGCATTTGATATAGCAGCTTATAACATCAATGAGATGTCTCAAAGCGCTTCACAGAATATACTGCAAAGTAAATGACATTTCGGTTCCTACTTACTGCTAGATAAACAGAGGTGTGTGGAGTAAGGAAACATGCCCAATGTTCCACCCGGCAGGGAATCAAATCCAGGTCCCCTCACTTGCGAGTCAAGTGCTCTAACCACCAGGCTATTGGACTCCACAATATATACATCAAGTGTGCAAATAATTTTTTCACTGTCCAACATCGAGTCCTGGACGAGGGACAACTTTTTGCAATTGAACGTGAGTAAGACCGAGGCCCTCCTGATTGGCTCAAGCCAGCGCCTCCGCACATCGGGCGCTGCCAGCCTCAACATCCAAGGCTGCACTCTCCACCTCACAAAGCCAATCAGGAACCTCGGCATCATGTTCGATCAAAAACTTTCCTTCCTCCCCCACATCCGCGCCTTGACCGGCACCGCTTATTTCCACCTGCGCAATATTGCCAGGCTCCGCAACTATCTTACCCCCCGTGCTGCCGAAATCCTCGTGCACGCATACATCACCTCACGGCTGGACTACGGAAACTCTCTCCTCGTCGGCCTCCCCAGTTCCTCCACCCACAGGCTGCAGGCCATCCAAAACTCTGCAGCCCGTGTACTATCCCGCACCCGCCTCCGCGACCACATAACCCCCACCCTTGCTCGTCTCCATTGGCTCCCCATTCTCCAGATGATCGAGTTCAATATCCTCGTCCTCACCTACAAGGCCTTACACGGCCTTGCCCCGCCCTATTTAACCGATCTACTCTCCCCCTACACGCCCACCCGGACCCTCCGTTCAACAGGACTTGGCCTGCTCCAAGCCCCCCGCCCGAACCGCCCCACCATCGGAGGCCGGGCCTTTAGTTTCTCCGCTCCCACCCTATGGAATGCCATCCCTCAATCCCTCCATTTCGTTTCTTCCCTTTCCTCTTTCAAGGCCGGTTTGAAGACTTTCCTCTTCGACCGTGCCTTTTGTTCCACCCCGAACTCTTCGACCTCCCCTTCGTGTTTCACCCCTTCCCAAACACTCCCCTCTCAGCTCGGGTCACACGCCTCCTGTGCAGCGCCTTGGGACGTCCTCCCGTCGTGAAAGGCGCTCTATAAATGTAATTTGTTGTTGTTGTTATCAAGTGTGCAAATAATAAGCCTTCAGCATCTAGGACTATTTTTAGCTTAAACAAAATACTTTTCACATCCTCCCAATGTGAAAGGTGCTCTATAAATGTAATTTGGTTGTTCTTGTTTTCACTTCTAAATCCAAATTAGTTTTCTAACACTCAAAGCTAAGAAAAATAGTAAATGGTGAGGAGGATATAGGAGACATGCATGAGGAGGTGGACAGACTGGTAAAATGGGCAGACATGTGGCAGATGAATCCTAATGCAGATAAACGTGAAGTAATGCATTTTGGAAGGAAGAATGAGGAGAGGCAATTTAAGCTAGATGGTAGAATCTTAAAGGGGTTGAAGGAACAGAGACCTGGAGGTTTAAATAAATTAATCTTTGAAGGTGGCAGGACAGGTAAATAAAGCTATTAAAAAAGATACTAGGCTTCTGAGGAGAAATTGTTTCACGGAGCCAGTTATCGGATCTGGAATGCATTGTCTGAAAGGGTGGAGGAAGCCAATTCAATAACAACATTTAAGAGAGAAGTAAATACTGTAATTATTTGGGATTGCAGAGCTATGTAGAGCGCACGGGTGGGATTGATTTGGATAGTTTTTCAAAAAGGAGGCACAGACACGATGGGCTAAATGGCCTCCTTTTGTACTGTATGATTCTATGAATATACAGAAAGCCCATCAACCAAATTTGGCTCTGGAATACTGCAGCAATATACTGTTCTGTATCACTCTGCAACTACTGATTGTATATTGTGTACTTATCTATTTCTCAATAGATGAAGTTCTGGCTTGATAGCAAATTTAATGCATCAATAGGCATTTTAACACCGGAATAATTACACCTATTGTGAAACATACTCATAAAATATAGGCTAACTGATGAAATGTTAAGATGTTGTTCAATGAGGGTCAGTGTAAGTGTCCAAATATGTATCTAACCTATATAGACTACTCCTTCATTGCACTTTATTTTGTTACAGTTACTGTGGTGGGAGTCCTGTAGCTCAGTGGTTGGAGCACTCGCCTTACAAGCGAGAGACCTGGGTTCAATTTCAAGCAGTGCGAAACCTTGGGCAAGTTTCCTTCCTTTGAGACATCTAGAAGACGTGAAAAGCGCTATCTCATATGCAAGGATTATTATTATAAACAGCACAACAGCAACCAGATAACAGAAACTATAATAGCACAATAATTAGTTCTATTATATTATTTACAGCTCAAGTATGTTTCCACTGAAAGCATTCTGCAGCCACACCCTTTGATATCAGATAAAGTCCAAATAACAACTGCGAAAACAATAAAAAAAACTATGATGTATGTTTAAGAAGCAACCAAACAAGTCCAATCATCACCACACCTACTTCAGTTATTACCGTAAGAGGTTATTGTGTTACACCTCCCTACCTGGAAAATCATGCCATTTGTGAGTCATTGCCATTTCATAATTTCTCGGCTGTAAAGCTTCCTGCCTCAGTTGTAACCAATACATGCTCCAATTTCTTCAACCCACATTGTCAACACTATTAATTTTCTGATAAATACTGGACCTAAAGTATTCTTTGTTTTATATTTTAAATAATCATTATATATGACTCAACCATGATTTACAATGAAAAGATATCAGGACCTTTCGCCTTCAAGAGCTGCCTTCAACCTCACAACTTTGAGCCACTTTCATTCCTTAAGACAGTTTTCTTTGTAAGCAAAGACGCATTGCTTCTCAAACAGGTCGCTCAGCTTTGCTCATTTGAAATCCGAGTGGTTTACACAAAAGGCCAATTTGCAAAACTGCACAAAAACACCAGCCCTGGTCATGGGTAAACCGTGAATTGGTATTTCTGAAGATTACTCTCCTAAAAGCACCCACAAAACAATTCTCAACAATATTTTAAATATTCAAGAATCTGAGACCAATGTATCAATATATTCCAGATTCTGCACTTTCATGGTGGAGTGGGTGAGGGGTGGGGTGGTAACGAGGGAAATAATTAGTGAATAAGATAATAGTGGCCTCTGGTTTGGGGAATTCAAACCTGGTGAATCTCAAACCAGCAAAATCTGAAAAAAATAGTGAGCAAACAGGATACATATGTTTTTGTAGGAGCACCCCAGGGTCCGTAACAGTCCTGTTTTAAAAAAAATACTCATCAACATAAAATTGCTCTGCACAAAAACAGAACAAAAAAAAGTGCTTTGAGACATTTTAATAGGTAAACAAACAATAATGTACTGATTTCTTCTCATTATAAATCGTGATTGTGTCATGTATAATGATTATTTCGAAGATAAAACAAAAGATAATTTAATTTCAGTATTTATTAGCATATGAACACACCTTATCCTGTTTGAAATTAAATAAACAACTATTCCTTTCATTTTATTATAGTGCCTATCACATTGTTGAAACGTCTCAAAGCACTCTACAAGATTTACTGTATTCTAACTGTAAACACGCAGATAACTGGCACACAGTAACATCCCACAAACATTATAATGTAAAACAAGACAGTTTCCCTGGCGCTGAATTGGAGAGAATCATTTTCCGAATATGATCAAAATGGAATAGATCTGTGTCCAGAATGAAAATACTGTGGCCAGCACAAGACGATCCAGTAATATTTTATAGTAATAAGAACAAAATTGCATTTATTTCGCACATTTCAGGATGATGTTCCGAGGCAATAAAATTAATTTATTTTATTTGTTTAAATAAATGAATTTAATTTGTTTATTTAATTTTTTTAAATTAATTAGTAGTGCAATTGCCAACAAGGTCAGTCACTGCACTTTACAGAAAACTATGTGAAGCTTGCTTTGGGAAGTTTCCACATGATAATAATCTTTGCATTTGATATCGATATATAAATGTATAGTACAGGTACCCCGCCCCAAACGCGCCCTTGACAACTGCAAAACTCACGCATGCACGGTTTGCTAAATGCGACAACCCTTGCTAACCACGCAATGGTAATTGCTTAACCCTCGCTTATCCACGGGTTTTAACACTAACACTAGCACTTGGCACTTGGACTCAGTTGCATCAATCAGCTTTGCGCTAGAGTCTGGCGCTAGGACCCAGTTGCGATGTCGCAATCAACCAGCGAGATGTCGCTTCTCTCTTTGGATTACGGTAAATCTCCGTTGATTTCTCTCTCTTTCTCTCTCTCTCAGTGTCTGTGTCTCTCTGTGTCTGCAGATCCTGGCAGCCAACGCTCCCAAACATATCACCCACCACACCACCTTCTCCGTTGATTTCTCTCTCTCTCTGTGTGTCTGTGTGTAGATCAGTCAGTCAGACAGCCTCGCGGATTGCTGCAGATCCTGGCAGCCAATGCGCCCAAACTTACTCCCCCTATCCTCATGTATGTTATAACTGTTGTTTTTCTTGTGTTTAGTTCTACGAAACACAAACTTACTCCCCCTATCCCCATGTTTCCCATAGGGCCTTGTATTTTCCAACCGCAGTTTTACTAACCACGGAGGTTTTCAGGAACGTATCCCCAGCGGTTGGGGAGGGGTACCTGTATATATTTTGATAAGGCAATATATCAGATGCAATTATTATAATAACAATATTGTATGCATTCTACTGATAAACCTGAATGAATCAGTGTATGATTAAAGAAACATTTCAGTTTTTAGACATTAACAGTTCTTCAGTTTTGCTACAGACCAAACAAACTCTAGCAATCTTGGTCATTTCCACCCAAAATACACAGTCACTCCACTTTACAAAATGTTTTGAGATGTCTCAAAGAATTTATAAGGCATTATACCAAATCCAAGGATTATTATACATATATTACTATTATTTTATCATATTTGCAATGGTGCTTGTCTGTAGGAAATCGAGTTATTCAGTCTTTAATTTATTTAAACTCTGGAACTCCATCCCATAGTCCCTTCGCCTCTCTTCCTTCCTTGCCTCCTTCAAGGCCAATCTCAAGACCCTCCTCATCGATCGTGCCTTCTGCCGCCCTACCAACTCTCTCCCTCCCCTCCTCCCTACCCTGCCCATCTCCCTTGCTCGGGTCCCAACCTTCCCGTTCAGCTTCTTGGGACATCCTCCCAACATGAAATGCACTCTATGAATGTAATGTTGTTGTTATTGCTGCTTATGAGGAGAAATGGAGAGGACCCCATGTAAACTAACTTCAGACACCTTTTGGGAGCTCCTCTGAAAAGTGAATTAACATATTGAAAAAGCATTGTTAATCATTTACAAATGATGTCTTGAGTCTGAATTCACCTTGATACTATTTAAAAAATGAGTTTCTCTCAGTGTCCCGGCTAATAATCTTATAAAATTGTGTCATTCACTTCATGATGTGAAACATGCTGGTGTGCAAATTGCCTGCTATGTTTGCTTAAAATATATAGTCACTATACTTTCCAGTAATTCAGCAAAGAGCTTTGAGATGTTTTTGATGTTATAAATACTATGTCAAATGCAAGATTATGAATAAAAGAAATGGCTGCAAACAAAACTAATGTATATTTTACTATACAATCATTTAATCTATGCTGTAAAGCAACAAATCCAGATTATTTGGCCATCCACTATTCGGCTAGTTGTGGGACCTTGTAGTTTACAAAATAGCTCCCGTATTTGCCTGTAAAACAGTTGGTAGCAATTACTTGTGTAGTACTGGTGATATTTCAAAGCAGTCCATCTTACAGGATCAAAGACCTTCACAGAATATATTATAACATGAGTTGACAGTATATTTTGTGGATGAAACATGGCAGCCAATTGCACTCTGCAACGGTCCACAAACAGGCGTGGATTGATTAACCAAATAATTAATTTTTAAAAACACTTTTGCAGGGACTATTAGCTCCAGAAAAGCGATCCACCTGATTATCAACTGATAATCAGATTCCTACTTACTGCCAGGTAATCAGAAGCATGTGGAGTAAAGAAACTTGGCAAACAATCTGGCCTGCATGGGAATTGTAGCCAGGTCCTCTCACTTGCGAGACGAGTGTTCTAACCAATACGTTACAGAACTCACCTTTACTTGAGGAGACATTCAATATAATATTTTATCCTTAGCCAATCTATTGCCAATCATGTTCGAAAAGGCCATCCATCATGAGGACAATGGATGGCTAACTAATTCAAGTGAACTCTAAAATGTACCGATAGATTACAAAAACCTGGCTTTTCTCAACAAAGCAAGAAACACTGCAGAGCATACTATCTCCTACTGGAGGTTTGACGTAACAGCAAAGATAAATTTTCAGTTTATTCTTTGTTATTTGAGACATTTACCTTTAGACCTCTGCTGCAGTTCATAAATTATTTCATTTACGTTAAAAAAAATCTCTTTTCAAAAGGGAAGCTTTTTTTAAAAAAAAACTACACTTACCAATAGGATTTTGGTCAAAGAATAAAACAGGAGCCCTTATAATGGAATTGAACATCCTGTTGTGCAACTCTTGTGATGAATTAATCAGAACTTCAAAGATCATTAAACTTCGGACAATTCCAAACAGCATCACTGCCAGCGTCAAACCTGGGAGAGAAGAAATAAAAAAAAGCTTAATTCATTTATCTGCCGATGAGAATTTGCTTTTTCCAACATGAATGTCTTCCCATCAATTGAACCTCAGCATGTATACTAAGACATTCAATTATTTACATGATATAATTAAAGTTACACTTTGGTGACTCATCAACCCAGATGTTGTCCTTTTACCCTTTTATTGTGCAAACCAGCTTCTGGCAGTGCACATGTGCTGTAAACCTGATACAGCAGTGACATGGGCGGGGATTTCATCTATCCACATCTTGGGGCTCCACACTTGTATCAATTTTGTCTTTCAACCCACAACATTTTAGCTTGGCTCATCTGATAGGCCGCTTGCCTCCAAGTCAGAAAGTTGTGGAATTTAAGTTGAAAATTCAAGTACATAGGCTGGACTGCACTCCAAAGCAACGGAAAGTGTAGGCTGCATTTCCCACTGCGAGGAGATGCTGGATTTCCTCGAGTCCAAAATCGAGGGAATCTGCTCAGCTGTCACAGCCCTTCCAACTTCCAACCCCTCCCCACACCCCTCCCACACTCCAACTCCTACCCATCCCTCCTTCCATATCTTCGAACCTGTCTTCTCCTCCTCCGACATCACCACCATATGCTCAATGAAGCTCACCACCTGCTCCCATGACCCATCCCCACCCCCTTTCCATACCTCCCAGCTCCTCCTACTTCCCCACTACTTGCTGACACTATCAACCTATCTCTTTCATCTAGCATCATTCCCATCCATCTCAAAACAGCCACCATCACCCCCACCCTGAAGAAACATTCCTTTGACACATCACAGCTTTCTAGCTCTCCAACATCCCTTTTCTGTTGAAGGTCCTTGAAAGAGTCATCGTCTCCCAGCTTTGCTCTTTCCTCTCACCCCACTCCCTCTATGAGCACCCCAATCGGGCTTCCTTGCCGCTTACGCACAAAACCTGCTCTGGTCAAGGTCACAAATTATATCCCAACCATAACCCATTGTCTTCAATACCGTGGACCATTCAATCTACCTCAACCTTTAAGGCTCTGTCCTCGATTGGTTTAGGTCCTATCTTTCACACCATCTCCACTTTGTGTCTGCTAACGGCTTTTCCTCCAGCCCCCGCACTATCTCGTTTGCCGTGCCTCAGGTCTCTGTCCTTGGTCCCCTCTTCACCCTCACATGCTCCCTTCAGTGACATCAGCCGCAGACATGAGGTAAACTTCCATATATACGCAACCCTATCTCTCAGCTTCTACCCTTAACTCTTGGACTATCAGCGTCCTGATTGACTGCCTGTCTGACATCTGAGTCCTCGATGAGGGACAACTTTTTTCAGCTAAACATCAGCAAGATTCAGGCCCTCCTCCTGATTGGCTCGCCTCAGTGCCTCAACACCTCAGAACACTGGCAGCATCAGCATCCAAGGCATCCACTCCATCCCATGAAGCCAGTCAGGAACCTGGGTGTCTTGTTTGATCCTGAACTTTCCTTTCTCCCCCACATCCGCGCCATGACCAGTGATGCCTTCCACCACCTCCGTAACATTCCCAGACTCCACCACTGCCTCAACTCTCAGGCTGCCGAAACCCCCATCCATGCATTTGTCAAATCAAGGCTGCACTATGGAAATTTCCTCGTTGTCAGCATTCCTAGCTCTTCCCCTGACAAACTCTAGATCATCCAATACTCTGCAGCTCGTGTCCCCTCCTGCACGAGGCTCTGCAACCACATCACTCCCACCCTCACTCGGCTCCATTGGGTCCTCATCCCCCAGAGCATTGATTTCAAGATCCTCGTCCTCACTTTCAAGGCAATCCATGGCCTTGCCCCTTCCTATCTCTCTGACCTGCTGACTCCCTATCAGTCTGCTGGGTTTCAGCTTCTCTGCCCTACACTCTGGAACTCCATCCCACAATCTCTTCGCCTCACTTCCTCCCTTGCCTCCTTCAAGGCCAGTCTCAAGACCCTGCTTTTCAATCGTACCTTCTGCTGCCCTCCCAACCATCTCCCTCCCCCTTACCCTGCCCCTCCACCGTGCTCAGAACCGACCCCTGACTGTTCAGCGCCATGGGACGTCCTCCCGACGTGAAAGGAGCTCTATCAATGTAATTTTGTTGGTTATTGTTGTTGCATTGTTGGGGGTGCCATCCTTCAGGTGAGATGTTGAACCAGGATGCCACCTGCCTGTTCAGGTGTCATTAAAGATCCCATTGCACTCTTCAAAAAGAAAAAGGAGATTCTCCCAGTGTCCTGGACAACAATTCACCACACTGTAAAATAAAATCTTGTGAAGTGCTTTGAGATATTTCAGCAACGTGAGGAGCTACATCAAATGCAATGATTTTTAAAATAAAATGATACCTGCATATGTTCCTAAGTAGAAGCCAAGATCCAGTTGCATACTTGTTTCATTTTGATTGACTAATTTAGAATTGTTCAACTGTTCCTGTTTTAAAGCCCTGCAAAACAAAGTGAGGCAATGAGATGATTCTGGACATAAGAACGTTTTTGTTGCAGTTTGACTGTGTTTGGAATTCCTTACATACATAGTAGCTATCGGTCACAGTAGTACTGTATCATATGTTTCCTTAATATACAAGTACAGACGAGAAAACAAACACATGTTTTGCCTAGACTCAAGGAAAGTTTAAAGATAAAGGCTCTGACTGGTTGGTGTAGCACACAATACACAACAGGGTTAATTTACCAGTCTGTACTGAATTGTCTGTCTGAGTTGTTTGATGGGAAGAGAAAAATGCAGCAGTTCGGTGGGAGAGGAGTAACTCAGCACTCTTGATCAGAGAGGGATGAAGGATTAATCAGAACTCCGACTTCTACCATCTTTCATCGACACCTGCTGGAATGTGAGGGTATGTACACCTAGTGTACAGAGTATGTCGGGGCTACCGGGTCAAACAACTTACTGGAGGTATCCTCTAGTCTCCCTCCTGGGTCGTCCTCCTGACCTGAAATGTGCTATACAAGTGTAATTTTGTTGGTGTTGTTGCTAGGAAAAGACCGAGGATTTACACATCATATTGTCCCACTGCCTGATAATCACCAGCCATCATTCAGGAAATGATTGTTAATTCTCACACATGATTTGGAAATTGAAAAGGTAATTTGTTCCCACTGAAGTTAGATCAAATTAGTTCTTGTTAAAAAGCAGTCAAACACGGAACAAATAAAATGCCTCGTCTATTAAATTGTGCATTGGCAATATTCAGTACAGTGTCTCGCAGTAAAAGCCATCTAGCATCTAGGAAGGATACAATGCCAAGAATAATAAATTTAAAAGCAAATGGAAATAATATGACTGTTCTGCTTTAAGGCAATCAGGTTCTGTTGTTAAACAAATGCCTCTACTTTCTAAACTTTACTGAAGTTAGCTTGACTCAATTGTTAGCATTCTCACTTCTGAGTCGGAAGGTTATTGGTTCAGACCATGTGTTAGGATCTTTGAGGTCATGGTCTAAAATGACAGCTGGAGGTGCTGTCCCTCAGATTAGATGTTAAACCAGGGTCCCATTTGCTTGTTTGGGAGGATGTTAAGTATCCTATGGTACTATTCAAAAAAAGAGACTTTCTCCTTTGTGTCTTAGCCACCAAATCCTCCAGATAATTGGTCATTCACCTCCTAACTGCCTATGGGATATTTCATTGTACAAATATAGTGTTTGCAACAAATAGTCAGTTACTACAGTTACTATAAGGAATTCAAAATAGGCAATCAAGGTGTGTCCATGTTTTTATTCAACTGGATTTGAACCATTCATCTAGCTTGCATTAATTATATAACCCCCACCCCACCCCTCTCCCCAAAAAGGCAAAGTGACTGGTAAACTCATTGAAGAGAACAATTCTTACCAGTAAGACAACCACCAGTCTTGAAGCACATAGGATGCCTGCAGCAGAGGACGCAAAACGTAAACAATTACATTGTTCCAATAAATGATCCCTGTCACTCAGATACAAAAAAGCTGGACAGTGATGTAAAAGCCAAACGTTGCCTCTTAAGAGTATTGCAATCAATTATACCCTTGATTTGTGCATTAGTTTACCACAAATCTGAAACATTTGAAATATGTCAATACTTGAAGTAAATATTCTGATAGGATAAGAATATAAATATTTCATAATTGTGAGATAGTGAAGCTGATTTTTTTGAAATTAATGTGCAGTGTACATTCAAGAGAAGATTCTCAGGGTGGCATTTACCGATCCTGACAGTAATCGCTTTTCCTCGTTAAACTACCAAGTCTTCCGTGGAGATACCAGCTGACTTGTTGGTCGTGGGGGTATCACAGCGGACCCCAATCTTGTTCACACTTCATGTCCACACTTTACAACAGGAATCGCTAGACAGTGATCAAATCTGTAAAAGCTTGATTGATTTTTCCCTCTATAATATCAGATTCAATTGGTGGGTCTCTACTGCTGCTCAGTCCCAGATCAGTAAACTGCACCAAGGTCAGTGAGCAAACCTTGTATCTCACAGGTCTGTATTTTCACTCAACCCAATTCTTTACCAACTCAGCCACTGGGATTAGATTGAAGATGAATCTAAAAATGTCTACGTAGGCAACTATGATGCACTATCCCGTAGAATGTACTTAAGTTTCATTTCTCAAACTATGCAGAGCATCTCAGTAAAACTAGGTTAGTTTCATGAATTGAGCAAGATAAAAAGAGCAGTTATAAGTACTGTACTAAACTTGGATCAAATATTAAATTTGTGGGATTTTTCAGAATTGTGTTTATGTAAGTGACAGTATTTGGAGCATTGAAATATGATAAGCAAACCACAGATAAACAATAAACCAATTCCTATCAAATCCAACAAGTTTGACTTTAAGGTGTTTACCAAGAAAGATTACATGAAACGAGACAACACATTTAGCACTTTGCCCATTGCCCCTCTGTGTCCCAATGCATATTGGGCCACAATATATAAAAGAAGATTTACATCGAATGATACAGGATGCAAACAGGTCATTTGGCCCAACTAGTCTGTGACAATGTTTATACTTCACATGAATCTCCATCTCTCTCTCAAACCCATTCAAACCTTTCTCTTTTTCATGAATGGAATTTGACATCACTATTTTGCTAAAAATATAAATATTTAATCCAGTTCAGGCTGTGTAAGTGTCTCCAAAGAAATGTGTTGGAACTGTATTAATAGGATCTTAGCCTTGAGGAAAGCTTCACAGTGGTGAGGACACTGACCGATCATCACTCAGAGTCCAGAGGAATAAGTTTGAAGACATCCAATTCAAGAGTGAGTGGGGACATAAATTAAGAGTATCCTGCACCTCCACTGGTCAATGCTTATAAAATCCACCGCCTCGCCAACCACGAAACTCACGCATCCACGGTTTGCTAAATGCGACAACCCTCACAACCACGCATCCGCGATTTAAATCCACGGGTTTAAACTTTCAAGTTTCACTCCTCCAAACAGGGGACCACATTCATCCGCGTATTGGTGTGTATTCATTCGCTCCACGTTTCCCACCTATCAGCATCTTTACTACCCCAGGTGTCCAGCTGCACTCGTGGATCTACAGGTACTGTGTATGTGCGAACAGCTAGCGTATAGCACTAGGACCCAGTCTGCGATGTTGCAATCAACCAGTGACAACGCTTCTCTCTTAGGATTAAGGTAAATACTGTACAGTAACATGAATTTATTGTCGCTTCTCCGCAGCCCACCTTGTAATTTGGGAGCATTGGCTGTCAGCATCTGCAGACCTCTCTCTCTCTGTAAGTTCCCTTCACCCCCCCACTTCTATCTCACCTTCTCCAGCCCCCACCCCACCCTTCCGTGTCACCCCCCCCCCCCCCAGCCCTCCATGTCATCCCCCCACCAGCCCTCCGTGTCAACCCCCCCAGCCCTCCGTGTCACCACCCCACAGCCTTCCATGTTACCGCCCCCCAAGCCCTCCATGTCACTCCCACCCAGCCCTCCGTATCACCCCCCCAGCTCTCCGTGTCACCCACCCCCAGCCCTCCGTGTCGCCCCTCCCAGCTTTCCTTGTCATCCCCTACCCCCAACCCTCCATGTCACCCCCCACCACCCCCGTGTCGCTCTCTCTCTCTGTAACGGATTGCTGCAGATCCTGGCAGCCAATGCGCCAATATCCGTGTTTCCCATAGGGCCCTACATTTTCCAACCGTGATTTTTCCAACCACGAACGTTTATAGGAACATATCCCCCGCGGTTGGGGAGGGATACCTGTATTTGATGTTGATAATGGATATAAAGTGTTCCTTCCTGAACATCAACATTCCTTCATCCTCTCCACCCCCACCCTACTTACCCTCGCCCCCACCCCCAACTTGACTGAACACAAAACAAATCCTACTGGTGAAAATATAAATATGGTATAAAAGAAACAGTATTGTGTTTTATAGTACACAGTGCAATTGACATTCCACAATGTTGGAAAATCCCATTCATCAAAATTTCTTCAAAGTAATACATTTTTCATCAACAAAGAGACCACGTACCTGTGCCAACACACTGAGGGCAAGAAGAAAAAACAGCACAAACGTACTGGCTCCTGCTGAAAAATACTTCTTATATATCTGAAAATCAACTGATCCCTCAGAACGACTCTCTTCCTGTACCGCTGATAGTACGGGCTCTCCCTGTCAGGCAAGCGAGATAAACAAGTGGTGTAAAGTAGTGACCTGAGCCACACAGCTTTCTCATCATTCTAATGTCTGAATACCACAAGACCTCAACATCTTCAGAATTTCTTCAAAAGGTTATTTGTTGGTCATGTTAATCTGGTTAAAGGGGCTTCCCCTATACACTACATATCGGTTAGCCTGCAGCAAGCATGTTCATTTCAAATACATTTTCTTTAAACTAATGTATGAAGTTATATATACATAATAGTGAACAATTAGGCAAGAGTGAATGATGGGTTGCAACCAGATCAGTGGGTTCAGATTGCAGCTATAAGTCATTCACTCTTACAATTATATCATTGTCTCCACCTCAATTGGATAAAAGCTTTTTTTTGTCAGCTGGGTGTCTGACATGTACAAAACCCCCTTTCTGCTCTTAAGAGTCTCCAATTCCAAACGCTGAGAACTCAAAGAGTGTTTCTGTCTGCTAGTTCTAGAGTGGGAGGGAAAGAAGGGAATGAAACCTGCTTATCTACTGGATATGCATATGCAACTTAGCAGAAGCCAAGAAAGCAAGGACGTCAAATCGTATATTATACAGCAATAACTTGTGTGTGTCAGTAGCACTCCCGCTTCTGAGCCAGAAGGTTGTGGGTTTGAATCCCAAGTCGGAGCTTGGCATTGAGCTTGGTACCCTTGGCAAAGAGGTGCCATCTTTCAGATGAGACATAAAACCGAGGTCCTCTCTGTCTGCTCAGGTGGATATAACCCAGGGAAAGAGAAGGGAGTTTCTCCCAGTGTTCTGGGCAACAATATCACAAATTAAACTGGTAATTCACTTCATGGATGTTTGTGTGTTGAGACGTCCTTCCGACGTAAAGTGCTATACAAAGTACTTTGAGACGAGACATCCTTCCGATCAGCTAACCACTGAGCTAGCGGACTCCCAGTGATGTAAAAACCCCTGACTGTCCAGGGCCCTGGGACATCTTTCCAATGTGAAGAGTGTTATACAAGTGTAATTATTTGTTGTTGCTGTTGTAAAATATGCCAAATTAAATTGCTTGCCTAGGGATTTAATATGTTCAACAGTGGCACATAGAACCTCCCAGGGATGACAATCAGTCAATGTGACAGCTTCTAGGTTCTCCCGAGCAGCCTCGAAACTGCTCCTCCATGGTTATAGTTGATGTGTTTTTACTGTGGGATCTCCTTGGGGCTAAACTGGCAAAGCCAAATGAGCTGTGCATAAATCTATAACAACTCTTGGCCACTGACCAGCCTGGATGGTTGATCAAGAAGCTTGGAGGTGTAAACACCTGCTTAACCCTGCAAGCCAAATCCAACAGACAGACTGTAGAGTACATGATCAGTTGAAGCTCATCGTGTAAAACCCAGTTTGGTTCTACTAGATACAAATACCCAGCAGCAGAAAGAAGCCAATACCAATTTGTAAATACTGCAAAAGTTGCATTTGGTAAACTTGTTCATGAAAATGACAGCAATAGAATATTGTCCACATCTATATATATATTTATTTCCTTACCACATTTCTTTCATTTTCATTAATTATTATGGCAAATATTTATTCCAATTTGGAACATTTGACTAGTACGTTTTGACTTGACAAAATATATCAATAGAAGTACTAAAAATAGAAACAGGTGTCTACAAAATAACCTCATACACCTGGCAGTACAATTTTGCAGTAAACCTTGAGATGTTCTGCTGTGATGAAATTAGCTAAATCAAATATAAGGGAATTATAATTTTATTAATATGAATGAAAATAGCTCCTAAAAATACAAACATTTCTACTTACCATTGGTTCAAATATACACTCGTGGATTGAATGTGCTGAGGAACCCAGAGAGCCCAATGACAAGACAGAAGTCTGAGAGAGAGTGCGATTCCTGGTTGAGTTTAACGCAGGTTCTAGGCCAGGTTCATCCTCCTCTTCATGTTTCAGCAGAGAAGCAAAATCAACTCCAGATTTCAATAGTTCTGTGAACGTCCCCTTTTGAACTATCTTGCCCTAGAATCAATTATGAACAGGCAATTTAAACACGCAACACAATTTAAGCAATTCAAATGTTTTATACCACCACATATGGATAGCGAGGTCAGTAGATTAATAATCAATATTTCACTCATTAAAATTTTCTCACAACTAAAGAAGGTGAAAATATAATAAACAATGGAAGAATTGCTTTTCATATATATCTGTTATTTCCAGATGTTTCAATGCTATGGGTTAGAGATTTCTGTACACAATGTATTATATATAGGCAATACATTAATATAATAATTCTTACATTTGATATATAGTGCCTTATCACATCATCTAGATGCCTCAAAGTGCCTCACAGAATATAAACTGTATTAACCGCATGTTTTGTGGGTATATATATCTATACATAAATATATATACATATACATATATATACATATACACACACACACAATTATATAACCATTGTATTGTTTGTATAATAATCCTTGCATTTCATATAGTGCTTTTCACATCTTATCAACGTCTCAAAGCGCTTCACAGCATATACTGTAAAGTGAATTGACTGTATATTTGTGGGCGAAATGCCACAGCCAATTGCACACAGCAGTGTCCCACAAACAGTCGTGGATTGAAATGACCAATTTTATTGTTGTGGTTTTTTTTGGACAGATTATTATTACAACAACAACAACAAATTACACTTATAAAGCGCCTTTCACGTCGGGAGGATGTCCCAAGGCGCTGCACTGGAGGCGTGTGTATGCAATATATACAGTTCCTGTAGCTCAGTGGTTGGAGCACTTGCCTTACAAGTGTGAGATCTGTGTTCGAATTGAGGCACATCAGGGCGAAACCTTGGGCAAGTTTTCTGTATATATTAGGCGTGCAAAGTAAGGAAACTTGCCCAAGGTTTTGCCCTGATATGCCTCAATTCGAACACAGATTTCACACTTGTAAGGCAAGTGCTCCAACCACTGAGCTACAGGAACTGTATATATTGCATACAAATTGTATTACACCTTCCCATCTTGCTCAAGTTTCACACTATCTATCAGCGCCTTGGGACGTCCTCCCAATGTGAAAAGTGCTCTATAAATGTAATTTTGTTGTTGTATCTATGTAAGGGTTGTGGAGTCCCATAGATTAGTGGTTAGTGTGCTTACCTCATAAGCAAGAGGACCTGGATATGCTTCCCAGGCGGGGCAAAACTTTAGGCAAGTTTCCTTACTCCATATGCCCGTTTCCTTAGCAGTAAGTAGGGACCCGGTTGTTAGTTAATTGACAGGCTTGTCAAAAAAATTTGGTCACTCAATCCATGACTGTTTTTTCAACATTGCTATGCATAATTGGTTGCAGTGTTTTGCCCACTAAATACAGTCAATCCACTTTACAATATATTCTGTGAGGTGCTTTGAGATGTCTGAATGACGTGATTAGGCACGATATCAAATGCAAGGATTATTATTGTAGAAGCAGTTTGAAACATTATCCCTTTGAAAAGTGCTATATGTTCTAATTTGTTATGGCAAACAAATAAATCACAGATGAAATAACTATATACAGTAAAATCCCATTTATCCGGCATCCTCGGGACCTGGCCAATGCCAGTTAAACCACGTGCCGGATATTCGGGCGGTGTAAACACAACACACAATCACAAAGCAAACTTCTATAACAGCGGACTGTAGTGGCTTAAAGGGATACTGCCGTTTTTACCTCTTTTTCTTCTTTCTCTCCCTCCTTCCCTCTCTCTCTCTCTCGCTCTTTCACACACACACTCAGTCAGTCAGGCATCTCAATGGCTCCAAACCCAACCCCACTCCACTCCTCTCATTTTCTATCCAAATGCCCGTCCAAATTAATCAACTCACCCCCTCTCTCTCCCCCTCCCACTCCTCGCTCTTTCCCTCCTTTCCCTCTTTTTCCCCCACGCCCTCTTTCCCTCTCTCCCCCTCCCCACCCTCTCTCCCCCTGCCTCTCTCCTTCCCCCACCCCACCCCCACCAAAACAAGTGTATAAACCCACGATACCGTCAGGCTACACAGGCAATGTAGTATCCGTCAGAGAGAGAGGGAAAGAAAGAAAGGGGAAGAGATAGAAAGAGAGAGGGAGAGATAGAGAGGAAAGAAGGAGAGGGAGAGAGAAAGAAAAAGAGGGAGAGAAACAAGAAAGGAATAACATTGCCCCTTTAAGACCCAAACCCGGAAGTGCCACTACCAGCAGCATTCAGAGCTAATCGTACTGTACTCTCCTGCGACAATCGATTCATTAAATGTGCCACAGCGATTGTGCCGGATAACATCTGGTTAATCGAATGGGGATTTTTTTGAGGTGCCGGTTATACGGAAGATACGGTTGATCGGGTCACGGATCAACTGTGGCTTTTAAACAGGCTTTTACTGTACTAGTAAAGTGACCCACCTGGAATGGACATTCAGAAGGAGGGCTTATGGAGAAGAAAGGATTTGTAGTAATGTGCTATTGACAGCAAGTGTAAGTTTAATTTATTTATGCGAATGAGTCACAAAACATATTTTGTGAGTTTCTATCTGTCTTTCACTGTTACTGCCTATCTCTGTCACCTACTGTATCCCTATCACAACTGCCTGTGGGCAACTATATTTTACATTACAGATGTCATGATACAATGTTAGATTTCACCATTTATGCATTAGAGATTTATACGACTAATAATGCTACTTGTTCCTCAGGGGTCTGGCCTGGGGCAGATGCTATTTACAATGAATAAAAATTATTTTAAAGTGGCATCTGAATAATAGCCTAATAGCCTTTAGCTATCTAAAGTTAACGAAACAAACTAAGTTGGAGTGGAAAAAGTAGGGAATAGGACTGACCGAGTAAACTTTACTAGTAAAGGATCCTGGATAGATAAGGAAGTTGCAAATGTCATTTAATATGAACAAAAGCAAATTGGAAAATAAACCAAACGGTATCAGAATGTAACACACGCCATGGAAACTGATCTGCGGGACTGCTAGATAGATCGCTGAAACCATCAGTGCATGGCAACAATAAAGAGAGCAAACAAGATTTTTGGATACATTACGAATGTGAAATGGAAATAACGCATCATACAAAAACACCAGTGTTTCTTTCTTAAGTAAACTTACATTTAAAAATAATGCAAGACTTACCTCTTTTATTATCAGAATATGGGTAGCTGCACTTAGATACTGAAGTTGATGCGTCACCAAAATGCGAGGCTTATTTTGCAAAATCCCAGTGATACACCTAAAGGATAAATGAAGAAATAAAATGATCAGTTCCAGTGTAAATCTTGCTTCCAGTTATTCTGGTTAAATTCTTAACACATGGCATCAAATATACAATTCTATCGCAATTTATATGAATTGAATTTTCATAAGTATTTGCAGGTAAAAACTAGTGATGTTATTTGTGTTTACTGTACAAACTTGCTAATTTCCTGAAGTAATTAATGCAGGAGTCTGGATAAGTATTCCAGGATCAGCCCAGGATATCAGTTCATTTGCTAAAGAATCCTCAAGTGAGGACACAAGGCTCAGCAGCATTTCTCAAAATGTTTATTACAGAGTGTACTTTTCTTTTGAGGGTTTGTCCACTATTCACATTCACCAAAGACAGTCATGATTCACCAAAGACAGTCGTGATACTACTTGTTCCTCAAGACACATACGTGACTGAATCCACTCACTGTTCAAATAGGTGCCTCCCAACCTCTGCATCCACTGCACTCAGGGGGTCATCAAGTAAGTAGATATCAGCATCCTGATAAACCGCTCTTCAGGAAATAGAAACGTCAATTACATGGAAACTTATTTGTTGGACAAAACCTTTCCTCCCTAACAAATATACAAACTCAAACTGTGGCAATCTTGACACCAGTTTAGTGGATAACTTATTATTATCTTCATTGGAAATATTTCAGTAAATACCACTGACAATAATAACTTGTATTTATTTCACACAAAGTAGCCCCCCAGGGTACTTAATGGTGGGGGAGCCTGATGCCGAGCCAGGGGCAGATGACTGTAAGCATAGATTGAAAAGAGCTTCAGACTTGATCTGAAACATGGGGAAGGATGGGACATAGCAGATGGATTGAGAGAGAGCTCCAAAGTTTCAAGCCGTACAGGCTGGCAATTCTGCCACTGAAGGTGGAGCATGAGGTCAAGCAGGAGGCCGATGTTGGCCGAGGGGAGACAACAGGTGGTGGAGTGGGGAGTAAGCAGGTCAGAGTGGTATTCAGATGGTCAGGAACATTTCCATAGTGACACGTTCCATTATATTGAAATACCTAGAAATATTTTCTTTAATAAGTAAAAAATAGCTCTTATATTGAATTTTTTTTTAAATAGCTGCACAGAGCAAAAACCAAGGTTGATCTCCAGGAATAACTATCAAAGGTTCCTCCAAGCACATGCTAATTTATGAGCATCTGAGCTTCTGACAACTGCTCTGTGCTTCTACCTCGCCAAATTCACTCGAGCTTTCTGTCCCCCACTGAGTGTGACTCCACGATCTCCAGTCTGGGTCAGATCACCATCCTGAAGCATCTGCATATCCTATCACACAAATACACAAAAAATAAGTTTTTAACCATTCAGTAGATATTTTCAAATGACTAATTTACAACAACAACTTGACTTCATTTGTGCCCCTCCCACATCTTAAATCTTAAGATATCCACACACTATGGATTATTTTCACTACACATTAATGTATACCGGTATATTTGTCAAAGTATGTTTTGTTCCTTAATGCAGTGAAGAACATCTAAGTAATAAAAAATAGAATAACCGTGCATGAGGTGTGCAATAAATTAATATTGCAATGTTTTGCTGGAATGTTTCAGGCTATAACTACATTACACGTGTGGCTAAACAATACACCCAATTTGTCTTCAATTTGTTAATTACAAAACACAATTTTCAGGGCAAATAGAAAGAATACCTTTCAAGAGGTATTTGAATTTCAAACATCTCAGCTACAATATGTGTCTATCTGTGCAATTTAAAATTGAAGCTCCACCCTGTACACCAGAATACATGTAACACAACCTTCAGGCTCAACTTTCAGACTCAGTGGGACATGCAAAAAGAACACACCCTCGTTGATGTGAAAATAGAACGCAAAATGTGCACATTCAAGCAAAACCATATACAACACTAAGTGTAAATTAGAAGGATTTTACCAATGAAACATATTGCCTACAACACATATTATGGCACCATTTAGCTCTAAGGAAAATAAATAACAACAACAACAAAATTACATTTGTATAGCACCTTTCACTTCAGGAGGACATCCCAAGGAGCTGGAATTTTCAAAGAAATAATTCTCAAGTCCCTCCACAGCCTTGCGAAATAATTCTCAACATGTGCCTCTATGCTTTTTCTTTACTTCTAATTAAGTATTAAATGTTAACACTTGCAATTTTGTTGTTCTGCTTATTGCTTTCAAGTGCAACTACTTTTGAATATTTTGAATATGATATCCTGAAAAGCTTAGATAAACAACATTATGTGCAAATCATTTATTTGACTGGTTAAATACACAGGGTAATGTAATGAAAAATCAAGTTAACAGATAATGCTCTTTTATCCATTTCAGTTACCAGAACTGTACTAACTACTCCAGGTACAAGCTGGCTAAACCAGCACTGCCTTCCACTACCTCCGCAACATTGCCTGACCCCTCAGGCCGCTGAACCCCTTATACACGCATTTTTCACCTCAAGGCTCGATTATGGAAACTCCCTGATTGACGACCTCCCCAACTCTTCCCTCCACAAGCTGCAGATTATCTAAGATTCTGCAGCTCGTATCCTCTCCCACAACTGGCTCCGCAACCCCGACACCCCCACCCTCGCGCAGCTCCACTGGCTCCCTCTGAGGATAGAATTCAAAATCCTCATCCTCACTTTCAAGGCAATCCATGGACTTGCCTCCTCCTACAGATCTGGCAGCTGACCCCCTATCAACCTGTCCACTCCCTCCGTTTAGCAGGCGCCAGCTTGCTCCATGTCTCCCACTTGAGCTGATCTACCATCTGTGGCTGGACTTGCAGCCTCTCTGCCCCCACTCTTTGGAACTCCATCTCACAGTCCGTTCGCCTTGCTCCTGTGGAAACCATGTTAAAAGTTGGAAACCATGTTAGCTGTTTCTTAGTTTCCCCTGGACATTGTTAGCTGTTTCTTAGTCACCCTTAGAAATTCCAGAGGTCAGTAGGGGTATCAGCAAAAGAATAACCTGATCTCTTTGTGAGTTATTCCACGACACTCCCTCGCTTGCCTCTAAGGCCTGACTCAAGACTCTTGTTTCAACTGTGCCTTCAGCCGCCATCCTACCTCTCCACCCTCCCTCATCCCAATTCTGCTCCCCTCCCTCCGCCCTTCCGCATCCCAACCGTGGCCTACTCCCCCTCATCCGCATGCTCGGGTCCTGACCCCCGACTGTTCAGCGCCTTGGGACGTCCTCCCAAATGTAAGGTGCTCTACAAATGTAATTTTGTTGTTGTACAACTTCAGTACAGCTTGGTGGAAGTTAAATGTTACCAATTTGGCAATGTAGCTCAGCCTCCTGTTTGCTTTATTTATTTACGGCCCCCCAGGCAGCAGCATGGGTTGGTGCCTCACCACAGTCAGCAGATATCAGTAATCACTTGGCTATGGAGACCATCAAAGCAAAGTCTGATACTCTTCTCACCCAATCCCTATACACACTCACTTACCAACTCTATTCACTGGATCGTTACTAGAAATAGAATCCAGGATAACTTTTTTTCTCAACCCCCGCTAAACCAGAGGCACCAAAGCCAATTGCAGTGCCTACCAATGCCACGCTGAAACCAACTAATGGAGCACATAAGATTATGTTTAATTCTGAATATTCTAAAACTTTACATTAATTGAGTACATTTAAACCCAGCTGGATTTTAATCAATTATTAATTAATAAAGAAACTTTCCTTAAAGGCATATTTATGTTAATTGGCACAATACTATTCTTCCAGTGAAAAGACAGTTGTACTCCAAGGTCAACATTGAAAATCTTAGATGACAATGTTATATTCAAATCACTGTTTTGACCGGATAAACACGCAGTATAATGTTATTAAAAGATCTTCAAGATAATGTTTATTCCATGAACAGAGAAGACCACCTCATTGCTCCAGATTCCTTCAAGTTTTCATCACAGATGAAATGAAATGCCCTGTTTAGTATTCAATTTACACAGTGGAAAATTCTATTTATTTGATTCATTTATTTTTAAAAATCAGACTGTTGCTAACATTAGCAGCCAAGGTCAGCATGCACGAGTGTGACAATGTGTCAACTCTGCAGTACAACCTGATGCAACAGATTTGTAGCATCAGACTTAAGAGAGGTCATTACGGCTTCAATGACCAGGATGTCAGCATACAACTACAATACAAAGTACCCCGCCCCAACCGCGGCCTCGTCAACTGCAAAACACACGTATCCACGGTTTGCTAAATGTGACAACCCTTGCAAACCACGGCTTATAACCCTTGCTTATCCACAGGTTTCAATACTAACACTAGCGTTTAGCGCTAGGACCCAGTTGCATCAACCAGCCTTGATGTCACTTCGCGCTAGCATATAGCACTAGGACCCAGTTGCGATGTTGCAATCAACCAGCGACAACTCTTCTCTCTTAGGATTAAGGTAAATACAGTAATATGAATTTATTGTCACTTCTCTGCATCCTCTCTCTGTGTGTAAGTGTATCTCTCTCTGAGTCACCTCTCTATTTCATCTTCTCTTCCCTCACAGCCCCCTCCCCCACTTCTCTGTCTCACCTTCTCTCTCTGACTCACCTTCTCTTCCCCCCCCCCCCTCACTCCCCCTCCCCTCTTCTCTCACTCATCTTCTCTTCCCCCCCTATCCCACCCCCTCCCCCTCTCTCTGCGTGTAGATCGGTCAGACAGCACCAGCCCTCCATGTCACCCACAACTTCTCAGTTGATTTCTCTCTCTCTCTCTATGTAGATTAGTCAGACAGCCCCCCAGTCCTCCATGTCACCCCCCCCACCCCCCACCCTCCATGTCTCTCTCTCTCTCTGTGTGTAGTCAGTCAGTCAGACAGCCTCCTGGATTGCTGCAGATCCTGGCAGTCAATGCTCCCAAACTTACTCCCCCTATCCCCATATATGTTATAACTGTATGTTTTTTTTGTGTTTAGTTCTACGAAACGCGAACTTATTTCCCCTATCCCCATGTTCCCCATAGGGCCCTGCATTTTCCAACTACAAAAAAGCAAACCTACTCCACCTATCCCTATATTTCCCATATGGCCCTGCATTTTCCAACCACAATTTTACCAACCACAGAGGTTTGAGGAATGTATCCCCCGCTGTTGGGGATGAAAACCTGTATTTAAATTTACAATGGCATGCAAAAGAGTGGATCTTTATCACAGCTGTAATCTTGTGCATACGAAATAACACTTGTGTTCACTTGCAATAGCAACAATTTATCACGTCTGGAATGAAGCATGCTATATAAATGCAAGTTGTTTTTGTCATGTTGTTTAGTCCTGTAGCTCAGTGGTTTGAGCACTCACCTTACAAACGAGCGACCTGGATTCAATGCCAGGCAGGTTGAAACCTTGGGCAAGTTTCCTTACTCCACATGCTTAATAATAATCCCTCAAAAATAAAAAACAATAATAAATTGGTAATTTAAATCCACGACTATTTGTGGGATACTGGTATGCGCAATTGTTTGCAGTATTTCACCCACATACTGTATATACAGTCAATTCACCTTACAGTATATTCTGTGAAGCGCTTTGAGACGCCTATATATCAAAAAACACATGAAAGATGCTATATCAAATGCAAGGATTATTATTATCATATTGAAACAAATTTATTTTAAAAATGAGAAATTATTTTTCCTCTTTCCCTGCAACCACACAAACACTTCCACCTTAAATCAATGGGGGAAGAATAATCCATTGAAAATAAAGCAAGTCTTAAATACATTGAGGATTATTAGAAAGCAGAGAAGATGCTTTAGAACTTTCCAGTGGGAAATGTGAGCTGCTGTTCAGCTCTCTCCAGTGGCTGAAATCCTGAAAATCCCCTTTGCAGAAATGAAATAAATCCACATAAGTGGATCTCATTTTAAGCAAAAAGCTTTGCATGAGAGTCTGTTCGATCAGTACACGTTTCTCACTTGACAAATGCAGATTTGTTTTTAATTGCTGGAAACCTCTGCACTTTAAGAGGTAGCAAGGTGAGGAACTCTAGACAAATGTGAATGACAAGAGACAAAATAGAGCTGTAAAAAAATTTAAAGAAATTTTTAATTTCAGGATAAAAGATAAATACACAATAAAAAAAACTGCAGTGGAGTATCACACTGAAGATAAATATGTAATAGCCTGGAATAGAGAGATACAGTAGCCTGGGGAAGGGAGCTGAGTCTTGGCATAGTACCATAAGCCATATGAAAGCTCCAGGAAAGGCATCAATGGTTAGGATAGCAAGAAATCTTGGATAGAGGCTCACAGAGGTAGAATGTGTTGCTGTAGTACTTAATGTAGAAAGAATAAGTTGCCCTTAGGTAACTTAATAAGGTTTGCTATACTTGAGTTGATATCATTGGTTGCAAAAATATAAGGTGTAATTTGTGCATTGCTCATGCTAAAAGGTTAACAGAAACACCTATGTTAAATTGTTAGCACATTTGATTTATTATTTTTGTACATTAAGAAGAAACTGTAGCAATGCCAAACTTTTCAAAATTGTTTCTGTTCTGGATACTTGGAAAACCTAGTCTAGTGTGTGATTAGGCAACTCCCAATTCACCGAGGAATGGTGAAATGCTTTGAAATGTTACAAATAAAGAAACAGTATCCCAGGCAATATCTAGGGGGACATCGAGAGTTCAATAGTCAAGAGAAACTGTGTGCAAAGCTTCAGTGCTTCTATTCAGTTATGTTTGCAAGGAGTGAAAAGTATATGTATTATAATGTGTTTTATATTCCCTTTATAAGTATACCAACAACAACAACAAAATTACACTTGTATATTGCCTTTCATTTCAGGGGGATGTCCCAAGGCACTGGATAGTCACTGTTTCAGACCCAAGCTGGGTTCGGGGAGAGGGGAGGGAAAGGGGGGGATTTGAGGTGACCGATTAGACAGTCGAGGAGGAAGGTCTTGAGGCGGGACTTGAAGGAGGCCAACAATCAAAAGAATGCCTCCTTCTGTCCCATCAACCTCCCTGAACAAAAGAAAAGTTTTGACAAAGACAGTTGGTGTTTAAGCCATTCAACTGATATGCAAATGAAACATTACTGTGTCTGCATGTGCGGTAAGTGCTGGATACTCACTTTCTTCAGGGCACAAACTGTGATAATTTTTTCGTACTTTGATTTCTGGAATTCTTTGCCAAATATAATGTTGCTCCGAACAGTGCCAGGAAACACCCAAGGCTTCTGAGCACAATAAGCTATTTTGCCTTTGATGTTTATGATGCCACTGTCCTTCGAAAGTTCACCAAGTATTGCACCAAGAATGGATGACTGGAAACAAGAGTTTGATATTAATTATCATTGTTAAACATTTGTGTTCAAACAGAACTTTTTAAATAATATTCATTCAAAGTGTTACACATTAGAGGGGAACCTCATTATAGTGCCCTTGAATATAACACTGCCCAATTTATAGCAACAACAGCAAAATTACATTTGTTTAGCGCCTTTCACGTCAGGAGGACATCCCAAGGCGCTGGACAGTTACTGCTTCAGACCCGAGCTGATGGTGGGGTGGGGGGGGGATTAGGAGTTGCTGATGGGTCCATCAAAGACACTTGAGACGAGACTTGAAGGAGGCCAGGGAGGGGGAGGGACTGCGGGATAGAGTTTCAGAGGTTGGGGGCAGAATGGCTGAAGGCTCGCCCGCCAATGGTGGGTCGGATGGGTCGGGGAATGTGGTCTACTGTGAATCAGTGCACTCGGTACAGCACTGACCACAGCTAACTCCGTTCCCTGTGCTGAAAAATAACCAAATTCTGGGTCATCAGGTATTCGCTGACATTATTTACTGAGTGTCGAACATTTGCTCAGGAAGTGCTGGTAACATCACTTGCTGTATTGGCAGTTCCTGTGCATAATGCACAACACACATGCATGGACAGCAGTGGCAATCTGAAAATCCACAGTTGTCCATGTTTCACCTCTAATTTATAGGATAGTTGGGAGACAATGCAGCCAGTTGTCTATCTATAATGAGGTTTCCCTGTATCAGTAGCCCATGACAAATTATCAGTAGCCAATGTGTGATAGCAAATCAAAAATTGCCAGTGTTATTTTAAGATCACTCCTTCACCAGCAGCTTTTGGAGGGAAATTAACATTTAAAAATTCAAATTCTTCAAAAGTATAAAATAAACACTTTTTAAACAACATGAAAAAGCAGCTAATTTTAAGACAATTAAATTTCAGGTTAAAACAAAACATGTCCGCCCAAATGCTAGAACGAGAAAACATAACCTAATACATAAGAGAGAAATTGGTTAAACAAGTCAATAGAGCAATAGGTGAATGTTACAATGTCCAGATACAAAATGACAATACGTTCACATGTTAAAGTACAAATCAAGCAGATTTTTGACCGACACTTACTTTACCAGCTCCCACAGGTCCAATCACAGCGAGGAGTTCCCCTGGTTTGACTGTAAACCTAATATTTTGGAGTGATGGAGTTTCTATAGCCTGTCAAACAAAAATAAAATGAAAGAAATATGACAATTAATCTTAAAGGAGACCTTAGAACGGATTTAAAAATATATATCTTATGAAGCATCTTGTTGAGTACTGCTCACTTTTGAATCAAGCAGTTACTTTCCCTTTATTACTATTATAATGATATTACATTTGATGTAGTGCTTTATCACTCTGCCAATACATAAAGAATATACTGTAAAGCGATGTGGCTTTGTGTATTTAGTGGGCAAAACCAGATATATTAATCATATCCCTGAACACGTTACCATTGGAAACACAACATGGTCAAATTGCAAAGCATTTACATTCTCCAATGTCACCAGACGCCCACTTCATTTTTTAAATAAACTATTTTTATTCACAAAACAGTTAAAAGTAGTCAAGATTCTCAATTTCAGATTTCTTTTGCTGAAACACAAATCTGCCCCCTAGTGGAAGCTAAAAGCTGTCCACTAATTCTATCATTTACCACACATTTTCTAACTATTTTAAAGACATTTATTATTTCAGAGGTCAGAGACAAGGACACTATATAATAATAATAATCCTTGCATTTGATATAGCGCTTTTCACATCTTATCGACGTCTCAAAGCGCTTCACAGAATATACTGTGAAGTTGATTGACTGTATACTTGTGGGCAAAATGCGGCAGCCAATTGCGCACAGCAGTGTCCCACAAACAATCGTGGATTGAAATGACCAATTTTATTATTATATTAATTTTATTGTTATCATTTATTATTATTAATGGAAGTTGTTGTGTTCTAAACCTTGAAAACACTGTCTCAGCAATTCTTCATTGTGATTTCCGGTTATGCAGGGCTGTTTTCCCTCCTTCGAGCACCTCACGCTCTACTAGGGTCCGGCGATATATCGATATATCGGTTATGTCCGATATAATCTTCATATCGATACGCCAATATAGACATTCCCAAAATACTGATATATCGAAAAAGTCAATATATCGAAAAAATCAGAATGCGCGCGCACTGAACTACAAGACCTATAGTTCATCTCTATACACAATGCACAGACCGAGGTGCAAGCCGCCATATTGTATTCATAGTCCTTGAATACAATATACAGGTATGCAAGGGGTGGGGGGGGAGAGAGACAGCGGGGGTGGGTGGGGGGGGGGGGGAAGAGAGACAGCGGGGGTGGTGGTGGGGGGAGAGAGGGACGGCGGCGGGGGATTGGGGGGGGGAGAGAGGGACGGCGGCTGGTGGGGGGGGGGGGGGGGAGAGAGGGACGGCAGCGGTAGGAGGTGGGGGGAGAGAGGGACGGCGGCGGAGGGGGGTGGGGGGAGAGAGGGACGCAGCGGGGGGAGAGAGGGACGGCGGCGGGGGGGGGGGGGGGGGGAGAGAGGGACGGCAGCGGTAGGAGGTGGGGGGAGAGAGGGACGGCGGCGGAGGGGGGTGGGGGGAGAGAGGGACGCAGCGGGGGGGGGGGACGACAGGGGGGATGTGATAATATACAGATAGATAGATAAGAGATGGGGGGGATGTGAGAGAGGAGAGAGACACAGGGACACAGACAGAAAAACACAGAGATGGAGAGAGTGCGTGTGAGAGACACTGTGCGAGAGAGATATTTACCTCTTGACGAGATAGGCCCCGAATGCGTGCGCACCTCGCGACGCACGCACATGCGCAGTACGAAACCCCCGGAAATATCGATATATCGGTATATCTCGATATGAGCCCATCGATATATCTAAGTCGGAAAATTTCCATATCGACCGACCCTACGCTGTACCATCCTTCTCTTTCCTTAAAAATCCTTCTACTCTATCGTCCTCCTACGCCCCCTGGCTCTTTCCTCTCCGATATCTCCACTCTCCTCTCCTCCCTGTCCCTCAGCTCTGAAGGTCTGCTCATCATGGGCGACTTCAACCTCCACCTAAATTCCCCCTGCACCACCTCTTCCGATTTCACTGCCCTCTTCTCCCTAAACCTCACCCTCCACATTGACTCTCCGACCCACAACCGTGGCCACGTTCTTGACCTCATTATCAACCACAGGCTTGACATTTCCGACCTCAGCATCTCGGACAAGGCCATCTCGGACCACTTTCTTCTTTCCTTCTCCTCTTCCATCCCTCTCTCCTCCACCAAGCACTCAACTGTACTTTTCCGCCAATGGAAAAGTCTCCCCCCTGAGACCCTCACATCCTCTGACCTCCTACCCCTCTGGTCTTCCACCTACAGCGATCCTGAAGCAGCTGTCCAACTGCTCCACGATCGCCTCTCCTCTACCTTCAACTCTCTCATCCCCCTTAAATCCAGGTCTATCTCGAAACCCACCCGCTCCCCCTGGTAGAACACTCATCTCCGCTCCCTAAAAACACAAAACCCGGCTGCTCGAGCGCAGGTGGCAGAAAACCGGTCTCATGGTTCACCACCAACTGTGGCTCGAGCATCTCCATAGCTACCGCTGTTCCTGGTGTGAGCACAAACAGCTTACTATTCCAATATTATCCTGGAGGCAAACAACAATCCCAAAGTCCTCTTTTCCACCACCCACCACCTCCTCCGTGCACCCCCTCAGGCCTCCTCAATCTTCACTTCAAATGCGAAGTGCGAGGAGGTCATGGATTTATTTTCCTCAAAAATCCAAAATATCCAGCAGGCAGCCTCATCCTTCTGCCTCTCATCACCCACCAACACCCCCACTCCATCCCCCTCACCTTCCCCTTCATCAGCTCCTACCTCGACCCCCTTCTTACACTCGTTCTCCCCAGTCTCTCTTTCCTCCCTCTCACGCACTCTCACCTCCTTGAAGCCAACCACCTGCTGCCTCGATCCCATCCCCACTAACCTACTGCTCACCCAGCTCCCCCTCCTCTGCCCACTGCTTGCTGATATCATCAACCAGTCCCTCTCCACTGGATCAGTCCCTACCCCCCGCAAAACTGCTGCCATCACCCCCCTCCTTAAGAAACCCTCACTAGATCCCTCAAACCCCAGCCACTACCGCCCTATTTCTAACCTGCCCTTCCTTTCAAAATCACTGGAACGCGTTGTTGCCAACCAACTCCGCGCCCACCTCTCCTCCCACTTCAACCCTTCCAGTCCGGTTTCCACCCTGCCCACAGTACAGAGACTGTGCTTCTGAAAGTCACAAACAACATCCTCTCTATCTGTGACCAGGGCTCCCTCTGCCTCCTTATCCTCCTGGACCTGTCCGCTGCGTTCGACACAGTCGACCACACCATCCTCCTCCACTGACTGTCCTCCGCCATCCACCTCAGTGGGACCGCACTCGCCTGGTTCGATTCCTACCTCACAAACTGCCAGCAGTACATCTCCACAAACGGCTTTTCCTCCCACTCTTGCCCAATTACCTGTGGGGTACCTCAGGGATCCATCCTTGGCCCCTCCTTTTCCTCATCTACACGCTCCCTCTTGGGGATGTCATCCGCAGACATGGTGCACGCTTCAGCATGTGTGCGGATGACACCCAACTCCATTTCTCCACTTCACTTTGCGACCCCCAGTCCCCTGATGTTCTGTCAGCCTGCCTATCAGGCATCAGGAGCTGGATGAGCCCAAATTTCTTGCAGCTGAATGTTGACAAGACGGAGGCCATACTCTTTGGCTCTCGTCAACGTCTCCATTCACATGGCTCTCACCTCCTCCACCTTTCTAGTCTCCCCCTGAAACTCTCCAAACTTGTGCGCAACCGAGGCATCAGGTTCGACCCCCAACTGTCCTTGCCCCCCCACATCCGGTCCCTCACCAGCACCGCCTTCTTCCACTTCCGACGGATTGCCCATCTCCGGCAATACCTCACCCCAAAAGCCACTGAAATCCTGGTCCACACCTTTGGAACCAGGATTTCGCCTCTCGGCTGGACTATTGCAATGCCCTATTTGCCAGTCTCCCCTCCACCACAATCCATAAAATCCAACTCATCCAAAGCTCTGCCACTCACCCGCACCGAACTTCACTCCCCCATTACCCCAGTCCTTGCCAGACTTCACTGGCTCCCTATCCCCGAGAGGATCGACTTCAAGATCCTCACCCTAGTCTTCAAATCCCTCCACTCCTCTGCACTTCCCTACCTCTCTGACCTCTCTCCTCAAACCAGCTCCCATTGCCTTCGCTCCACCGGGTCTGGCCTCCTCCATGTCCCCTGAATCCTCTGCTCCACCCTTGGCGGCCGGGCCTTCAGTCACTACGCCCCGAGGCTCTGGAATTCCCTCCCTCACTACCTTCGTCTTGCACCCTCTTTTCTCAGTTTCAGGTCCCAGCTGAAGACCTTTCTCTTCGACCGCGCCTTTGGTCACCTTTCTACCCCTGCCCCTGGCTTGGTCCCGGGATCCGCTATTGTGAAGCTCTCTGAGACGCCGTCTGGCGTGGAGGGCGCTATATAAATCAAAGTTGTTGTTGTTGTAAACAAGTCAGCTTTAACATTCCTGCAACATTATCAGTCTTTAAAAATGGAATCTACAATATTTGGGCCAAAAAAAAATTGGCTCAAAAGTGGTGATCCCCAGCAACTTGCTCTCTGACCTGTTGCCATACCTTGTTTCTTACCATGGACATTTAGTGTTGCTTCACAAGCCTTATTCTTTTTTTAAAGAAAACTGTTGGTGGTAGCGGGGGGATGCTCAGCCAGGCACCTGACAAATGCGGAAACCCATCCCCATGCTTGAGAGTATGCAAATCAAGCTGTGAATTCCATGCCTCCCATCCACACATGGAAATCCCAGAGATAAGATTGTTGGAATGGGTACACACTCACTCCCAGGAGGGACACACCTGCTTAGCTAATTCCAAAAAGCATTCGGCACAGGTTGGCAAGGACCAAGACTTGGTGTGCCCAGAGTGTGTGTTGGGAGTACTGCTGGAGTCTAACCAGCTGAAAGTGCATAGCTTGCCATTGATAATGCTTTCCTGCTTCTTGTCCAGTTGGGATCACACTAGTGGTCAGAGCTTTCGCTTGCAGAGTAATTTAGAGTGAGCGGAATGACTCCCTGTCCCCAGTGATTGGTTATTCTTAAAAATTAATCTGGGAACACAAACAGCAAGACTGAAATATTCTGACAATAATGGTGTTCAGAAAGAACAGAGATGGCAGAATATCTGAGCCAACTTCAGGTCTAGCCATTAGGTTTTGATCGGTTGATAGCAATTTTGTTTTAATGGTGGCAATATTACATTGTGTATTTTCCCTAGTTATTTGTTCAAAGCACAAAGTTTTTGAGAATATATTGGTCTCACATAGCTGGAATGTATTTTCGACGGCTTTTAATTATTCATTCCAAAAACGTTTTTAGCTTGTTTTTAAATCCACTTAATGTCACAATTTGTAACCTGATGTTTTGATTGCAAGCGAGTGCAGCTGCATGAAATGTTAATAAACTACCACAAGAGGGCAGTGACCACTGCACAATTTTCCTTACTGCTGAATAAAGATTAGAGCAGGATTTTCTCATGTCATAGTTTAGAGTGAATTTTGTTTGCAATTTTTGGATGGAAGGAATTATTGCTCCAGGAAAGTGATCTCCCAATTACTGGATTCCTACTTACTGCTGGATAAACAGAAGTGGATGGAGTAAGGAAACTTGGCAGGTTTTGCCCTGCCCAGGAATCGAAACTCTTGCTAGTTAGGTAAGCATGCTCACCACTGTACGATGAAATTCCGCAGCTATTTGTATTAATGGAAATACATTAAATTTTTCCCATTGATAATTGTGGATGCTATAGTTATATTTCTGCATATTGTTTAATACTGCGATAATAATCCTTGCATTTGATATCGTGCTTTTCACGCCTTCTAGATGTCTCAAAACGCTTTGCAGAATACACTGTAAAGTGAATTGAGTATGTTTGTGGGTGAAACGCGGCAACCAATTGCTCACAGTAGCGTCCCACAACAGTCGTGGATTGAAATGACCAATTTATTATAGGTTTTTTTGGGAGGGATTATTGTCAGGCATGTGGAGTAAGGAAACTTGCCCAAAGTTTCGCCCTAACCTGCCTGGATTCGAAACACAGGTCTCATGCTTGTAAGGCATGCACTCTAACCACTGAGCTACAGGACTCCACCTTCCTCTTCTCCAATTTATCTCCTGCTGTTGTGAAGATTCTGACTCATACTGAGGTAACCTCCACTGATGTCAGCAAATCTTCATTTCTTGTTCCAACTAATACATCTTTTTTTTTGGCAATCAAATTTCTTATATCTGACAAGGGTACACCTATATACTGAATTTTAGGGTGTGTTAGGCACGTTGATGGGAGACAAGGTTTGGGAACCACCCTGGTGATACAACCAGCTAAAATTCCAACCTGGAGTTCAACAACCTAAAACTGCAAAGTTTCCAATTGAAAGCACTGTCCGGCAACCGTTCTTCACATGTGAACATTTACAGGGAAGCGTGACAGGTTATTCAATAATGTAGAGGATTATATCAGAACCCGATATAAATGTAGACCTATGCACACGTACTCTCCAACAGGAATGACTGCATAGAGATCAGGAACAGAAGCCCTGGTTCATTTCTCCCTTCCCTGCCCATTGCCAAGCCTGGGACACAGAGGTTAATTGTAAGTCACAGTACACTGCTTTTGCTATGATCCAACTAAATCTGTACAGACCAGAACAAAACAAACAACAAAACTTACATTTATATAGCGCCTTTCACGTCGAGAGGACATCCCAAGGCGCTGTACAGTCAGGTAGGACAAGAGCAGGGTGGGAAGGATCAGGGCACGATAAAGCATAGTAGGAAAAGTAACTGTATTAGTGGGCGAAACGCGGCAGCCAAATTGCGCACAGCAGTGTCCCACAATCAGTCACGGAAGTGGGACTAAGGGCAAAAGGGGGTAAAGAAGCAAAAGGGGAGGGGTCGAGGCAGGGGGAAGAAAGGCAGGAAAGTCGACTGTATACTTGTGGGCGAAACGTGGCAGCCAAATTGCGCACAGCAGTGTCCCCACAAACAATCACGAAAATGGGGCCAGGGGAGAAAGCGGGAAAAGAGGGTAAGGGGGGAGAGGGAGGGAAAGGTGGGATGGGTTAGGGTTAGGGAGGAAGACGGGGGAGAAAGGGGAGCAAGGAAGAGAGGGAGGGAAAGATGGGTGGGGGCAAGATCAGGAAGAGGGAAGAGGGAGGGAAGGGGAAAAGGGAGGAGAGAAAGTGGGGAAAGGGAGTGAGGGAAGAAGAAGATGGGGGCAGGGGTGGGGGGAATCAAACAACAATAATAATAATAAACAATAATAAACAACAAAAGCAATAATATTAACAACAAAAACAGCAACAAACAATAACCAACAATCGTCCAACAATCGTCCAGCAACCACTCCCTGTCCTCGCCGCCCGGACGATCCCTGAGATGGCGGGAAAAAAAAAAGGGCGCGTAAAAAAGGTCCCAGTGTGGTGTCAGGCCCCCAAACCGACCGGCTCCTCAGTCGATGAACCCGGGGACTCGGTGATGGCCCTGGCACCTCGGACACGGTGTGTCTGGCCAGCTCGCACAGCAGCAGCAGCAGCAGCCCGATCGCCGTCCGGATCTCCAGCGACGAGATGATCCGTCGCTTGCAGCACCTGGGAGCTCTCCCCCTCGCTCTCCCCCTCGCGGAAGACGTGCGCCACCCGCTGCCTGAGGAAAGTGCCGAGGTCGCGGCCTTCCAAGGTCCTGTCGAGGGGCCACTATTCGCACAGCCGGAGGAAGCGCCGACAGCGAGTGGCCGCCATTCCCTCCGTGATACTACCCGTCGTACAAAAAGATGGCTTCGTTGGCCGGCTGCCCATAGAGGAAGAACCGGCAGCGATGGAAGCCGGCTCCAGCTGGTGGGCTGAGCGGTGCATAGCGTGAAAGCTCTGCCCCCGCGATCGTTCCAGCCCGAAGATCTCTAGTCTCGGGAGCGGGTGATCCGTGTGAAAAAATATCACTATATATCTAATATCACTATTAGATAAAATATTAGATAAAATAGATGATATAAAATATCATCTATCGCCAGGCGAGGTGGAGAGAATGCAGGTGCTATCCTGCACTCTCTCCACCTCGCGGTAAAAAAAAAGAAGATCAAACCTGGGACGTCCTTTTCACAATTAGTTCAGCATCAACTCGGCAATACATTTAGGCACTCAAACATTGAATCTTATCACTGCATGCATGGAAAAAAGGAAGCAATAAGTCACTGGCATATTTAGATGGTTGACTGCCTAAAAACAGTTATAGTTATCTATTAACAGTAACTATGAACACATCAATACTGCAGCCTTGGCTATATTACATTGCGCTGACTTGAAAAAAAAACTATTGATACATTAGATAACAATTGGTATTTTTCCAAGAAGCAGCAATGACATTGTCAAAGGGTGTACCCAAGTCCTCATTTGCATTGTACATCATGTTGGTTAGTCTGTGGACAGTGTGATTAAGTTTCAACTTGTGTGCGCACTAGATTATTGATCCTCAAGTCTTTTCTTTTTCTCTCTGACCCATTTTTCCTCCCCCTTCCTCTATCTTCCAATAATGCCACACTATTTGGAAACTTTAGAGGTTTAAAATTCACTTACAAAATACAGTCACTACTCATAGAAAATCTTGCAAAGAGATTTCCTCCCAATATGAAAAGCGTTACATTCAAATGCAATTTTAAAAAATGTAATCTCCTCCCAGATACTGTGTGCTAAAACTGATCGCTGAAGCTCTTCCTTTTGCAGTAGAACCATATTATGTTCATGTTAATTATTCAATTTTAAAAAGCAATGTCCATTAACAACCGAAAGGGAGAAATTTCTAATCATCAATGGAAATTGCATAACAATATTTAATATTGCACCATCAGTTAAACATTTTTTTACACCACAAACTGCAATATATTGGAAAATTCCTCGTACCATGACTCAGAAAAGACAAATTTCCCTCAATTTGAGTGACCTTGACTGCAGCCAATGTTCAGTAATCATTCAGTACAACACAATTATTCTACCTTGTCCCAGTAACAGGTCAGGTCTTGTACATCAATTGAACGATCCTTTTTGTCAATGTTATGTGACTCTTCATTCGGCTTTTTAATTTCTTCAAGAATCAAGAATCTCTATTGGGTTGTTTGGAGAAAAAAAAAGCAGAGATCATTAGAACTGTTAAGGAAAGATTATAATTTGAAGAAAATAATGATATTCTATGTATAAACAGTATATATATACACCCATTTTATTTTATCTATGCAAATATATGTATTTTAAAATTTCTGTTTATAACACAATTTCATCAACCTACAAAATAGATTATCAGAATCTCAAACACCAACAATAAAATCTGTTTACAGTTGCAGTGAGTACCATACATCAGGGAATCCCATGGCTCCCTTCAGACTAGAGATGGTTCATGTTACATATAAGAACCACTTTCTACCTAACCGGTTCAACTGGGAAAAAAAAGTCAGAGAAAATCAATTCCTCTCTATAATTAAGTCATCATGCTTTTGAAGGAGAAATGTTTTCAGCCCATGTCTTTAAGTGCACAATTTCACCAACTTGCCCAGATAAATGAAAGGTTCCTTTCTTTACTAGCAATAAGGGTTTAAAGTAGATGTATGGAAAGTTTTTTTAAAAAAACTTAGTTACAGTACTTCTAATATTGTGTCCACAGCAATAACTGTGGTTACCATGGTTTTCCATGAGAAATGGAAATGTCACATGACTGCAGTAGTCTTCAGAGAATGGCGCAAATGCTCTCTGATAAGAGAGAAAAGATCTTCATTCTTCAGCTACACGGTATGACTGTTACTTAATTGTCTGAAATCCAAAAGCATTTCACTCTCTAATGCTAAATCCCTGACCCTAAATAGGCCCAATAATGGATGAAAGTTAAGGGATTTTCTCCCCAGAAAGGGGAGGGGAATAAAGGTAAAGGTTAATCAGTGTTGTGCCTTAATACTGCAACATACCTTTATCCTTTTTATGCTGATGAATCCCTCAGAAACTGTTTGAATAGCTGATGGGAAGAACAGGGTGACTGTGAGTCTCACAGCATTGTAAAGTGACACTGTGACAAACACACGGCTTGCTGTGATAGGGTTGCCGAGGAGTACATACACGGTGAATGTAAAGAACAATATTATCTTGCTAGCAATGAAGAACGAGGCCATGTTCAATCCACGCAGGTAAGAGCTTTTCAAAATTTCGGATATTTCCTTCCTGAAATGAAAAAAGTACAATATTTGCCTCTTCTACAATGGCAACACTTGTGCTACTTCATTTCAAAGGAATTGTTTAGGACTAGCTGTAACCCGTTGCAGTTACGCTTACAAACTGTTTCATTTAATCAGCCGTTTCTCTTTCATCTGACATTTTATTTGTCCTTGAAAGGCTTGTCCTTCGCTTCATTGGTATCGCTTAAGAAAATGTGCTATTGTTCTGGTTAACATCCTTTGTTCAAATATTTGCATGCACATCCTTTTGGGAGGACTTCTGTGGGAGGACTCCTGGTTGAGAAGACTCCTCACACAGACAGGCATTTGGGGTTTATTGGTATGGATTTATCTCTCTAGAAGGGTATGTGACCTCTGCTGCTACTTTGTTGCAGAATACCATGCATATCTTCTTGGGAGTTAATGAAAGTATTTTTTAATACAGGTGATCAACGATAGGAAATCCCGCCAAAATATGCCCATGACACTCCCCTTTGCAAGACCTTTCCGATGAAGTATTAAATCATGCCACTATGTCAATCGGTTATTGCGTTCTTGGCGGATAGACAGACATGTTTTTATTAGTATAGATTAAAATTCAATTTAAAAACTATATTGCTGTCTACCAAAAACTAGCTTGGGGGGAATGATACTATATTTAAATTCTTAAACATCCAGTTTAAAAATCATGTGATTAATAGGATTGCAGTCATTTTGTATTTGTAACAAATATAACTGGTATTTATTTATCTGTATGATACACAGAATAAAAGTTCAATCTTTCCCTGAAATATTTATTTGAATGAACCAAAATATTTAATCTGATCAACAGTCTGTCTATTCTGATGGAGATATGAAATGAGAAAGGAGTATTCTCATATCCTGGCCAACAACTGGCCTGATTTAAAAAAAAGTCAATCTCTTCATCCCTATTGTGGGACATTACTGTGCTCAATATTGTCTGTGATGTACACCTACACAGTCACTACACTCTACAGTAAATCCCGTGAATATAATATAATGAAACATGATCAAATGCAAGGATTATTATTACTAGACATCCCATGCAGTATGCCAGTTAAACAAACAGCACTCCACATAAGTAACTACAGTACTTATAAATCTGACCCAACCCGGCAACAACAGAGGTTTACTGAATAATCAGTGGTAGCCTCAAAGGATAATTGTAGTCAAAAAAAATTGTAAGAACTTACTTTCTAATTTGACCAATCAAATTAGCAAAAGGCTTTTCCCATGCATACATCTTGATGATTCGCATTCCCGATATAACTTCATTCATGGTGCGAATCCTATTATCTGTCAATACTGCAGTCTTGCTCCTATGAATAAGAATTTGGGAAAGAGAAACATTTTTTGCAAGAAGCTATTTTGTAGTACCCTGGCGTTTTCAACAACTAAATAGACAAAAGCTTCGTAAGTGATTTTTGAAAAGTGTACGGTTTCAGATTTAATTTGTGCTGCAGCAATTCCAGCTATAACATGACAAGCAGTTTGACTAGGAATAACTAGGATTTGTTTCTAAAGGACAAATGCAATGACAAATCCACAGCAAAATAAGATATGATAACGCAGGAAAGGACTGCACTTTCGCAGACTGACAACTTAAACAATGGTTATTTATACTGAAAGACCAACAATCAGTGCCATCATCAACATGGCAGGTCTGAAAATCAGATAACAGACAGTTCATTCTACATCATTTGTTTTTCACCACCCACTACCCTCCACTGCAACGCTGGGAGAGTAATGCATTGTCAGAAGTGTCATTTTTTGATTAAGATATCAAGCAAAGATATCTTAGATATCTGCTCAAGGGACAAAGATCCCACGGCATATTTGCTCAAGGGACGAAGATCCCCCGGCACTGTTCAAACAAAAAAGTAGATTAGCCATTCATTTTATTGAGATTTTATTGTGCAGAAATTGGCTTCTGTGCATACCTTCAAACATATTGTAACTGCACTTCACAGCAATCTTTTGTAGTGTTTTGAGATATTTAAAACGATCTAAGTGCAACATCAAACGTAAGAATCGATTTATTCATTGGACTTTTTGCATTTCACTGCAAAATAGCCCCTCTTCAAATGATCATACCTCAGAACTGAAAACAGTTTTCCACAGACAGTTTGCACAGGCATCAGAATAAGTAGTATAACCACTCCAGCCAGACACGATGGCCCTATTTCCTGCCAGAGTAGTGCTATTACGGCAACGGCTTGCAGTGGCCCAACCCATAGGAAATGCAAGAATATAGTCGCCTACAATATTTAGGATGAAAAGTAGCCAGTGTTAAATACAATAAATATTTTGGACATATCTATATATTAATGAAAAGTTTCTGGTATACACATAAATATACAGAAAGGATTTTATTAAAATAACTTTTATAAAGATGACAATTTGGGTAAAATTAAGGAACCAAAGTTTACCTGAAAAAATACATTGAAAGCAACAACAACAACAACAACAACAATTTACACTTATATAGCGCCTTTCACGTCGGGAGGACGTCCCAAGGCGCTAAACAAGAGACGTGTGACCCGAGCTGGGAGGGGAGTGTTTGGGAAGGGGTGAAACACGAAGGGGAGGTAAAAGAGTTCGGGATGGAACAAAAGGCACGGTCGAAGAGGAGTCTTCAAATCGGCCTTGAAAGAGGAAAGGGAAGAGGCGAAACGGAGGGATTGAGGGATGGCATTCCATAAGGTGGGAGCGGAGAAACTGAAGGCCCGGCCTCCGATGGTGGGGCGGTTCGGGCAGGGGGCTTGGAGCAGGCCAAGTCCTGTTGAACGGAGGGTCCGGGTGGGCGTGTAGGGGGAGAGTAGATTGGTTAGGTAGGATGGGGCAAGGCCGTGTAAGCACAAACATTTCTGGATGGTTAAAAAGAAGCACAGCTTGTTTCATACTGACTGATCGTTTCAAGAATCCATCTTAAAATCGAATTGATTGTCGATGAACGTCTCCTCTGTGTGCTGGTTCTACCTAAACTCTATCATGAGGTTCAATTATTGCAATGGTTCCAATGTCATATTAGGTACATATCTTACCTGATCAAACTTGTTTACATCATTCGATAATAGATTTACTATTTGACCTGTAGTTGTTTTTCCCAATGCAATGTTGTTGAGACGAAGAGCCTGAAATGTACAGAATATGCAGTGTCGAACTTTACAACTTTAGAACCTTGGCATCAAAGTCTGTATAACTGGTAATCAGCATGCACATTTAGAGTCTGAAGACCTCAGAAAATCCAACTTATAAGAACTTCCAGTTACTTATTACACATTGCAAGTTCAAGATGCATTTATAAATGACTTGATCCTCCACAGTTCTGAATGACTGCACGTTCAAAACAGAAATGTTTGCATTACATAATGAATTACCTACCTTTCTATAAATCATGTGACACATTGCGATTCTCAATTTCATTCCAGCCCTTTGTACGTAGAAAAAATATAGGTGATGCAAAATAGCTAGTGCCAGTGTGCAAAGCGACACACCACCAGCATAGCTATAGGCAACACCTCGTGTTATAACATCATCAGGATCGTTGTTTTCAAAGTAGCGAATGATTTTCCCCAACAGTATAGGCTGAGCAACTCGTATAGTTTCCTATTCAAGAAAAAACAAAATACACACATATAGAAAAAACAACAAAATTACATTTGTATAGCACCTTTCACGTCGGGAAGACGTCCCAAGGTGCTGGACAGTCAATGTTTCAGACCTGAGTTGGGATCGGAATTCGGGAGAGTGGAAAGGAGGGGATTTGGGGTGACCGATGGGACATTCGAAGAGATTCTTGAAGTGGGATTTGAAGGAGGCAAGGGTGGGGGTGAGGTGAAGGAACTGCGGGATAGAATTCCAGAGGTTAGGGGCAGAGTGGCTGAAGGCGTGTCCACCAATGATAGGGCAGGTGGGTCGGGGGACATGGTGTTTGGCATAATAATAATCCTTATTATGAACCTAGAGCCCGCTGAGCAGAGGGAATGAGTAGGGTGGTAGGGGGTTAGGAGGTCTCAGAGGTAGGATGGGGCAAGGCATTGGGAAGGCCGACAAGCAGGATATTAGCCTAGTCGAACCGGGATGTGAAGAAGGCATGGATGAGAGTTTCAGCGGCCCGAGGGGTTTACGCTTATAAAGAGTAAAACATTATGTCAATGCAGCCAACAGAAATGGTACATACTAGGGTCCGTCGATATGGAAAATTTTCCGATTAGATATATCGATGGGCTCATATCGAGATACACCGAAATATCGATATTTTCAGTTTTTTCGTACTGCGCATGAGCGCGCACATTCGGAGTGCGCACGCATTCGGGGCCCATCTTCTCAGGAGGTAAATATCTTTCTCTCTCACTCTCTCCATCTCTGTGTTTTTCTGTCTGTGTGTCTCTCTGTCTCTCTCCCTCTCTCACATCCCCCCATCTCTATCTATCTGTATATTATCACATCCCCCCCCCCCCCGCCGTCCCTCTCTCGCACCCCCCACCCCCGTCGTCTCTCTCCCACACCACCACGCCCAGCCGTCTGTTTCTCCCCCCCCCCCGCCGTCTCTCTCTCCCTCCCCCCCAGCCGTCTCTCTCACACCCCCAGCTGTCTTTCTTCCCCCAGCTGTCTCTCTCCCCCTCCCCCCAGCCGTCTCTCGCCCCCTCTCCCCCCACCCCCAGCTGTCTATCTCCCCCTCCCCCCAGCCGTCTCTCTCCCCCTCTCCTCCCCCCCTAGCCGTCTCTCCCCCTCCCCCCAGCCGTCTCTCCCCCCCTCTCCTCCCCCCCAGCCGTCTCTCCCCCTCCCCACAGCCGTCTCTCTCCCACTCTCCCCCCCCCAGCCGTCTCTCTCCCCCTCTCCCCCCCCAGCCGTCTCTCTCCCCCTCTCCCCCCCCAGCCGTCTCTCTCCCCCTCCCCACAGCCGTCTCTCTCCCCCTCTCCCTCCCCAGCCGTCAATCTCCCCCTTCCCCCAGCCGTCTCTCTCCCCCTCTCCCCCAAGCCGTCTCTCTCCCCCTCCCACCAGCCGTCTCTCTCCCCCTCACCCCCCCCCCAGCAGTCTCTCTCCCCCTCACCCCCCCACCCCCAGCCGTCTCTCTCACCCCCCAGCCCTTGCATACCTGTACATTGTATTCGAGGACTGTGAATACAATATGGCGGCTTTGCACCTCGGTCTGTGCATTGTGTACAGAGATGAGCATTCTGGGTCTTGTAGTTCAGTGTGCTCGCATCCCGATTTTTTACCTCGATATATCGTTTTTTCGATATATCGATATTTTTAAAATGTCTATATCGGCATACCGATATGAAAATTATATCGGGTTTTAGCGATATATCGATATATCGCCGGACCCTAGGACACACACAATGGGCCTTTCTGTGCTGAAAGTGTCGTGTTTTGATGCAAAAGTGTTATTCATTTTTTTAAAATCATTTGAAAAACAAATAAATTACTTTTAGTCATACAAATACAGTTGCTTTAATTGTCATATAGGTCAAACAACTTTGTGTAGAGGTTGGAAGATTAGGTTAGATGGATTAACACTGCCACCCACACCCACAGCTATCCTCTCGATCTGGTGATCACCCGAGGCCTCAACGTCTCTGGCATCACCATCACAGACAAGGCCATTTCCTACCATTTTTTCATTTCCTGCAACACCTCTATCCCTCCCCCCTCCACTTCTAAACCCACCACTATCTTCTACCGGCCCTGGAAGAAGATTCCCCCTCAAACTTTCACCTCTGCCCTAGAAACCTCCGACCTCTTCCCACAATGGCATTCTTTTTGTACCGACCTATCCTCCTCCTCCACCACCCTCCATAACACCCTCTCCACTACCCTCGACACCCTGGCCCTCCTCACCTCCAAAACCGTCTCCCATTCCCGATCATCACCGTGGTACACAACTCACCTCCGTTCCCTCAAAAGCCAAGTGAGAGCAGTTGAACGCACCTGGCTCAAATCCTGCCTCACGGTCCACCGGCAAATCTGGCTGGACCGCATCAAATATTACCGCTCCGCCCTAGCCACCGCCAAATCAGCCTTCTACTCCAGGATAATCCTGGAAGCGAAGGACAACCATCGCCTCCTCTTTGCCATCACCAACCAGCTCCTCCGCCCCCCCCCGCCTCACCTCGCAGATCCTCTCCTCAAACGTTCGTTGTGAGGAGATGCTGGACTTCCTCGAGTCCAAAATTGAGAAAATCCGCTCTGCGGTTTCCTCCCCCCACCACTCCTCCACCTCCGCGCCCTCATCAGTTACCTCAACCCCTACTCACCCCCCATTTCACACTTTCAACCCCACCACCCCGCATTCAGTCACAAAAACAATCACCTCCATGAAACCCACCACGTGCTCATTGGACCCCATCCCCACCCCCCTCCTCCGCACCCAGCTCCATTTGTTAGCCCCGCTCATTTCTGACACCATTAACCTTTCCCTCTCCTCAGGCACCGTCCCTACCTCCCTTAAAACAGCCACCATCACCCCTATCCTGAAGAAACCCTCCCTTGATGCATCGCAACCATCAAGTTATCGACCCATCTCCAACCTCCCGTTTTTATCCAAGGTCCTTGAAAGAGTGGTTGCCTCCCAGCTCCGTTCTTTCCTTTCAACTCACTCACTTTTTGAACCCCTCCAATCAGGTTGCCGCCCTATCCACAGCACAGAAACTGCCCTGGTCAAGGTCACTAATGACATCCTAACCGCCTGTGACCAGGGCTCCCTCTGCCTCCTCGTCCTCCTTGACCTGTCTGCTGCGTTCGACACAGTCGATCACACCATCCTCCTTCAACGTCTTTCCTCCCACCTCAACCTTCAAGGCACAGTCCTTGACTGGTTCCACTCTTATTTGACCCACCGTTTACATTTTGTTTCTTCCAATGGGTTTTTTTCAACCCCCCGCACAGTTTCTCACGGCGTTCCTCAGGGCTCTGTCCTCGGTCCCCTCCTTTTCACCCTTTACACGCTCCCTCTGGGCGACGTGATCCGCAAACATGGGGTAAATTTCCACATGTATGCGGACGATACCCAGTTGTACCTTTCTGCCTCATCCCTCAACCCCCAGACGATCGATGTTCTGACAGCATTTCTGTCCGACATCGAGTCGTGGACGAGGGACAACTTTTTGCAATTGAACGTGAGTAAGACCGAGGCCCTCCTGATTGGCTCAAGCCAGCGCCTCCGCACATCGGGCGCTGCCAGCCTCAATATCCAAGGCTGCACTCTCCACCTCACAAAGCCAATCAGGAACCTCGGCATCATGTTCGATCAAAAACTTTCCTTCCTCCCCCACATCCGCGCCTTGACCAGCACCGCTTATTTCCACATGCGCAACATTGCCAGGCTCCGCAACTATCTTAGCCCCCGCGCTGCCGAAACACTCGTGCATGCATACATCACCTCACAGCTGGACTACGGAAACTCTCTCCTCGTCGGCCTCCCCAGTTCCTCCATTCATAGGCTGCAGGCCATCCAAAACTCTGCAGCCCGTGTACTATCCCGCACCCGCCTCATAACCCCCACCCTCGCTCGTCTCCATTGGCTCCCCATTCTCCAGAGGATCGAGTTCAAGATCCTCGTCCTCACCTACAAGGCCTTACACGGCCTTGCCCCACCCTATTTAACCGATCTACTCTCCCCCTACACGCCCACCCGGACCCTCCGTTCAACAGGACTTGGCCTGCTCCAAGCCCCCCGCCCGAACCGCCCCACCATCGGAGGCCGGGCCTTCAGTTTCTCTGCTCCCACCCTATGGAATGCCATCCCTCAATCCCTCCGTTTCGTCTCTTCCCTTTCCTCTTTCAAGGCCGGTTTGAAGACTTTCCTCTTCGATCGTGCCTTTTGTCCCACCCCGAACTCTTTTACCTCCCCTTCGTGTTTCACCCCTTCCCAAACACTCCCCTCCCAGCTCGGGTCACACGCCTCCTGTGCAGCGTCTTGGGACGTCCTCCCGACATGAAAGGCGCTCTATAAATGTAATTTGTTGTTGTTGTTGTTAATGATGCACTTGTGCCTCCTCAAACAACATCTAGGATTTACAGGTTTGATTTTCTGCTCAAAAAATCAGGCGTATAAACTGGTTTTCCTACTTCATGTGGCAGTATCGCTCAGAAAAAGGGCTAATTTGTTCCAGGCGGTAAACCCAAGCTGAATTCTCCTCATCCAGTGTCCTATTTAAGAAACACATTTATCCAACTGTGAACTCATTATTCTCTCATCATCAACTTTTGTGCCAGCTGTGAAGTTCTCAGCAATGTTTAAAAACACGCTTTTATTTTGGCTCACAAGTTACAAATCAAACGCAGGATAAACCTCTATTTAGGACGGTGTTGCGTTCCTGAAAAACTGTATCTAAATCGAAACGCCCTAAATCGAAATGTGATTTTGATGGGACCATGCGGTCCCATTATATAACCAGAGATGCGTTCTTTTCACAACATTTTTGGACCTTAAACCCACTAAATAACACACAAAACCACACAACATAACACACAAATTAACACACGTAGGCAAGAAAGGGTACTTGGGGTAACTGTACAGTATTGTACTTTAATACTGGCAAACTTTAATGCAATACGCTACTGGCAAACTTTAATACTAGCAGTGTGACAACGGCACTTGCAGTTTCCCTACTCATCTTGATGTTGTGGAACCCATATCGTCTTTTAAACCTTTGAAACCACCCTCTGCTAGCACTGAAAGATGGTGTCGTTGAGCCTTCTCCTTCCTGATCATTTAACTCCCTAAACAATGATTTTGCCTTCTCTTGGATAACCAGGGTGTTGAGTGGTATATTATGCTGGTTCTGATCCTCAAACCACTCAACATTCTTTCCATGTTTTCCATCACATCACTCCTATGTTTTGCTAAAACACTCCCATGTTTTGCTACAGCTACACCTGCAGCTGTAACATACCTTGAACTTGCCAGTATATTGTCCTTATTCTGTTTTATAGTACCCACCGTCGATCTAGCTAGCCCTAAAGCCCTCCTGACATCCGTACCTTTTTTGCCAGACTCGATGCGCATATCACCTCCAATTTAGTATTTAAAGTGATGACTTTGCGGGGTTTCTTGCTACGAGCTGTATTACCGCTGCTCATTTCACTTACTACTGTCTTTTCCTGACTTGCTAGAATCGCAGTAGAGCCTGGTAATCGCTCTAAGTTGGTTGGGAATGTTTGGAAAATACTGTAATACTGACGTGGCGTGGTGTTGCTTCAAAATCAGCTGGCTTTTAAACAATGACGTGGCGACATGCTATTGGCCAGTTCAAACGCTTGGATACACTGTATCAGGTGCGAGCGTGATTTACCCGTGAATACACTATGGATGTGCTTATGGACAAAAAGGACACGCAAAATGCGACCGCGATATTCAAAATATGTACTGAGCATGCGCAAAAAAATATTTTGTTCGTTAAAACGAATCCAAGTGTCCTATATTGATCAACAGGTGGTAAAAAATTATGTTTCTTCAATCGAAACATCCTAAATAGAAGCATCCTAAATAGAGACTTCCCTTTAGTCAGTTAGTCCTGGTTATCTTAATGGGTATCCAACACCAGCCTGGCTCAGCAGCATTACTCTCGGCTCCGAGTTGGAAGGTTGTGAGTTCAAGCTCCCACATCGGGACTTGAACTCACATGGTCTAAGCTAACAGCTTAGAGGATTGTTGCGTTGTGAGAGCTGCCATCCTTTGGATGAGGCACTAAACCAAGCTCCTGTCTGCCTATTCAGTTGGATACCAAAGATTTCACGGCACTATTCAAAGAGTAGGGGGTTCTCCTGGTGTTGTGGCCAACAATCCCTCAAGTAAAATTGCTCATTCACTTCATTAGCTGCCGCATTCACCCCATAAATACATGGTCACTCCACTTTTCAGCTTCTAAATCTTATGAAGTACTTTGGGTCATCCTTATGATTTAAAATTGCTATATCAAATGAAAGGATTGTTATTTATTGTTATTATCAAATATCCCTACTCCAATACATTTTTCTAAACAAAATGCTGCCAATGTGTGGACAACAATCACTTACAACTACAACTACAACTACAACAGGCGGGAGGACGAGAATCCTGAATTCGATATGCTGGGGAATGGGCAGCCAGTGAAACTGAGCGAGGATATGAGTGATGTGCTCACAGATACTTTTGAGACAGAAGACACAGACAACAGAGTTCTGGAGGATCTGCAGCTTGTTTAGGGAGAAACTAGGGAATCAGGGTCCATGAGATTTTTAAAAAACTACTCACCTCTACAAACGTGAATACCCCTAAAACACTGTAAGACCTCCAAAAACATTTTAAAATGGCTTTGCCAAGATGGGGATTTCGAGCCTCTTTTTCTGCCACCTGGACTTCTTGATCCCAATGCCTGTTTAAAACATTAACAAGAACCAGTAATTTAAATACTTATTATGCATGAAATAAACCAGTGAAGCAGAATAATGGAGCTTTACAGTCAAAAGCTGCCATTAAGATTTTGTGATAAGACCAAAATCATGAGGTATTTCAGGTTTCTATTCAGGTGATTCATTTTAGAACGCATTGTTGCCAACCAATTCTGCGCACACCTCTCCCTCCAAACTCTATTTGAACACCTCCAGTCCAGTTTCCACCCTGCCACAGTACAGAGACTGCACTTTTGAAAGTCACCAACGATGTACAGGTATCCCGCCCCAACCGCGGCCTCGCCAACCACGAAACTCACGCATCCATGGTTTGCTAAATGCGACAACCCTCGCAAATCTCGTTTTACGTTTTGCGCATCTGGATTTAAATCCGTGGGTTTAAGTTTTCAAGTTTCACTCCTCCAAACAAGGGACCGCATTCATCCGCGTATTGATGTGTATTCATCCACTCCGCGTTTCCCGCCTATCAGTATCTTTACTACCCACGTGGTCTAGCTGCGCTCGTGGATCTACAGGTACTGTGTGTGTGCAAACGCTAGCGTATAACACTAGAACCCAGTTCTCGCTTCTCTCTTAGGATTAAGGTAAATACAGTAACATGAATTTATTGTCGCTTCTTTAGCCTAGCTAGTAAGTTTGGGAGCATTGTCTGCCAGGATCTGCAGATCTCTCTCTCTGTAAGTTCCCTTCGCCCCCTCCACTCCCCCACACCCCCCCCCCCCACTTTTCTCTCACCTTCTCTCACCTTCTCTCACCTTCTCTCTCTGACTCACCTTCTCTTCCCCCCACTCCCCCCTCCCTCACCCCTCCTTCTCTCTCACCTTCTCCAGCCACCCCCCCAGCCCTCCGTGTCACCCCCCCACCTTCTGTGTCACCCCCGCCCCCAGCACTCCGTGTCACCAACACCCCAGGCCTCCGTGCCCCCCCCCCCCCCCCCAGCCCTCCGTGTCAACTTGGGTCCGCGATATATCAATATATTGGTTATATTAGGTAAAAATTAGATATATCGAAAAAAATTGATATATCGCAAATATCGATATATCGTGTCCGGCGATATATCGATATATCGGTGTATGTCGATATGGGCAAACCGAAATATCGATGTCGGAAAATTTCCATATCGACGGACCCTAGTGTCAACCCACCAGCCCTCCTTACTCCTGAAGGCTAAAAACAGTGTTTTGTAGTAAAAAAAAGTATATTCTCCAGAACCTACCGGTATTTAACAAAAAAATTACAGCGCAAAAAGATGCCTAGTAAAATGGGACATCAAAACCCCTCATTAAGCAAAAATTGCATTAAGAGGGAGGTCCCTACTGTGTTTCTGTATATGAAAAAAATCGTTCCCAGTAATGCCTTGCGCCTAGCCTAGCGCCTAGCGCTAACATTTACAGTGTATCAGCGACGGCGTAAGGTAGGTAGCACTGCTATTGAAGGCAGGGAGAGAGAGTTAAAGAGAAAGAGACTGAGACAGAGAGACTGTGAGTGAGATTGTGACAGCCAGAGACTCAAACAGAGAAAGAGACACAGAAAGAGAGACACAGAGAGAGACAGAGAGAGAGAAAGAGAGAGAGCGACCGAGATAGACAGAGAGAGGGAAAGAGACACAGAGAGAGAGACACATAGAGGGAGACTGAGACAGAGAGAGAGAGACAGAGAGAAGGAGAGACAGACAGACAGAGCATGGAATTTCCAAAATTCGGATTTTCCCAAAAATGTATTTTAACAAGAAAAATCGTACTACCGTATTTACTTCAATTTATCGTACTAAATACGGCAAAAACGTACTGGTTGGCAGCTCTGGTGTCACCCACCCCAGCCCTCCGTGTCACCCCCTCCCTACTACGTGTCTCTCTCTGTAGATCAGTCAGATAGTCCCCCCAGCCCTCGGTGTGGCCCCCCCCAGCCCTCCGTGTCAACCCCTCCACCCCCACCCCAACCTCTGTGTCCCTCCCTCTCTCTCTGTAGCGGATTGCTGCAGATCCTGGCAGCCAATGTGCCCAAACTTACTCCCCCTATCCCCATGTATGTTATAACTGTCTGTGTTTTTTTGTGTTTAGTTTTACTAAACATGAACTTACTCCTCGTATCCCCATGTTTTGTATAGGGCTCTGCATTTCCCAACCGTGAAGGTGGGGAGGGATACCTCTATTCTCTATCTGTGACCAGGGCTCCCTTTTCCACCTTGTCCTCCTGGACCTCTTCGCTGCCTTCAACATAGTTGATCACTCCATCCTCCTTCACCGCCTATCCTCTATCATCCACCTCAGTGGGACAGTACTCGCCTGGTTCGAGTCATACCTCACAAACCGCCACATTGCTCATCTCCGCCAGTATCTCACCCCAAAAGCCATTTACAAAATCCAGCTCATACAAAACTCCACTGCCCGCATTCTCACCTGAACCAAATTACCCCAATCCTCACCAGACTTTACAAACCCCCTGTCACAGAGCGGATTGACTTAAAGATCCTCACTCTTGTGTTTAAATCCCTCCACTCCTCAGCACCCCCTACCTCTCTAACCTCCTCTCTCCTCACAGCAGGACCCGCTGCCTCTTCTCTACTGCGTCTGGCCTCCTACTTGTCCCCCGAATCTTCCGCTCCACCATCGGCAGTCGTGCCTTTAGCCACTATGCCCCGAAACTCTGGAACGCGCTTCCTCACTCCCTTCGCCTTACCCCCTCTTTTCCATTTTCAGGTCATGCCTGAAGACCTTTCTGTTCGACCGCGCCTACGGTTGCCGTCGCCTTCCCCTTCACCCTGGCTCTGACCCGAGCTCCACTACTGTGAAGCACTCTGAGACGCCGTCTGGCATGGAGGGCGCTATATAAATGCAAGTAGTTGTTGTTGTTGATTAGTGAAGGCTCATGTACTTTATAGTAGTGGTTCTCAACCAGGGGTACATGTACCGCAAGGGCTACAAAATTACTTCCAGGTGTACAGGTGGTGGTACATTGATTTATTTAGCTCTCTTATTCAGTGTTTTATAGCCTTCCAAATTGTGTATTTAATTGTTATTCCCCTCATATTGTATGTGCTAGTTATTTTGTTATATAAGAAAAGCTTGGTCATAAAATACAAGTGAAATGAGGGGATGGTGTGTGTATGTGGTTGGGTACGGGGAACATTCGGGGGTACACGATAATGTTGAAAATTAACAAGGCACAGTAGGGGTACAACAAGGGGTATATTACTGAAAAAGGTTGAGAACCACTGCTTTATAGTGTCAACTCATATCAACTTGCAATCAGGTCTCCATGTTGGCTGCAAATAATAACCAGTTAAACTACATGGTCATTTCTTCAAATTAACTAAAGGTATTGTTTTAAATGCATCTGTTGTTACATTTAAATCCTTGCAGGATATACTGTTATGCTGGAGATATTTGCATTAAAGGGCATTCATGTCATTAACAGTGACTGAACCGTCTTCAGATGGCATGTTGATACTGTCACTGCCAGCTAGTTGCCAGTGATTAAACAGCAACCAACAGGTTAAACTAATGGAAGTCCAAATACTCCACATGTACAACAACAAATTGTATTTATATAGGGTCTTTCACGTCAGGAGGATTACCAAGGCGCTATGAATAACTGGTGATCTCAACATCATCGGTTATTCACGCCATTAAGACATTCAGCAGTTAATATGGTTGAACGATAAATATTCCATTACTGTATTTAGATCCAAAGTTACTGTGCCCCAAAAAAGGATTCCTTCAATTACCTTTGCAATTCCTCTCCTAATCTTTCCGAGCCATCTTCTGGAAGTACTTTGTACATATCTTCTTCCTCTAGTCTCCTTCTGTATCCAATTCGAAAAAGTGGATTTAACCAACTGCAAACAGAGAAAATTAAAGACATTGTGGATAAGTTACAGGACATTTTCAAGAGGTTTTTAATCTTTGCAAATCTCTCCCTCCAATTACCTTGTCTAAACAAGTGGAAATTAAGTGCATTAATAAATTACCAACATTGCTGTAATGTTGTCTTCCAATTGTTATTTCATTCCAAAACACAATGTAGATTCACTCAGTTCTTTAACTCCAACTTAACATAGTCAATCAGTTTCAAAACTGTTCAGTCACTTTCCCAGAATGTTTTTATCCTTGCATCATCCATATTCAATTGCCACTTTGGTTCTCAAAGCAATATGCAACAATTGCAAAGACCTCCAATAAGAGATAATACTTGCCACGAGTTATATGCCAGGAAATTATTGGGAAACTGACCAACTAAGGCAATTTCTCACAAGACCACAAAAGTCAATCTTATGAACAATTAATTTTGCTTTACTGCATAGTGATGTCCAAGTGCATTGGTAAAACATTTGATTTGCTCCCAAACTATATTCCCAATTTGAATCATCCAGCAGAAGATGTAGGTACAAACTAACTAATATGAACCAACTTTGCTTTAGAAGAAATGTTTTACGCTGAGATTTTCAGGAAATCAAGAGAATCAAGTCTATCCATCAATCCAAACCTAATCACCCACGGGTGATCCTAAAAAACACTCGCTTCCCGTTCAGTGCCACGACATTAATGGTGAATGTGCCAAAGTTGTTATTCAACTTGCAGTTGCTTTTGTTTGTACATAATAACTTGCATTTGTCTTTGAGACGTCACAAAGCACCTTTGAGATATCTATAAGAATAATTAATGACAGATCAGGATCTAGAATCTCTCTAACTGTAGAGTGGTTCTTCCTGCCAGGTCATCCAGTACATTTTTTTAAAAATACAACTTAATTAATTTTTTGAATTCCAGCTGTAAGAATAGCTTTTTAATTTATGATGCATCACAAAGAAAGTAAGACCTTGCATTTCCATAATATCTTATCACATCAAACTATCTTAAAGCTATCTCATAGTTAGTTAATTACTGCCAAATGTGTTTTGTAGGCAAACACAGCAATCATTTGGATAAGCAAAGCCCCACAAAACAAAAGGAAGAAGATTAATTGCTGGATGATCTGGTAGTTAGAGGTTCTTTACTTAGTCAGAGGTTCTAAATCCCAACCTGCCATTAAGAACAAACAAAAACACTTGCAAGTTCTGTGCTATATGATAGTCCCAAAGCGCTTCACAAAATACACCATAGTGTGCAATAGATGAATTCAGTAGCAATTTGTGCACAGCAATGACCCACAAACAGCCATGCAGTGAATGGCCAATTTTATTTGAGCGGGAGAGAAAAAAAACAGATGTCCCCGAATACTGAGCAGGTCAGACAGCAACTATGGAGAGGAAAGTGACTTAACATTTCAGGTTGATGACCTTTCGACAGCCGCCTGACAGAAGGTCCTTCGACCTGAATCATTATCTCACTTTCTTCTCTCCATAGATGCTGTATGACCTGGTGAGCTTTCCCATGGACTTCTGTTATTATATCAGATTTTCAGCATCTGTAGTATTATGACTTTTATTTGAAGGATTGTTGATCAGAACACTGGGAGAAAGCCCTTTGTCTTTTTGAACAGCGCCTTGGGACGTTCTCCCGAAGTGCAAGGTGCTCTATAAATGTAATTTTGTTAATGATTTTCTAGTTGAATAATGCCATGGGATTTTTAATGTCTTCCTCAACAGTAGGGTCCATCGATATGGAAATTTTCCGATATCGATGGGCTCATATCAATGTATATCGATATATCAATATTTCCAGTTTTTTTGATATTGCGCATGCGCGCGCATTCAGAAATGCGCGCGCACTCCGGTGTGCGCGCGCATTCGGATGTGCGTGCGCATTCCGATATGCGCACGCATTCAGTGCTCTAGGCCCAGGAGGTTTGCAATGCCAGCGACAAGGTAAGTTGGAAAAGTTCGCATTATACCGATAATACCGATATATCGCCGGAAACGATATACCGATATTTACGATATACCGATATAATTATTAATACTGAATTTTTCGTTATATCAATATATTCGAAATTCCAATATCGGCATATCGAGATGAAAAATTATATCGATATAACGCCGGACACTACTGAACAGATAAATGGGATTTGGTTTAATGTCTCATCCGAAGTACGTTTGGACACAAAATGTGAGATGGGGGCACTAGCAAAAGGTTTCAGGCTAGTGCACTTAAATACAGCGTAACTTTCTCTTTATTTAGGCTTAAAACAATATCTGTTTACCATAAATTCATATACAGTACCTTGATAATTCAAAAATGTTTTACTCTGTAGCACTTACTAAACTGAATTATGCGTTAGTTTTGTCATTCATGGAGTGAAGTTCAATTACATTAAAAAGCTGAGGTTCAATTGAAAAACAAAACGGACCTAGGCCCAAATGAATATACCAGATTACAATTTTTAACTCGAGACTTCATTCAGTGTTACACAACTAAAAGACAGTTTATGCTGATGGAACCCATACGCATTTTGGAGCAGCCTGGCACCCCATTCAGAGTAACTTGACGAAGGAAAGCAAAATTTTACAGTTGAGGGTCGAACAGGACAGAGCGCTAAGAAACACTGCACTAGACAGTGTGGGGTCTGGAAGAGAAACTGAAATTGCAAACATATGAGAGATAAGACCTAAACCAGTCATGGGCAGAACCTTGAAGGTTGAGGTGAGAGGAGAGGCGATTTGAGTGGTGCACGGTGTCAAAGGCAGCAGAGAAGTCAAGGAGGACAAGGAGGCAGAGGAAGTCCTGGACACAAATGGGCAGGACATCATTTGTGACCTTGACCAGAGCAGTTTCCGTGCTGTGAGTAACTTGGAAACCAGATTGGAGGGGCATGTGAAGCTAGTGGTAGTAAAGAGCGAATCTGGAAAACCTTGGAGCCTTGGGACATCCTCCCAACGTGAAAGGCACTCTATAAAAGTAATTTTGTTATTTTGTTGTTATTGTAGAAAAGTAAAGTTTGAGATAGGCCGGTAGCTGGAAAGCAGGTATGCATCCAGGGAAGGTTTTTTCAGGATGGGGCTGACTGCAAAAAAAACAGAAGTCACACTTAGCAGATCAGTCAGCATCTACGGAGAAAGGAAAGTGAGTCAGTGTTTCGGGTCTACAACCCTTCATCAATAGAAGGGCTGTTGCATGTAGTCACCTGTTACCAAGCGGAGAGTAGGGTTGACCATGATCAGTAAGAATGAGTATTTGAAGCTAAAGTTAATGGTAAAGTAAAGTTAAAGAGTAGCCTACTCCAACCTTTAAGCTGCAGGGCACAAGAGCAGAAGAACTTCTAGGACTGATCAAATAGAAAGCCGAACCATGCTGTGTGCTAAGAGAATTTATTGACAAAATGTTGGTAGTTAATAATCAAGTGGATAATCCCATCCAACTATGTTGATTCCATTGAGTTTTGTGGGACTATGGTGCTCGGAAACTTGGGTGTGAATGGGTGAACGTATTCAACTGCACAAGAATATTTAAACACGAAACAAGGTAAAATTTTACTTTGGAGAAAGCTGTCCGTATGTGAAGGCTTGTACAAAACACATACTTGGGACTCTTTCCAAGAGTTTTTCATTAATTTTTTTTTGCAGTTAAGACTGCTTTGACCCCATCTGCCAGGTAGGTGGATCTGTCATTAAAGTACAGTGTTATTGTATTGTAAGATTTTTTTTAAAGATTAGTGGCACTGAACTTCAGATAACTGGATTAATGGGTCATGTGAATGAATTGGAATGCAGCTGAAATAAACTGCATTTATAAAGGAAAATTTTATCCGGATTAGAAATTAAATCACCATGTTACTTCAATAGAATCATAGAATTTTACGGCACAAAAGGAGGCCATTCGGCCCATCTAGTCTGTGCCAGCTCTTTGAAAAGAGCGATTCAATCCCACTGCCCTGCCCGCTCCCCATAGCCTAATAGACCCGTTCTCCCTAAATAAAGATCTAATTCCCTATTAAAAGTTGTTATCGAATCAGCCTCCACCACCTTTTCAGGCAATGCATTCCAGATTCGAACAACTCGCTGAGTGAAAAAATTTCTCCTCAGCTCCCCTCTACTGCGCCTTGAAACTATTTTAAATCTGTGACCACGAGTCACAGATTCACCCACGAGTGGAAATAGTTTTTCTCTATTTGCCCTGTCGAAACCCCTCATGATCTTATAAACCTCTATTAGGTCTCCCCTCAATCTTCTCTGCTCCAGAGAGAATAACCCTAGCCTATCTAGCCTCTCCTCATAGCTGAAGTCCCTTAATCCTGGTACCATCCTAGTAAATCTTCGTTGTACCCTTTCCAATGCCTTCATATCCTTTCTGTAGTGTGGTGACCAGAATTGAACACAGTATTCCAGCTGAGGCCTCACCAAAGTCCTATAGAGGTTAGTCAGCACTTCCTGACTTTTGTACTCTATACCCCTATTTATAAAGCCTAGTATCCCATATGCCTTCTTAACAGCCTTGTCTACCTGTCCTGCCACCTTCAACGAGTCACTAACACAAATCCCCAGGTCTCTCTGTTCCTTCACACCATTTAAAATTGTACTATCTAGCCTATATTGCCTCCCTTCATTTCTTCTCCCAAAATGCATCACCTCACACTTCTCTGCATTAAACTTCATCTGCCATGTGTCTGCCCACTTTACCAATTTGTCTATATCCTCTTGCAGATGGCTACTATCCTCCTCACTGTTTACTATTCTCCCTAACTTAGTGTCATCTGCAAACTTGGAAACTGTACTCCGTACACCCAAGTCCAGATCATTGATGTAGATTACAAACAGCAATGGTCCCAAAACCGATCCCTGTGGCACACCACTGCTCACTTCCCTCCAATCTGAAAAACAGCCGCTCACTACAACTCTCTGCTTTCTGTCTCGCAGCCAGTTGTGGATCCACGCTGCCACTGTCCCTTTTACGCCATGGGCCTTTAATTTCATAATAAGTCTCTCATGTGGCACTTTGTCAAATGCCTTTTGAAAGTCCATGTAAACTACATCAACTGCGCTACCATTATCCACCCATTCAGTTACCTCATCAAAAAATTCTATCAGATTTGTAAGGCAAGATTTGCCTTTAACAAATCCATGTTGACTGTCCTTTATTAGCCTATATCTTTCTAAGTGAAGATCTACCTTGTCCCTGATTATGGACTCTAGAAGTTTGCCCACTACCGACGTTAGACTGACTGGTCTGTAGTTACCAGGCTTGTCCTTCTGCCCCTTTTTATACAAGGGAGTAACATTAGCTATCCTCCAGTCCTCTGGCACGACCCCTGTGTCCAAGGAAGATTGAAAGATCGTGGCCAGAGTCCCTGCTATTTGCTCCCGTGCCTCACTTAGTAACCTAGGGTGCATCCCATCCGGACCAGGTGACTTATCCACCTTGAGCGACGTCAACCTTTTTAGCACTTCCTCTCTGGTTATAATTATTCTATCCATTTCTCCTACCCTCTCCTCTAATACCATGGCATTGGCTGTATCATTTTCTTTTGTGAAGACAGAGGCGAAGTACTCATTCAGTACATCAGCCATGCCCTCTGCCTCCACAATGAGATTTCCTCCTAGGTCCCTAATTGGCCCCACCCTCTCCTTGACCAACCTTTTACTCTTAATATGTTGGTAAAAAACCTTAGGGTTCCCCTTAATCTTACTCGCTAATTGTTTTTCATGCAGTCTCTTTGCCCCTCTAACTTCCTTTTTTAGTTCTATCCTACACTTCCTATATTCTGCTTTGTTCCCTTCTGAATTTTGAGCCTGACACTTATCATAAGCCTCTTTTTTTTGTTTTATTTTGGCCCCGATTTCCTTAGTCATCCAGGGAGGTTTGGATGCCTTACATTTCACCTTTGTGGGGATGCTTTTGACCTGTGCCTGAACTATCTCCTCTTTGAACGCTGCCCACTGCTCGTTAGTTGTCTTACCTGCCAATTTTTCTTTCCAATCCACCTTGGCTAGGTCCCACCTCAACTCATTGAAATTAGCCCTTTTCCAGTTGAGTGTCCTCACCTGTGATCGTTCCTTATCCCTTTCCATAATTATTCTGAATCTAACGATATTGTGGTCACTATTCCCTAGATGCTCACCTACAGAAACCTGTTGAACTTGCCCTACCTCATTTCCCAAAACTAGATCCAGCAATGCTTCTTTCCTCGTTGGACTGGAAACATACTGATCAAGAAAGTTGTCCTGCACACACTTCAGGAATTCTTCTCCCTCCTTGCCCTTTACTCTACTATTCTGCCAGTCTATGTTGGGATAGTTGAAGTCACCCATTATCACTACTCTATTAGTTCTGCATTTCTCCGTGATACGCTTGCAGATCTGCTTGTCTATCTCCTCCCCACTATTTGGTGGTCTATAGTATACCCCTAACAGTGTAACTGCACCTTTTTTATTCCTCATTTCTAACCAGATAGATTCAGTTTTTAGTCCTTCTTCCACCTCGTTCCTTTCTAAGGCAGTCACTGAGTCCTTAACTAAAATTGCCACCCCGCCCCCTTTTCTCCCTTCTCTATCCCTCCTGAATACATTATAACCAGGAATGTTCAACTCCCATTCCTGCCCATGCTGGAGCCAAGTCTCTGTTACTGCTATAACATCATATTGCCTCGCAGCAACCTGAGCCTGCAGCTCACCAATTTTATTTCTCAAACTTCGTGCATTTACATACATGCACTCTAAGGCACAAATTACTTCCTCTGCATTTTTCTCCCGTCTTACCTTTACCCCTGTCCTCTTTATTACCCCTCCCATATTTGAACTACTGATCAGTTTCCCACCCTCACCCCCCGGGATTAGTTTAAAGCCCCCCCCCACAAAACTCGACAACCTCCCTGCAAGGAGATTGGTTCCAGCCCTGTTCAGGTGTAACCCATCCATTTTGTACAGGTTCCACCTACCCCAGAATTGGTCCCAATGGTCTAGGAACCAGAAACCCTCCTTCCTACACCACTTCTCCAGCCATGCATTGATGTGCCTTATTCTAGCATTCTGGAACTGGCTTGCTCGAGGCACTGGAAGCAACCCAGAGATCACCACTCTCGAAGTTCCACTTTTTAGTTTACTCCCTAGTCTCTGGTACTCTCCCTGGAGCATCTCAGGTCTTTTCCTCTCAACTTCATGGGTCCCAACATGGACCACCACAAGTGGATTTTCCCCTTCCCCTAGCAAAATTTCATGGACCCGCTCAGTCAAGTCTTCAACCCTGGCACCTGGTAGGCAACACACCTTCCGAGATTCGCGTTTCCGTTCACAAAAACGCCTATCTATACCTCGGACAGTTGTATCTCCTATGTTACTTGGTTACGGAATGGGTGGATAATGGTAGCGCAGTTGATGTAGTTTACATGGACTTTCAAAAGGCATTTGACAAAGTGCCACATGAGAGACTTATTATGAAATTAAAGGCCCATGGCGTAAAAGGGACAGTGGCAGCGTGGATCCACAAATAGAAAGCCGAACCATGCTGTGTGCTAAGAGAATTTATTGACAAAGGACCGTTACAAAGTGCCAGCCAAGGTGCAAGTCCAATGCTGCATACCAGGTTTACTCAGCTCCAGCTGCTTAATCCAGGTCCTCACGTGAGGAGTTTTGGCAAACAGATGTGCCTGTTGGGAAGCAGACTCTGCCTCCAGGGATCTAACTGACAGGTCAGTGCAGGCCAGAGCCCTCTCTTACTACAGCCGCCTTTTCTATTTTTGCCACAAAACTATCTGACTGTTTCCGCTCCATACTCTGGAATTTATATGGCTCCTAATCATGTCAAAGCTTCACAGGTTTTCTGGAACTGCATATAATAATAGTAACAATAATCTATGCATTTGATATAGCACTTTTCACGTCATTGGTAAACACAGAGCCAATGTGCTCATGGCAATGGGGATTTTTAACATCCACTTAAAAAGGGCTAACTGGACCTCAGTTGTACGTCATATACAAAAGATGGCACCACAAACAATGCAGCACTGTCCCAGCACTGAACTGGAATGTCATCCTAGACTATGACCTCAAAGTCCCAATGTAGGGCTTCGACCCACAACCGTCTAACTCAGATGAGTATTCTGACAAATCAAAATTCTGAAGAGCAGTCACCAATGGGTCATAAAATATGGTCACTCAGTCTCTCATGGTTAAAGCGAAATGTTTGATAGTTCCTTTCCATTCAATCCCAAAATGGAAACAAAACTCACACAAGGCAAAATAAAATGAGTGGAAAAGCTGACTGAATGTAAAAAAAAATGAGGAAATACTGATTGAATCAAGAACTTGATGGTACAATTTTTATTGAGATACATAATAATCAAAGATCGACAATTGATTTTGACTTCCCATCAAGTCGGAAAATGTGAATCCTTATTTTCAATTAACCAATATCAAAATGAGGAATCTAGCATAATTGTTTCACTTTCTGCCTGCTCATAACCCCAGTATCTGTCTTTGTGTAGCATAAATGGTTGTTGGGTTGTTGAATGTATGCTCCATCACATATATCATTCAGTCCATTTACAACAACAACAACTTCGATTTATATGGCGTCCTCCACGCCAGACACAACAACAACACAATTACATTTGTTTAGCGCCTTTCACGTCAGGAGGACGTCCCAAGGCGCTGAATAATAATGCTCGCATTTGATTATACAGTCGCACATTTCACATCTTCTAGGCATTTAAAAACGCTTTGTAGATAATACTGTAAAGTGAATTGACTGTATATTTTGTATATATTCACAGCCAGGAAGTATGGATATTTCACTGTAAAGTGTTTTCTTGTCTTTAGTTCTACGAAACACGAACTTACTTCCCCTATCCCCATGTTTCCCATAGGGCCCTGCATTTTCCAACCGCGAAAAAGCAAACGTAGTCCCCCTATCTCCATGTTTGCCGTAGGGCCCTGCATTTTCCAACCGTGATATTACCAACCACGGAGGTTTCGAGGAACATATCCCCCGTGGTTGGGGAGGGATACCTGTATAGCTAGTATATTTTGTATACCAACCTGAAATGCGTGTAGATGTTGAGAAAAACGTGCCAAACAATGGCCCAGTGTATATCTAGTATATCCCGAGTCCTTGGGGAATCACCTCATCCAATTGTCAACCAGCAGCCGCTTGACGTCAGGTAAATATGTTGAACTGGCCAATAGCATGTCGCTATGTCATTATTTACATGACGTCAAGCGACTGTCGGTTGCTGATTGAATGAGGTGATCAGGTGATTCCCCAAGGCTTTGGGTCCCAGATGCTGGATCTGATTGCGGTATGGGACCCGATCGACTGCGATCAAGAGCCACGGGATCTGCTCAATGTGGTATTAAATTAATTATTCGTTAATTAAATTAATTAAGTCTCATTATCATTCAATTCTTTGTTGTAAAGCGTTATTTTAGTGGGTTTTGGGTTCTGAAAATTTTGCCCAAAGAACGCATCTCGGATTATATAATGGGACCATGTGGGAAAACTTGTTCCGATTTATGAAATTTAGATTTACGTGGCGTTTTTCAGGAACGCAACCAACCCTGTCGTAAATCGGGGGTTACCTGTAATTCCAAATACATTTTATGGTGCTGTTTAAATTGAGGACAACAAGAAGGAAGAAACAGTGAGATTATTACACTTTACAGAAAATAATAATAATCCTTGATTATTATCATTTGATATAGTGCTTTTCACATCTTCTAGATGTCTCAAAGCACTTCACCGAACAGACTATAAAGTGTAGTGACTGTATATTTGTAGACAAAACATGGCAGCCAATTGTGGATGAGTGACCATATTGGGTTTTTCTTGAGGGATTATTATCACTAAATTCTATGAAGTGTATTGAGATGTTTTGATATGTGTGTGGGAGGCAAAGTCGGAGCAATGGCAATGTTAAACAAGCCAAGAAGCTAAAATATATGAACATTTTTCAGATGGACCTGCACTAAAATGCAAAATAGGAAGGAGCTGGACAAACTGTGTCACTGACACTTTATCTAGTTGAATGTCCGTAAGACTGAGCCCATTCTGATTGGTTCGTGTCAGCGCCTCCGCACCTCAGGCACAAATAGTACCAGTATCCAAGTCTGCACTCTCCGCTTCTCTAAGCCATTCAGGAACCTGGGTGTCATGTTCAACCCTGAACTATCCTTCCTTCCTTACATCCGCACCATGACCAGTACTGCCTTCCACCAACTTCGCAACATTGCCAGACTCCCAGGCTGCCTCATCCCTCAGGCTGCCGAAACCCTACTCCATGCATTCGTCACATCAAGGCTCGACCATGGAAACTCCCTCCTTGTCGGCCTTCCTGGCTTTTCCCTTCACAAGCCGCAGATTATCCAGAACTCTGCAGCTCGTGTCCTCACCCGCACCAAGCTCCACGACCACATCACTCCCACCCTCGCCCAACTGCATTGGTTCACCATCCCCCAGAGGATCTAATTCAAGATCCTCGTCCTCACTTTCAAGGCCATTCACGGCCTTGCCACCCCCATCTATCCCCCTATGAACCTCCCTGCCCTCTCTATTCAGCGGGCTCCGGCCTGCTCCATGGCCCCTGCCTAACCTGCCATCAGCGGATAGGCTTTCAACCTCTCTGCCCCAACACTTTGGAACTCCATCCCACAGTCCACTCGCCTCGCTCCCTCCCTTACCTTCTTCAAGGCCTCAAGACCCTCTTCTTCGTTCTGCTGTCCTTCCAACTCTCCCCCTCCCCTCCTAACTCTCTCCCGCCCCTCCCCCTACCATGCCCGTCTCCCTTCAAGGGAGACGGGCATGGTAGGGGGAGGGGCGGGAGAGAGTTAGGAGGGGAGGGGGAAGAGTTGGAAGGACAGCACGAACGAAGAAGAGGCGCTCCTTGAGGCCTCTGAAGAAGGTAAGTGTGTGAGAGACGAGGCGCAAGCTGGACAGTTCGGGCACATGGAAGCATTCCAAACATTTCAAATAGGTGAAACTATGAAGCAGGGTTGGCAACACTTATAGCTATGAAAATACCAGACCTTCCCCTGCCTACTTTAAAACTGTAAAACTGACCAACCTTTAAAAGCTATCGTCATTCTTCATTGTGGAATGTACGTCAATGGGGAAATAATAGACATGGTGTACAATACTGCAAGTTCTGCTGATCCAAAGACAGATGGCATTAACTTGCTGTCCCTTTTAACACTAACTGGCAGAAGATTGTAAATAATGTCTTAGTTGGTGGAGAGCCAGGATATTGATACAAACAATCAGAGCAGAAAAACCATGTGGTGGAGCTTCTGTAACTATTACCACAGCTGTTTCAAATTTATATTTATATATTTAACCATTTGTGTCACTTTTCACACTTTATTAACTAATCAATTATAAACGCTATTTTGGAGCAGTTCCACATGGCTTCTTTCATTATAAATAAACAGACAGATAATTACAGAAATAACTTTTTCTTTAAATGAAATTCGCACTCAATTCACCAGATAATGACTGGAATGGGACAATTAAGGCAAAAAAGAAACATGGGCGTCTCTATTCTCCCAGACAATGATCTTAAATATGTCATTTTAATGGTCTAGCCATGTCAGGAGAAGCCGTTTTCTCAAAACTATTTCACAAGATTGATTTGTCTTCCAGGTTGAGAATATGGCTGTCTATATAAGTGACCAACAACTGGGGCCCAACAGAGTGCCATTAAAACAAGTTACTTTAAGCTGTTCCCCCTTCAGCTCCTGGGGACGTCCTCCCAAAGCGAAAGGCATTCTACAAATGTAATTTTGTTGTTGTTGTAGTCCTTGCATTTGATATACCACCTATAATGTCAAAACAAGAGTAATTGTTGTCTTTTAGTACAATTCTTTTAGTAGGTCGCAGTAACTTGCATTCAGGGTTCCAAAGACAGCCATAAAATAAATTGCAACTTTGGCTGGAGAATTGTTGGCAAGCACACCAGAAGTAACTCTCCCTTTTGACGAGAGTGATGAGATCTTTCACATCCACCTGAACACCTAATGGCTTAATGTCTGATCCGAAGGCCAGCACTTGTCAATGGAGCACTGTCCTGAAATGTCAGTTTAAGCTCTTGGTTATAAGGCCTACATCAAGACTTGATGTAGGGCTTTATTCTCTCTATATGGGGAAAAAAATATGCTTACTTTGTTAAGGAAGCAGGCCACTCAATATCATTTCCCAAGATTGACCTGGTTTTCTCTCTGGTTTTACCATGTTGATTGTTATGATGGACGTAGTGAATTTTTTTTAGCACTCCACAGATTAACTGAAATGGTCACTTCTGATCCTGTGCAATCCTTTGGTCATTCCAATGAAGCACACTACCTGCTCCCTTGACATCCATCCCCACCCCATTCCTTAGCTCCCAGCTCCACCTCCTCGCTCTCTAATCTCCAACACCATCAATCTCTCCCTATCATCTGGCTCCATTCCCACCTCACTCAAAACAGCTACAATCAATTATTATAAATGATACTCCTGCTTGTCAACCTCCCCAACTCCTCCAGAATTCTGCAGCCCATGTGTCCTCTCCCGCAGCGAGCTCAGCTACAGTTCAAAATCCTGGTACTCACTTTCAAAGCTCTCCATGGACTTACTCTTCCCTACCTCTGCGACCTTCTAACCACCTACCAACCTGTCGGCTCTCTCCACTCAGCAGGTGCTTGCTTGCTTCACGTCCCCTGCCTTGCCAACCCCACTATTGGGGGCAAAGAGGTTGAAGGCACCTAACCTCTGGAACTACATAGCACAGCCCCTCCACCTCACCCCTACATTGCCTCAACACCCGTCTCAAGACCCTCCATTTCAGCCGTGCCTTCTATCACCCTCTTACCCCTATCCTCCCTCCACCCCTCTTGATCCCACCCACCAGCTCAAGTGTGGATCCCTGACTGTCCAGAGCCTCTGACGTGAACAGCGCTATACCAACATAATTTGTTGTTGAGTAGTTTTCTTAGTGTAATATTAACCTTCACACTTAATACAAATCTGTTTTAGAAGCACAATGTTCGAATTGAAAGTTTGAAACACCCAGCCCAAACAGATATGACATTTCACAGGATTTGTTGCCTCTTTAATGGTTAAAGTCCCTAATCTATTTGGTAAATGAAGTATATTTTATTTACAAAATAGATTATTTTGCACAAAAAAGAAGTTGGATTAAGTCAGCAGCTAATACTATATAAAAGAAATGTACATCATTGTCAAATCAGCATTTTATGTATCATTTTATACACTGTGGCTTGTGGTGATATGCAATCTCAGAACAGAGGGAGTGCAGTGCTATCAGGTAAAGAGGAAAGAATGTGGATCCTACTGATACATGACTGAATTTGGATTAATTTTCAGAGAAATCCCGAATAAGAGTGAGCCAAACCAAATGTGTTCTGTCACAAAAGACAATACATTTATACAAGTTGCAAACATGTTGTTTGATTTAAATCGTGCCCTGCACACAGAATGTGTCAGAGCACTGCAGTACAATTTCTGTTGAAGTTGGAAGAAAGACTTGTGTATCATTTTTTTGGTATCACCTAAAACATCTTTTTGGTATCACCTTTAAACAATGGTCTCTTTCCCGGATCTACACTGCTTAAGTTTAGTAATCGACTGTGTTGTACAGTAAGAAAAACTGACGAACAGCAGTTTAGAACTACAGATAAAGTTACAAGAAATCCAAAGAATGATAAAACCTACTTCTTAGTGTCTGTCAGAAAATGTCAACAAGAAGTGCAATATCATAAAAGTAAAAGATTCAAAATGAAAAGTTCCCCAAAACTTAACCCTTGTGATACATCTCTTCCCTGATATCTTTGCGATATAAACTTAACTGCTTCTATTGAATCCAGATATTAAATTAATTAAAATAAAATCCAGCCTCCTCCAGACATTGAAATTAACCAAACATTTGCAAAATGAAAATGGTATGATACCACAGCAGCATAGCTATGTATAATGTTTTCTGAAAGGTGCTCTGTACATAAGACTTAATGGTGAAGCAGTCTTGTCGAGTGAAATGTCCTCTTTATCTTCAGTTTCACTATATTGCTTATAAATTATCCCAGTCATAGTGTGGGTCAGTTTAATCAGAAGCATGTGAGAAAGGCCAAATATTCCTAGCACTTCTGCGTTTACATGTTTCGCAACTGGAGAGGTTTTCTTACCCGTGCTCAGAGAAGATTTTTTATTTAACATCTAGCTTCCCCAGTGATTTAAATACCAGGTACCAGAAAGTCCCTGCGAGCTTCCAGTGAGAAACACAGCTCAACTCACATAATTCATACTGACTTATGCACACACCAGGAAGCTCATAGTGAGTTTCTGGCACTTGCTATCCATCTCATGAATATTCAATTCTGCAGTTTTCAGAAGTCAAATAACCAACTAATGTCTATCCTCCTGTGGGTGGGGGTAGGAGAGGAAAGAACCAAAGAAAAAGGAAGTACTTCTGAAACCTTGCAAGCCAAAGCACTATCAAGTAGGTCTGGTCCAAGCTTCATGCGCTGCAGGAAGCTTGCCAGAGAATGCTCCCTAAGACAATCTATGCTGTGTTAGCTGGTAATATTCCAGTAGTACCCCCAACACACTGTGTGGTCAATAATCCTTGACCCATGCCAACCTGCGCCGAATCCTCTTTGGGATAAGGAAATCAGAATGTGCCCTTCCAAGAACAGAGTGTAAATTCCATTCCAGAATACATATATGGAATGCTCAAGCAAAAACAGAGAGCTGGGAAAACTCAGCAGGTCAGGCAGCATCTATGGAGAAAGGAAAGTGAGTCAACGTTTCCTTCGATCCTCATGCTGGTTTAGACACTTGTAAGGTGATGCATTTTTGCATATATCAATCATACAGCTTCCAAAATACTGTAAGACAATAGCTTAAGTGGGCAAATACAGCAGTGCTACTGAAACACAACAGTTTCACAGTCACCTCTCTTTTTACATAACCTGTCTGTCATTAATAATTATATTTTCTGTTATTTAAAGTATGCATTGGAACCATGAATGTGTTGAAAATTCAATGCAATGCAAACTGGGAAGTTTCAGACAATCGGGTTTACTTTTGAATACCTCTGTGACGTGTGCTGAACCTAGACTTTGTCTGCCCTTTATCTAAAAGTGCCAGAGGTAATCGGTACAGCCTCATCTTCATGAATCACACAATCACACATTGTGCTTCATATAATTATTGATGAACTGAAACCAATGGGAGTCATGCAGGTATTAGTATTGGATAGAGGCAGTCATTTCATTGCTAACATTATTCAAAATGTCACAAAAAAATGTGAGGATACAACAGAATTTACACATAGCATTCCACCCAGAGAGCTATGGGAAGGTGAAAGATGTCAATGGCATAATCAAGGGTGCATTAAAAAAGGCTTGTATAAAGCATGGAAAAAGATAGAATGAGAATTTCATAGAGAGTTTCTGGCACCTGCTATCCATCTCATGAATATTCAAATCTGCAGTTATTGTATATCAAATAACCAAATAATATCTATCCTCCTGTGGGTGGGGATAGGGGAGGGAAGAACCAAAGCAAAAGTACTTCAGAAACATTGCAAGTCAAAGCGCTATCAAGTAGGTCTGGTCCAAGCTCGATGCGCTGCAGGAAGCTTGCCAGAGAATGCTCCCTAAGACAACAAACAACAAAATTGCACTAAAAAAGCGCCTTTCACGTCGAGAGGACGTCCCAAAGCGGTAAACAGTCAGGGACCGTGTCTCAACTGAACTCTCTGATAACTTTCAATACAAGAGGGAGTAATACAAACAGGATTCAGCACAAGTCACAGAGGTATTCAAAAATAAACCTGATTGCCTGAAACTTCCAAGTTTGTATTGCATCAAGATCAATCTATGCTGTGTTAGCTGGTAATATTCTAACTCTAACCCTGAGCAACATATTCCTGCACAGCAACTGCAACCACCCCAAACTAGGGTCCGGCTATATATCGATATATCGGTTATGTCGATATAATTTTTCATATCGATATGCCGATATCGGAATTTAAAATATATCGATATATCGAAAAATTCTATATGAAAAAAATCGGTATATCGTAAATATCTGTATATCATTTCCGGCGGTATCGGTATTATTGGTATAATGCGATTTTTTCCATCTTACCTTATCGCCGGCATTGCAACCTCCTGGGCCTACAGCACGGAATGCGTGCACGCATATCGGAATGCGCGCGCATCCCCGAATGCGCGCGTACCTCCGCACACGCCCCCGAATGCTCGCGCACCTCCAAATGCCCGCGCACCCCCGAATGTGCGCACATGCGCAGTATAAAACCCCCCGGAAATATCTATATATATATCGATATGAGCCCACCGATATATCGATATCGGAAAATTTCCATATCGTCAGACCCTACCCCAAACCAAAACGGCCCATGGAACTCAACGCACGTGAAAATTCTAACCCTGTACGCTCATAAAGATGAATAGGCCTGGGCTAACTCCCTACTATGGACTATTACACTGAGTAATTGGTGTAGATTAGGGTCCGGCGATATATTGATATATCAGTAAAATCCGATATAATTTTCATATCGATATGCCGATATAGTAGGGAACGGAGATATGGGATTTTTCCGGATATGGATATATCGGTTTGCTCATACCTGCTTAAACCGATCTATCGAGTTTTTATACTGCGCATGCGCGTGCATTCGAAGTGCGCGTGCATTGATGGCGCGCGCGCATTTATGGTGCGCGCATTGACGGTGCGTCCGCACTGACGATGCGCGCGCAGTCACGGTGCACGCACATTTCGAAATGCGTGCTCTAGGTCCAGAAAGTTTGTAATGTTGGTGTCAAGGTCTGTTGAATTATACAATGTTGTTTGCTCCCTACCTCCCCCTCTCCTTCTCTCCCTTCTCTCCTCTCTCCTTCTCTCCCTCCTTTCCCCTCTCCTTCTCTCCCTCCCCCTCCACTCTCCCTCTCTCCTCTCCCTCCTCCCTCCTCCCTGTCTCCTCTCCCTCCTTTCCCCCTCTCCTTCTCTCCCTCCCTCCTTCTCTCCCTCCCTCCCTCCCCTCTCTCCTTCTCTCCCTCCCTCCCTCCCTCCCTCCCCTCTCTCCTTCTCTCCCTCCTTTCCCCTCGCTCCTTCTCTCCCTCCTTTCCCCTCTCCTTCTCTCCCTCCCCCTCCACTCTCCCTCTCTCCTCTCCCTCCTCCCTCCTCCCTGTCTCCTCTCCCTCCTTTCCCCTTCTCCTTCTCTCCCTCCCTCCTTCTCTCCCTCCCTCCCTCCCCTCTCTCCTTCTCTCCCTCCCTCCCTCCCTCCCTCCCTCCCCTCTCTCCTTCTCTCCCTCCTTTCCCCTCGCTCCTTCTCTCCCTCCTTTCCCCCACTCCTTCTCTCCCTCCCTCCCTCTTCCTCTCTCCTTCTCTCCCAACTTTCCCCGCTCTCCTTCTCTCCCTCCCCCCCTCCCCTCTCTCCTTCTCTCCCTCCTTTCCCCCTCTCATTCTCTCTCTCCCTCTCCTCTCTTCCTCTCTCCTTCTCTCCCAACTTTCCCCCTCTCCTTCTCTCCCTCCATCTCTAAACACAAAATAGAACACACACACACCAAAAACAAAATCTAGAGATTTATTCTCCTCCATTTCTTGCTTGAAACTAACATGTAATGTCCACGTGTAAATGAGATCTATTACAATAGAAAAGAGAGAGACAGACAGTCTGACTGTTAAAGTTAGAAGCCAGATTATCACTGCTGTGTGTGTCTAGTCAGACACACACATAGAAGTAGTGATAATCTGGCTTCTAACTCTCTCACACACAAAAATAACACTTACAGCCACAAAATGCCACTTATTTTTATGTAGTCTGAAGTCTGAATTAATGTCCTTCGCCATTGACAGCGTTCGTGATACTTTGCCACTTTTTGTCCCCTCTCTGGTACAATGTTCTCCTCTTAAATAAAGCAGGAATTGTTTGAGCTGCACTGGCCCCACTACCTGTCGCTTTCTCCGAAGCGCTGGTTCGACTTCGTTCTGTTGTCGACAATAATTTCGCTCTGAGGGCAGCGTGCTGGGCGGGGTGGTGCTGCTTAATGTGTTGTCGCAGGTTGCTCGTGCTCGAATCAGATGTCTTAACCAAGACCTTGCAAACTGTACATCTATACACACCATTACTGACTGCATTGTTTTCAAAGTAGTCCCATACGGGGCTTCTTTTCCCCATGATGAGAAAGGTAAATTTTCAAACTACAATTTTCAGCGATGCGACTTTGTTAAGACGCCACGACTCACGTCGAGTATACACGGTAAAGTGTGCGCGCGCATCGGATGTGCGCGCCCGTTAATTGTGCGCGCGCACCGAATGTACGCGCATTCCATGCTCTAGGTCTAGGAGGTCGCAGTGCCGGCGACAAGGTAAGCTGGAAAAGATCGCATTACACTGATAATACCAACAATATTGATATATTGCCAGGAACGATATTAAAAATATAACGATGTATATTTTTAAAATTGAATCTCTCGGTATAACGTTTTTTTAGAATCACCATATCGGCATACCGATGTGAAAATCATATCGGGTTTAATCGAAAAACCGATACATCGCCGTTCCCTACGATAAAGGCATTAAAAAATATCGATATATCGAAAAAGTCAATATATCGAAAAAATCGGGATGCGCGCGCACTGAACTACAAGACCCAGAATGCTCATCTCTATACACAATGCACAGATCGAGGTGCAAAGCCACCATATTGTATTCATAGTCCTCGAATACGCAAGGGGTGGGGGGGGGGGGGGGGGGGGAGAGAGACGGGGGGGGGTGGGGGGGGGGGGGGGGGGAGAGAGGCACGGCGGCGGGGGGGAGAGAGGGATGGCGGCGGGGGGGGTGGGGGAGAGAGGGACGGCGGTGGTGAGGGGGCTGGGGGGAGAGACAGTGATGTGACGGGATGTGATAATATACAGATAGATAGAGATGGGGGGGATGTGAGAGAGGAGAGGGACACAGAGACACAGACAGCAAAACACAGAGATGGAGAGAGTGAGTGTGAGAGACACAGAGAAAGATATTTACCTCCTGAGGAGATAGGCCCCGAATGCACGCGCACCTCCAAATGCGCGCGCACCTCCGAATGCGTGCACCGTGCGCGCATGCGCAGTACAAAACCCCGAAAATATCGATATTTTGGTATATCTCGATATGAGCCCATCGATATATCTAAATCGGAAAATTTCCATATCGACGGACCCTAGTGTAGATACATTGAGATTGGATACCCTAAAATAGGGAGGGTTACAATGCCCTTAAAAGGAAAGGTACCAGGTTGGCCTTAGTTGCTTTTACTTGGAAAGGTATGTCCATGTATTCACTGACTAGAGCAACATACCTTCTGAGTCAAGGGTTAGTTCAGTGCACATACATTAATCTCATATTTAATAGCCTGTTAGCTAGTATTTGTTCAATTAGTATGTGTTATTTGGGTAATTCATGGTTATGCAATTCATTGTTATTTGTCGAAATTACTTGAAAAGTATTTCTGAGATTCCCAATGAACCACAATAAATATACCGTTGAGTTTTGTTAGCCGCATCTCAACTGTGCTCTCTGATAACTTTCAATACAAGAGGGAGTAACACAAACAGGTTCAGCACAAGTCACAGAGGTATATTCAAAAATAAACCTGATTGTCTGAAACTTCCCAGTTACATCGCATAAAGATCAATCTAATAGTACTTGTCGTTGTGAAATCACAGAGGATTCAAGATCCTGGTCCTCACATTCAAAGCCCTCTATGGCCTCAACCCATCCGACTTCTGCAACCTCCTAATCCCTTACCACACCTGCCCACTCCTTCCGCTCAGCGAGCTCCGGACTGTTCCATGTCCCCGACCCACCCGACACACCATTGGCGGGCGAGCCTTCAGCCACTCTACTCCTAACCTCTGGAATTCCACCCTGCAGTCTCTTGGCCTCACCCCCCTCCCTGGCCTCCTTCAAGGCCCGCCTCAAGACCCTCCTATTCAACGGTCCAACCGGTCACCCCAAATGCCCCCTTTCCCTCCACCCTCGCCGTCCCCTGCCGAGGTCTGAAATATGACTGTCCAGCCCCTTGGGACGTACTCCTGACATGAAAGGCGCTATACAAGTGTAATTTTGTTATTGTTGTTGATAAAACAAACTCAATTAGCAAGAAACACTTTGTGATAAGATGTTGTTCACATTAGTGAGAATTGATTAAGAGGCCACCCAGTACACCCTGCAAGGGGGGAGTGAGCTATATCGTAGAAATACAAATTAATGGTGTAGAACTGTCCCACCAGGAAGGCTCCGGATCCAAATCTGTGCCACATTATCGGAGCTAAAATGGATATCCATAGGAGGAAGCAAAGAGGATTTTTCTACTGCATATTGTTGCTCAATGACCTGTGCTGGAATATTTATTGTTACAATTATTTTATCATAACGAAGCACAGATGTTGATATAAGATCACTATTGTGTACATTCATCAAGGACACACTAAAGGAAACTATGAATGGGTTCTACCCAATTCCAATTTGATAATCTCTCCGGTCAAAATGACCCCAACTGCTAGTATCCAATATTATCTTTGGCTGCACGTCTCCTTCCGATCCGCTCTACCATTGGTGGAGCGGATCTTTCAGCCTCACAGCCCCCACGCTTTGGAACTTCATCCCACGATCCATTCGCCTTCCTCCCTCCCTTGCCACCTTCAAGACCGGTCTCAAGACCCTATTTTTCAACTGTGCCTTCAATTATCCACCTACCTCTCTGTCCTCTCTCATTTTAACCCTGCCCTGCCTCCTCCCCACCCATGCTCAGGTCCTGACAGATCCTGACAGTTCAGCACCTTGGCACGTCCTCCCGGCTGTAAGGCAATCTACAAGTATAATTTTGTTGCTGTATCTCCTTCAGCATGAATTTCTATCTTCAGGAGAGGAGAGAAACTAGAAGAATAAATTAAAAAAACTGGAGATAATTCAGTTTCCCAGATTTAAACAACGAACAACAACTATAATACTGGTAGTGATATTAAACTGTTCCAGATACATTTTGAGGGAGGGGAGGTGAAGCAGGGAGTTTTGCGGAGTGTTTTCTTTCAGATTAAGTACAAATTCAAGTCTCAATTTGAGCTTTGATTATCTGGAAAGCTTTTTAAACTCCCTTTGAGACATTTGTCTCCCAAGTCCCCCTTAGCACCTCATTCAATGATGTGGGGTTAAGAGCTAATGTTCTAACATAGAATGAACAGAGCTAAATAACTGTTTATAAACAGAAGACAGAGACTAGATTCCAATTTGATTACTGTTTTCTGCTGTGAACCAGGTATAACAATGTATAAACACAAAGGAGACTTTCTATGAATCCATAGCAAATCAGTTAGCATCTGAAATAAGAAGGTAGGCTGATGTTTCAGGCAGTGCCCCAAAGGTTAACCTAGTTTATTTTGGTTGCTCATTGATATGATGTGGATTTCCAGGCTTCTGCTTGGTTTCATATTTCTTTTTATCTCAATAAAGCCTGGATATTGGTCCCTGCTCACTCTACTGTATAGTCAGCAAAGCACATTAAATGGAGCTATGAATGGCACTTCCATGCATCAGAGGAATTTAAAAAAAACAATAAACCAAATAAATGAATACATAGGGCTCCTGTTCCTATTAGCAACCCCTTAAGCAGAGGGCTGAAGGCAGAATAAATGGATTTTAATGCAAGATATGCGAGTCCTGAGAAGCAGCTCTCCTCCAGAAACAGGAGGGAGACCAGTTTGAGCTTCTGACTACCAGGGCCCCAACAACAATAATAATAATCCTTGAATTTGACATAGTGTTTTTCTAGACGTCTCAAAGTACTTTACAGAATATACTGTAAAGTGAATTGACTGTATATTTGGAGGCAAACCGCGGCAGTCAATTGCGCGCAGCAGTGTCCCACAAACAGTCATGGATTGAAATGACCAATTCATTATAGTTTTTTTCAGGGATTAGTAAGGAAACTTGCCCAAGGTTTCGCCGTGACTTGTCTGGATTTGAACAAATCCAGTAGGGTCACCATACTTCCCTGCTTTCTGGAGACAGTCCCTGGATAATGAGCTGTGTCCTCAGCTAAAATTGGCCCAGACTTTGAAGAGTAAGCGAGAACAGCAACATGGTGTGAACAGATACATCCTTGAGAGCCAGCAAACTTGCTTCCCCAGTAGTGCCAGCCAGACAGCAACAGGCGTTGTGATGAGTTCCAACTTTGCTCTGCACTTATCCCCCCCCCCCCCCCCCCCACCCCCCCCCCCCCCCTCCACAAAAAAAAAACATAATTTTTTTAATCAAATATGATCACAATGCCATAATTGTGCGAGGAATTAAGGAGCATTGGTGCATATGGGTGGAGATCTGGAGTTGGCTCAGTGTTGTGTGGTGCAGACTGTAGGCACACGGTCAGCCAGCCAGCTTGTCTGCCAGCCATGTGCAGCAGAGATGGGGAGTGAGGGAGGGAGGGTAGGGAGTGAGGGAGTGAGAGGGTAGGGAGTGAGGGAGGGAGGGGAGGGAGTGAGTGAGGGAGTGAGGGTAGGGAGTGAGGGAGGGAGAGGGTAGGGAGTGAGGGAGGGAGGGTAGGGAGTGAGGGAGGGAGGGTAGGGAGTGAGGGAGGGAGGGTAGGGAGGGAGGGAGGGAGTGAGGGTAGGGAGTGAGGGAGTGAGAGGGTAGGGAGTGAGGGAGGGAGGGTAGGGAGTGAGGGAGGGAGGGTAGGGAGTGAGGGAGGGAGAGGGTAGGGAGTGAGGGAGGGAGAGGGTAGGGAGTGAGGGAGGGAGGGTAGGGAGTGAGGGAGGGAGGGTAGGGAGGGAGGGAGGGAGGGAGTGAGGGTAGGGAGTGAGGGAGTGAGAGGGTAGGGAGTGAGGGAGGGAGGGTAGGGAGGGAGGGAGGGAGGGAGGGAGTGAGGGTAGGGAGTGAGGGAGGGAGGGTAGGGAGTGAGGGAGGGAGGGTAGGGAGTGAGGGAGGGAGAGGGTAGGGAGTGAGGGAGGGAGGGTAGGGAGTGAGGGAGGGAGAGGGTAGGGAGTGAGGGAGGGAGGGTAGGGAGTGAGGGAGGGAGAGGGTAGGGAGTGAGGGAGGGAGGGTAGGGAGTGAGGGAGGGAGGGTAGGGAGTGAGGGAGGGAGGGAGTGAGGGAGGGAGGGGAGGGAGTGAGGGAGGGAGGGGAGGGAGTGAGGGAGGGAGAGGGTAGGGAGTGAGGGAGGGAGAGGGTAGGGAGTGAGGGAGGGAGAGGGTAGGGAGTGAGGGAGGGAGGGGAGGGAGTGAGGGAGTGAGAGGGTAGGGAGTGAGGGAGGGAGAGGGTAGGGAGTGAGGGAGGGAGAGGGTAGGGAGTGAGGGAGGGAGAGGGTAGGGAGTGAGGGAGGGAGGGGAGGGAGTGAGGGAGTGAGGGAGGGAGGGTAGGGAGTGAGGGAGGGAGAGGGTAGGGAGTGAGGGAGGGAGAGGGTAGGGAGTGAGGGAGGGAGGGGAGGGAGTGAGGGAGTGAGAGGGTAGGGAGTGAGGGAGGGAGGGGAGGGAGTGAGGGAGTGAGAGGGTAGGGAGTGAGGGAGGGAGGGAGGGAGGGTAGGGCCTGAGTCTCTGGTGGCTTCACCTCCTCCAGTCCTTCCTGCTGTTATTAACAGTGAGCAGCCATCAACAAGCCCCCCCCCACACACACACACACACCCCTCTCTCTCTCTCTCTCTGTGTGATTGCAGGGATGTGGAATCTAAAGCAAATTCGTGAATCTATGAATCACCGTGTCTCGATATTTTCATAAAAATTTACACTTAGTTCAGCATCGACTTCAGGCAGGAAAGTGAGAGCAACTGCTGAGGGTGTGTCTCTGTGTCCCTGTGTCTGTCTGTGTCCCTGTCTCTGTGTGTGTGTGTGTCCCTGTGTGTGTGTGTGTGTGTGTGTGTCCCTGTGTGTGTGTGTGTGTGTGTCTGTGTGTCTGTGTGTGTCCCTGTGTGTGTGTGTGTCCCTGTGTGTGTGTGTGTGTCCCTGTGTGTCTGTGTGTGTCCCTGTGTGTGTGTGTGTCCCTGTGTGTGTGTGTGTCTCTGTGTGTCCCTGTGTGTGTGTGTGTGTCTGTGTGTCCCTGTGTGTCTCTGTGTGTGTGTGTGTGTGTGTGTCCCTGTGTGTGTCCCTGTGTGTCCCTGTGTGTGTGTGTGTCCCTGTGTGTGTGTGTGTCTCTGTGTGTGTGTGTGTCCCTGTGTGTCTCTGTGTGTCCCTGTGTGTGTGTGTGTGTGTCCCTGTGTGTGTGTCCCTGTGTGTCCCTGTGTGTGTGTCCCTGTGTGTCCCTGTGTGTGTGTGTGTGTGTCTGTGTGTGTGTGTCTCTGTGTGTCCCTGTGTGTGTGTGTGTGTGTGTCCCTGTGTGTGTGTGTGTCTCTGTGTGTCCCTGTGTGTGTGTGTGTGTGTGTCTCTGTGTGTCCCTGTGTGTGTGTGTGTGTCCCTGTGTGTGTGTGTGTGTGTGTCCCTGTGTGTCCCTGTGTGTGTGTGTGTCCCTGTGTGTGTGTGTGTGTGTGTCCCTGTGTGTGTGTCCCTGTGTGTGTGTGTGTCCCTGTGTGTGTGTGTGTCCCTGTGTGTGTGTGTGTCCCTGTGTGTGTGTGTGTGTCCCTGTGTGTGTGTCTCTGTGTGTCCCTGTGTGTGTGTGTGTCCCTGTGTGTGTGTGTGTGTGTCCATGTGTGTCCCTGTGTGTGTGTCCCTGTGTGTGTGTCCCTGTGTGTCCCTGTGTGTGTGTGTGTCCCTGTGTGTGTGTGTCCCTGTGTGTGTGTGTGTGTGTGTGTCCCTGTGTGTGTGTCCCTGTGTGTGTGTCCCTGTGTGTGTGTGTGTCCCTGTGTGTGTGTCCCTGTGTGTGTGTCCCTGTGTGTGTGTGTGTCCCTGTGTGTGTGTCTCTGTGTGTGTGTGTGTCTCTGTGTGTGTGTGTGTCCCTGTGTGTCCCTGTGTGTGTGTGTGTCCCTGTGTGTGTGTGTGTCCCTGTGTGTAAGTGTGTGTGTGTGTGTGTGTCCCTGTGTGTCCCTGTGTGTGTCCCTGTGTGTGTGTGTGTCCCTGTGTGTGTCCCTGTGTGTGTGTGTGTGTGTGTGTCCCTGTGTGTCCCTGTGTGTGTCCCTGTGTGTGTGTGTGTGTCTCTGTGTGTGTGTGTGTCCCTGTGTGTCCCTGTGTGTGTGTGTGTCCCTGTGTGTGTGTGTGTGTGTGTGTGTGTCCCTGTGTGTGTGTGTGTGTGTGTGTGTGTGTGTCCCTGTGTGTGTGCCTGTGTGTGTGTGTGTCCCTGTGTGTCCCTGTGTGTGTCCCTGTGTGTGTGTGTGTCTCTGTGTGTGTGTGTGTGTGTGTGTGTCCCTGTGTGTGTGTGTCCCTGTGTGTGTGTGTGTCCCTGTGTGTGTGTGTGTCCCTGTGTGTGTGTGTCCCTGTGTGTGTGTGTGTGTGTGTGTCCCTGTGTGTGTGTGTCCCTGTGTGTGTGTGTGTGTGTGTGTCCCTGTGTGTGTGTGTCCCTGTGTGTGTGTGTGTGTGTGTGTCCCTGTGTGTCCCTGTGTGTGTGTGTGTCTCTGTGTGTGTGTGTGTGTGTGTGTGTGTGTGTGTGTGTGTGTGTGTGTGTCCCTGTGTGTGTGTGTGTGTGTGTGTGTGTCCCTGTGTGTGTGTGTGTGTCCCTGTGTGTGTGTGTGTGTGTCCCTGTGTGTGTGTGTGTGTGTGTGTGTGTCCCTGTGTGTGTGTGTGTGTGTGTGTGTCCCTGTGTGTGTGTGTGTGTGTGTGTGTGTGTGTGTGTGTGTGTGTGTGTGTGTGTCCCTGTGTGTGTGTGTGTGTGTGTGTGTCCCTGTGTGTCCCTGTGTGTGTCCCTGTGTGTGTGTGTGTGTGTGTGTGTGTCCCTGTGTGTGTGTGTGTGTGTGTCCCTGTGTGTGTGTGTGTGTGTGTGTGTCCCTGTGTGTGTGTGTGTGTGTGTGTGTCCCTGTGTGTGTGTGTGTGTGTGTGTGTCCCTGTGTGTCCGTGTGTGTGTGTGTGTGTGTGTCCCTGTGTGTGCTGTAGGGTGTGGGTGGTAAAGTATCACTTACCAGAAGAAGATGTGGGAGAAGATATTGGCTGATCCCATGGGATTGGGCTTCTCTTCCCTGTGTACCGGCTCCATGGCGCTCAGTGCCCGCCACTCTCCCTCTCCCTGTCTGTGTGTGTGTGTGTCTATGTCTCTCTCCCCATGTCGCTCTCTGTGGGTTGTGAGTGTCTCTGTTACCGTGTCTCTATAATATCCCGCTCTCTCTCTGTCTCTCTCTCTGTCTCTCTCTCTCTCTCTGTGTCTCTGTGTGTGGATGTGTGTCCCTGTCTGTGGGTGGCTGTGTCTCTGTCTCTATGTGGATGTCTGTGTGTGTGTGTGTCTATGTGTCCCCCCGTCTGTCTCTGTGTATCTATGTGTGTGCCCCTGTCTGTCTCTATGTGGATGTCTGTGTGTGTGTGTGTCTATGTGTGTGTCTATGTGTCCCCCCGTCTGTCTCTGTGTATCTATGTGTGTGTCCCTGTCTGTCTCTATGTGTGTGAGTGTGTGTCCCTGTGTGTGTGAGTGTATTTGTGCGGCTGCCCTGACCGGGCACTAATGGTGATACAGTTTATCAGTCAGTCAGTCAGAGTCAGTGCAAGTTCCGGGTCTCAGCCGCTCTGCCCCCCCCCCCCCCAGGGCTGGTCACACTCTCACACACACCCGCCCACAGCCATAGCCACGTACCTCCCCTTCTTCCTACCTGCCCCCCCCCCCCCCCCCAGCTCTTGCTGTCCAGGAAAGCTAACAGTGACAGACAAACACATAATATTCGACTTCCCCCTTTCCCACCTCATTACAAGTTCTCAACCAAAAGCTACACACACGAGCAGAGAGGGGGGGAGATCACTCACTTGCTTCAGGAGGGAGTAACGGATGCTAACGGATTGTCAAGAGGATTTTATTTTTCCTGACACCTGGTGTTGTTGTCAGCGATAAGACACCGGGTTCCCTCTGTGTCTCAGCCTGTCGGCAACCCCTAGGTGCCGGAATGGAATTTACATTTGCAACACGCAAGATATTGCTCGCGTCTTATTCAGTAATAATAATCCCTGATGCGCCTTGCATCACATCTGTAAGACGTCTCAAAGTGCTTCACAGAATATACCGCGAAAGGAATTTTATACCGGGGTCAATGGGAAAATCAATGTCACGAGAGGGACACCCATTGCTCTGTAAACAGCTGCAGGCACAGAGTAAACATATTTTGTTTCATGGTTTTGCATTAGGAAAAAATAGTAATAATAATAATCCTTGCATTTAATAGAAGGCTTTTCATGTCTTCTAAATGTCTCAAAGCGCTTCACAAAATATACCGCAAAGTGAATTGTATATTTGTGGGAAAAACTCAGTAGCCAATTGCACACAGCAGTGTTCCACAAACAGTCGTGGATTGAAGTGACCAATTTATTATTGGTTTCTCTTGAGGGATCAGGTGTGTGGAGTAAAAAAACTTGCCCAATGTTTCACCCTGACTGGAATTGAACCCAGGTTTCTAACTTGTGAGGCGAGTGCTATAACCACTGAGCTACAGAACATACAAAGGTTCATTCCAATATTTACCTATATATTACGGCACTGCCTATTATCAATAATAAAACCAGTATAGTTTTAATTAAGATCCTATATACTGTATAAGTAAAAATGAATACTGTACTGGAATGAATCTATGTGGACCATTCGATCCTCCTCCACCACCTCTTCTCCCACCTCAACCTTCAAGGTTCTGTCCTTGACTGGTTCCGGTCCTATCTTTCACACCACCTCCATTTTGGCTTTTCCTCCAGCCCTCGCACCATCTCATGCAGCGTTCCTCAGGGTTCTGTCTTTGGTCCCCTACTCTTCACACTCTACATGCTCCCCCTCAGTGACATCATCCACACAAATGGGGTAAATTTCCACATGTACACAGATGACACCCAAGTCTATCTCTCCACTTCCACCCTCAACTCCAGGACTACCAGCATCCTGACTGACTGCCTGTCTGACATCGAGTCATGGATGAGGGACACTTTCTTCAGCTGAATGTCAAGAAGACTTCCACCTGATTGGCTCACATTAGCCCCGCCACACCTCAAGCGCTGGCAGCATCAGCATCCACAGCTGCACTCTCCATCTCATGAAACCGGTCAGGAACCTGGGTGTCTTGTTTGATCCTGAACTGTCCATTCTCCCTCAAATCCATGCCATGACCTTCTACCAGCACCATAACATTGATGGCACATGAAATTCAATGTTGGGAAATGCTTCACATGGGAACAAAAAATTCAGGAAGAAAATATTCTGTATGGAAATTGAAAAGGACCTGGGGGTTCTGATTGATAATAAATTGAAGCCATCAAAACAGTGTTTGGTAGCAGTGAGTAAGGCAAATCAATTGCTGGGATAAAAGGGCAATTTTGAGCCAAAATAGTGGGGTAATTCTGCCACTTTATAAATCACTGATGCGACTGCACTTGGAATACCGTGAGCAGTTCTGGTCACCATAACATAAAATAGATAAAGTGCAACGTAAACAAAGGTTGTTATATAAGATTAGTGCTCATGGAATTAAGGGTAATATATTATGGATTGAAGAGTGGTTAACAGGCGGAAAACAGAGGGTAGGGATAAACAGGTCCTTCTCAGATTGGCAGGATGTGACTATGGAGTGCCGCAGGATCAATACTTGGGCCTCAACTGTTTACAGTCTATATCAATGACTTAGATAAGGAAATAGAACTTAACGCATCTAAATTTGTGGATGATACGAAACTGGTGGGAAAGTAAACTGTGAGGATGACACAAGGAGAAGGCAAAAGGATATAGACAGGTTAAGTGAGTGGGCAAGAAGGTACCAAATGGAGTGCAGTAAAAGCCCGTTTATCCGTGATCCGATCAACCAGACCCCCTCCGGGACAATCCCCCATTCCAGCTATCGTGATTGTGCTCACTTTGCACATGCGTGCAACGGGTGCGCATTCGCACTTATTAAACTTACAAACTTGTTTTTTTACAGATTGGTAAAAAATGCTTTTTTACCGATCTTTTTACTTAGTGTGCTGGAATCTTTATTGGTAAGTATCCATTAGGGTCCGTCGATATGGAAATTTTCCGATTTAGATATATCGATGGGCTCATATCGAGATATACCGAAATATCGATATTTTTGGGTTTTTCATACTGCGCATGCGCGCGTGGCGCGCGCATACCGAGTGCGCGCGCATTCGGAGTGCGCACGCATTCGCGGCCTATCTCCTCAGGAGGTAAATATCTTTCTCTCTCTGTGTCTCTCACTCTCTCCATCTCTGTGTTTTTCTGTCTGTGTCTCTCTCACATCACCCACATCTCTATCTGTACATTATCACATCCACCCCGTCTCTCCCCCACCACCCCCCCGCCGTCTCTCCCCCCCCCCACCCCATCCCCCCAGCCGTCTCTCTCCCCTTCCCCCGCCCCCCCCATCCATCTCTCTTCCCCTCACCCCCCCCCAGCCGTCTCTCTCCCTTACCCCCACCAGCCGTCTCTCTCCCACTCACCCCCCCAAGCCGTCTCTCCTCTCCCCCAACCCCCAGCCGTCTCTCTCCCCCCCCCAGCCGTCTCTCTCCCCCTCCCCCGCCCCCCCCCAGCTGTCTCTCGCCCCCTCACCCCCCCCATCCGTCTCTCTCCACCTCACCCCACCCCCAGCCATCTCTCTCCGCCTCAGCCCCCCCCAGCCGTCTCTCTCCCCCTCACCCCCCCCAGCCGTCTCTCCCCCCCCAACCCCCAGCCGTCTCTCTCCCCCTCCAGTCATCTCTCTCCCCCTCCCCCTCCCACCCCAGCCATCTCTCTCCCCCTCCCCTACCCCTCCCAGCCGTCTCTCTCCCCCTCACCTTCCCCCCAGCCGTCTCTCTCCCCCCCACCTTCCCCCAGCCGTCTCTCTCCCCCTCACCCCCCCACAGCCGTCTCTCTACCCCTCACCCCCCGCCCAGCCGTCTCTCTCACCCTCCACCCATTACATACCTGTATATTGTATTCGAGGAGTATGAATACAATATGGTGGCTTTGCACCTCGGTCTGTGCATTGTGTATAGAGATGAACATTCTGGGTCTTGTAGTTCAGTGTGTGGCACTCAGATTTTTTACCTCGATATATCGATTTTTCAATATATCGATATTTTTTTAAATGCCCATATCGGCAAATCGATATGAAAATTATATTGGGTTTTAGCGATATATCGATATATCGCCGGACCCTAGTATCCATACAATATTGTGTTACTATTAGTGTATTATTAATAGTACACTATTAATGTTACTTATTAATACAATTATTGTTACTATTACTATTTAGTGTATTATTAATATGGTATGTTTTGAAATAAGTTAATTTTTTGTGTTGAGTTTTCAGCAACTTGCCATCCAATTATCCGGAAGTCAATTAGTCAAACCCCTGGAGGGTGCCGGATAAATTGACTTTTACTGTATAATGTGGGTAAGTATGAAGTTATTCACCAAGGTAGAAAAATAGATTATTTTCTAGAGGGGGAGAGATGTAGTAGTGTTAATATTCAGAGGGATTTAGGTGGCCTTGTACACCAATCACAGGAAGTTCGTATGTAGGTACAGCAAGCAATTAAAAAGATTAACAGCGGGTCAGCATTTATTGCAAAGGGGTTACAACAACAACAACTTCGATTTATATAGTGCCCTCCACAACGGACACCGTCTCAGAGCGCTTCACAATAGCGGATCCCAGGACCGAGCCACGGGCAGGGGTAGAAAGGTAACCAAAGGAGCGGTCGAAGAGAAAGGTCTTCAGCTGGGATCTGAAACTGGGAAGAGATGGGGCGAGGCGAAGGTACTGAGGAAGGGAATTCTAGAGACTCGGGCATAGTGGTTGAAGGCACGGCGGATTCGGGGGACATGGAGGAGGCCAGACCCAGTGGAGCAAAGGCAATGGGTGCTGGTTTGAGGAGAGAGGAGTTCAGAGAGGTAGGGGGTTGCAGAGGAGTGGAGGGTTAAAGTACAAGAGTAGCACAAATATTACTGCAATTGTACAGGGCCTTGGTGAGACACCTAGAATATTGTGTGCAGTTTTGGTTTCTTTATCTGAGAAAGGATACACTTGCCTTAGAGGAGGAGGAACTAGATTGGTTCCTGGGATGAGGAGGTTGACCTACGAGGAGAGGTTGAGTAAATTAAGCCTATATTCTCTAGAATATACTGCAGAAGAATTAGAGGTGATCTTTTAGAAATCTATAAGATTTTTAAGGGCCTTGACAGGGTAAATGTTGTGAGACTGTTTCTCCTGGTTGGAGAATCTAATACTAGGGGTCATAGTCAAAGGATTAAAGGTTAGCCTTTTAAAACTCAGATGGTAGTGAATTGATGGAATTCTCTACCCCAGAAGGCTGTGGATGCTCAGTGATCGAACATATTCGAGACTGAGATTGACAGTTTTTTTTAAAAAGATAAAGCGATTAAGGGAAATGGGGATAGGGCGGTTAAATGAAATTAGGATAGAAGATGAGGCATGATCTTATTAAATGGTGGGGCAACAACAACTTTGATTTATATAGCACCCTCCACGCCGGACGTTGTCTCAGAGCACTTCACAATAACGGATCCCGGGACTGAGCCAGGAGCAGGGGTAGAAAGGTGACCAAAGATGTGGTTGAAGAGAAAGGGCAGGCTCGAGGGGCCGAATGGCCTACCCCTGGTCCTACTTGTTGTGTTCTTATGATATTGCCGTGATTGAGAAGATGGCAACTAAAATGATTCAGGAGATGGAGGGATTGGACTACAAAAAGTGATTAGTCTGTAAGGCGAGTTCTCAAACCACTGAGCTATAGGGCTCCACATAGTTTGGGACAAAATGTGAAGCGACTTCAAGAACGGTGGAGGGCAAACTAGATGGACCTTGGTCTTCTTTTGCCTAGCAAATTCTTATGTTCTTCTTATGTTCTCATCAATAGAAGGGATAGGGGCTCGTGTGGAGTATAAACAATGACATGGATTATTTAGATTAAATGGCCTATTTCAGTGAAGTATCATTCTATCTACAATGTGCACTCCCGACATGAAAGGCGCTATACAAACATAATTTTGTTATTGTTGTACACTATTAGTATTCAGCAGCATGCATCCCCTAGAATTCCAATCCAATAGTACCTTTGAAATTTCCAAGTGTAGGTGGGATGCATGGAATTCACAGTATCCTGGGTTTGGATACTCTTAAAATAGGATGGTGATAGATTATGTCACATGTCAGACCCAAAAAAACTTTGAATAGGATGCTTGCTCTACTCTCGCAAAATATGTAAACTGCAAATATATTCTCTGCCATGTTATGCAAATGTTATCATAATATGGCCTTGTGCTATTTTTTTTAACATTTCAAATCCCCTTTGTGAGGATACTGGAGACCTCACTCCCTTTCATGCAAGGCCATTCTTTGCATACTAAATGTGTGAGCCTTGTAACTCATACTGTGCATGTGAATAATACTTGCAAAATTCATGCAACAAATAAGATAGCATTTGTTGATTCCAAATTGGAGCAAGGCAACTATGAGGCAATTATGAGGTAGAACTCTGGAAGCTGCAGGAAGACATAGATCACTTAGGTGACAAGCATAAAGGTGACAGGTATATTTCAATGTTGAAATAGATGCCAAAACAATGATCTGGTTAACAATATGGTTTCATAGTAAGTTGTCTGTCCACCACATGTGTGAATAGGATAGACTTGACCTGCATAGACTATAGGCAGAATTAAGGTGTCCGTTATGATTTATGAATCTCTTAATGTGCTCCACAACCCCAGAAAATTATCTTCCTTCCCCTATTATATATAATATGTCCAAGAAGAGCCGATAGATCAATACTTTACGTTTGAAAAATCTGAAACAATTTCATAGAAGTCTTCTTTTCACAAGAAAATTTCTTTGTAACTCCAGAGTTAAACATCCATTTTTCAATGTACAGTAGCTTCTTAGCTATGGAACACTGCTTAAGTTCTTGCTTAATTTCTTTCAAAAAGTCCTTGGCGTGTTAAATTGATCTTTTTCTAGTTCCAATGATTCCACTTTAGGAGAGATAAGAATGTTCAGTTCCTCTAGCACACTGGCAACATCTTGCTAATCTAACAAGACCATTTCCCACCCTCCCCTTCTGTTTTTTAATCCTCTATTCAGCAACATAGTTTAGTCACTTACGTATGACTTTTCATAATCATAGAATCATAGAATCATAGAATTTTACGGCACAAAAGGAGGCCATTCGGCCCATCTAGTCTGTGCCGGCTCTTTGAAAAGAGCGATTCAATCCCACTGCCCTGCCCGCTCCCCATAGCCTAATAGACCCGTTCTCCCTAAATAAAGATCTAATTCCCTTTTAAAAGTTGTTATCGAATCAGCCTCCACCACCTTTTCAGGCAATCGGTTTATAATTTATTTGCAATTCAGGTGTGATCCTGAAGAAATCTGAAAATTGCTAATTTTCCAATGAGCATCATTATCATTTGCAGCATATGCCATATATAAATGGAAGTTAGATAAGCTTGAAGAAATTCAAATGCTTAAACATCAGCAAGTTAGTTAAATCTTCCACAGTTAGCAAATATTAATGTGAATCATGGTATTTTGTAAGATTGTGGTTGCTGCAAGGTTCGTAATGGAAGCATTTGGCACAAAGATACTGACAATCAACTATTTGTCACAGTGACTAAGAAGATAAAGAACAGCTTTCTAAACTAGGTTAAATCATGTTCTACTTAGCATATCTAAGATTTTGCCTGGCTTGAACTCTTTGATACACTTGTAGTTGGCTGAGATTCTTAACCATTGCAGCATTCGCTCCTACTCACCCTGGCAGAATATTGTATTGTTGACCTTAAAATTAAGAGGCCTCCCCTCACAAGAAAATGAGCCAAGAAGTTCCAAAGTATTCTTATCGCTCTTAAGGACACTACTGATTTGAGTTTATTTTATTTTAAGCTGTATATTGCACTTAATTTTATCTATTGGTCCCTACCAGCCTGCCTGCATCCTCCGTTCAGCAGACTCAGGCCTGCTCCGCGTCCACCGCCCTAACCGCCCAACCATCAGCGGCCAGGCTTTCAGCCGCTCTGCTCCCACACTGTGGAACTCCATCCCGCAGCCCCTCCGTCTTGCTTCCTCCCTTTCCTCCTTCAAGGCCGGTCTGAAGACCTTCTTCTTCGACCGTGCCTTTGGCTGCCCCAATAACTCTTCCCCCTCTTCTTACCCCTACCCAGACCCTTTGCCCCCACACCCCCACCCCGCTCGTGTCCTGAGCTGACTGTTCAGCGCTTTGGGATGTCCTCCTGATGTGAAAGGCGCTATATAAGTGCAATTTTGTTGTTGTCTCTTTTACAATTACTTCTTGCTCTTTATTGTTTTTTTTTCAAATCTTAGGCCTATCTTACGACTCTATAGATGAACATCATCATTTCACTCAATATTGCTGTATTTTTCTTTGTATTCAAAATACTTTTCCAGTACCATACCTATATTTTTTTCCTACATTTTTACTACAGGGATTTTCTTGTAAGCAGATGAGTGAACACAGCAAGGAAAACTCAAAAACATTTTACGTAGTTTGCTCCATACTTTTATTGACAAAGGTATAATTCTGTGACACTTTGGGGATGATTCTATGAAAGCCATTACATTTAGTAACTGTAGTGGAGAACCTATAGTAGGTGACAAGCTTTCTTAGTTGCAATGCTGCAGCTAAGAATGGATATTTGGCACCAACTTATGGTGGATAGGCAATGAACATGCCTCATACCTTTTGAGGCAGCAAGGAGAGTGAACAGGCACAATGCAATTAAAACAAAATACGCTTGAGCTGCAAACTGATTGATAAGCTACTTTTTACAAAAGAAATTCTTGCAGCGACATACATAGCTTTTGAGGTATCTGAAATTGTCCTGTATTTTAAAATTCTGATGCATTGGAGTGTGCAGCCACAGCCTCTATTTAGGTGGTACGACTCTTGCCTCTGAGCCAGAAGGTTGTGAGTTCAAACCCTAGATCAGCACATTGAGGTTACAGTTTAGGCTGAGTTCAGAGGGAGTGCTGTTATTCATAGAATTATTCAGCACGAAGGAGGCCATTCAGCCCATCTTATTTATGTCGGTTTTCAAAAGAGCCATCCAAATCTATCCCACTCCCCGCTATGGAATCATAGGAATTAGCGATACTGATTTTTGTATATGATAAACTGAGATCCTGCCTGCCTGTTCAGGTGGAAGTCAAACATCCCATTGAAAAAACAAACAAGTTTCTTTCAGTGTCTTAGGCAGCAATCCCTCAAATAAAATTGATCACTCACTTCACTGTTTTGGGGGACAATGCAGTTTGCAAATTCTGTGAAGCATTGTTTAGATGTCCTTCTGATATGATAGGTTCTACAACAAATGGATTCTTATTCATTATTATTACAATTTATTCTCTCTTATTGAGCCTTTTGCACTTTTCTCTTTCCTTCTGTTTTTAAGCACTCTGGGATGCGTTAGCATGAGGGGCACTATATAAATGAAGGTTATTGTTTTTCGTTCAGCGTGTACACACATGGAGCTTAGTTAATGAATAAAATGGGTTACCAGGAAGGGTAGTGGAGACCAGGACCCTGGACTTGTTTAAGGATTGTTGTAATAAAGATAGCAGCTTACATTATTGGAAGGATGAGATCAAATGGTTTAAAAGTGGCTTTTTCATCTCTACCTCTTCTACGATCATGTGGTATGGCTCAGTTAAAAAGTGCTTCCCAAATCAATCAGCCTGTGCAGTAAAATCCCTTTTGATCAAATTTAAAAAAATATATTTTTGTGAAACCTACAATCCAATTAAAAATTGATGTGTTTACAAGCCATACATATACTGTAATTTAACACATTTGAGAAGATTTTCCTTTGCTAAGATCTCTAATTTTCTTCTTTCCTGTTGACAGTCTGAACTTGTGAGAAAGTCCTTCAAACTGTAGTATCACCCTGATGCTTTTAATTCTGAGCGATGTTTTGGTGTGTCCTGCGTTAATTGCTCCTTTCTCTGAGATAAATGGTTTAAACCAGAGGCTCCAGTCAATTTTTGACCTCGAAATGTTAATCTTTTTGCCCACTCTGTACTAAACCACTCTTCTGAGTGCCCTGGTACATGAAGAACATCGGAATAATAATTTTATTTCCAGACATTTTTATTAGAAATATGTGAGAATCCCAGACAGAGTTAGCTGATTTAAGCTGCAGCAGCAATTGGCCTTGACAACCTTGTTTTGGGGAAGAGAGAAAAAATATCAGCCAGGGCTTGTACTCTCTGGTCATTATCCAGAGACATCTGATGAAAGATAATAATAACAATCCTTGTACAGTATTTGGTACAGCAGCTTATCGTGTCCATGAAATATCTCAAAATGTTTCACAGAATTAAAACCACCAACAATTCCGACTGCAGAAAATGACAAATGTGATAACCTCATTACAATTATAATCCTGAATATACCTCAGAGCAAAATATTCTCACAATCTGGAAGTTTTTGTTTCATCATAAGATAATCAACGACTGGAACAGGTTGCTAGGAAATGTGATTGAGACTAGAACACTGGACTCAGTGCTGTGATGGTGGTCAGCAGGGTATATATTCTGGAAGGATGAGATTGGATGGGTTAGGACCTTCTTCGTTCAATTCCTTTCTCCACACAAAAGAGTATTTTGCTGTACGTTTGGCAGAATTTTCACATTTTGAATGGGGATATTGGTGAACCTTATAATCCCACGTGACACATAATATTTTTAACTATACACTGCCAGTTATCTGGAGAATATAATGATATTAAAGGGCAATAGAACAAAATGCTCAAACTGCAATGTATATGCCTGATACAACACTTCATAGTCTTGAAACAATACTGAGCTCAATAAGACTGCACATGTTCACATTGACAATGGTTATCAGAGCTAGAACAAATGCGACACAAAACCCCCACAGGCAGACCAAGAACAGAATTACATTTATAGAATGACTTTCACATCTTAAGGATGTCCCAAGACGCTGAAATCCTTAGGATTCAAATATGCAATGAAAATCTGCACTGATGAATCTTTTCCATGAATATTTTCCCCTCCCCTCTCCTGGAGGAACCCGATTTATTTTTGCTTTCCAAGACATAGGCTACCCACAGATCATCCTTCATCCAAGGAGCCATGATTAATGTCTGAGTTTTGAATATGGAATTGATCAAACCTGATTCTATCCTCTTCTGATATACTCCTGCATGGATATGCAACAAGCATCCCCTGAATAGTAATCAGATGCAAAGTAGTGATTACTGCCTGATTTCCCTTTTCTAAAGCAATGGTGTTGAGACCACTGAGTAACATTAATGCAATGTTACCACATGTCTGAAAGCATAATTTAAACAACAGGAATTTTGGTGCTGATATATTTCAGTGAAATACTGGCAGGAGTATGCAAACATAATCACAGCTCTGATTCACGTATGCAACTTAAGGTTTAACCTTTAAATATTATGAAATTCAGTTTTAAGCAAACTACTGGAAGTTCCCTATTTCATCAGCTGTTTGTCAGCTGCTGCCTGCTGCTCTCTTAAGTGTTCTCTGCTGCTTGTCCTCTGACAATGTTATTTACAGTAAAGATAGTTAAATGCAAGTCATTTGGAGTCTAAAATCTTTGTTTTTTAAAAACAATGGTAAAGTCTGTTTGACAAAGAAACACTAACAAAATTCCTTACTCCTGGTGGTGAGAATTGTGAGTTTGTGGCATTGTGATACAATAATAATAATACTTGCTTTGATATAGCGCTTTTCACTTCTAGATGTCTCAAAGGTCTTCACAAAATGTACAGTAAAACCTTGATAACCCGACATTCCGAAATCCAGCAATTCCCTAAACCCGACAAGGTTTCAATATACAGTATATACAGCATTAGATTTTCCCTGATGTCCATCAAATCTCCCAAAGTTCGGATCAGCTGCTTGTAGTTCCTGGCGTGGCTGCTCTGTCATCCGACGCTGTGGGTGGAGCTCAAGCATTTTTTGGCTTCAGTGCTGCGTTTACAGCACACGTAGTGTATGGGGCAGTGCTTTCCCAGCCATTTCTAGCTAGGTTTCTAAATACCGGCAAACTCTGAAATCTGGGAGGTGAGTGGGCCCAACTGAGGTGGAATATCAAGGTTTTACTGTATTGTAAAATTGATTGATTGTGTATTTTGTGGGCAAAAAGCAGGAGCCAATTACAAACAGCAGTGTCCCACGAACAGTGCTTGATTGAGTGACCATATTATTATGTTTTCAAAGCATTATAATCTGCGGAAAAGCAATCCGTCATTCAACTAACAAGGGAATCGACTCCGGGTTCTCTCACTTCCGAAGTGAGTGCTCTAGGCTCTAAACTATAGGACTCCACCACCATTAAGATAAAGGATGTCACATTACACATTCAACAGCATGTTGACTAGGGTGGCATGTGGTAGGAGTTTATAGTACAGTAACTTGCATTTGTACAGCACCCTTCATGAAGGATAATAATACAGGTACCCCGCCCCAACTGCGTTTTTTTCTACCGCCAATTTTACTTATCCACGGTTGGCTCGCTACAACAACCCTTGCTAACCACAAATCCACAATGGGTTTTGCTTATCCACGGGTTTTAACACTATCACTAGCGTTTGGCGCTAGGATCCAGTTGCATCAACCAGCCATGATGTTGCTTCGCGTTAGCGTTTGGCGCTAGGACCCAATTGCAATGTCGCAATCAACCAGTCATGATGCCGCTTCTCTCTTACGATCAAGGTAAATAGCATGAATTTATTGTCACTTCTCTGCACCCCCCCCCCCCCACCTCTCCGTGTCACCCACCGCACCATCTTCTCCACCCCCCTTCAAGATGTCTCAAAGCACTTCAAAGAATTGACCATATTCTGTGGGAGAAACATGGAAGTCAATTGCACAAAGCATCTTCGAGCACTTAAAAAGGAGTTGAAGTGCATGCTGCGGTGAATCTCCAATAAATTTTTTTGATAAGTTTTTTTTATTACTATGTGTTGCAGTTTAGCAAGTAGTTTGTTCATAATATCGTTTTTCATATCTCAAATCCTGTAAGAAAAGTTTAATAAGCCTGTATTTCTTTCTCATGTCTGATTCACCTGTAGGATATCTCTACAGAGAAAGCCCTCATGAAAAGGGCACTAGGATTTGGGTTTATGGTAGAAGTGTTCTGAGCTGAGAATAACGGAATTCTTAATGTTATAGCTTAAATTAATTGCTGTCTTAGCAAAGTTATGTCTACTTATTTAAGTTCTAAATGTGCTGCACTTGTATTCACCTCTGGCCATTGAAATTTTGAGACAAATCACATGAATCAGATTTACCAAACCTAATCTCTTTAACGCTAGAAGAGCTTTCAAATTGGTGCTAGTATTATAAACTGGTCATCAATGTTCCATTGATTCACATCTCTCCAGATGGAAGTAAACATTTCTGTGGAGTACAATAATGCAAAGCCCTCCATGGTCTTGTCCCCACCCCCCCCTTGCCCCCCAAACCCCTGCCAGCCTGCCCGGTTCCTCCGCTCAGCGGGCTCCGGCCTGCTTCACGTCCCACGTCTCGTCCATCCCACCATTGTGAACTCTGAACTCCATCCTGCAATCCCTCCACCTCCCACTCCTGCCTCCTTCAAGACCCATTTCAAGACCCACCTCTTTGACCATGTTTTTGATCACCCTCATTTCTCCCCGCCCTCCTCCCATCCCAATCCTGACCCCAGCTTGGGTTCGAAACACTTAGGACGTTCTCCAAAGGTGAAAGGCACTATAAATATGTAATTTTTTAATTGTTAATAACAATAATGGCTTTATCTTCTGTAACATCAGTTGTGTCCCTGGCCAAGACATGTTTGATGTAATATTACACAATTGTCAAAAATCAGGACTTTGGTCCTTTTGCATATGATAGAATAAGATGGATTTTGTTTTAAAACATAAAAGCAGATTTTGTGTTTTATGTATATTCATAAGGTTTCTTCAGAACTCACTGAGAATATTGTGCATTCAGTTTGCATATAGAAAATATATGTACCTTGCTGATTTGACACAATGGAGCTTTTTTTTATAACAGAGATCTATTGTGAAGCCTGGGACTGTAATCAACTTTCAACATTGCTGAAATCAACTATGAAAATGCACCACTATTGATAATTAGCATTTCACATGCTGTATTTTTTTACCTCAACATCTAATTTATGTTGTACTTTCGAGTGGTACAAATTCATGTATGTGAGTTTGACTTTCTTGTTTTCTGCGCCTTGGGTTGTGCTTCTGACGTAAAAGGTGCTTTTCAAATGTAGTTTTGTTGTTGTTGTTGTTGTTTTATTGCTTATTCTATTAATTGTCATGAGTGTGCCTAGTCTCTTTCTAATCATATCTCTCTGTATGGCATCATTTCAGTGCTTTAGCTCATCAATAAAATATACAGGAAGAATGTGGTGCAATAGCTTGAACAATGCAACTGAAATAAATTGCTATCAATGTAACATGGTGTGTAATTTACACTCGCCCCTCCAAAAAAATAACTTTTGGATTGCTTTTTATAGCCATTTGATACAGCAGACTGTTTTTCTTTCCAGTGTCTGCGGAATATCAAATAAAACAACCAAAACAGTTGCCATTTGGACAAATACCGGACACAGTGATGTAAATTACAGTTAGTTTATTCCAAAGAAACCTTGTTCCCTATATCACATGTGCATCAGATGAATGCCCTGGAGGCAGGGCAAAACCTTGAGCAAGTTTCCTTATATACGCATAATAATAATTCCTTGCAATAAGAAAACAACAACAAATTGGTCATTTTAATCCACGACTGTTTGTGGAACACTGCTGTGTGCAATTGATTGCTGCATTTTGCCCACACAGATACAGTCAATTCACTTTATAATATATTCTGAAGTGCTTTGAGACATCTAGAAAACGTGAAAAGCGCTATATCAAATGCAAGGATTATCATTATGTTACAGAGCTCAGGCAGTGAAACTCCATCAAATAATATTATATTCAAAATAAATTAAAATACTGTTGCTTTCTTCAGGTAAGTATTTAATGTTGATAACACCTAAATCTTCAAAAATCCTCTTTTAATTCTATTTGCTTTGTCATTCTCAGAAAATCACTAACTTAGATTCTTTGTTGTATGATTGTACTTTGTTTAAACTGCTGAAAGAGCAAAAGTTACTCAATGCTTGGCAGAGAACCTAGCAACAAATGTATTGAGTTTAACAAGCTCTGTTAATATATAGTAAGTCAATTGAAAGCATGCAAGTGTGTCTACAATTCACATTCAACATACCATGACAGTGCATGTAATGAACATCGAGCAAAGATCATGGGCTCTAGCCCATTCAATGTGATAAATATCACACAGATTGCAAAATTCTTGGACATTTTTAATAATAATCCTTGCATTTGATATAGGGCTTTTCACATCTTCAAGACATCTCAAAGCGCTTCACAGAACATATTGTAAAGTGAATTGACTGTATATTTATGAGAGAAATGTGGCAGCCAATTGCACACAGCAGTGTCCCACAAACAGTCGTGGATTGAAATGATCAATTTTTTTAAAAAGGATTATTATTAGGCATGTTGAGTAAGGAAACTTGCCCAAGGTTTCGCCCTGCCTGGATTTGAAGTCAGGTCTCACCCTTGTAAGGCAAGTGCTCTAACCACTGAGCTACAGGACTCCATATCTTTCTTATGAACATGATGTATTGCCCTGTTGAAGGTAACACAACCTTTACAGGCAGCAAGAATTGTAATTGGATGTAACATTGTGATCTACAGTGTTGAATGAATTGCTATATTATTTACTCTTGGGCCTAATTTCAATTCAGATGTCACAACATATTCTCTTGATATAGGTTTTAGCCAATGAAACCACAGCTATTATTTAATAACAGATGGCTTACAAAATATTAAACTACAGATAAAGAACACATGAGCATGAACACTAAAATCTAGGAGTATTAAATAATCTGTGAAAGAGCCACATTACAAAAATTGGTAGCCAAGAGGTTTCAACTGCCCAGGAAATAACACCTCTTCAAACATCAGTTAACTGATGAAATTGAAAACTCTGGAACTATATCCCCATTCTCTCTTTGATATTGTTCTGATTGTATCTGTCCTCTGCTGTGCAAAACTACCTGTACTTTCTATTGCATTAAATTTCAAATGATTCAGTATACAGAAAATTCCAATAATAATTCTAACTAAAACTAACTGTAGTTTCTTGAAAAGTATAATCAATGTATGTACAGTATGTGTGTGTGTGTGCATGTGTGTGCATGTGAAAGTATGTACGTACATACAACAACTTGGATTGATATACAACTTGCATTTATGTAGCGCCCTCCACGCCAGACGGCGTCTCAGAGTGCTTAACAATAATGAATCCCGAAGCCGAGCCAGGAGCAGGGGGAAAAGGTGAACGAAAGCGCGGTCGAAAATAAGTCTTTAGCCGAGATCTGAAAGTAGGAAGAGAGGGGTGAGGCAATGGGAGTGAGGAAGGACGTTCCAGAGCCTCGGGGCGTAGTGGCTGAAGGCACGGCTGCCGATGATGGAGCTGAGGATTCGGGGAACAGATCCGGGCCAGAGCCAGTGGAGCAAAGGCAACATGTACTGTTGTGAGGAGAGAGGTCAGAAAGTTAGGGGGGTGCAGAGGAGTGGAGGGGTTTAAATACAAGCATGAGGATCTTGAAATCGATCCTCTCTGGGACAGGGAGCCAGTCTGGCAAGGACTGGGGTAATTGGGGAGCGGAGTTTGGTACGGGTGAGAATGCGGGCGGCAGAGTTCTGTATGAGCTGGATACAGTCAATTCTCTTTACAGTGTATTCTATGAAGCGCTTTGAGACTCGATAAGATGTGAAAAGCGCTGTATCAAACGTAAATATTGTATTATTATTATTAATGATTCAAACACGGAGCGGAGGATTAGGGGGACAAGGAGGAGGCCAGAACTGTTAGAGCGAAAGCAATGGGTGCTGCTGCTCAGAGAGCTAGGGGGGTGCAAAGGAGTGGAGAGATATATGTATGCATGTATGTACTGGTATGTATGTGTGTATGTGAGAGTCTAATCATTTAGTCAGAATTTAATGCACAACAGTGTGCAACTCTTCAACTACTATGCACACAGCATATGCATTCAACAGACTGAAATGGGCTGATGAAGAGCGAGTGCAGCCATTGATGCACAAAATAACAAGGAGTGTTGGATGAAGGAGGACTTTTGTCCCATTTGATACACTTCCAGAATACCCATTCTATTTTCAATATACAAAAATGGGTTTTGCATGCTTACATGCATCCAACTCATCCAAAAGTCTGCCGCCCGCATACTCACCCACACTAAACTTCATTCCCCCATTACCCCAGTCCTTGCCAGACTTCACTGGCTCCTATCCCCGAGAGGATCGACTTCAAGATCCTCACCCCTGTTTTCAAATTCCTCCACTCCTCTGCACCCCACTACCTCTCTGACCTCTCTCCTCAAACCAGCCGCCATTGCCTTCACTCCACTGGGTCTGGCCTCCTCCATGTCCCCGAATCCTCCGCTCCACCTTTGGTGGACGGGCCTTCAGCCACTATGCCCCAAGGCTCTGGAATTTGCCTCCTCACTACCACTACCTTCGCCTTGCACCCTCTTTTTTCAGTTTCAGGTCCCAGTTGAAGACCTTTCTCTTCAACTGCGCCTTTGGTCATCCTTCTACCCCTGCCCCTGGCTCGGTCCCGGGATCCGCTATTGTGAAGCGCTCTGAAACACCGTCCAACATGGAGGGCGCTATATAAATCAAAGTTGCTGTTGTTGTTACAGATTCTAGCATTGGCCTCCAGCAGCCGGCTCACCAAATTGTAAGGTTTTGGGTAATAGTCAGCAATTAACAGTACACATTAAAAGTGAAATACTGTAACAAGTTTATTGATTAGCAATACAGACAAAATACAACAAAATAAACAAACGTATACTGTTAAGATTAGTACCCAATTTAACCACTCCGCGTGCACCACTCCCACCCCACAGTGTACGGATGTGTGAGTATATGAGTATACCATCAGGTTCTGGGTCTCTGTCATGAAGTACCACTTCAAGGTCCAGTTTCTCTCTACTGATAGATCTCCTTACTCTCTTCTCTGCCCTGCCCCATTTACCTTTTCCTTGACTTCTGTATGTCTCTCTCTCTCACTCTCTCTCTCTCTCAGTCTCAGTCAAGCTATGTTTTGGGTTCGTTGGTTGCGTTGGGTTCTGCTTGACGGTCGATCTAGGTTTCTCTCTTTCTCATTTTTGCCACTTAAAACCTTTACTTCTATTGTCCAGGCTACAGTACTGGCTGATCGCACAACAGCTGGACTCTTAGCAGCACGAGTCTTTGATAGTTTGGCTTTTGGTGTCGGCTGACCACGCAGCTCCCAAACAACCAGACATATCCTCTTCTGACCATTGGCTCACTGATCCACTGTGTACTGTCCTCCTGCTATCCTGACCTCTAACTCTCCTGCTGGTTCTCTTTCTTCTCTTGATGGAGGAAAAGACTGCCTTGTCAATCGTTGAAATTATTGTTTCTTTGATGGTTTCTGTGTCGCTTCTGTGTCGTTTCTGAGTACCACTCAATCTTCCTATTTTTATGCAGTTTTTGCAGCATCAGGACAATAACCAGATTTCTCCTATTGGAACTGGCCGTGGACCCCCCCCTCAGAATCCGTTAATTCACCTTTGTCCAACTAACTGCCAAACTTTTTGATCAAGTTCAAAGGAATGCGTCTTCTTAGTTATAGTCCCTTTGATCTCCATCAACCCTTTGTACCTCACCCATCACAGCCTTGTCCTCCATATCAGTGGTTCTTCACCGTCTCATTACTGTGTCTACCCTATTGACTTTCATGGCATGCTGTCCCTTCTTCTACTGCCCCCTTCTTTGCCTCCTTACCTCATGTCGCAGAGGTGTTTTATCTCACAACTTTCTCAGACCTTGAGGAGACGTGTTCGTTACAGAAACCTCACAATTTACACTGGTAAGACATTCCAGCTGTTGATTATTATTTGAGTGAAGACATGCTTCCTAGTTAGAAGCAAAATTTCCTTTCACAATCCTGAACCCATGTCCTCTTATGTTACCTTGTTGTACCTCAATTATTTTTCTAGGTTTATGCTATCGCATCCATTTAGAACTGTACAAAATCCTCAAGGGTTGTCAGAGGAATTCATGATGCCACTTGTAGAGGCGAGCAGTGTGCTTCTTTTTCCTCGAGCACAAAATATATATTTCCTGTAACCCTTTAACTACTTGACTCCTGGAATTTCAACCTCAAATTATCTTTGTAAGGTTCCTGCCAAGTACACTTCGCACCTCCTGGGGTCCACTCCAAGAGTTTTTGAATGTTTCCTGTATATTGAAACATATGGAAACATTACACTTCTGTGGTCCAATGGAATGGTTTACTCCAAGCCTGCTGAAACCAAAACATTCATTTAAGTGGAAATGGGATAAATATTTGATATATGAAACAATGTGGGAGAAATAGCAGCGGGATGGAATTAGTTCAGATAGTGCGAGTGGGAAGCTAGCAACCACACAGAAAAATATAGGTCAAATAACCTCCTTTTCTGTTGTAAACCTTTGATAAAATTTACAATGGCTGGTGAGGGTAGATGGTGAAAACAATATTTTTCTTCCATCTCCAACTAAACACATTACTGTATTACTTTGCATTGTGTTTACACCATCATTAACATCATATTAATTACTTAAATCAGTGGTTTCCAAACTTTAAATAACGGCACCCCCCACCACCCAACTCAGCAAAGTTTTCGTTGCGATCCTCCCCGCCCCCTTCACATTGAATAATTTTCACAAATGATAACAGCAAATTCAATATTTTTTTCACCTGTTTTTGATCCTTTTCATAAGTATTAACAAAAAACGGTAAAATTTTTTTTTAAATTAATTAAATGAAAAAGATTATTCAAATTGTGAAACCAATGACTTACATTTACAATTTACAATACTTAGAATTTATTAGTTTGATGTGTGAGTTTGCTTTACAGCGCAATGTTTCCCCCTGACTGCCTGCCCGGCTCACTCACTCACTCCCTGACTGCCTGCCAGGCTCACTCACTCGCTGCTGGTCTCACTTGCCGTCGTCTGGCTCACTCCCAGGTCTTAGTGCCATCGCGCCCCCTTTCCAACCCGCTGGCAAACAACATATTAGTGAACGTCGCGATGTTACGCGGGGTTCACCTGTAATAAGAACAATAACGGCCCCAAGGGAGGCTTGCCCCACGACTTGGCAAGCACTGACCTAAGTGCATTAATTCAGATGCCCGTCAAGTGGACACATGGAGTTTGGCTGCGACTGCTTTTGGAGTACAGCCTGACATAAAATAAATGTTCCTTTTTGCTTTCTAGTTTATTGTGTTGAAATACAGCATACAGTCCTCCCTTAAGTCTTTCTCGGAGATGAATGAACACCGGAGGCTTTCAAATAGCTCTGTTTGGATTGCAGAATTAAAATAAGGCAGGTTTGTTTGCGCTGTTGCTACTCCTGTTTATCAAAACATAGAAGGTAATGTTGACACTTGGTTTGAGTCCATGTATTCTGACCCATTTCATCCTTTTTAACCTAGTTGCACTGAGAATGATGGTAAGGATAAGAAAACCGATTGTGAGATGTAATCTGAAGGTATGTGCCAATGCACAAATCTAGCGTAACTTTTTCAACTTACTGTACTTTGTTCTGAAGCAATAAAGACACCCGAGGCCTGTTATTTGATTGAATTGCAGGTGTGAAATCCAGATAAGTATTTGTTAGACCTCAGTAGCTAACAACAAAGAGTAATATCTGTTCTCCAGGGTCACAGCTATTTGGTTCAAAACAGCTTTTATTTATAGAAACACAATTGGACAAAAAGAGACATCACAGAATAAAAATTAAATTGAAGTGTAGTGCAGAGTGTACGTAACATACACGCAGGATGCAAAATGAATTCCAGCCACATATTATTGAAAAACAATTAAGATAATCCTTGCATTTGACATAATGTTGCATCACTTTGTTGAGGTGTCTCATAGCGCTTCATAGGATTTGGTGTGAAGTATAACTGTATACCGTACTTGGACATAAATATGGCAGCACATTTTCACACAGCAATGTCCCCAAAACACCCATTAAGTGAATGAACAATTTTATCTGGTGGGTGGGGTGAAGATGTAATTCAATTAAAATTAATGCCAAGCTATGTAGATTTTGCTGGTTAGACTGCAGCAGTACGCCAACACACTTGCCAACCTCGCCTAATGCATTCCAGAGTTAGGCAAGCAGGATGAGTCTCTCTAGAGAGAGAATGTACATTCCATTCCAACAAACTATCTCTGGGATGATTTCCATGTGAGGTGGGACGCATAGAATTCTCAGTTTGTTTCAGATACTGTTCAGCATGGTGATGGGTTTCCACATATGTCATATAAAAAAATCACATACATGAATGAAAATGCAACAAGTAATGAGTAATACTGTTGATATCACTTGGTTGAAATTACATGTCTATAAATGTAATTGACTTCAGATGATACCCACCCTCCACAACACACATCAACAAAATGGTTAGGTCTGAAGCCGCATAGCAGCCACTGTACCACCATTCATCCCATCTCCCATTTGAGTAACAGAGCAGCAGATCAATAATGACATAGGCTAGTTCAGAGAATAATAATGTTTTGCACTTGATATAGAGCCTTTCACATAAGGAGGATGGCTTAAGGCTTTCTTCACAGAATTTACTCTAAATTACAGTGACTGTGCATCTTGTAGCAAAATGATACCTTAATTCAACTTTAATCTCCTGTGAGAAAGTTCTGTAAAGTTTTTTTCCTGACAGCCAAGGTAATTAGGCAAAATTCTGGATATCTATCCATCATTATATCAATCTAGTAATCCTTGTAATGTTGACAATGTTTTTTTAATCCAGCCATTTTGTTGCCAATAATGCAATGAAGCTTAATAGTTTTCAAAAAACTTCAAGCAAAAATGTTATCTAATGCTTGATCAGCATTTTTCTAATTTAATGATATCCTTTGGAACACATCCATTAAAGTTACCTCCTCAAAGAATTCAGGGTTTGTGAAGCATAGCATATTGCTCCTAAATTCATGCTGACAACTTATTGTAGCCTCTACATGATTGAGATGAACATTATCAAGCACTCCATGATGCTGCCTTGCATCAAGAGCATGATAGATATAGATATAATAATAATCCTTGCATTTGATATAGCACTTTTCACGTCTTCTACATGTCTCAAAGCACTTCACAGAATCAATCAATTAATACTTACATTCATATTGCGCCTTTACGTCGAGAGGATGTCCCAAGGCGCCATACAGTTAGGTAGGAACAAGAGCAGGGGGGGAGGGGGAGGGGCAAGATGAAGAAGAGTAGGAAAGTTGACTGTATATTTGTGGGTAAAACACGGCAGCCAAATTGCGCACAGCAGTGTCCCACAAACAGTCATGGAAGTGGGGTTAGGGGAAATGTGGGGGAAGATGGCAAGGGGAGGGGTCAGGGTAGGGGGAAGGAGAGCAGGAAAATAGAATATACTGTAAAGTTAATTGACTATATTTTTGGCGAAATACAGCAGTAGTATCCTACAAACAATCGTGGATTTAAATGACCAATTTATTATTGTTTGTTTTTTGGGATAAAAAGCATGCTAAAGAGCATGATAGATACAGATATATAAAATGACACACACGCACACGAGTTGTTGTATCTCATAAAATATTCTTAAGTTTCTCGATTTTTAATTTTTGACTTATTGATACATAAAACACTGGCTACATAGAAACAACATCAAGGCAATATAGGGTCTGCAGAGGAGATGTACTAGTATGCTACTGTTGGGATTTCCGATCCCGAGAGTTCAAAATAATAACCCAACAATCCTAATAAAGGTATAGTGATTTAATGATTATAAGCAATTTTAGAATGATAGAACTGGTAGTGCGATTCTTTTATTCTATGTAGAATACAATGCTGGATTCAGGCTGTTACACCATAAGTCAGGTTCAGGCTTCTCACAATACTCACTCCTAACTTTCCTTCTCTAACTAACTGACCCTTCTCTGCCTGTAAAACAAAACAACTGGAACCATGATCCATTCCAGTAGTTCTGGACAACAGTGGCAGGCTGGAAATCTCGGTTTACCCTGAGACACTCCCCAACTGTTGTAATGAGCCACTCTTTCTCTCCTATCTTTATACTTCTCCACCATAACTAACTCAGCCAGTTGATCACTTGGACATTGTCCAGAAGCGACGTCAAAACCAGACTACCTAAAGGCCAGAGTTGTAGGGAGTTGTTTGCCTCCCTTCTTTTCCCAGACCTTGAGATGGCTCTCCTGCTGCTCACTTGCAATTTCCCAAATGAGTACAATCCTTTGCGCCTTTGTTAATTGAGTCCTCTTTCCCTATCTATATCTCGAGCCACTCTCCTTCAATTCTTTATTTATCCTAGAAGCTACTGATGTTATTGCAGTCCTTGGATAATTGGCATGGAACACCTGGTGTTTTGTGTAGACAAGTTGTTTCTCTCCTTTTTGCTCAAGGTTGCTGACCATACCTGTGTTGTGGATAGATTGTTTTAATTGGTGCCTATAATTAATTTTTAATACAGTACCTCCATATCCCAACACTTCCAAGGATAAGTGGTTTGGTCAAGGAGCAGAGACAGGATGAATTGAGGTTTTTTTTGTTGGACCAAATAAGATTGACCGATGACCTCATAAAGGTCTTTGAAATGATGTGAGGTTTTTTTAGAGTTAATGGGGAGAAATAATTTCCACTGGTTGGTTTCGCCCACAAATATACTGTCAATTCACTTTACAGTAGATCCTGTGAAGCGCTTTGAGGCATTGATAAGATGTGAAAAGCACTATATCAAATGCAAGAATGATTATTAGTGATTATAGGGCATCAATTTACAATTTACAACTAAATTTGGAGAATTTGTTTTTACACACAGAGTACTGTATTTAGGATCATGGAGTGCCCTGCCGGAGCAATGGTTGAGGCTGATTTCATATTTGCTATCAAAAGAGAACAAGATAAATATGTTTTAAATGAATAAAATGTCAGGGCAAGAGCAGATAAATGGGATGGAAACATCTTCTAGATGTCTCAAAGCACTTCACAGAAAATACTTTAAAGTTAATTGACTGTATATTTGTGCAATCACTGCATTGAAGTGTCACCTCTTCCAATATTGACCGCTTCCATTCATACCTCGTACACATGGCAACCAAGACTCTCGTCCACGCTTTGTCACTTCCCGGCTGGCCTTCCCAGTTCCACCATATACACAATTTAATTCATTAATTCAGAACTAAGCCATTCGGATAATCACCCACACAAACAACAAAACAAAATTACACTTGTATAGCGCCTTTCACATTAGCAGGACATCCCCAGGTGCTGGACGCAAAATTCTGGCCGCCCATCAAACCAGTCCTTGTCAGGCTCCACTGGTTCTTGATTACTGAACGGATCTACTTCAATATCCTCTACTTCAATATCCTCTCACTTCAATATCAAGTCCAACAACAGCAAAATTACATTTATAGAGCACCTTTCACATTGGGAGGATGTCCCAAATCCATTCATGCCCTCGCACCTCTATACCTATCCGATTTGCTAACCCATCATACTCCATCACCCGCAGCCTCGGCTTGGCTAGCTCTGGCCTCCTGTTCATTCCTTGACCCCTCCGTTTCACTTTCAGAAGCTGTGCTTTCGGCCATTATGCCACGAAGCTCTGGAACTCTTTCTCGATCTCTTCACCTTGCTCCCTCCCTTTCTACTTTCAAATCCACCTAAAAACCTTCTTTTTTGATAGTACATATGGTCACTTCCCCCCCTCCCTGACTCAGGGTCAGACTATGCCATTGTCAAGCACTCTGGGATCTATCTCGCATGAAGGGTGTTATATAAATGCAAGTTGCTGCTGTTCAGCTTAGACAATGGGATTCTAAGTCCCTATGTGGAGATCACTCACAAGGGGGTCCCGGGACCCGCTATTGTGAAGCGCTCTGAGACGCCGTCTGGCGTGGAGGGCGCTATATAAATCGAAGTTGTTATTGTTGTTGTTGTTGTTGTTAACCCTGAGCTACAGGACCCTTTCAATTACAGAACTATACATTAGAACCAATTGATGGAATAAGGCATGATAGTAAATTTATTTTTCATCTCTTCACACATAACACGTAGTCAATGATTTATTTTCAACTGGCTCTGCCAACCAATTCCACAGCCTTATTGTGACACCTATTTTTATGGCCTAGTTCCGTTAACAGTCAGTGAGTTTTTAATCTCATTAGACATCTCACCATTGCTCTTTCCCCTCCACCAACTACTGAATGAATACTACTAAAGGTCTTTGCTTTTTCCTAATCTTCCATTCAAGTTCTGTTGATTTGTTCTATTATTCAGTTATTTTACCTACTTACAACATGTCATTCTGATCCCCAATAATGTCATTCAACTCATTGAATTTATTTTTCACTCACAGTTAAATGGACAGAAGAAAGAAATTGAACAATTATTTTGCCAGAAGATGAAAAAGAATATGTCAGAACTTGAGTCTCTGTTTCAAATGAGAATAGAATATGAAAGCCATCAAACTTTATATGTTACGTACAAAGAATTGAAATGAACCTACTTGTATCAACTAGTTCTGTTCATTTATTCTGTCACCTAGCTGAGTCATTTTGAGAGGCATGAAGCCAATTCCTTCCGGATCTGATTTCAATTGTGCTTTTTATATCTTTTTGATTCAGATTTACCATTATTTCATGCAGACTTCCTGTCTTTTGAGGCTGGATATTTTATTTTATTCTGCCTTTTGTTTCATGTTCTGCAACATTGAGTTTTGGGTGGACTAGTTTTGTGAATTAACAATGGTGTTTTTAATTGCTATTATAATTTATGTCTGTTATCTATAATCTATTATAATCTATCTACCACAGAAAAAATATTGTGCTACAATCAAAAACAAAGTTTTGTTTAAAGAAATATCATTGCTGCATAATTATTTATATACATAGTGATATTCCAAAATTTGGATTAATTGAAACCAATGATGGGAATGGATTTTATGTTTACATTTGCTTCTCATGAACCTGTGGGACATAAGTATAACAATCTGAATCAGCGCAGTCTGTGTGACCTAGTTATTTAGACATGAATTGGAGGCATTCCACCTGGATCTAGATTTAATCAATTTATGCAACAATGTACTGTAGTTCTGCCCAGAATCTGGCAAATTGTGGAATTCAGCATTATCTATAGTAGATAATAATTAATAAATAATTAAAAGAATTCATGTGTTTGTGAGTTTGCCAAGTTTATGACACTTTAAAATGCTACTCAACTAGAATGAATTTATACTAGGTGACATTTCTCTCCAGCACAATGGCTGCAATGCCATCAATATACAACAACAACAAAATCGCATTTATAGAGTGCTTTTACAGGGTTTACTGTAAAGTTTAATGATCGTGTAGTTTATAGGCAAATTTGTCAGCCAATTTGTGCCCGCGAATGTCAATGTGCATACTCACTGTCCCACAAATAGCCATGAGATAAATGACCAATTTTATTTGAGGGATTGATGGCTAGATCAACCAGAAGAAACTCTCTTTGCTTTTTGAGTAATACTATGGGGTATTTAAAGTCTAATTGAACAGGCAAACAACAACACCAACTTGCATTTATATAATGGCCTTCATGCTGGATTGTGTCCCAGTGCACTTGAAGGTGGTGGAGTCTGTGAGCCAGTGGGTGAGGGAGGGGAGAGGTGACTGTAAGCACGATCAAAAAGGAAACAGGATGTCAAATAATGTCTCTTCCAAAGGCAGGAAACCTCAGCACAGCATTAGAGTGTCCAACTAGACTACATTCATTGAAAGTGTGAATTTGAGGCTTGAATCTACAACTGATGCATCCTCTTGCATCCCCCTCACTACTTTTGTCAGCTTTGTATCATCTACAAACTTGGAAATTGTACTCCCAATACCCAAATCCAGGACATTTATATAGACCAAAAAACAGCAGTGGTTATAGCACTGACCCCAGAGGACACCACTACACACTTCCCTCCAATCAGAAAAACAACCGTTCACCACCATACATACTCTGATTCCTGTCTCCCAGCCAGTTCTGTATCTATGCTGCCACTGTCCCTTTAATACTGTGGGCTCCTTGTATTTTACTTACAAGTCTCTTATGTAGAAACGCCTTTTGAAATCCATATAAACTACATCAATTGCACTACCTTCATCCACCCTCTCTGTTACTTCATCAGTAACTGGGTTTGCTTTCTGCAGGCCTGAAGCAGTTATTCTGATCGAGTTGCCCACAAATCTGTTATCCACAATACAGTAGTTTCACCCACATTATATACATTTTAACAACAAAAATTACATATGTGTACACTGTGTAGTAGTGTCTTTCACGTCCCAAAGCACTGAAGGTAGCCAATAAACAGCAATCAAGGAAGTAAAGCACACATAACAATCCACAAACATTTGCACACACTGCTTTTTGTCTTACTAGGTCACTGTATATTTGTGCAATCACTGCATTGTGACCAATGGCACCATCGAAGAGGAGGGTCTTGAGCCGGGATTTGAAGGAGGCCAGGGAGGGGGCGAGGCGGTGGGACTGTGGAATGGAATTCCACAGATTAGGGGCAGAGTAGCTGAAAGCTTGCCCGCTAATGGTGGGCTGGGTGGGTCGAGGGACTTCGAGTAGGCTGGAGCCTACTGAGTGGAGGGGTCAGGCACATTTTTAGGGGATTAGGAGGTCGCAGAGGTAGGGTGGGGCAAGGCAATGTAGGGCTTTGAAGGTTCGGACTAGGATCTTGAATTTAATCTTTTGGGTGATGGGGAGCCAATGTATTCAAAATCCTCTCGGGTCACCCAAAATCCTCTCCTTTCCCTCCACCCTCCCCAATCCCAGCTCGGGTCTGAAACATTGACTGTCCAGCACTTTAGGACCTCCTCCCAGCGTGAAAGGCGCTATAGAAGTGTCATTTTGTTGTTGTTGGTGATGGTGGCATGTTTGTTTATTGGTAAAATGGTAAGACAAAAAGCAGTGTGTGCAAGAATGGGGGAGATCAGGTCATAGAGCTTGGAGCGTTAGAGGACATGGGCTACAGAGTTCTGAATTATCTGTAGCCTATGAAGGGAGCAATTGGGAGGGCAACAAGCAGGGCATTGGCGTAGTCGAGCCACGGATGTGATGAAGGCATGAATGAGAGTTTCAGCGGCCTTGGGAGTGAGGTAGTTGAGGAGTTGGGCAATGTTGGTCATGGCTTGGATGTTGGGGATGAATGACAGTTGAAGATCGAATAAGACACCTAGGTTCCTGACTGTCTTGATGAGATAGAATGTGCAACCATGGAGGTTAATGCTGCCAGTGCCTGATTTGTGAAGGCGCTGGTTCGAGCCAATTAAGAGGGCCTTGGTCTTGTTGACATTCAACTGTATAGAACGTTAACTCTCAACCAGGACTTGATGTCTGCAGGCCAGTCTCTCAGAAGAGCAGTGGTCCTGGAATCGAGGGTAGAGGCAGAAAAAAAGAGTTGGGTGGCCAACAGGTCAAAGTGAGCATGCATACAGCATGGGAATACGAGTACTGAGATCACGTGCCCCAACAACAGTGTCTACTACTCCTTTTCATTGACTGATCAAAAGTGCAATTATGCCACAACTCGAAGTGTCTCGTCTAATCCCACTCTCCTACACACTCTTCATATCATATGCTTAAATATTCTTTCTTACCTAATTCACATTTAAAATAACTTATGAAAGTAGCTTCAAATATGGTTTGTGGCAGAACAATGAAACTGCCTTGTGTGCTAAGAAATATCACTTTTTAACTTTCTTTTTAAATCCTTTTATGATCAGCTACCTCACCAAGCAGTGGAAATAATATATTACTGCTTACCCTGTGGCTCAGTGACATAGCAACTCTGTGTAAACGCATCTGAATGCCTGTCATTTTCTTTAAGGGGGATCTTAAAAGCAAATTGACAGGAACAGTTTGCAAATGAATAAACTCGATACAGCTGAACTCCTGCAGCTGATTGTTGGTAAGATGGAAGCCTTACGCTTTGGCTCCAGTCAACATCTTTTTTCTTATGGGTCTGAACTCCTCAATTGCCCCAGGATCTTCCTCAAACTCACCGAACTATTGTGCAATTTAGGCGTCAGGTTCGATCCCCAGCTTTCCTTTTTACCACACATCCATTCCCTGATCAGGAATGCTTTTTTCCACCTCCACAAACATTCCCCACCCCGTCAATACCTCACATCCACAGCAACCTTATCCACATTTTCATGAATTCCAGGCTGGACTATTCAAATGCCCTCCTCGCCGATCGCCCTAGCACCACCATACATGAAATATAATTGATTCTGAACACCACTGCTTGGATATTAACAAGCACAAAACTCCATACCACCATCATATCAGTCCTTGCCAGGCTCCACTGGCTCACAATTACAGAATGGATCAATTTCAAAATCGTCTTTCCCATTTTCAAATCCCTTAGTGTGCTTACTCCACACTACACCACCCGTTGCCTCAGTTTGGTTGGCTCTGGCCTCCTGTTTGTCCCTTGTCCCTTGGCGGGGATTGGCGGCCATGCTTTTTGCCAGTACGCCCCAAAGCTCCGGAACTCTCTCCCACAATCCCTCCACCATGCCCACTCCCTCCACACATTCAAATCTTGCCTAAATAACTTCCTTTTTGATTGTGCTTATGGTCACCAACCCCCTCCTTCTCCACCTGGCTCGGGGTCAGAATGTCAAGTGGACAGGGACATAGGGACATTACCCCGTGTGAAGGGTGCTATATAAATGCAAGTTATTGTTGTTAATACATGTACGTATAGCATTATATCACTTTCTGTTTATTATTAAACAGGACTTTTATAAACATTCTTAACTCAGATGGTATTTTGATAGACTTTGTCCTTTGCTATCACACTGTACGGTTCACTGAATATTACAGCAAATCTAATCTTAATGTAATAACTTGTTAATTGTAGTCAAAATCAATTTTAAACAAAATGCATAAACAATACAACTTGTGTAAATAATTAAATAAAATGATTGTAACTTCAGGAATTCTTCTGTGTTCATTTTTGTGAAACGTCTGTTTTTCATTTACTTTGTTTAGGAAGTATCATTAACTAAGAATAACTAAGCACCTTCATCCAAATTAATTATTTGCACCATGAGTACAATTTTAATCACCTGCTGTGCATAAAGTTTGATTGCGCAATATCCCATGTTTGCAGCAGAAATTATTTATTTCTTAGCAGAAGATCACAGAGTTTGCTGAACAGAAACTAGCATCCTCCAGAATATACTCCCATGGCTCACTCAGGAATGCAAATTCTAGGTTTCATATTTGGTGTCATTGGAAATAGTTGTGTTCTTGCTGCCACACTGTCTAGAGAGTGGAAAATAACAAGCAGAGCATCTTCAGTGATCACTGCTACATGGGTATTTCAAGGTCTTTGGACGAACTGTGCTGGAAATGCTCTTGGATCAGTTCAGTGTCGTGAACACCTCACTTTATACAAGTTAGACGGTAAGGTTTGTTTTCAGCTTCAATTACTTCGGTCAGATTTTTAATTACATTTTGATTAACATACACTAACTCATTTTATACTGACTAAACAGTTGCATCAGATGTTATAGTTCATCATCCATGAAACTGCTGCATTAGTTTTATTTAAGTGCTCCGAGAAGCTACTCACATGAAGGGCACTTTATAAATTTGATTTGTTGCTGTTGTTATACTTTTCTACCATGTTGTTTCATTACCTCTGAAATATTGTTCAAAAAGTTGCAAGATCAAATATCATAGACTCCTGTAGTTTAGTGGTTAGACCACTCGCTTCACAATCGAGAAACCTGGGTTTGATTCCGGGCAAGGCAAAACCTTCGGCAGGTTTCCTTACTCTACAGGCCTGATAATAATCCCTCAAAATAAAAACAGTAATAAATTGATCAATTCAATATACGACTGTTTGTGGGACACTGCTGTGCACAATTGGCTGAGCATTTCACCCACAAGTATACAGTCAATACACCTTACAAGATATTCTGCAAAGCACTTTTAGAAGTCTAGAACAGTGGTTCTCAACCTTTTTCAATAATGTACCCCATGTTAATTTTCAACATCATCATGTACCCCCATCCAACCACATATACACCCCCACCCCCCCCCCCCCCCCACCCCTCATTCCACTTGCATTTATGACCAAGCTTTTCTTGTATAACAAAACAACTAGCAGATACAAAACGTGGGGAATAATAATTAAATATACAATTTGGAAGGCTATAAAACGCTAAATAAGAGAGCTAAATAAATCAATCTACTGCCACTGTACCCCCTGGAAGTAATTTTGTAATTTAGAACCGCTGGTCTAGAAGACATGAAAAGCGCTGTATCAAATGCAAGGGTTATTATTATTTTGATTCAGGGATGCCAATCTTTGTGTGTAATCAGAAGGTCTTCCAATCATGGGATGGCCAAACTGGACAGAATGCTTCAACTTTGGCTTAACTAATAATTTATTTAGGTTTAGCACAACTATTACACTCCATGCCACTGTATTCAAAACCTTACCGATTTGTCCTCCAACCTTTAAAGTGTACTGTATATTAATCGATAGGTCTTTATTATTTCTCTACCTCTTTTAACATTTTACCATTTACTGTATATTTCCTTTACTTGTCCTTCATCCCATAATGTATCATTTGCCTTTATAAATGCATGCCTCTTGTCAATAATTAAACAGTGCCTTTCTGTATGATTATTAATGGGATAAGTCTTCAGTCTTGACATCTCAGGGTGATCCTAAAGAGCACTGATGTCCAACCTTTATTGTTAGCCGACAATTTTTTTAATATTGACTACTTCTTGATGTATGCCATAAATGAAGAAATATCCTCTCGAGAAAGAAACTGAAACTAACAGTGGAACATAGGTTCACCTAGACTTGTGCAGGGTGGAGGGCAGGGAGTGTAGGAGGGTGGCCGAAGGCACGGTCGAAGAGGAGGGTCTTGAGACGTGCCTTGAAGGAGGCAAGGGAGAGAGCGAGGCAAAGGGAATGTGGGATGGAGTTCCAGAGGGTGGGAGCAGAAATGCTGAAGTTCCAAGCACCAATGGAAGGGTGGATCAGGTGGGAAACATGGAGCTTGAGCCTGCTGAGCAGAGGGAGAGTACAGTTGGCATTGAGGTAGGAGGGGTCAAGATAATGGAGGGCCTTGAAGGTGAAAACCCTTTATCTGCCTCCTATTCTCCTCCCTGTGATAAGAATTATACTAAGTTCAACATTTTATAGCAATAAGTTATAATACTTAATTATGATATGTAATTTTTAATATATGTATCAGTATATAATACAGGAATATATAATATTCTTAATACAATGAAAGCTGCTTTAGCCAGAAGCTGATTATCCCCAGAATGCTTAGGAAACTAATTCTCCTGTGACATGCTGTGAAATACTGGAAATGATAACCTAGAATGAATTATAGATTCAATAATGTGACAAAAGCACTTACAGACATCCTTGGTTTGTTGAAAGATTGATATGAATCATAGTTCAACAATTTGTCAGACTTCCTGTTAGTCTGAGAATCAAATCACTACGCACAAAGTTTACACAATTTTCTCCAACGTACAACAGGAGCCTGATGTGCAAACATCAATAAAGGTCTTTGAGAAGGAGAAAATAAAAAAAAGTTTTCAAAATAAAATTGTCTTGATTGCACAACAGTGAATGGCACATGAAAAATGGCTGGAAAGAGTTTGCACTGCTGCACTCTAGATGAGACAGTGGTCATTACCATATTACAGTGAACCTTTTGTTACAAATTTAAAATGTGATTTCCCACTGTACCCTTTTCGCCTCATATTGAGTTATCCTGTGAACAGACCCTCATTAGACTCATTAAACTCTCAATATTGCCAGGGACCTCCCTCATTGATTGTACCTGCTTACCCTGCTAAAACTGTAAAAGTGATAAAATATGCAAGAATCCTTTTATTTGATATAGCATCTTTCATGTCAGGAGTAAGGATGGAACAGGCATCCAAGGATAGATTTTTTAAAAATTGTTTAAACTAAACAGAGTACAAGTAAGGATGTTTGAAGTGAAGCCAGTGTGCTTTAGAGACCATCGGCTGCTGAGAGCACAAACAGAATAGCCAACGGAGATAGGCATAGGAAAAGGATTATGGAAGCTGTTGGGAATTACATTTGGATGAAGGTCAAGCTTGGGAGAAATTGAATACATTCAGCAATTAAGATGGAGAGGCATATAAATCAGTGGAGGAAGAGGATGGGGACGATGACCTGGATTGTACTGGTGAGGTTTTTGCTGTTCCCAATGTAAAATATCGACAGACTTTTACTCCAGAATGAAGAAATGGGAAAATCATGGGGCGAGTGATGTTTCATTTTGTGCGTGAGGGAAAGATGAAGAGAGTCAGAAGAGAAGAGAGTGATTTTGAAGTGAGTGGAAAGTGGGGTGCAATACAGGTTCCGAAGATTGTCCTTTTATTAAAAGTGGCCTCTTTGTATGAAGTAATGAAGGTGTGGGAAAGAAAAGTTCTGAAGGTTTTTTTTCATGCTACTATTCTGGGTTAGGAATGTGTGGCAGCATTTAGAGTATATGCAAAATACCACACAATCTCTTCTGCATATGAAAAACAGAAAGAAATTCAGAGTTTGGGATTTTCTGAAGAAAAATGACTTGACAGTTGGGAGCGTAGAGGTCTAGGATATGAAGGGGGTGTTGGAGAAAGCTGGAAGGAAATAAGAGGAGTTCGATAAAAGTGTTTTGGGAATATGTGGGATAATGTGAATTGTGGGAACCTGATAGATTCACAGAACGATAAATAATTACCATCTGTGCAGAAGTTTCCTGCTCTAAAACAGGTTGGTGTTTGTTAGCAACCTGCCCAAGAGGCAGTGGTATATTTAATTGTGACTGTACCAGCAAATATGGGTTAAGTAGAATGAGGGATATACAGTTACCCCTCGCCATACGCGACTTTTTCGATTGTAAATTCAACTATACGCAAAGAAAAAAATGCATTTTTTGCATATCGCGTGTTAAACTTCCGTGTGCATACTGGCGTATACCCGCGTGCAGGCGCATTTACGAGCACCGGCCCTGCGCAATGCACTCTTGGGAAATCAACGGAAAATCACTTCCTTCTTTCAACTTGCAGTTTGTCTCAGCAGTCATCCACTGAAAACTTACCTGCTGCTGCATCTTCTCCCAATGCCCTGGTGGGGGGGCAGCTGCCTATCAGTAAACTTACGTTGTGTTTGTACAGCCACTTGCGGAACTTGTTCATGGTGGCAGCCTCTGCGGTGGGTCCCTGGCAGCTCTCTGCTCTCTTCTCTCCCTGGCTGCCCTCTCCTGGGTTGCTCTCTGCCTCCCTCCCGGGCTCCCTCTGATTTGCCCACTTCCCAGGTAGTAGGGGTGACGAGAGCAGGGAGAGGGGGGAGAGTGGGCCAGCAGGCTGTAGCCTGCCTCAGTACGTACCTTGCATTGGTCGGGTGTGGATGTGCCCGCAGGCTTGAGGTGAGTAGCCTGTGGCTGGATTCCCCTACCCCCCCTTTTCCCATTACTTGTTTAAGCTTACCCAATGCAATTTTACTGAGTGCGTAGTTTTCCAGGAACGTAACCCCCGCGATCGACGAGGGTTAACTGTTCTGTATTGGGATTTGTGTGTGCAGTTAGGACAAAATGGAGATGCCTTTGTTTAACTTGGTGAAGGTCGGAAAGATGTTGCCTTGATTTGTTTTGACAAATCATAATTCCACATTTAAATGTGGGGTTTGTTTTATGCTTTTTGTACTTTCTATTTTACCAAATAAATCAAATTGATAATAAAGAAACTTACTAACACGTTGTGCTTTAGACTAGGTATCATTACAGGATTCACAAGAATTTTTTTTTTTTAATTTAGCTTGCAGTCCCCCAAGGATTTGCTCTACTAAAGAAATAATTCAAAAGCTATCTTCTTTCAACAAATAATTTTCTTAAGCAAATATTCTCAAATCAAGGGAACTTGAAAGTCTGCATTAACAGTTTTGAAAGGTGATTAACAAGTTGCATAACAGTATCAAGCATGGCAAGCTGGTACCACACACTCATCTGAATTATGTCAGTCTAGGGTCTGGCGATATATCGATAAATTGCTAAAACCCGATATCATTTTCAGATCGATATGCCGATATAGACATGTTAAAAATATCGATATATCGAGGTAAAAAATCGGGATGTGAGCACACTGAACTACAAGACCCAGAATGCTCATCTCTATACACAATGCACAGACCGAGGTGCAAAGCCACCATCTTGTATTCATAGTATTCGAATACAATATACAGGTATGCAAGGGGTGGGGGGGGAGAGACGGTTGGGGGTGGGGGGGTGAGGGGGAGAGAGACTGCTGAGGGGAGGGGGAGAGAGACGGCTGAGGGGAGGGGGAGAGAAACAGCTGTGGGGAGGGGGAGAGGGGGAGAGAGACGGCTGGGGGGAGGGGGAGAGAGACTGCTGGGGGGGGAGAGAGAAGGCTGGGCGGGGGAGAGAGAGATGGCTGGCGGGGAGGAGAGGGGGAGAGAGACGGCTGGGGGGGGAGGAGAAGGGGAGAGAGACGGCTGGGGGGAGGGGGAGAGAGACGGCTCGGGGGAGGGGGAGAGAGACGGCTGGGGGGAGGGAGAGAGAGAGACAGCTGGGGGGAGACAGACGGCTGGGGGGGGGGGGGAGAGAGACGGCCTGGGGGGGAGGGAGAGAGAGACGGTGGTGGAGGGAGGGAGAAAGAGACGGCTGGGGGGGTGGTGGGGGAGAGAGACGACGAGGGTGGGGGGTGCGAGAGAGGGACGGTGGGGGGGTGGGGGGGAGAGACGGGGTGGATGTGATAATATACAGATAGATAGAGATGGGGGGGATGTGAGAGAGGAGAGAGGGAGAGAGACACAGAGACACACAGACAGAAAAACACAGAGATGGAGAGAGTGAGAGACACAGAGAGAGAAAGATATTTACCTCCTGAGAAGATAGGCCCCGAATGCGCGCGCACTCCGAATGCGCACGCCGCGTGCGCATGCGCAGTACGAAAAACCCGAAAATATCGATATGAGCCCATCGATATATTTAATCGGAAAATTTTCATATCGACGGACCCTATGTCAGACTAAAATGCTAATTATCATGACTTATTTGAAAGTGTTTAACACTGAATGGACATATTTTTTAACACTCATAAGGCATAGAAGAACATAGGGCCCCACATCTCTGTTCACCTGCTTCACTCAACATCCCGTCCCCTCAATACTACCAATGGATGACTGAGTTTACAAGCACTCCTTCACCCCTGGAATTCCCTGCCTCTATCCCTCTGCTTTACCCCACTCTAGCTATCCTTAAATCCTATCTGCATCTTTGAGCACACCTAATGATTAGATGATAGACAGATGCTTGAATATTGGAGGGTTGTAGCCAGGTTTCTTATGTCTTACATCATATTACATTACCACAACATTCCTAACCAGTCAGCACTGCCTTCATCTGAACTGGCCGAATATTCTCAATGAAAACAGAAATGTCTGAAATAAAAACTTTCACCCAGAAGATATTTTGCGACTTGATCTCTCTCACCTGACAGGGTATCGAAAACTTATGCCACTGAGAAAGTCACATGAACTATAATAAATCTAAATGATGCAATAATAAGTTACCAATTCAAATCCTATTGCGGCACTTGGAGATAGCCTCATTCACATTCTCCTCCTATTTCTTTTCAAACTTGGTACTGTGCTGCCCTTCACTATGTATCTCAATAAAGAACACCTTGTGGTTCTAAGGTCTACAGAGAAGCGTTGAATGATGCTGTCAACAAGCTAAGAGCCTCCACATTATGAAACATCAGCATAATGCTTCAATGTAGTTGAAGTAACTTTTATGGCTGTAAACTGTTCAAAATAAATCTTGGTATTTGCAAACAATTTCTCAGCATGCAAACAAATCTATTGGGAGTCGAGCCACATCGCATCAACTTTGGCTGAAATAGGTGTTTAGTGCCCCCTATGGTCCATTTATTTAATAACAGCTGTTTTACTTCCTGGATTGCTTCTTAATTTATTAATTGGGGCAGCCCTTTACTGAATTATATACATTGTAGGTTCATACTGTTCAACTGCAATAATATATTCTACAATAATACAATACATTATTTTCAATTAATCATTACATTGAGTTCTCAATCTCACATTGAACTGGTGAGTTGTTGTCCAGCAGAGACGATAAATTATCTTATGAGATGTCTCTTGGACTTGATCTTGAAATTTGTGCCATAAATTTTAAGATGATGCAGAGTTTTAGGAAAATCTAAGACTTAATCCAGCCTTAATTTGAAAGCTAATATTCTACCATTCTTTTTGGACACTTCACAAAACTGACGTTCAAACAAAAACAATTTAAATAATTTCCAAAATTTTAATATGGTTACATTTAAGATGATTGTTTTCAGAAAACAAATAGGTTTTCAAGACTCAGGTATACACTTTTAACCCCCTAAGCACCCAGTTACACAACAACAACAATAACTTGCTGTTATATAGCGCTCTCAATGCGGGGTGGTGTCTCAGAGTACTTAAAAATTTGTGGAAACTTTGTGATCTGGGGGTTCACATACACAGGTCTTTGAAGGTTGTAGGACGTATTGATAGAGCTGTTAAAAAAAAATCTGGGACCCTCTGCTTTATAAATAGAGGCATAGAGTACAAAACAAGGAAGTTGGTAAACCTTTATAAATCACTAGTTAGGCCTTAGAAGAAGTATTGTGTCCAATTCTTGGCACCACACTACAGGAACGATATTAACGCCTTGGAGAGGGTGCAGAGATTTAGAAGAATGGTCCCAGAGATGAGGGACTTTAGTTGTGTAGAGAGATTGAAGACTACTTAACTATAAGCAGATGGACAAGTGAAGCGGTGCGTCTCGTTAACACTTCTCATTGGAAGCGGCGGGATATCGACAGCATGGAGACATAGTGATAAATTAAGCCAGGGCTTTGTTAATGGGAGTTTATGATATTTATCCAGTTGCTCATCCAGAGAACGATGAATGTTGACAAAGGTTGGAAACAGACATAGAACTAATACTAATCATATTAAAAAAAACTTACATTTGGTGAAGTGGCTTTCCTGTCAAGAGCACTCATCCCAAAGCACTTCACAGGATTCATTGTAAAGTATAGAACATTGTACTTTATTGTAAATTTAGAATATCAGATGACTGTGTGCTTTGTGGGTGAACTCAGCAGCCATAAATTGAATAACTAATATTTGGGGGGGATTTTTGGCCAGAAACTGGGAGAAACTCTCCATTCTTCAATAATAGCTCAGTGGATAGAAAACAACAACAAGAAAATTACATTTATAGAGCGCCTTTCACGTCGGGAGGACGTCCCAAGGCGCTGAACAGTTAGGTCGGTGGGTGGGGGGGGGAGGGGGGGGGGGGGGGGGGTCAGAGTAAGGGGAAGGAGAGTAGAAAAGGGGGGAGAGTTAGGAGGGGGTCAGAAGGCATGGTCGAAAAGGAAGGTCTTGAGACCGGCCTTAAGCACTCACCTTGCAAGCGAGAAACCCGGGATCGATAGGCAGAGCAAAACCTTGGACAAATTTTCTTACTCCACACGTCTGCTAATAATCCCTCAAGAAAAAAATAAATAAATTGGTCACTTCAATCCATGACTGTTTGTGGGACACTGCTATGTGCAATTGGCTGTCCATTTTGCCCACAAATAAACAGTCAATTCACTTTACAGTATATTTTGTGAAACGCTTTGAGTCGTCTAGAAGACGTGAAAAGCTCTATATTAAATGCAAGGACTACTATTATCATAATGATAATAATTCCTGCACTTGAGAAGTCTCAAAATACTTCCAGGAATATACCATAAAATGGATTGACTGTATATTTTATGTGCAAAATACGGCATGTAATTGCACACAGCAGTATCCCACAAACAGTCGTCAATTTTGTGGCAAAATCATTAATATGATTTGTTTGAAGGAAATATTATCCCCGGAATGTAATCCACCACTTGACTAACAACCAGGTTCTTACTTACAACTAGGTAAGCAGAGGTGTCTGGAGTAAGGAAATATTGAAAACATAATGTAATTGTTTAATCCAGGTCGAGTGAACAACACTTTGGATTTCAAAATGCTGAATTACATACATAGTGTTGGGATACAGGTATCTACACACGGTGTAATTACCAATTTCAACTACATCCCAAATCAAGATGCCAGTTGAGGCAAAGAGAGAAAGAGACAGATAATCAGATGCATAAACATCTTATTCATCTTCTTCTGACTGGTGATAGACAACAACAACAACAAAATTACATTTGTATAGTGCCTTTCATGTCGGGAGGACATCCCAAGGCGCTGGGGACAGAAATTATTACACATCATTACCCAATGATAGATTTAGAGTATCAGATGAATTATTGTAACCGACAATGGTTTGCACATGGCATTCTCTATACCGCAAACTCTGGACATGAACTGAACCACAATGGAGGCACTTCTCTTTAAGGGTGGAACAAATAAATTAATCTCAGACCAGACGGTTACAAAGGCATTTTTTGAGGGGCTGGATGGAGAGGAATAGGATCATCATCAGTGTTGGGGGATTAGTTTAATTCTGTAACAAGATTACAATACATGGGTTTTCATGAATAATCAAATTTGAACAGCAGATTGATCAAAATTAATGGCCAAATTAATGGCCAAATTAATGGCCAAATAAAACCATTCTTAATCCAAACGTTTTGTATGCATTACAGAAAACAAAGCATTCCTATTGGCAGCAACCTGTGCTCTTAAACCATACTTCTCTGGTTGAATGGCAACCTAAAAGGAAATATAACACAAACCTCATACTGGTTCTTAACCAATCAAGTAAATGCCTTTTTTGATAGACAAGTATGTTGGGAACAAATTGTCTGGACTTTCTCAGCTGGGGTATCATGTGGATGTAAGGGATAGAAAAAAATAGCAAATGTGCATTAAAACATCCTTTCTGGTTTAACCTGGACTTAAAATTTCCTTTAGTATGTTTACAATAAAATGTATTATCTGTTGTGATCTGATTGTTTTTAAGATTGTTTAAAGTTCATGATATTTGTTGGTAATTAACGTCATATATTCAATGTGAGTGTAACAATGACTGACTGATTTCAATTTGATAAGATTGTACAGTATTTTGCTGAAAAGAATGTATTTTGTCCAATATGTTTTTTTCCTTGCAAATGTATTACCTAAGTTAGTCAAGGAAGGGAGTTTTACTTTCCACATCCTTTAAATAGCTGTGTGAGCATTATTTATCATTGATATTCTTTGTTTCGCAGTCTTTGTTAATATTCAAAGGTACAGGAACTGTTGTATGAGAGTGGGTGAATGAAGTTGGAGGTAATGAGGAACATTGAGGAGGAAGAGGGAGGAGTCAAGAAAGTCATGTATCATTATGATGAGAGAAAAAATATATGCAAATCGTGGGTTATTTGATTTCAACATAGTTGATGTCACCACATCACTGGGTGAAATTTGTGAAGCATACTTTATTAATTATTATTGATAATTATATTTGTTGTTGATTCATGTTGATTTTCAGTCTATTAAAGGCCATTGAAAATTAAGCAAATGGAGTAGAATAGTTTCAATGGGAAAGTTGCACAACATAGGCACAATTGATCAACAGGCCTCCTTATCTGATGAAGTTATAATTCCAGTGTAATGTCAACAAACAGCTCATTTTAACAATGTGATATTTCATGTATGACAGTAATTTGTGTTACTCTTTCTTGAAATTTAGCCTGTGTCCTGATCTGTCGAGCACTTATGGTCGCCTCTATTTGTCTGGGATTCTTCAGTTCCATTTTTGCACTGATGGGGATGAAATGCACCAACATCGGAGGGTCAGAAAGGATTAAAGCAAAAATTTCCCTTTGTGTTGGATTCATGTTCATATTTGCCGGTAAGGATCACTTATCAAAGCGTATTCATTTCAAAAATACATTAGATAAGGCTTCATTTCTACATATAACAGTTAAATAAACAGCTTTTAAAATAATTATTCCAAGTCTGATAATTAGTTTTTGCTTTGTTTCATGTAACAGTCACTGTTCTGTATCTCATAGGGTTCTCACCAATGGTTGCCTGCTCATGGTATGCATATCAAGTTACTTTAAACTACAATGACCCTTTTATGCCAAAGTAAGTATTTAATTCCAATATCAGGTTATTTTGCAGTGCTATTATTGTTGATCATAAGTTTGAAGGAAGTTACTATATGAATTCTTGCAATTGGCAGAACAAAGATCTCCTCTTTTAAAGGGTGCTATGGGTCACCAAACCCTTTCTAAAAAAAAATGCTTTGATGAGGCTGTACGGACACAATACAGAACAAAAGAATAAACATTAACTAAATATCATTGAGGAAAAGGTTAGATTAGTTGCTAAATGAATGTATTCTTCACAAACTGCTGTGAATTTTATTTGAGGATTCCTTTCTTAATAGTGTTTTAATGTCTGGTAAACTATATTTGAACATTTTAAAGTAAAGAATGGCACATGAACAACAACATTACAATTATAATTCACGTCAGGAGGATGCTGAGGCTGTAGGAAGTTTAATAGGTTTCTGATAAATATGCTATTTATGTGTTTTGTCTTCACAGATATGAATTAGGAACTGCTTTATTCATTGGCTGGTCTGGTGCTGCCTTATGTATTATGAGCGGTGTGAGCTTTTGCCTTTCAATAGCTGAGGAAAAACATACACAAAGGTATGCATATTCTAGGAGTCAAATAATAATCAACAGTTGGAACAGATTACCAGGAAGAGTGGCAAGGGCCAGGAGACTAAACTCAATTAAGAAACTGTTTAATGCTACTGGGAAAAAGGTAGAATGGGTATTCTGAAAGGTTGAATTGAAATGGGCTAAAGATCATTATTCATCTGAACTTCTCTTGTGATCTTATGATCTTGAAATGAACGGAGAGAGTGTTCATTTCACATTCATTTGTCACGGTTTCAGATCTGGGATGTGTGATATTCTATCCCATCTGTCACACGGGGCGATCTGCCAGGTCTTGCTTAAGTTGACAAAGAACAACAGGGGTGAAAAATGCCGTGTATGATGTGACAATCATCAGGAATGATTATCCCGTCTGCGCCTTGCTCGTTCCCCACTGGAGCTCTCTGCTCTAAATCTGTTTCCGTAAAGAATTCTACAAATTGCAACACTAAAAATGATGTGTGTTACAAGAGAGGAGAAATATACTGGGAAATAATCGTTTGATTGATTTGCAGGCTGTGGTTGTTTACACAGTAACATATTGAGCAGTATTTTCCAGTATTGAAATGCAACGGAGAATTTTCCAGAAGTGAAATAGTGGCTAGGGTTAATTTGTTATTAATAACATTTTAAAGATCAACTGAGCATGTAAAGTTCAGGACTGAAATTGTAACATGGTAAAGGTATTATGTTACCTGTGCTGTTCCAAGATAGAGTATACTCTTTAGTTCTGATATTCATTAGGAACTCTGCCAGCCTTGACTACAGCCTATAACCTGAGCTCATTTTCATTACAACAGTAGAAATAATAATAAAAATAACAACAATAATAATCCTTGTATTTGATGTAGCGCTTTTCACGTCTTCTAGAGGTCTGAAAGAGCTTCACAGAATATAATGTAAAGTGAATTTACTGTATATTTGTGGGCGAAACGCGGCAGTCAATTGCACACAGCAGTGACCCATAAACAGTCGTGGATTGAAATGACCAAATTTTATTATTTTTTTGAGGGATTATTATTAGGCATGTGGAGAAAGGAAACGTGCCCAAGGTTTCGCCCTGACCTGCCTGGATTCGAACACAGGCCTCACGCATGTAAGGTGCGTGCTCTAACCACTGAGCAACAGGACTCCACAATCCCTTAAAAGCCCACAAGTTTAGCTGTAGAGGGCCGAATTTGGAGTGCAAATGCATGATCTATAGTCTGGGAAAAGGCCATTTTGTACATCTGCCCAGCAAAGTTTGGTGAATACAGAAATGGACTGGTGCTATCGTATTGTTTCAATATATCCCAAATATACAAAGGAGATGCCAAGTGATTGTACAGACAATACATATACCACTCAGAAGATGTGACAGATACTATTGAAGAAACTGAGTGACTTACAAGAAAAGCATCAAGGTGGGAGAGGAACATTGTTGTGCGGTAAGATAAGGGATGTGTATGCATCAATGAACTTTGATGACCTTTTTTGAGAGATAAGGCAATCTGAATTTGCCTTATCAAACTATCTTGTTAACATGCCAATGGGCCCTTCACACATGCACAATGTCTTGGACTTTCTGCTGCTGGCCTCACTCCCACAGCTCCCATCAGGGTACTGTCTTGTTCTCATGGCTCCCATGCTGGTACTGCCTTGTTCCAATACTCCTGAAATTCTATGCATTGCCTCATTTGCCTCACCCAATAAGCTACCATTGATATACAAAGGAGGGAAAGTTGAAATTGTAAATCTGTGCAAAAATGGGGTACTTACAATATAATTACAACATACTGTATTTATATAAAATCACAACTTCTATATATATATATGTAAACCTTTAACATGAGGACAATTCTGGCTGGTCACTGGAGCTGAAGGTCATTGATTCAGGGTAGGGTGAGGAGTGGAAAAATGACTGAAAACAAGGTTGAATAAGTACGTTTTGAGACATACCTTGAAAAAGCAGAGGGGTGGAAATCACGTCAGTTTGTAGAGAATTTTGCATTAATGTAGAAAACAAAGTAATACATACAAAATTAGCAAGATTATACACGTTACTAGAAACCTGCTGTGATAGGAGAGTGAACATGTTTTCAGGATATTCCATTGTCCAGTCATTGAGACTGAGTCACCAATACTCCTTATTATGTTTGAAGAAAAATTGACAGCAAAAGTACAGAGGATATTAGGCAATGATTCAAACACAAATATACTACACTATGCACAGAGGCCATAGCAGAGTATTTTCAGGTGGGAAGCTTTAAAGGTATAGAGAAGTTTACATTGAAATAGAGGAATTCTAAATTCTATGGTGGCAGATATCATATGATTCAGATATTATATGAATTGCAACCAACTATAATCTGCTAATGGCCTCTGTACATAGTGTTGTTTATTTGTGTTTGAATCATTGCCTGATATGTGGCACAAGAATGCGTACATTTGCACACGAGTAAATAATCTATCTTCTCCTTCTAGTTCAACTACCTTCTTCTTCACTAATAAAATGACAATATCTGGCTGCGCTTCAAGAAGGATCAAGAAGGATCTCAATAACTGATTGATTTAGAGACATGATTTGTACCTCATCATAAAGGTCTTGCATCTGGGAGTGACATCGGTATATTGGTCATTTCAATCCACGACTGTTTGTGGGACACTGCTGTGCACAATTGGCTGTCCCGTTTCGCCTACAAACAAACAGTCAATTCACTGTACAGTATATTCTGTGAAGCGCTTTGAGACATCTAGAAGATGTGAAAAGTGCTATATCAAACGCAAGGATTATTATTTTTTATTATTGTACCTGAAATAAAGGGTCAGAGTAATTGCTTTTGTCTTACATTTAAAACCACTGTCATAGGATTTGTCTGAAGTATTTTGAGAAGATTTGGAATGATACACATTTCTGGTTGATGGTAAATGGAAGAAGAAGGAAACATAAGATTAGGAGTGCCATGGGAAGAGGTAACGGGAAGATTGGAAGTGATATTGGAGAAATGCAAGAGTGCATCATATTTATCTACAATGCATTAGTTCATACATTAATTTTTATATCTGGAAATGTGAAATAGCTTCACTTCTGTGACTGAAGTATTTAGTGTGCTGAGTATCCTCTTCGACCGTGCCTTTAGCCACTGTCCTATCTCTCAGTCGTCCTCATCCCAACCCTGCCCTCCCACCCCCATCCATGCTTGGCTGACTCCTGACTGTCCAACAGATCAAGGTTTATAATTCATGTTTTCTGTTTGGTCACTGCGGAAGTGATTGTTTTTGACCATATAGTAATGTGTAACAATTCACTGCATTACTGATCACCAATTCAGAAATAAGGTAGTGACAGATTTGAACAATTTTGTTCCTCCTATTAAAAGCAAAGGATCACAAGATGAAATGGAGACCTTGATGTATGAATATTGTATGAATATTTTATGAGATATTTTATATTGTATGAATATTTTATGAGAGCTCTGAATTGACCACCTGACAAAACAAACTAATGGAACTGCACCAAGGTACATTGATCGCATTCTATTTAGCATAGCTGAATCATTTAGAAAATATCTCTAATCTAATAAAAGTAATTTTTAATGCAAACATATCTTATCAGCGCAGATTATGACTGTTGTTTTTAAAGATATAAAAATATATTAAGAATGTTTGCAATCCCCTTATTTTGAGAGGTTTATTTTCTGATTAATCTAGTTTATAAATGTTAATTCTAATAGCAGGTGTTAATTCTGGTTGTTTTTGACTCCAGTTAAATGTTTTTATCTGAGTAACATAACCGCAGATTCTATTAGTCATAAAGATTGGACGAGCTAAAGTTTCACGTCCTCCTGACAGAAAGAATCAACTTAGTTAAAATTGGGAAAGTTGTTCCTCAGAGCATAATCAAAATACATTAGAAGCCCGTTTATCCATGACTCAATGATCCAGCACTTCCGTATAACTGGCATGCCAATAAAAAAGTCCCCATTCGATAAACCGGAACTTATCCGGAACAATAGCGGTGGAGCATTTGTGAATCATTGTCGCAGAGGTGCAGTATTTTGGTTTGCTACAAGTAGAGTCTAGGGTTATCGGCTTGCCGCTAATAGAGTCTAGAGTTATCGGCTTGCCACTAGTATGGCTTTAAAGTCGCGCTGCCGCTTTTTTCACCCGCACGGCATCCTCCATTTTAAAAAGAGTCGCTGGACTATAAACCTCAACTAGTAAAGGTGAGAAGTGCAAGAGAGTAGTTTTAACAATATGTACCAATACAATATTCTGTTATTATCTGTTATTATTTAGTCTGGTGTGTACGGTGTGTGTTAAAAGAACTTTAATTTTTTTGTGGTGGGTTATGAATAGCGGGCCGCCCAAATATCCAGCAGGCGCTTTAACTGGCATTGGCCAGGTCCTGTAAGTACCAGATAAACGGGCTTTTACTGTACCATGAGATCATCAACACACTTATTTGAAGATAAATCATCATAATTTGTTTAATTTGTAAAATTAATAATAATAATCCTTGCATTTAATATTGCACTTTTCATGGCTTGTAGATGTCTCAAAGTGTTTCACGGAATATACTATAAAGTGAATTGATTGTATATTTGAGGGCAAAACACGGCAGCCACAAACAGTCATAGGTTGAGTGACCAAATATTTTTTTTTAGGGATTAATATCCCCGGAAAAACGATCCACCAATCGACTAACAACTGGGTTCCAATTTACTGTTGGTAAACAGAGGTGTGTGGAGTAAGGAATCTTGCACAACGTTTTGCTCTGCTTGGAATCAAACCCAAGTCGCTCGCCTACGAAGCGAGTGCTCACCACTGATTTACAGGATTCCACAATTGAATATTATATCCAATATAAACATACTTAATATATCATTTCAATAATGTAATGATCAAACCTACAAAGGTTCATCAAGGTGAGATGTGTGTTTGCGAATCAGATTAAATGAGAATTTGTCAGTTAAATTCTTCTTTATAACATAATATTTATGGGGACCAAAATTTTGTTGGGAGATATAGAGTAACATATTGTCATTAACCTTTTTTGTTATAAATTGCATGAATTTAGACTCTAATTAATATGTTCCAGTTTAATACAACCTCTAAATTTCATAAAGATTGATTTATGGTGAAAATCTATTCCGTAATTTGTCCAAACAACACAAAGAAAATGAGCATTGCAGTTAGTATTAAATTTTATGAAATGAAGGGCCTGATGGCAGTGGATATTTGTAGAGATTATAATAATAATAACCCTTGCATTTGATATTGCGCTTTTCACGCCTTAGACATTCAAAGCGCTTCACCGAATATACTGTAAAGTGAATTGACTGTATATTTGTGGGCGAAACACAGTAGTCAATTGCACACAGCAGTGTCCCACATACAGTCGTGGATGACCAATTTGGGGGGATTTGTTTTGAGGGATTATTATTAGGTGTGTGGAGTAAGGAAACTTGCCCAAGATTTTGCCCTGACCTGCCTGGATTCAAACACAGGTCTCATGCTTATAAGGCGAGTACTCTAACCATTGAGCTACATGATTCCATTATGCCAAAGCAACTCTTGCCAATTGCATTTACATGCTATCCTTTCCTCTGTTGCACAGACACAGAAAAACAGAATTTGTTAAGTACAGGACATATTTGTTGTATATGCTTTGAGAAGGGGACGCACAGCATTTCAACATCAACACGTTTTATTTCTTTCAGAATGGGTTATGGAGCAGCACCATTTCTTCCTTCTCGGACAATGGTGTACAATGGTGCAACAGGAGTGAGATCAGCCAAAGGCATGGGAAAGGAACCAAACCAATTTGATAAAAATTCATATGTTTAAAGGAAACAATGCATCCAGAAAAATATAAAAATCTAATATCATTACACATTGCTTTACACAAATGCTCCTAAAGCAAGAAATTGCAGATTTTTGTAAAATGTTACTACTCTTTGTGTGCAAACCTTTACACTTAAAGCATGTCATGCTAGAGACTAATACCTATAATAATCTTTGCATTTGACATAATGCCTTATCATTTTATTGAAAACACCCGAAAGTGCTTCACAAAATGTTACCGTAAAATGTAATTACTGTGTATATGTAGGTAAAATGTACCAATGTTTAGTTGCCTTAGAAATGAGATGCATTCAAATACTGGGTGTATAAAATGATTGCTTGATATACAGTATACTAATAATCATTTGAAATATGTATGAAGTGATCAAATGAAATACAGATAAAATTATGTTTGAAATATGTGTTGGGATTTCCGATCCCGAGAATTCAAAATAATAACCTAACAATTCTGAATAAAGGTATAGTGATTTAATGATTATAAGCAATTTTAGAATGATAGAATAAAAGAATCATACTACCAGTTCTATGTAGAATACAATGCTGAATTCAGGCTGTTACATCATAAGTCAGATTCAGGCTTCTCACAATACTCACTCCTTCTAACTTTCCTTCTCTAACTGACCTTACTCTGCCTGTAAAACAAAACGACTGGAACCATGATCCATTCCAGTAGTTCTGGACAACAGTGGCAGGCTGGAGATCTCGGTTTACCCTGAAACACTCCCCAACTGTTGTAATGAGCCACTCTTTCTCTCCTATCTTTATACTTCTCCACCATAACTAACTCAGCCAGTTGATCACTTGGACAGTGTCCAGAAGCGATGTCAAAACCAGACTATCTAAAGGCCAGAGTTGTAGGGAGTTGTTTGCCTCCCTTCTTTTCCCAGATCTTGAGATGGCTCTCCTGCTGCTCACTTGCAATTTCCCAAATGAGTACAATGCTTTGCACCTTTGTTAATTGAGTCCTCTTTCCCTATCTATATCTCGAGCCGCTCTCCTTCAATTCTTTATTTATCCTAGAAGCTACTGATGTTATTATGCTCCTTGGATTATTGGCATGGATTATTGGCAACCCAAGGTTGTCTCAGCACAGGGGAATGTGCATCTGGTGTTTTGTGTAGACAAGTTGTTTCTCTCCCTTTTGCTCAAGGTTGCTGACCATGCCTGTGTTGTGGATAGATTGTTTTAATTGGTGCCTGATTGGAACTAACTGTAATTAATTTTTAATACAGTACCTCCATATCCCAACATATGTGTAAACTTATGTTTGAAAGATGTGTAATTAAAATAAGTAATATATCCTAAGCAATTGCATTCTAAATTGCCGCAGTTTTGATATAAAGATTATAATGAACAAAAAGGTTGGCCACTCTGTAAATAGACCACTGTTATTATTCAAAATGACACTCAGAACAATATACTGTTTACTGCCAAATAAGAAAGGCTTCTTTTGAAGCTTTTGAATTTAGATGACTGATTATGCAAGGCAGTGTAGCAGTGACTGGAAATGTAAATTTGTTGTTTTTCACAGGTTACACCTACTGCTTGGAAGGTAATGAGTGACGTGTAACTAGGATGAGATCAAACGGGCTGAAGGGCCTTTGCCATCCAAACGTCTCGTTATCTTTTTGGTTGGCCATCAAAATAAAGATTCTTGATTGAATATTTCTTGATCTATGCCATAAATCATTCAACAACTTTTGGCTCATATAAATATTTGATGGGCTATTTATTGACGGCCTCACAATCCACTTCCAGCCTGCGGGCCATAGGTTGGTCAGCATTGCTTTAAACCCATCCCCAAAAGATGACAGATTGTAAACCATTAACAATTTTTATCCAAGATGTAAATCTTACCTGGTTATGACACATAGAGCATAGCACTCGAAACTCTTTGAAGGATATGTCATAATGTTAAAGTAAAAAAACAGAACACATTTCATTCTAAGCCTTTCATTGTAGGTGGACGTCTCAAAACACTTCACTAGATATATTGTAAAGTGTAGTTACTGTCTTCTGTAGGCAACCATTTACTCCTACAAAAATACAGGTGTGTAATACACAAAACCGTTTTATAAGGATAGTGCTTGAAACTATATAACAAGATTTCCCAGGATGGTACCAGGAATGCGGGACTTCAGCTATGAGGAAAGGCTGGAGAGGCTAAGTTTACTCTTGTTGGAACAGAGAAGGTTACGAAGAGACCTAATCAAGGTTTTTAAGATCATGAGGGGATTAGACAGAGTAAACAAGGAAAAAGGTGTATCAGTGACTCGTGGTCACAGATTTAAAATAGTTTCCAAAAGAAGCAGAGGGGAGGTGAGGAGAAATGTTTTCACTCAGTAAGTTGTTCGAATCTGGAATGCATTGCCTGAAAAGGTGGTGGAGGCCGATTCGATAACAACTTTTAAAAGAGAGGTAGACATTTATTTGGGCAGGACAGGTTTGCGCGGTTATGGGGAGAGCTGGGGAGTGGGATTGAATTGTTCTTTTTAAAGAACCAGCATAGACTCGATGCGCCAAATATGCCGTAAAATTCTATGATTCTAAGACTGAAATAAGAAGAGCTACCTTTAGTAGACATACACATTTGGGCCTTTTCTTATGTTATGCATTATATATTGCTCTACTGAGCATCATATAAAGTGCATTAAAACATTATGGGTGTAATGACATTGTGTATTTACTAAAGAAACAGAATATAATATCAGAGAAAGTAAGGTCTATCAGATTCTAAAACGCAGGTTATCACAAACCTTTCTGGTCTCTCCTTAGGAAGCCCAAGGTAAATACAGTATTGAGAAATGATTTAATACTGCTTGGGGATACATTACTACAATCAAGTTAAGCAATTACCCAAACAGATAACATGTCACCGTCCAAGAGTGGGCTACTATGGGATGGCTCTCCTGTCATCTTTAATTACTTACTGCAGTTGATGACAGGATGTTGGATTCTGGATATTCACACAAGCAACCTATTGGGTTTGCATCTGCAGAATAAAAAGACTGTTCCTGCTTACTGACCCATTGCTTCTTTATGAAACCATCCATAAAGGATGATGTGCTATTTGTTTCTTGTCATTAGGATGCTGCAATGCGTAACTCCTTCCTGACACTCCGGTTCCAGATCAGATCATGTGCTTCTGGCAAATACCCTTGTAGATATGTCTCTCCATAAGACAGTGAAAGCCTTTGATAATGAAATCTAATTTGGTGCAACAGAATATCACATAATGGGCAGTTAATTGAGCATTATTGACTGATGGTTTGATGAAATGGAGAAAGCAGCAAGTTCCAGTTCAGTTACAGTAAAGTCAAAAATTACTACATTTTCAACATTTCTGTAGTTAGCTCGATTGCAACTCAGTTTGAGGTCCTTACATGAAACTGACAGCACATTTCCCCCTCAAAATGTAATCTTGAAATGCTATTGCTCAACTCTGATAATGAATGAAGAGAGTCAGGTTTCGAAGAGCTGAGGTTCAAATTAACAGTTTCAAGAAGCTCTCTATCTGAAAGGCTTAATAAGTTAAATACTGTATAACTGTTTTGTCTTTGCTGTTACACTACAGGACATAATTATCAAACTTTTAGCAAAATGGATAGGAGAATCTTGTTCCCAAGAGGAGTGGATATACCGAATAGACTGCAAATACAGTTAATGCTGTCGAAATAAACTCCTTCAAAAATAGAACTGTAAAAACACCTGGTTGAAAACATAAATGAAGAATAGACAGAACAAATTAAATACTTCTTGGAACACATTTGCTCCTATTCCACTGAAACTCCATCCACTTCAATATTGCTTGATTACATTATCCTCCTTGAGAACATGATGTAACAATTCCAAGATATTCATGAAGTGCTCTGTATCAATGCAATCTGTTTTTAATGTTGTCTCTTTGGATGCATTGGCTCCTAGGTGCCTGGCAATGGTATAGTGGCATCAAACCAATCTATCAGTGGTTTTTTGCAGTTTTGTCACTGAGCCAGGCAGGTCTGAAGTATTTCAAAGCAATCATAATGACAGAACATGGATTATCAGTAATTCTAAAGGCCTAGGTCAAGAGTTTTCATTTATTCAAGTGTTTAAGGATTATCGAACTAAAAAAAATCAACTACAATATGAATACTGTAAATAATACCAGCACCGGGGCACATTTCATAGCTAAATGCCTTTGCAGTTTGCTGACTGGGTCCATAATAATAACCCTTGTATTTGATATAGCACGACTTCTAGATGTCTCAAAGCGCTTCACAGAATATACTGTAAAGAAAGTGAATTGACTGTAAAGTTTGTGGGCAAAACGTGGTGCACAGCAGCATCCCACAAATAGTCGTGGATTGAAGTGACCATAATTTTTTTCATGAGTGGTTGTTGTCAGGTGTATGGAACAAGGAAACTTGCCCAAGGTTTTGCACTGCTGGGAATCGAACCTGGGTCTCTTGCTTGCAAGTTGAGTGCTCTAACCATGGAGCTACAGGACCCCAACGCTCAGATTTATCAGCTGTACTTACCCTGCATGTTAGTTTTGAACAGCAGTAGATGGACAATCTTCTGATAATGGAGCACTGAAGTTCAAGGAAGGAAAAGTTCATATGATCCAATTTACTACACCACCAATAAACTGCACAACAAATCACAATAGAACAGCAATAATGAAGAAGCTTAAAAACTTCAAATCTCAAACTGTTCTCCTTGTCTAAACTCAACTAAAGTTGCAATTGTAAAATGAAGTGATTACCTTGGATAAAAGGGGAAAAGTTCAGAAACATTAGTGTTTTATTCAGCATCAGATAAGGAATTGTAAAAGAAATACTGCAAAGCAGTAACAAAACAATTTGCGAATGCTTACTGAGTTAAATTGTAAATATCCCAGAGAAACACCTACCATCCATCAACTATTCTACTCAGAAACAGGTTCAGAACTGTTCACTCCAGTTTAAACTGTAGGTTATTGAGGAGAGGCTGGTTCATACAGATTAATTACACTGGCTAAATCCCAAACAGAGAGGCACAATGCTGCTTCTTTCAATTGCTTATACACACAGACACACACACACAGCCAATGATAGGAAATATAATAATCATAAGAACGAATGGAAAGAGTTGAAGAATAATCACTGAATCCATCAATAGTCCACCCTGACATCTAAATCCACTTTTTCTTCTGGATACACCCATCTGAATGTAGTTGGCAGTCCCGGGAAAAGGACCAAGTTGGGATGAATGGCTGTTGTTTAGAAGAAGAAACGCTTTGTTTGCGAGTAATTCTGCTGGATGCTGGGGTATACCTTGCAAAACACATTTGCTACCATTAATAATTAGATAATTTCAGACATTGTAGAAATATTACTACCTTTCTCTATTTGTGTAAATAATATTTTACAAATCAAACAATGAAACTAAGAGCAAGCTGCAAAATCCTCTGATCTTGAGCTTCACCCTTCAATTTTAAAAGACTGACCAACTTTTGACTTTTGTATCTAGAATTATATTTCACGTTGAGTGAAACCCAGGCTCATTTGGTGGCACTTTCATTTCTGGGTCGGAATCTGTGACTACAAGCCGCACATTGAGTCTTGTGTTCCTGGCCAAAACTGACACTCCAGTACTTCACTGGGAGCTGCATTCATTGCCTTTGGCGCCATTCTTCAGATAGACATGAAATCAAGCTCCAGTCTGCTTGTTCTTCAGGTGGATGCTAATGATCCTGTGACATTATTTGAAATGCAAAGGGAATTTCTCCTGGTCAATCCTTCAGATTAATTGATAATTTGCCTCAGGATTTGTTTAAGGATTTTGCTGTATGCAAAATGGCTGCTTTGTTTACCTCGAAACGTTAGACACTTTGTGTGACAGAAACTACTTTCAATCATATTGAAACATTTCACTGTCATAGGTGTTTTAAGTCGTTCTTCTTTCTTTCTATATTAAGGCGGATCACAGACCAGAATGAAAATACATCAGTGCAGTTTATGCAATATTATTGAATGCACAAAATGCAGTGTAGATTCACTCAGTTCTTTAATTCAACCTCTTTCACACACTCTTTCAAATCTGGAAGTCACTCTTCCCAGAATCGTTTTATACATGCATCATCCATATTCAATTGCCACTATGTCATTAAAGCAATATGCAACAGTTGAAAGGCCACTGTGATACTCAATTGGCTAACAGTGTTGAAGTGCTGGACAATGGCTGTAACCAGCACAACAAAAATCATCTAGTGCAAAATGAAGCGAGATCTAACAATGGTGCAATGGAGCCCTAAACATTGCCTCAACATGCTCAGAAAGAAACAAAACAGCATAATAATAATAATCCTTGCATTTGATATAGCGCTTTTCACATCTTCTAGACGTCTCAAAGTGGTTCACAAAATATACTGTAAAGTGAATTGAGTGTATCTATGTGGGCAACTATATTATAAAAACAACTGAGATGTGTCATGGATGTAATGCAGAGTTGCTAACTAACACTTTGAAGCCCAGTGCCATTACAGTATGTGTTTCTCTCTGTCTCCCCACTCGTATCTTCTAAATAGAGGGCATGATGAAGTAGAACTGGGCTTCATGTGGTCTCAGGACCACTACTGCAGAATTTGCAGATCAGGGTTCAGTGAGCATATGATGAATAGAGACTTTATAACTGACTGAGAGAAAATTATGGTCATGATAGCTGGATTGTTTTATTTGTTCTGTTGGTTAATGCCACTGTCAATCTTGTTTGAAAACAGTGAAATCCCCTTGTGCCAATCTGTTACTGTGCAACCTGATTCCCTGCAGAGTGAAATGTTATACTTGTCTGACTGCACTCACGGGGAAACTGCCTGCTCCAAATATTTTAGAGTCCTGTAGCTTAGTGGTTAGAGCACTCGCTTCACATATGAGGACCTGGGTTCGATTCCTGGGCAGGGCAAAATGTATAGCAAGTTTCCTTACTCCACACATAACAATAATAATCATCCTTGCATTTGATATAGCACTTTTCATGTCTTCTAGATGTCCCAAAGAGCTTCACCAAATGTACTGTAAAGTGAATTGACTGTATATTTGTGCGTGAAACGCGACAACCAATTGCGCACAGCAGTGTCCCACAAACAATCATGGATTGAAATTATCAATTTTATTACAGTATTGTGTTTTTTTTTGAGGGATTATTATTAGGCATGTGGAGTAAGGAAACTAGCCCAACGTTTCGCCCTGACCTGCCTGGATTCGAACACAGATCTCATGCTTGTAAGGTGAGTGCTCTAACCACGGAGCTGCAGGAATCCAAAAATAATAATAATAAATTGGTCACACAAACCAGTTCATGACTGTTTATGGGATACTGCTGTATGCAATTAGCTGCCACGTTTCTCCCCCAAATACACTTTACAGTATAACCTGTGAAGCACTTTAAGATGTCTCCAAGACCTGATAAGGTGCTATATCAAATGGAAGGATTATTATTATTTTGAAGGTTCTCTTATGGGGACATTTTGTTGTGGCAAATATGAGTTTATTATGAAAGAGATTTGTCATAATGGGATTTTTAAAAAACGTTTCCCTCTTTCCCTTTGAATGGTCTATTTTTTCCTCTGGTTTGCTAGGTCATTCCTCTGTTATGCAACCTTTATATGTGAAGCATGTACATTATGCTAATTGTTAACAAGGCACTAAAAATCAAATGTAGACCTATTAGTGCAGTAGATACATAGGGAAGAGAAAGAAGTAGACAAGTGAGAATATCGCTGCAGAATCCATTGTGAGCCCTGATATGCTTCAATTACCTTATTATATGCACTGGTCAACGTGAACCCAATTCCTTTGTTAACCAGATATTGTGCCAATTGGTTAGTAAAACATGCTCACTTCACACACTCTGAAACTTAAAGGAACAGTCAGTATAACCTGGCACAAAACGGGCAACTTGAAAATGTCAACTCCTCTTCCACCCCTTCCTCCTCCATCAATGGAGTTCAGATTCATATCAGAGAGGTAAACACTGGCAAATATTAATCATTACACACAGTTTACATGTGGTTTATACATGTCAGATAATATACAACAACAACAAAATTACATTTGTATAACGCCTTGCATGTTGGAAGTACCCCCCCAAAGCGCTGGACAGTCAATGTTTTGAATACGAGCCAGGAATGGGATAGGGGAGGATGGAGGGAATGGAGGGGAAGGGGTGTGACCAATGGCACACTCGAAGAGGAGGGTCTTGAGGCGGGCCTTGAAGGAGGCTAGGGATATAATATAATTAGTATATGGTTCATACATCTTGCAAATCATTACTTTTGTATGAAGTGAAGATCTACAGAAATTAACTGCCACTTTTTACTCGAACTAGAGTCTAGTCAATACCAGGAAGCAACTGAATTAAATTGAACATAATAAGTCCTAGTGAAACATTATGAAATTAAACCTTTAGTTAAACACTGCCCACACTCTCTAGATTAATGGTGGCCAATCTTTCTGGTCTGCCATCAAAAGTAATGTTCTTGATTGAATATTTCTTGATTGATACCATAAATGAAAAAATATTAAATCAAGAAAACCTGGGTAAACCTGGAAACACACGGCCGACTATTGTGAGTATTCGGGGGCTGCTTCATGATGGTCCCACAGACGGTAGATTGCATTACAGTGTATTAACCTGATGTGATGTGATATATATTCAACAATGATTGGCACATCAACGATAAGCAATGGTGAGATAAACATTCTGTCAATCCTCCGTGCCTTCTCCTCATCCCAAAACCATAAAATGATCACCAGTGATAATTACTAATTCCCATGTCATGATTTATACCTCAGATTTTGTAACAACAAAAAGGGTAAAGTACAATTTAATTTTAATAAGTCACTTATGTAATGTAAACATAAATGTTTAAACCTTATGTATTATAAAGAATATAAATTAAATGTTCTACCATTGCTCTGTGGTTCGCTGTGTGCCCTAGATATACAGTATTGCATGATATAAATAATTCTTGCACTTGATATAGCACCTTATCACATCTTCTAGATGTCTCAAAGCGTTTCACAGAACATACTGTAAAGAGAATTGACTGTACATCTTGTGAGTGAAACACGGCAGTCAAATGTGCACAGTAGTGTCTCACACACAATCGTGGATTGAGTGACCAAATTATTATTTATTTTATTATTTAGAAGGAATTATTATCCCTGGAAAAGCAATCAACTAACAACCTTGCCCTGGAATCAAAAGCAGGTCATTTTGTTTGCGAAGCGAGTGCTCTAACCCACTAAACTACAAGACTCCACAAACTGCACTGTGCTGTTCAAGAATACAGTGTTCTGAATAGATGCTAAGGAAAAATGTCGCAAGTCTTATAATTTTTAAGGAAATATTTAAAAATTTATATTTTTAATAGGAAAGGGCTACTCAAAGCCCTTTTCACATGAATATAATACTGTATTAGAAATGGGACCATGGAAAAAGAGTCTGCACCAAGAAAATAAAATGGGTAACCTTCTCTAGGAAGGTACTCCACATCTCTCTCCACTTATCTACAGAATGTTTAAAAAATGGATGAAAAAGAGGGAAAGGCATTGAACATAAAATTATCAAGATAAACTATTCATTTAAAGTTGTGCAATTTGAACTAGTTTCCCATTAGATACCTTAACGTATTCAGCACCTTGGGACATCCTCTAGATGTGAAAGGCGACATACAAATGTGATTTTTGTTGTTGTGGTTTGTTGTATTACTGATACTGATTTTAGGAAACGAAAGATTCGAATATTTAGGATCAAGATCGTAGTGATGAATAGAAAATGTTATAATGATCAATAATTAGTTAAAGTGGCTTTATGCCTCACAGATCTTAAACTGGGGGGGCCAAATCGATCCTGTATTTAATGTTTTATAAATAATAATATAAATAGATGTCACTTTGTTCATATAAAACTATGATCTAACAACTATCACCAATAATGTATAATATCATAGCTTTGATCTTTGTGGGGTATATTGCCCCCTGTTGTCAATAAATATAACAACAGAGCCTCAAACAGATCTAAAACTAGACATTACAGTACTGTATTTCCAAATAAAACCAAGGAACATACTTGTGCAGTTTCATTCAATACCTGTGCTGCAATAATAAGTATGTGTAGTGGAAAACATTGTAATAAATTGTCACTGACAGAAACATCATTTATAATTTGTACATATTCCAAGAATAGCACTGATTCCAAAACAAATGTAATACAGATTTGCTTTGTTGGCTGCCGTTTCAAGCATAAATTATTTTCATTGAAAGACATGCATTTAAGTTATATTTAGACATTTAATTTTGTAAAACACTCCACTTGTGAAAATCAGATGGTGGATCCCATTGGAAGACACATAACTAACTATAGTTTGCCCAAGGAACAATGCTTAAAGTTATCGAACAACACAACAACTTGCATTTATATAATGCCGTCCATGGCAGGTGGCATCTCTGAGTGCTTCACAATGGAGGAGCCTGAGGACGAGCCAGTGGGAGGGGAAGTTGACCTTAAGCGTAATCGAAGAGAAAGTTCTTCAGGCGCGACCTGAAGATACAACAACAACAACTTTGATTTATATAGGGCCCTCCATGCCAGACAATGTCTCAGAGCGCTTCACAATAATGGATCCCGGGGGTGAGCCAGGGGCAGGGGGAGAAAGGTGACCAAAATCACGGTCAAGGAGAAATGTCTTTAGCTGAGACCTGAAACTGGGAAGAGAGGGGGAGAGGCGAAGGGAGTGAGGAAGGGAGTTCCAGAGCCTCAGAGCGTAGTGGCTGAAGGCACGGCCGCTGATGGTGGAGCGGAGAATTCGGGGGACATGGAGGAGCCAGACCCAGTGGAGCGAAGGCAACAGGTGTTGGTTTGAGGAGGGACGAGGTCGGAGAGGTAGGTGGGTGTAGAGGAGTGGAAGGATTTAAAAACAAGAGTGAGGATTTTGAAGTCGATCCACTCTGTGACAGGGAACCAGTGCAGTTTGGCAAGGACTGGGGTAATTGCGGTATAGAGTTTGGTGCGGGTGAGAATGCTGGCGGCAGAGTTTTGTATGAGCTGCATTTTGTGGATGGTGGAGGAGGGGAGACTGACGAGCAGGGTGTTATAATCCAGCTGAGAGGTGACAAAGGCATGGACCAGAGATTCGGCAGCTGTTGGGGTAAGGAATTGAGGAGTTGGGGAGGAAGGATAATTGGAGATTGAACCTGATGCCTAAGTTATGCATGGGATCAGAAAGTTTTAAGGATATATCGAGTAGGTTGAGGAGTTTGGAGCCATGCGACAGAAGATGTCGATGGGAGCCAAAGAGTATGTTATTGACGTCTTGTTGACGTTTAACTTCAGGGAATTTGCGCTCATTCAGCTCTTCAGAGAGACAAGCTGATAGAACATCAGGGGACTGGAGGTCGCAACTGAAGGTGGAAAAGTAGAGTTGGGTGTCATATGCACACATGTGGAACTTAACCCTATGTCTGCAGATGATATCACCGACAGGTAGCATGTAAATGAGGAGGAGAACGGGGCCAAGGATGGTCAACCCTCAGGTGACCGGATGAAAATAAGAAAAAAAAACATTTCCAGAAACAAGAAACAATAAGAAAAACCATTTGCAGAGATCTAATGCTGGTGGTTTGTGAGGTAGGACTTGAACCAAAGCGAAATATTTAAATATATATTTAAGTATAGCCTCCTGATCTACTTTAATAATTTTATTCCAACACAGTGATTCAATAACAATAGAAATGTGGCATTATATCATTGATCTGAGTTGTACATACTGTTCCTAGATAATAATCCTTACATTTGATATAGCCCCTCATCATGTCTTCGAGCCAACTCAAAGCACTTCACAAAAAAAACGGTAAAATGAATTGACTATATATTTTGTGGATGAAACATTGCAAGCAATTGCACACAGTTGTGTCCCACAAACAGTAGTGAATTACATGACCAAATTATTATCATTAGTAGTAGTAGTAGTAGATGAAAGCACATTCGGGTAAACTTATTTTTCTTGACAATATTTTCTTCTCAAACCCTCTTTTTAAAACATCTATTTGATCTCTTTTAACCGGGGCATTCTTGTTTGATTTATCTTCTTACCTCAATTCAGCAAATATTCCAATCTGAATATTGCCTAAGAGGTAACTTGGAAACACCTGAAAAGTCTTGAAATAAGCATTTTGCACTCAATAAAAAAAATCGGTGCAACGGAGCGTCATTTGGCCCATTATGACTGTGCCATGCAAGCTCTTACTGGTGCTATTAATTCTAATTTTGTTTTCCCTCCTATGCCTACATACCTGTAATTTTGACAGCCTTCAGTGTTTTTGTAACTTCCTTTAACAGCTGCAATGGACTTTGTGAAGCAACTCAGCAATCACTATAAAATCATGTTCAACAATTCCTGCAAAAAAAATCTGTAATGTCTCATTATGAATCTAGAAATAATCATGAGTTTACGAAGCCTCATTGCAATTAATTAACGCAAAATATTACGATTCGACCTCAAATCCACTCTATTTTTTAAGATACAATTTGAATTTTTTTAACCTTCATTTTGATGGCATCTTACAAAATTGAGACGGAATTTAAATCTTAAATTTGAAGACTTAAAAGCAAGGTTTTCAAGGAAGACTTAAAAGCAAGGTTTTCTCAAATCAAAGAGTTTCAAGTTCCTAATTACATCAGTCCGTTTTCTCTAAACTCGGTTTTCTCTTAGTTATGCAAACATTACTGTGGGTGTGTATCAGAAAATAATAAACTACTATCACCACGTCCATTCAGAGTCTGATATTTTACTGAACAGCTCAGAGACAACGATAAGCTATATACAGCTTGGGTGCTTCTGTAATATTCCTGACTCTGTAATACCGGTGTCCATATTAACCTAGAAATCAAGGTGGTACAATAAATGTTCGAGGTCAACATGAACATGGTCCATATGAAACTTCTGTCATCTCACATGATTTTAACTAAAGAATGTAACAACTCACATATCATGAAGTGATTCCAACAGTAAGATATTGAAGGACTTGATATTGGATTATGTGATGATGAATCCCCAAATTACACTCAAAGTAAACTCGGTTATTAGCCCTATTCAAAAAAACTTCCTTTAATCTTTATTTTACTGATATTCTTGGAGGTTTGTTTTACTAGATATCTCGAAACAACATCCACAGCTACAATTTTATTCGTAAGGATCTTGTTGATCGGCACCAAATTACCGAGAAATTCAAATCCACAGCACTTAATTTGATTTGGATAATGTATGTTTCTTTAGGTAACTCATTTTTATAATTTAAAGTTCTTGATCAATGTACATTCAGGAAAATCCATGTCATTATTGTAACTTGGCAGAACTGGAAAGCAGATATACAATTGTACTAATATTGTCGCAAAATGGCAGTGACATTTATTTTCCATTTTATTCCTTAATTCATATTAATTATATTTGTTGTATATGTTGTATTTGCTCTTGCTAGGCATTCACTGATCTGGTCATAATCTTTAGCATAAGTAATTGCAGTAGGAGTTATATTCTCAGACTCAAATTTACAATCATGGGGACCTTTGTTATTCCAGCCAAGGTTAGGTTTAGCTGTTTTGAAATGTATACTGTTGATAAATTAACCAACATTCCAATAATTTTCCCCATATATATTGTGCGAAAGAGGATAATAGTCAACTAAATCAGATCAATCTACTGAAATATTTTTGAGTTAATCTCTAGTTTGACCCACCTATTCTCCCCGAAGAACTTTCAGGTAATCCCATGTACACAATGCAAATCTCAAAGAAAGATGCTTTTTTCCTTTATGACACTACAAAACAAATTCAACAACAACAAATTGCAACTATATAGGGGACATCGCAAGTTGATGGACAATGAAGGGTTTGCACCAAAGCTGCAGGGTGCTGTTAAACTATCTAATAGAAATTAATCATCGTATAAATCCTTCCACCTGTCCTTCCACTAGAGAAGTTTACATTTCATCTAACTATTCTACCCAAAAGGCAAAAAACTGTGTATTGCTAAGAATTATGGATCTCTGTTTTCTCTGGCTTCCTCAAATGATTATCATTCTCCCCTCTCGTCGTGACATAACAAGCTAACTGTCTATTTAGCACATCCTTCACTAATGAGCAGAGAAAAGATCTTTCAAATGTGAATGAAGCCGTCTAAAAGACAACAAATTTACTGTAATTATAAGAAATAAAACAATGATCTAGAACACAAACTAAACTAAAGAGTGAAACATTGTTGAGGAATATCAATACCATGGTCCAATACAGGCACTCGGAACAGGAAGTTTCTATAGGTGTACTGGCCAACAATCCCCCCACCCCCCAAAAAAAATTGATCGCTGACCTTGCAACTTATGGTTGTTTGTAGAACATTTCTGTGCACACATTGACTGTCACATTCGACTAGAAATATACAGTCACTGCATTCACTTCACATTAAAATCCTGAGAAGCGCTTTGAGGCATTTCAATGTGATGAGGTGTTATATCAAATGCAAGGAAAACTAATACCATTATCGCCCACTAAAGGTGACCCGCTTAGCCCGAAGGGCAACGCTGAACTTGTGGTTCGTTTTTGCATATTTTACCATCTAAACTAAACATGGCTAAGCCCTGTGAGGTCCTCCATCACAAATCTGGATGTCATGTGGCCTGGCAAGATTTGACATTGTAGTCCAATCTCCTGTGATTTAACCATTCACTGAATGTCAAACAGTACTAACAAAGACATAACTACCCACACCGTGTTGTCAACATCTATAACATCTCGAAACTGTTATTTGTCAGGGGGTTGCAGACTGCAATCTAAATTTTGAATTCAGGCAGCAAATAATTGCAGTTATTCTCTGCTGGGCGTGAACCTGGATCTGTTCCCTGGATCAGTGCCTGCTGTGCAGGCAATGGCAGCTAAACAGAGAGAGTAGAGTATCCTCTAGTGAGATAAACTCTTCTCACCTAAAATAGCCTGGATTCCAGTGAATTTCTACATCATAACCAACATATTGATCTTATGTTATTTGTTACTGACCCTGTGATACAAACAGTAACCACGCTGATATATATATATAGATATATATATATATATATATATATATGTATGTATAAAACACATCATCCATGTCTGGAACAGGCTACTCTTGGGGGAATTAACTCACAAATCAAGTCTCCCCAGCTTTACTGTTGCAGTTGCTGGGATTCAGTGCACGAATATCACCAATTTACTGCCAGCAACTCCACCAGGTGCATTGATTCTACGCATCATCTGATCTGGGAGGTTTACACATCTGCATTCACTCACATCTTTGTGCGAGTGTGTACTTCAGTAACGTGGGATTTTTAATAACCCCAATATTACTCAGGTAGAGATTAAATCCTATGGGTTGTTTTGCCCCAGCACTGCACTGCACTGCACATTATATTTCATGTTGCTTTGGTGAATTTCTCTCAAGAAGTTATACAACATTAAGACTCGCAGTCACTCTGCGGGGAGTCAGATATCGCCTAGTGGTATTGGTGGGAGCTGAACCGACTGTAAATCACTCTGACGCCACGTAACCTTAGGAGAGACTTCAAGTTTCTTCAGCAAAGTTATTTTCAGTCAGTTGTAAAGCAACCGAGGACACGATCACACCCCTCTCTGCTGTGATACCACAGTCACTCACTGACCAGCCAGTTTGGAAGACAAGGGCAGCCAAGATTAACTGTACCATCTGTACCTGAACTCTGCTCTCTCACTGAGAGGTGTGTGTGTATGTAGTGTATATATATATAGAGAGAGAGAGAGGTGGGGGTGGGGGGGTCTCTGGTGCACACACTGCTGTATCAGGATTAAGAGTCAAGTGTTATTCCCCCCCCCCCCCCCCCCCCCCAGTCACAAAGGGAGAGGTTGAAATCCCTGCCCATGGCGAATATGGGGATTGAGATCGTTGCCTTCATGCTGTCGGTGTCCGGCTGGATCCTGGTGTGCTCCACCCTGCCCACAGACTACTGGAAGGTGTCCTCCATCGACGGGACAGTCATCACCACAGCCACTTACTGGGCCAACCTTTGGAAAACCTGTGTGACAGACTCCACTGGCGTCTCCAACTGCAAGGACTTCCCATCCATGCTGGCACTGGACGGTTGGTGATCTTAACATGTCTCACTGGCTCAGTCTAATGAACCCTCTCTGGGGTTGTGTGTGTGTGTGTGTGTGTTTACAGGCTTTATCCCCCCCCCCTGTGATTGCCAATTCTTCCCCCAGAACCCGTGTCCACCAGTGATGTGCTGGCCGGGTTTGCTGTCTTGCTTGTACTTTTTTTTTTGTCGCTTCCTTGGTTTCATTCAACAGCCTCCCATGTAACTAACCACAGCTTGTGCAAAATGGAACCAGCGACTGACCAGGCAACTCGCCCGAGTCCCTTTGAGACACAAATCTGTTTGCTGAGAAATCATGTGAGAATCCTGACATTCTCCAGCTCAACGTTTCTATTTCTACCTTCTTTCTTCCTCTCGACGCACACCTTTTTACTATGAACGACTTTGCATCCAGTCGCTTTTTAACTGGCATTTGACATAAAGCAGGAACATTTGCACCGTGGAGAACATAAACAGTCACTCCATAAGCTTTAGGTTTTAGAACAGATTTGAACAGCCACTGATGTACTCACTAATCTATAGCATGTTGCCTTCAATTGGGTTCTGTGCACATACTTTCTGTATGCAAAACAAAAACGCATTTGATGTAGAGCTTTTCATGTCTTCTAGACACTTAAAGTGCTTCACAGAATATACTATAAAGTATTGACTGTATATTTTGTGGGTGAAACGCAGAGGCCAATTGCGAACAGTGTCCTACAAACAGTGGGTGGTTGTTGTAAGGATGGAATCATAATAATACTAATTATTAATATTATTATTATTGCCTCACAGGTGATATTCCACAGGTTTTATGTTCTCTCTCCCCTTAACGTCCAAATGCACTTGCCGCTCTGTAGTCTTCGATTACTTCTGTAATTATTTATTTCTTGTTTCTCATTGGGTCTTTCATGTGTCATGAAAAGTTTATCTCAGCTTCCTTCCATCGCTCAAGAGTTCACTAGCTTCTCTCCTTGTAAGCATCTGCTGTACTTTAAAACACATTATTTTAAGTGTTTTAAATATCCCTATTTTGTGACTTGGACTTTTTTTTAAGACATTCTGGTAAATACGGATAAGGTTTGATCACTCTGCTGCACACTGTATATACAGGAGTACATCTCAACACAGAATAGGATCTACAACACACTGAAAATAAGAATCAGTGTTCTTGCTAAAGCTAATGGAAATCTTTGCATCCCACCCCTGCAACTATTCTTTGATCCCACTGTACTACAGTAGAAGCCCGTTTATCCGTGACTCAATTAACCGGATTGCTCGACCCCCTCCCAGGGCAATTCCCCATTCCAGCAATCGCGAGTTTGCTCAATTTACGTGCGCATGCGCACTTATTAAACTTACGAACTTGGGTTTTTTTTAACCGAGTGTGCTGAAATCTTTATTGGTAAGTAGCTATACAATATTCTGTTACTATTTAGTATATTATTAATATAGTATGATTTAAAATAAGTACATTTTTTGCGTTGGGTTTTCTGAGCATTGAAGTTCTGACAAAAGTTCATAAACCTGAAATGTTAACAAATTGTATTATTATTATTATTATTTTCCTCTCTCCATGGATGCTGCCTGACCTGCTATGTGTTCCCAGTGACTTCTGTGTCAAAACACCCTTGCTATATTGGACATTAGTTATGTGAATCTGATGGTCACTTTATAATAGGGCTTCTGAATATTTCACTGACTGGCTCAACCATTTCTCCCATTTCATTTGTTTTCCAGGGAGTTTGATCCTATTTTACTTATTCATTCATGTAATTTTTAAAAAAATGTTGTGGCTGCAATGCTTTAGGTGTGATTAGAACCTTTTATCAGAGCAAAAAAAAATTGGGTTAGTGAATCAGGACAATAGGATTTGAATGTTAGAATATACAGAGCATCTTTGGATAGATATCTGTCATCACTAGCCATCGCTCTTTAACACACAACATTTCTGTATCGATAAATATTTGACCTTGCTTGTTTTGTACTATTTGTTTACACAGTGGTGGCATGTGGCTAAATAATGTCATCCATTCAAACAATTATTTAATTTCCAATACTCCCCTACCTTTCCAGCACACACACACACAGGTCCACAAGTAAAAATTTCCTCTACCTGTTTCAAGTTCATTTGAAACCGCTAGGCAAATGTTACAATAACACTGGTCAGGGAATGAATACAAAGCCAAGTAGTTGAGATCCAACCCTACTCTAACTCAAGGTGTTATAAATGCTGAACACACTAGTTGTAATTGGGGCTTCTTCATTTATAATCGATTGATTAAAAATCACTTGAAGTGGACTATCCACCAAAACCTCAAACCATCAATAGGTTTCTAACTCCAGATCTCCAGATTGCATCCAGACTAGTTGGTTATCTGAAACCACACACCATGCTCAGATTCCTGACTTTTTTTTGGATTTTTAACTATTCTGAAACTAAAACAAATACCGCAGACTGTTATTGTTTAAATATTTGCAATATTAATGCATTTTACTGAAACATTCCGGGAAGAGCTGCTTTATACGGTTTATAAATCAATTAACTATTGGTACTAACCTGTTTGAGACATTTAAACACTATCTATGATCCTACGGACATTCCCTGTATACAGTGTTATGTCCAATGATAAACAAATGCTGTTGAGTTCTGCTGTAAGCAAGTGAACTGGTTGTTCATCCCTGGCTTACTCTGCGCCATCCAGAAAACACGGTGTTAGATTTTAAAGATGATTTTACTTTTTGAGGAAGAGATATAGATTTAACCTGCTATTCTTAACAAAATGTTAAGCTCATTGTAGTTCAGAGGTTAAAGCACTCACCTTGCAAGCGAGAGACCTGGGTTTAATTCCCGGCAGGGTAAAACCTTGGGTGAGTTTCCTTACTCCACAGGCCTGATAATAACCCACAAGAAAATAAACAATAATAAATTGGTCACTCAATCCCCAACTATTTGTGGGACACTGCTGTGCGCAATTGGCTGCTGCGTTTCGCCCACAAATATACAGTCAATTTACTTCACAGAAGACGTGAAAAACGCTATGTAAAATGCAAGAATTATTAAAATGACCAGTATTTAAAGTGAGGGTGGTGGGTATAATATAGGTCCTGATTTGTGATGTGAACAGCCTGGATGGATGATCATCCATTGAACCTCAAAGCTCTTAATTTTGCTGTCCCAGAAGTACCATAAATATGTTTTAGTACTGTATTTGGTTTTAAGGCTTTTTAAAATTGTCTTCAAACCTAATACTCTTCTAGCCGTATAAATTAACTGTAGTAAGAAGACTACATTTTGCTTCTTGTGCCTTATTGTTTCCAGTGATATAAATCAATGAAAATATCAAGAGTATCAAACCTAAAATTGACACTTGAAGCATGATTGTACTTCGCATTCAACTTGATCCTTGTGATTGTGATAAAAATGGCAATGTGTGTTTTAGAGATTGGCACATGTGGTATAATCGACAATTAAAAATCATAATAATACTTGCATTTAATATAGCTCCTTATCACCTTTTTGTGACATCTCAAAATGGATCACAAAACATTCTGTAAAGTGTAATGAATGTATATTTTGTATATAAATAATCTGGTGATGATATTGTAATGTTTAACTTGAATCTACTTTGCAGTTGTTGAGCTGAGCTCCAGGTCTGCTGAATCATTGACTGGCTTGATTAAAGCGAGTTTTGAAACTGATTGTGAAACCTCGATACCCTATGTGCTCGCATGACTGATGAAGACCTTTATTTTATACTCATGCTGTATTAGGGTCATTTAGTTTGTTTTGATTAGTGTAAATATTCAGTCAGTTTCCCTGGAGACATAGTTGTAAATTAAAGTCTCCCCAAGCTTCAGGTATTTTTGCTTCACGCTTGAGCAGTTTGAGGTGTTAATTAGCCACAAATGCTAAGAATAAATCTGACCTGTCTTAAATAATACTTTCCGGTCCAAATCATTCATCATTTGTATGTTTTTATAATGAAGGACCTCACGCATGAATAAACAGTAGATTGAAAAAACGATACCGACAAGTAGACAGATTGATTATAGTTATGTAAAATGTCGAATTAAAAGACTTTACTTGAATTTCATACTTCGCTGCAGAAACTGTCTTTCTTTCTCTTATAAAAGTTTGTGTTATTTATGATCTTTAAATTAGTTTTCCCCAAAGTCCTTGCACGGTTATTGGTTGTAAATTATACTGTGATTAATTGACATTGAAGTGAAACACAGTGTGCAATGGCTGAGGTCATGAACAAGCCGAATAACAAATAAGGTAGAATCAAAGTTTCATTATTATCTGGCAAAATTTTGGGAGAAAATGAGAAATGATCCTTCCAAAGCAACTTCTGCCTCAAGTCCCACCTTGCTGCTGGTGCATAGCCCACTTTGCTGCTCGCAGTAGTTTGAACGTTTTGTTTAATCATAATTTGAAGATTTGGTTGTGAAAAGAAATGAACACCACTGCAGGCTGCAGCTATATTTCCAGTTTATTATATTGTTCAGATTTATGTAAAAAGCTCAGATAAATAATTATATAAGACATAACTCTAGGTATGTGTTGTGCAAAGAAAAACACCGTAACAGGTTTAAATTGAATAGATTTAGAAACATAGCCCTATTGATTTTATTGGTGCCTCATATATTTTGTGAAGTGCTTTGAGATGTCTTGAAGACTTGATAAGGCACTATTTCAAAAATAAGGATGACAACAACAACAAATTTACACTTGTATAGTGTCTTTCACGTCAGGAGGACGTCCCAAGGCGCTGGGCAGTCATTGGTTCAGACCCGAGCTGGGTTATTATTATCATGTTTTGGAGCTACAAGTCAAATAACAACTTCAACTTCCATTTTGTTATGTTTTATCCTAAACACAGAGAACACATGGTTAATGGGACATTGCTGTGCCCAATTGGCTGTGCATTTCGTCCACAAAATACAGTCATCCACTTTACAGTATATCCTATAAAACGCTTGAAACATCTCAACATCATGAAATGCACTACTGTATATCAAATGCAATCATTATTATTAAATCATATGTAAAATGCAACATTGCAGTGTTATTGATCTAGCTGATTCATTATTGGAAACGACTTAGAAACTATCTCCACAGGGTGATTTAAACTGTAATAAATAGCAATAATCATAATAATTATAATAATACTTGCATTTGGTATTGCATCTTTCACGTGGGAGGATGTCCCAAGACACTGAACAGTCAGTGGTCAGGACCCAAGCATGGTGGGAGCCGGGTTGGGATAAGGGAGGCACAGAGGTTGGAGGGTGGCCGAATGCATGATTGGAAAGGAATGTCTTGAGTTGGGCCTTGAAGGAGGCAAGGCAAAGGGATTGTGAGATGGAGTTCCAAAGGATGGGCCAGAGAAGTTGAAAGCCCAGCCAATTTAGGACTTGATCCTACAACCTTCTGACTCAGGTGAGAATACTACCACCTGAGCCAGGCTAGCACAGCAATCAACAATATAATACAATACAATATGAATTTATATTCATATAGCATCTTACGTGTTAGGAAGACTTACCAAGGTCCTAGACAGTTCAAGATCTGCACTCAAGCTGTGGAAGGGCCAAGTCAATGAAATCACTTCGTGAAAGTCTTTAATCCATTTAAATTTGATAAGGTGTTACATCAAATGTAATTAATGTTTCTATGCTTTGCTGTGACTGAACTATAGTTGATTAGGTTCAGGTATTATAAATTGTCAGACTCCTTGCCACAGATTCCCACTATTTATAAATCAACATCAATTTCAAAAGATGTGTGTTGTGAAATTGAACTGATTGCAAAATCAAATATCAGTATGGCTCAATGATTAGCTTTGTGTCATGAGATTCTGGGTTCAACTTCCATATTGGGAATTGGCTCCACAAACTTGGTGGACTCTCTAATTTAGTACTGGTGTTCCATTGACAGAGGTTACAGATGAAATTTGAGCTGGGGTCCCATCAAGCAGTTCAGTGGCCATTAAAGAACCCATGACACTGATTGGAAAAGAGAGTTTCTCCCCTTGTATTTACTCTAGATAAATTGGTCACTTCAGCAAATGGTTGCTGTGTTTGTCAACACTGCAATTACCAGTGAAGTGCACTTTAATATGAGAATTGAAGGATAATGTCTTTTTAAAAGTTAAAATGGAAAATTTGGATATAGGTAGCCTACTTTGCTCCTGATGTCTTTCCACATCAAGATCTTTAATCTATGTTAGCTAGTTAAAGTTTTAGTTTGTTATGATTAGTTAATTTACAGGGTCTGGGATTCACCGAGGAGGCTCTGTGGTCAAACATTGTTGATACTGAAAGTGTAGCCTTAAATTCCATTGGGTTCATAGGGCAACTATCCTTTCCTTTATTTGCCATTCCTGGTCTTTCTCTTCAAATACTTGGTAAGGTTTATTGTCTGCACATGGCCTTCATGACAGGTAATTACTATTTTTATCCAAACTTTTGAGTGTAATACTTGATATCCCTGTCACAAATTCTTGGAATTCCAATCCAGTATCATTCAGAATTTTTAGATATTTTGCCAGATCATGAAAGCATGATCTGTCTTCATGAAATGCTATCATCCAAATTATAAAAGAGAAAGTAATGGATAGTAACAAAAACAGACAAGAGCTACTTTATTGTGATCCTGGAATGCCAAACACAACTACAGAATTACCTCTAAAAACTTAATATTTTTATTGCTGAAGTACCAATCCTCAAAGAGTTGCAACCAATTAAAAGCTTAACTAGAATTTAAAGATACTCAGAAATGAAGAAGATTCATTGGAGAGAAATAAAAGAAAGAATTATAAATTTCACTTTCTGATAAGTTGACAATTCCTTAGTTTGGCATTACTTTGCCAATTTTGATCTACTTCTCCCTCTTGTTGCAAAATTAAGTTTTTCAGAACTGTTGAGGAGGAACTAATTTATTTTTTAACAAATATATATTTATTTATTAAAAACATATACAATAATAAGGATTGAAGAGGTGACAAAAATAATTATGAGAGAAATGGAGAGAGAAACAGAAATGGAAATAGATGAACTACAACAACAACAACAAATTACACTTATAAAGCACCTTTCATGTCAGGAGGACGTCCCAAGGCGCTGCACAGGAGGCGTGTGACCCGAGCTGGGAGGGGAGTGTACGGGAAGGGGTGAAACAAGCAGGGGAGGTCGAAGAATTCGGGGTGGAACAAAAGGCACGGTCGAAGAGGAAAGTCTTCAAACCGGCCTTGAAAGAGGAAAGGGAAGAAACGAGACGGAGGGATTGGGGGATGGAATTCCATAGGGTCGGAGCAGAAAAACTGAAGGCCCGGCCTCCGATGGTGTGGCGGTTCGGGCGGGGGGCTTGGAGCAGGCCAAGTCCTGCTGAACGGAGGGTCCGGGTGGGCTTGTAGGGGGAGAGTAAATTGGTTAAATAGGGCAGGGCAAGGCCATGTAAGGCCTTGAAGGTGAGGACGAGGATCATCTTGAACTCGATCCTCTGGAGGATGGGGAGCCAATGGAGACGGGCGAGGGTGAGGGTTATATGGTCGCAGAGGCGGGTGCAGGATAATACACGGGCTGCAACTAGCCAATAGGCAAAATTGGGATGATACAGATCGAGAGTATGGAGAGCTGAGAATATAATATATTGTTGTGAAGTAACAGGCGGAATCCTGTAGCTCAGTGGTTAGAGCACTCGCCTTACAAGCGAGAGACCTGGGTTTAATTCCAGGCAGGACGAAACCATGGGCAAATTTTCTTACTCCATCTGATTGATAATATCTCAAAAAAAAATTAAAAATTGGTTATTTCAATCCATGATTGTTTGTAAGTAACCAATTTACTTTCCCCCTACAAGCCCACCCGGACCCTCCGTTAAACAGGACTTGGCCTGCTCCAAGCCCCCCGCCCGAACCACCCCACCATCGGAGGCCGGGCCTTCAGTTTCTCTGCTCCCACCCTATGGAATGCCATCCCTCAATCCCTCCATTTTGTTTCTTCCCTTTCCTCTTTCAAGACCGGTTTGAAGACTTTCCTCTTCGACCGTGCCTTTTGTTCCACCCCAAATTTTTCGACCTCCCCTTCGTGTCTCACCCCTTCCCAAACACTCCCCTCTCAGCCCGGGTCACACGCCTCCTGTGCAGCGCCTTGGGACGTCCTCCCGACGTGAAAGGCGCTCTATAAATGTAATTTGTTGTTGTTGTTGTTGTTGTGGGACACTGCTGTGCGCAATTGGCTGCTGCATTTTGTCCACAAATATACAATCACTTCACAGTATATTCTGCAAAGCACTTTGAGATGCCTAGAATATCAACAACAAAATTACATTTATAGAGCGCCTTTCACATCAGAAGAACGTCCCAAGGTCTGAACAGCAGGTTGGAACCTGAGCAATGGGGAGGGGCAGTGGAGGGGAAGACAAATAGGAGGAGAGGAAGAGAGTTGGGAAGGAAGCAGAAGGCACGATTGAAGAGGAGGCTCTTGAGACTGGCCTTAATGGAGGCAAGAGAAGAAGCGAGGTGAAGGGAATGTGGAATGGAGTTCTAGAGTGTGGGGCAGAGAGGCTGAAAGCCTGTCCATCAATAGTCAGGCGGGGATGTGGAGCAGACCAGAGCCCACTGAATGGAAGGGACAGGCTGGTTCATAGGGAGACAGCAGAGGTAGGAGAGGGTGAGGCCAAGAATGGGCTTAAAAATAAGGATGAAGGTCTTGAATTCAATCCACTGGGGGATGTTGTCGGGGAGCTTGGTGTGTGAGAGGAGACGAGCTACAGAGTTCTGGATAATCTGCAGCTTGTGAAGGGAAGAGCCTGGAAAGCCAACGAGGAGGGAGTTTTCAGAGTCGAGCCTTGATGTGACAAATGCGTGTACAAGGGTTTCAGCAGCCCGAGGGTGTGAGGCAGTGGCGGAGTCTGGCAATATTGAGGAGATGTAAAAAGTGCTATATGAAATGCAAATAATATTATTATTTCTCTCCAAAGGAAAATCATAGAAAAGTATTGAATCTAGATTCAGATCTGCTATTCCTTGAAAATTGAATGTTCAGAATGAAACATATAGACTCCAACCATACATATATAGTATATACAGGTATATGGAATGATTATTATTATATATACAGTACTTCCAAACAAAGTACTGTGCTAAACTGATATTACTAATTTCCATATACTGTACCTTTATTAGATTCAAATTTCTGTTGAATGGATTTCATTGGAGATGAAACTGAACCTTATGTTTCCAGGTTACTCAATGGTGATGTATGATACACTGAAATGCTCGACTGTGCTGCTACTTCATGAAGTGATCTGCAGACCTACTTACTATTTTATATTCATAGAGCATTTAGGTATTATCCTTGGTCAAAATGATTGGTTCAAAATTTGTGGAAAGGTATATATAAATAAACTGACAAAGTTTGTCTAAAATAGATAGCCGGGTAATTTAGCAGCACAGTGAATGTGTACGTAGAATGAATCCATAGGTATTATTCTGAGAAAAGAGTCTGGATCATGCTTTGAAATAAAGCAGCAAAAATGCTGAAGTGGCAAACTTTGTGCAATGCATTTGTAGGTTCATTCTAAACTAATTTTTGTCTAAAATTAATTGAATAAAAATAAATTTTATTGGCTATTAAATTTCCTCCCACAAATTTATAATTAAGTACAATCTTTGATAGAAAGCAAGATGGCAAATTATAGGTGAAAGGACTTTTCTCTCCTTGAGTGTCCATGTTTCCAACAGATTTCAGGAGTGTTTCATTCCCAATTTTGCCAATTGTATGTTTCGAGCAAAAGTTTAGATCTCTTGAGCAACTTTTACAAAAGGGCGAAAATGTTCTTCCATATATTACTGACAAGGTACTTTGCAAATGCTCATTATTTAATAACAAGGCAAAAAAATTAAGTTAGGTACAATTTCCAACAATTAGGATTTTTCATGGAATTTCAGTGTCTGTAACTAATGAAGCGTGTATAATGTTGACTCTGGTTCTTGAGTTGTGAGTAAAGAGCAAGCACACAAGTTGCAGACTCAGAAGATTTTTCATGCAATCAACTTTATTCACAGTGAATGCACTACTGATTTTACAATGATATACTTCTTTTTCTTACTTTAATTTCCAAGAAGAAAAGACACAAAACAAGGAATGCACGCACTATATTCAGAGTACTATCGGTACATTCTAGCAGCCTTGCTCTGTTTCTGCCCTATTTATTTTTCCCTACATGTTCTGGATTTGTGATATGGTTATTAATCAATGTGACACATTTTGCCTGGTACACCTCAACTCCAGGAATAATCTAGCTCGCTTGCATTTGATATAGCACTTTTCACATCTTCCAGACATCTCAAAGTGTTTCACAGAATATACTGTAAAATGAATTGACTGTATTTGTGGGATAAAAATATATAAATGATATAAATAATCTTTTAATATTCCCAGTGTCTGTTAAATATTCTTTTAGAATCAAAGATAGTTTTTAATCAAAGGAGGCCATTTGACCTACTTTGGTTCTCTGTAAAGGTATCCATTTGATCTCATTCCTTTGCCTTTTCCAATTAGTTTTATCTTTCCAATTTCAAATATTTGTCTAATTCCTTTTAAAAGTTGCTAACGACTGCTTTAACTGTTTTTGATAGAGCATTCTAAGTTCTAATAAATCTCCACATCTTTTGAATTTTTTTGATAATACTGTAGTCTTAAATTTATGGATACTGACTCATTGACTAGTGAAGCTTTTATATGAAACCCTGTCTGTGTGTTCTATTTTTGCAGCCTATGTTTTCAAATTATAAGTTCTGATTTCTTCCATTTTGCATTTTGACAAACAGAAAAGAAAATGAGGAAAGAATTTGTTTTGAACACATAAGTATTTTTTATTACCCAAAGTAAACAAAAACTTTTGATTTCTTTAAAAAAAACTTCCCAATGTCTTATTAGAAAGTTGTAAGGTACAAGTTAAAGTACTAGTAAATTGTTACGGTATAATTTATAGTACTAGTTAAATTGGTCTTCAAGTTGATAAGATTAATTTCTCAGTGTCTAAAGCCAGACACATTGTTAAAAACCATCAGAGTTAAATCTGTTGCAGTGTAAGCAAACAATCAACAAAGCATTTAGAGTCCAAGTATTCCTGAAGACCATAGGAATCACATGAATAACTCAGTTCAGAAGACCAGGCAAAACATTTAAGGTCAGTAACAAAAGACTCAGTGTGCAAGAAGTGGCCAAGGAATATAAATTGCCATGGGCACATCTGACTTTGGCTCGATTATTTCACCCCAGAACAAGTACTTGACCTATCAAAGTATTTTTTGTAATTTTTTTTGTAAGTTTCCATTTGCTTAAAAAACTACCTCTGATTGTTTAGTGTTACATTGATCATTTCTGATGTGATCCTAAGTCAGGAATCCATGTGATCAAGTGGGAGCTTTTTCTGGTATCCAAATCACTCCAGGAGTGTTCCCATAGTCAGCGGGAATAACTGTTGGATTTCCTTTAATTAGAAATGTTATTGAGAAATAGTCTTTGCAGTTTGTTATTTCACTCGAATATTGCATAAAATACATTGTCTGTTGTAAAATGGAAATATTTAAACATATACATAAATTGGATACAGAATTTCAAAAGGTTTGGATATTTTAAAATTTTGTTAGCCTCCTTTTATGTATAATACTTGAATTAATGACACTTTATCTTTATAGCTTCACAAATCATTTCCCCACTTCTTTATCTTTGTGTCAGAACAAGAGCAAACCTTCATTATCTTCAAGGATGGGAGATCTGTCCAGCATGAGTAGTTACGCTTTGAAAAGTGGTAGAAACAAACAGTGTTTAATTTGTGATTGGTAGACTAATGAGATCTATCTTGCAGATTAAATTATAAATACAGTAAAAGCTTGTTTATGCGGCACCCTCAGGACCTGACCGGTGCCGGACCATTAAATATACCGGATATTCGATCGGCAAGTTGCCGAAAATCCTACACAAAAAATTTACGTATTTTAAAACATACCATATTAATAATAGACTAAATAATAACAGAATATTGTATGGATACTTACCAATAAAGCATTTCAGCACACTCAGTAAAATAAAAATTCCAGCTTTCGTTAAGTTTAATAAGTGCATTGCATGCATGCGCAAAGTGAGCATACTCGCGAGTGTCCCAGATGGCTCCGGTATGAGATCCGTTTGCTGGAATGGTGAATTGTATTTGGGAGATACTGGTTGGTTGAGCGTTCCGGTTGCTTGGGTGCCGTATAAATGAGCTTTTACTGTACTGTATATTGATCAGGAATTATCCAGATCTGCTACAGGATTTACCCAGATTTCCCAACATGTTTGCCACATATTCATATCCACTCCTAAGACAGGATAACTTGTAACTAAAGAAAATGTCACACAACTGATTTTGTGTGCGTCCAATATTGATTTATTTTGGTAGCGATATATTGTATGCAGGATTGTATCTCTGAAAATTCTGATTTGGGCAATTATTTGTTTATTTCACTGTTAAAAGATAAAAGTGGCATTTCCGTGGTTGTCCAGATACCACATTGTAAACTCTTGCTGTTGAGGACCTTACATTTACAGACCAGAGGAGAATCAGATATCTTACCTGCAAAGGTCTATACATGTATCAATGTCGTGAGAATCTCCAAAGCATTTCTACATTATATTGATATAAATCCCGATTGACAAGTATAAAAAATTAATGGAGTGAAGATTTGATTAAAAGCTCAGAAGGTGCTCATGCTGCCTTTCTTTCTTTCTCATCAGCTTATATCCAGGTCTGCCGAGGTCTCATGATTGCTGCTGTTTGCCTGGGTTTTTTTGGTTCCATATTTGTACTGGTGGGGATGAAGTGCACAAAAGTTGGAGGTACAGAAAGGACAAATGGAAAAATCACCTTTTGTGGGGGAATATCATACATCTTTTCTGGTAAGGGGAAGCACAATTGTGTAATGGGGGACTCCAAGCTGGTCTCAGCATTTTTTTTGTCAGTGTATAGTCGATATCTCAAACAGAAAGTTTATTTAAAACACAAGGCAACCGGGCTATTCATGTATTTTGCAGAATAAACAGGTCCCAAGCTGTTAGCCTTACAATACTATGCATGTTTAACATTGTAGATTGAGCCCCATGTCCTCGGGCTCCATTAAACCTGAAGACCATAATATCTTATTCATAACCATAAATAGCTACGAATTGTATCACACAGCAGAGCTACAATGGAACATTTAGAGAAGCCTCCACTCACCATTGCCACCCAGGGCAATTGAGCTCCAACAGGGACTTGAGCCCATTGTATTGATACAATACTTATCAGCCAGTATTGTTTGAGTCTTCTCCCCAAGTGCTTTAAATTTTGTGCCATCAGGGCTAACATGAGCAAACATTAACCGGGATTCATAATGGCAAAAACACTGCACCATGTGTTACTGGTTTGCTTTCAATAATGTTGTGTGCGGCCATTATATATCAGCCACAGAGGATGGTTGGAAGTCGTGGAAGTAGGGTGGAGCAAGGCATTTGAAAATGAGGATGAGAATCTGGAACTTAATCCAGCGAGAATGGGGCTGGATGGACTCATGTAGCCTGGTGCAGGAGAGTACACAGGCTGTAATCCTCTACAGTCCACAGCTTGTGTAAGGAGAAAGTTCACAGGCCAATCATCAAGCAATTGGAGTAATCACTCCTGGGGATGATGAAGATATGGAGGATGGCAATCCTGTGGAGATGAGGGAAAGCAGAGCAAGTGAGAGTCTGGATGTAAGTTTTGAAGAAAAGTTAGGAATCAAAACAAAATAAGATCACACACCAGCTCTTTGAGGTGATGTGCAGATAGATGTGGTTTAAGCCAGTACATATACAATACAAAATTTTTTAGTTTGATAATTTCAGAAGAATTCAAACCAACAGACATGCAAGCATGTAACCTGTGGCTTGGAATATATTGAATGTGCAGATACTTTATTATATATATTTTTTAACATTAACAATACTGACTACTGTACTTTGTAAATACAACCAAGATATCTGCACCGTTAGGTTAAAGTGATTTACAGATGCGTACTACAGTATTAAACTTGTACTAATATGAACCTGTTTTCTGCAGGGCTGTCTTCTGTAATTGCTTATTCGTGGTATGCAAATCGAATTACTGCTGAATTCTTTGATCCCTTGTATGTAGAACAAAAGTAAGTTTTTATTGTTGTACCATCTTTCATTAATGCTATTAAATATGATAGACAAATTGAATAAAGTCAATCAAGTGTACCTTTTTGCACGTTTGGGTACATGCATATTTTCCATGTTAGTTATTTACTTGCAAAATGATTTCCTAACATTACAGATTACAAGTTGTGATAATAAATAGAATCTATTGAAATAGGATTTACAAGAACTTTATATAATGCCCACCATGCAGCATGGTGTCATGGAATGCAGGAATTGATGCAGGTAGTAAATATCTTCCTGAAAAACAAATTGAAGGTTGTTTATGTTGCCTCTGCAGGTATGAATTAGGAGCTGCCTTATTTATTGGCTGGGCTGGATCTTCACTCTCTATATTGGGAGGAGCAATATTTTGTTTTTCTCTATCAGAGCCTACAAAGCCTCCAAGGTAAGGTAAAATGCACTTAATTAAATACTATATTACACAGGGTGGAGAAAATGCAGCACATTAATAATATTAATAATAATCCTTACATTTATCATGTCTTCATCTTTAGGGATTTGATGAACAAATCAAATCCAACAAAGCCACCCACCTGAATATTTTGAATTGTTTAAGTTAAATAAACAGTACTTACACGGTGTTAATTTAGAAAGCTCACGTCACAATAATCCTTATTTCATGTACAAAGGAATACAATCATATTTATTTTCTCAACATGCTATTATCTAACATTAGGACCAAATATTATTTTTTAAAGTATCTTCTGACTTAAAATAAAATACAAATATTTTGTCTGATACCATCTTAAGTTTAATAGTTGTTAAGTTAAGAACTTGAGTAATTGAGGATCTAATATACTGTAGAGAGGAAGGATGGAATGCCAATCATTCTTTAAATAAATGTTAAGAAAACTTTAAGAATGTAATTTGGACAAAGAACCATGGTTATTTTTGTAAATACTTTAAGTAATAATACTAATTATTGTAGGAATTGCATTTGATGCAGCACTTTTCAAGTCTTCTAGACTTCTCAAAGTACTTTACAGAATATACTATAAAGTAAATTGGCTGTAAACAGTTTGGATTAAGTGATATGATTTTTTGAAAGATTATTGTTATAAGTAAAAGCTAAAAAGAAGCTTTCAACTTCCTAGTTCTTCAAGCCACTGTAATGTGGCGAAAAATTATTATTTTAATGCTCAGCTAAGACAGATCCCAGTGTTTAAAGCCAAGAGGAAACATCAGGTATCTATTTAGAAGTTGCTCTATATTAGGAAGTTACTCAACATTTAAACTGCTGTGGATAGCCATGGAAGAATTTACCCTAAAATGTCAAATAAGTAAAGCTATAACAAAGAAGGCATGAGACAAATGAATAGTGATACCTTGATAGGTACAAGTTATAGACAGGACAATTCGCAAGACAAAGGAAACACAGCGTCCTCTAAAAAGGTCAGTGTTTTCAATCCCCATTTCATTTCTGTACAAGAACACAGGATCCTGATTTCTACAAGAAAATAAGCTCCTAATAAATGAATCATTTGAAATAGAATGCTGAGCAATACATTTAATTGGGGGCATTTAGCAATGATTACAGATTAAACAGTGGCATGTGGAGTAAGGAAACTTGCGTAAGGTTGCACCCTGACTGGGAATTGAACCCAGGTCCTGTCCTATTGTGAGGCTTGTGCTCTGACCAATATGCTACATGGTTATTTTACATAAGAATATTTTTCTTTCAGATTGGGTTATGGAACTGCAGCATCAGTCTTTTCCCGGACAAAGGCATACAATAATGTAGGAGAAGTGAGGTCCACAAAGAGCACAGCAATCCCACCAAAACAATTTGATAAGAATGTATACGTTTAAGAAAATGATCACACTCAAACCATATATTATATATACATGTGTAATATATACAGTATATAGATGTGACTGCTTTAATCAAATTCAGTTTGTTAACAAATTGCCTTTGTTCACAGGATATGAATTTTTCATTTATTTCTCTCTGTAATTCCCAAATCAAGGATTACCTCCAACTCCAAGGGCTTCCATTTTCGTGAATAATCTTTCGTGCAGAACCTTGTCAAATGCCTCCTGAATTCCACATAAACAACATCTATGGACAGTCTCTTATCTACCATTTGTAGATGTGTCTATGGTTGTCATTTATATGGACTTTACATGGTTGTTTATATGGACAATACTACTGCATTGGCTATGATTAAAGATTTCAATGTTAAATGAAAAACAAATTTGTTTAAACCTTTGGAAGATTGTTGGCTGTTTATTCAAGGAATGATATTACCTGAGTTAATAGAGAGGCATGAAATGTTTACCAGGTGCATTTAATATCTAGCATAACAATCAATCACACTGTAACAGAAGTTCCAAAATAAATAAAATTACTTTAAGATTTTTTTCTCATGTTATATTTTGCTCTTGTACCTTTTTATGCAAACACCTTTGGAGTTTGCTGTACTTAAAAGTATCAGTTTGGCTCATTTAGTACAGTAGCACTCTTGCCTCTCGGTTATCAGCATCTTGGAACATCCTTCTGACGTGAAAAGCGCTATATAAATGTAATCTCGTTGTATAGTAGGGTCCGTTGATATGGAAATTTTCCGATTTAGATATATCGATGGGCTCATATAGAGATTACCGAAATATCGATATTTTCGGGTTTTTTGTACTGCGCGCGCGTCGCGAGGTGCGCGCGCGTTCGGGGCCTATATCCTCAGGAAGTAAATATCTCTCTCTCTCTGTGTCTCTCACACTCACTCTCCGTGTTTTTCTGTCTGTGTCTCTCTCCTCTCTCACACCACCACCATCTCTCTCTCTCTCTCTATCTCTCTCTCTGTATATTATCACATCCCCCATCTCTCACCCCTGTCTCTCCCCCCCCAGCCCCCGCCGTCTCTCTCCCCCCCACCCCACCCCCCCCCACCGTCTCTCCCCCCCCCCCACCGTCTCTCCCCCCCCCCACCGTCTCTCTCTCCCCCCCCACCCCCCTGCCGTCTCTCTCTCCCCCCCACCCCCCCCACCGTCTCTCTCTTCCCCCCACCCCCCGCCGTCTCTCTCTCCTCCCCCCCACCCCCCCCAGCCGTCTCTCTCCCCTTACATACCTGTATATTGTATTCTGGGACTATGAATACAATATGGCAGCTTTGCACCTCGGTCTGTGCATTGTGTATAGAGATGAGCATATAGATTTTTCGATATATCGATATTTTTAATATGTCTATATCGGCATATCGATATGAAAATTATATCGGGTATATCGATATATCGCTGGACCCTATTGTATAGGTTTGTTGGTTCAAGCCCTGTTTCAGGACTTTCGGTCTAGGCTGACACTCCAGAAATGCTGCTTGTTAGTGGAGACTTTGAACTGAGGTCCCTCCCATCTGCCTGTGGACATTAAAATATGTGAAAAAAGGATGGAAGTTTATCCCTGTGTACTGGCAAATGATCCTTCAAATCAATTGGGCTGTAGAAGTATTGTACAAGTAAACTACTGTAGCTTGTAAAAAAGCATTGAATGAAACACTTCAAATAATCATTATGAAACAAATAATCATTGAATGAAACACACTTTTATTTAGAAAACAAAATATTCTACAAAGAATAATCAAAATTTAATGAATGAACAATGTGGAAAACTAACATGTGATTTTTGAAACATAAACCTCAGAATATAATTATGGAATTAAAGTAATGCTTACTAAACAATGTGTTAGGCACAATTTGACTTGTGGAGAGGAAGAGAAACAATGCAATACAATTAAGCTTTAAAACATGAACACTTCTATGACAAACATTCAGTGTTCATGTTCAAGCGCTCTGAGATGCCGTCCGGCGTGTAGGGCGCTATAAAAATCAAAGTTGTTGTTATTATTGCTTATTCTTGAAATCTACAGAAAAACTGTAAAGGTGTACTGCCTTTTCTAAAACTAAAAGCTGAAAAACTGGGAACAGAAAAACAACAGTTTTTCTGTTAAGAACTTATTAAGAACTTTAACAACAGGTTAAGAACTTATTTTAAGCTACTGTTATAGCTGTGAACTACATCCTGTGACAGTGACTTCAGCTTCATACAGTGACTTTTACAGTTGCTTTTGGTCATAAATGACAATATCAGATCCTGTCATTAGAAAGGGAAAAGGAATCAAATGTTAGGTGCATTATAGCATCAGTAGTTGCTACAGAGTTTTATATAGAGTTCCATTTCTGAAACGAGGTCTTTCTAGTTTAAAGTAGAAAGCCTTCACAATGTGGTTGTTATGATCCATAAAATCTCAACTATTTCTATCGTGAAGCTCGATAGTGGGTTTCATTGCATTATTGGCGCACACAGCCAGCTTGCAACCTGCAATGCTTTCTGTGCATTGTACTGTATATTGCTTCATATGTGCAAGAAGCAACTACTGATATAGATATTCTTCCATAACGCGTCGTCATCATCTGTGATCCAGCAACCTGGCAATTGGCCATTTTTGTGGGTGAGAAACTAGCGAGCACCAGAAATGGGATGCAGTAATAATAATGCTTGCATTTGATTTAGCGTCTTAATACATCTTTGAGACTTCTCAATGTGCTTCACAGAATATACTGTAAAGTGTAGTGACTGTAGTGACTGTAGTTTTTGTGGGCAAACCACAGCAGCCAATTGCCCACAGCAGTTTCCCACAAACGGCATATAATTTGTGGGGTCTATCTGTCTTTCAGCAAAACTTACAGCTAACATGGTGAAAATAAATGAGGTGGGTGATCTTTTTAAAAGGACAGTGAAAATTTAGTTTTTGTCTTTGAACTGTTAACATGAGCATAACTATTTACTCGCACCTCCCAGCAAATCAGGACACTTTCTGGACTGACCCTAGTTGTACTTCTGATTACAACAACAACAACTTCGATTTATATAGCGTCCTCCACGCCGGACGGCGTCTCAGTGCGCTTCATAGTAGCGGATCCCAGGACCGAGCCAGGGGCAGGGGCAGGAAGGTGACCAAAAGCTCGGTCGAAGAAAAAGGTCTTTAACTGTGACCTGAAACAGGGAAGAGAGGGGGTGAGGCGAAGCGAGTGAGGAAGGGAATTCCAGAGCCTCGGGGCGTAGTGGCTAAAGGCACGGCCGCCGAGGGTGGAGCGGAGGACTCGGGGGACATGAAGGAGACCAGACCCAGAGGAGCGAAGGCAGCGGGTGCTGGGTTGGGGGGAGAGGAGATCAGAGGGATAGGAGGGTGCAGAGGAGTGGAGGTATTTGAAAACAAGGGTGAGGATCTTGAAGTCGATCCTCTCTGGGATAGGGAGCCAGTGAAGTCTGGCAAGGACTGGGGTAATGGGGGAGCGAAGCTTAGAGCGGGTGAGTATGCGGGCCGGCAGAGTTTTGGATAAGCTGGATTTTGTGGATTGTGGTGGAGGGGAGACCGGCGAGGAGGGCGTTGCAATAGTCCAGCCGAGAGGTGACGAAGGCGTGGACCAAGGTATCGGCGGCTTATTAGTGTATAATCATTGTAGACCTACGCTGTAAGTGATTCTATGCTCATACAGGATTGCTCTGTAGTAAGGGTTATAGGGTTTGTTTTTAAATGAGGATATTGAAGAGAGTTTAGCAAGCAAGGAATATTTACTAACACGATAAGCTTTTTGTACACATATATGATGGTACTTCTGTTTTCCAGCACTTAGGAAAGAGACAGTCAAGTGATCAAAGGAAACTATTCTTGCAAGAAATCTTGCAACTTGTAAATGCCCACTACTTATGGTCGCTTAATTTCTCTGACCTGTGTTTTATGTATTACTTAATGCTATCGTAAAATTTGGATGTTACATTATTTTCTAATAATAGGAATCTTTATGAACATACAATTACATAGTACAGTATAATCCATCACCTAAGCAGGTCATTCAGCCCAACAGTCCAGCTCCATGGGACGTCTTCCTGACCTAACGGTACTACTGTATATAAATGCAATTTGTTGTTGCCTATGTTTATAGTCCATGTGAGCATCCACACTGCCGAAACTCCTCTTCCATACCTTTCTATTCCTATCTCCCTGATGTATGTAACAAGTTTCTTATTTCATTAAAATCCAAGGAAACAAATTCATACTAGTGTGCATTTCCTAGTGTTAGCGCCTTGGGACATCCTCCTGATGTGAAAGGCGCTCTATAAATGTATTGTTACGTGTTGTTAATTTTGTTGTTGTTATTCAATTGATAACTTAAACCTAGATTAAATAAGCCTCTTCAGCAGGGAAAGCTTCTTAAAAAAATACATAAGGACACTAACCTCAATTTGGGACCTTGTGATGATCCAATCAAGGTATCATTTTTTGATAGCAGTCATGGTATCTTTCCCACTCTTTACTGTTAGATGTTTGTCCTCTTCCAAAAGAGAAGAGACATCCCAGACGTCATCATCATCAAAATCCAAATTATTTACCAGTTCCGTGGGCTGTAAACAGATTTTAGTTTAACATTCAAGACAACTATTATATAATCCAAAGAACAAGTTTACAATATAACTCCTCTACAAACTGATGCCACTGTGTACCAAAGCAGATATAATAATATTAATAATAATGGATTGGTAACTAGTTGGGCTAAAGGGTTGGAAGCAGAGAATATCATTTGGGGGACACAGGTTGAAATGATTGCACCTGAAGATCCTTCTCTTTGGTCGTGTTTACAGTCACCTTCCCCCTCCCCCTGGCTCAGCCTCGGGCTCCGCGATTAATAATAATGGATTGGAAACTAGCTGCTAAAGGGTTGGAAGCAGAGGATATCATTTGGGGGACACAGGTTGAAATGATTGCACCCGAAGATCCTTCTCTTCGGTCATGTTTACAGTCACCTTCCCCTTCCACTTGGCTCAGCCTCGGGCTCCGCGATTGTAAAGGGCTCTGAGATGCCACCCCTAAGATGGCACTGTATAAACGCAAGTTGTTGTTGTTGTTGTAGAGGTATTGAGTGTGGTATTCAATTTTGTCCCTTGTAAATATGTTTAACTTGAATTCAGAGACAACAACAACAACAAAATTACATTTCTAGAGCGCCTTTCATGTCGGGAGGACGTCCCAAGGCGCTGAACTGTCAGGTCAGAGACAGTGCAACAGAGTGGCTCTAGCATTAAGGCATAAGTAGTCATTCTGAGACTTTCATAAGTGTAGGGTTGGCAGCCATTTTGCTAATTACCAGCTACATCCCATTAAGTTTTTACTTACGTTTTTCTTAATAAATAGGACCAAAGAGTTCAGTGGAATGATTACTATATATGCATTCAATGCTTGGTAGGGTCTAGCATGAAAGGCCCTATACGAATGTAAATTTGTTGTTGTAGAGTTGTCCAACTGAAAATGATCAAGTAATTTTGAATCTTAACTGATTCAAAAGCTATATTGCTCATACTGAAGACAAGTTGGCTTCATAATGTAGGTCCTTGAGAAGCTTACAAATTTCTTCCTGAGAAATGCAATTCCTCCTTTGGTTCCAATAGAAAACTCAGGTTAAAAAGAAGATGGAACTATTCAGAGATGGAAGCATTCATCATGATGCTTTAAATAATTTAGACATTGCTACCAGACTAATATTTTGTAAACTATATTTGAACATACCTTCATGTTCCAAGACACTTCTTTTTGTTTCAGCTTTTGAGATGAAGAATCAGCTGGCTCATTCATACAAATCCCAGATTCTTTTCCAGCACTTCCAGTGGAGCCCCCTGTAACAAAAGGAATAAAAAATAAAGCAATTGGAAAATATATTTAAAAACAATGAGATTCTCAAAGCATTTTGCAATATCAGTGTATATATCAGTACTGTATATCAATATCAGTGTATACCTGAAGCGCTCCAAGTTGCTCACCCACAAGAAGGGTGCTATATAAATGCAAGTTGTTGTTATATTTGTATTTTAAATCATTTGCAATTCTAGATGATTTTGAAATGCTTCAAGCTCACTTGCAAAGTTTAACCCTTTGGTAAATTATTTTAATATACCCCTCAGATTGTCAGCAGATGGAGTGCAGTATTTAGATGTAGGGCTTGCCACAGACTTTAAATTGGTGCCCAATCTATCCTCGCCAGCCGTGATAGAAGTTTGTGGATACAAGCCTCACATTGAGACTTTAGACTAGAGTGACACCCCAATAGAATGGTGAGAGAGTGGTATATTTTGGATGTGCTGTCTTTCAAATGAGATATTAAACCAAAGTAACATCTGCCTGTTCAGGTGGATTTTGTCGATCCTACAGCACTATTCGAAATTGGAAAAAATAGAAGGAAGTTTTTACTAGTCCCTGACATATAAAAAATACTATTTGGTTACTCATTCCACGACTGTTTGTGTGACACTGTTGTGCGCAACTGGCTGCTGTGTTTTGCCCACAAATACACAGTCAATTCACTTTACAGTATATTCTATGAAGCGTTTTGGGATGTTTAGAAGATTTGAAAAGTACAACAGTATATCAAATGCAAGGATTATTATTAGATATTGCCACCCAAATAAGATTGAGCATTCACCTGATGACTTTACTAAATCCTGTGAAGCACTCTTAGATGTCCTCCCAATGTGCAAACCCTTTATCAAATGCAACCAAAATGTCCTTTATGAAGTGACAAAATGCTCATTCCCTTACCATGATGGTAATCGCCACTAACTATCAGGCTTGGAAGCTAGGAAATAACTTGAGAAGGGGATAGGTGCTTGAAGGAATAGAGTTCTATAACAGTTCAGATTGCAGAGGGAGTTTAGAGTCGAAGGCTATATTTTCTATATCTATTGTAGACATTATAATTAATGTTTTGACTATTGGGGGTCCAAATAAAGTGCTTTACTACATATTATAACAGCTTTGTTAAGTATTGGTGATGTTACTGCATTCCATTTCAAAATGTGTGTCAGCCGGCGCAGTGGAGGCACTTTCATATTCAAGTCAGAAGGTGGTGGTTTAAGTCTTGGATTTGAAATCACATTGTCTCAGCTGATACTCCAATACAATGCTGGTGTTGCATTGTTGGAGATGCCATCCTTCAGATGAAATGCTAAACCGAGGACTCAACTGCCTAATCAGGAGTAATGTTAAAGATCCCATTGCATCAAAAAGCGATGTCCACGTTTCAGCCACAATATACTTTACAGTATATACTGTGAAGCGCTTTGACACATGATAGTTGCTATATTTTAAGCACTGATAAGCTAACTGCATGGAGGGCGCAAGTTGTTATATATCAAATGCAAGTATATTATGTGGAAATGTGGACCATTTTATGGTTTGGTCACATGCAAGAATTTACTACTCAGAAATATAAGATACGCCTAAAATAATAATGCTTTCTTATCCTCTCGCAACTGTCATTTGCTTGAATACTTCACAAGGAAATTCACAATGGCAGCAGTCAGTTCATTCTGAGCTAGGTTCGAGCACCACCATTGCTGCAATGAGGTATATATAGGTTATTGTAGTCTTCAGATTGGAAATAGTATCAATGCTGCAGTTGTACCTACAATTTCACCAATGATATTATTTCTAATCTGAATGATAATAAATATATATTAACAAGTATGTACATTCAATTATTGAATGCCTAGAATATTAGCAGTGAATACAAGTTGCCCATGGCTTGCAAAAGAATGGACTATCAATCAGTATCTCTGGAGTATAAATCATCTATTAGTTCCCAAAGGTTGTGAAGCCAAACTGATAATGAATGTTAGTTCTACAGATAACCCCAATGTTGAAATCATCTATAGTCTGCAGCTACCCCTAAGTATCAGATCATCCTGAGCAAGTCTTTCCATCTCTCAAGGGATGAGTAAAGTAAAAGACTAATTAAGCAATTCCATGATAGCTCACCATAGCTATTACAGTAGAGTTTTCCACCCTCTTCATACTGTAATTTTCACAGAAATGACAGACTGTAGGCAAATTTGACTTGATTTAATCTTGCCAATCAAGAATTAAATAAATTCATTGGTATTGAAATGATGCACTTCTCTCCAGAATTGCTCCATTTCTGTGGTACCATATGGACAACGACTAATATACTCATGGCAGGCAAAACTTGACATGTTTCAGATGCTGTCTGAAGTTGTTGTTAATAAATAAATAGTAGACTCCATGACTCAAACAAACATTTAAGCATATACCATAATCCCCCAAATCCTGAATGTTAGCTATTCCATTGCAAACAATAATTGACAGATGCAATAACAATTTGCACATATAAAGATGCAGCTAGTCAACTTAGCTCTAGAACCCATAATTTCTACTTGTAAGATGGTTACACTTTCAAAAATATTCTACAAGAATCTAATTTCAAACATACGAATCAATCAAGTTCACATATACAATACTGTATTGTGTAAATTATTTTCAAATGTGAATTCTGTACTGCAAATATTACACCTCGGTAAAGGCTTGCCTTTATTTTTGCAAAGTGGAACCTGTTGCTTAGGCGGGCATGGAACCACTTCCATCAGTTCACAAACTTCAGATGATTCGCTACTTTCACTTGTTGTTGTGTCTGAAGTTGAGCTGCTCAAAGATGGTTTGGACAATTCTTCTTCAGAATCATCTGAACTGGTTGTGCTGCTGCATTGGGGAGAACAAAAATAAGCAATCATGGTTGTAAATTGCATCACCAGAACACAATTCAAGCAACACAAGTATTCCTTCGAATATTACTTTCTTGAAATACTAACTTTGTGTTCCACTATATAGAGCAGCATCAACAATAACAAAAACATGTCAGGAGGACGTCCCAAGACTCTGGACAGTCAGGGATTTGGACCCTGACTACACATCAATTTAAAAGAAACTAATATTAATCAAATTAATAATCAGGCTGAATATCCAAAGTATCCTAGAAAATCTGATTAAAACTGAATCAAATTCAAGCATTTAAAAGCCTGAAGTCTTTTGGAATAATACCTTAGTGTAGATGTTGATGGCTTACTACAAGCTACAATTTTCCGAATGGAACAGGTAGGCTGCTGTGATTCAACGCTCTCCACAATACCTGGAGATTTTTTCTTACATACTCTCTTGTATGCTTTATTACCTATGGATATTAACACAAATACTGCGATATCTTTGATGTACAGTGTTAAATCAAAATCCTATATTATTTGATTCTCTAAAGAAAATATTTTCATCTCAAGGAAAACAATTATATTTTCTGCATTTACCTGCTAATTTTCTCTTCAAAAACATCTTACATAAGACAAAATTGAAGTAAGCACACAACAAGAAATAAAGGTTCAGAAAGAAAGAACAGAGGAAAGGACAGAGAAAAAGTTTTAATATGTACAGTATTTTAAAATAGAATACAGTATTTATTTATTGCAGTAATACTGCTACACCTAACCTCTGAGTAAGTAATATTATTGCAAAATTTGTGCTAGTCTCAGCATCATGGTACATGAGCTGCAATCCTACAAATAAAAATATATGACTGGCCCAGGGAGCAAAGAAAATCCCTTCAGATCTTAATGCTGCAGAAGTTTAAATGCTTATGTCTAAAATAGCTGTAATGTACAAGAGAAGTTCTTCAAATGAACTGTTAGAGTGCGAAGGTGGAAGGTACTTACAATAAAGATCAACAAAATAAGAGCAGAAGAACTATATCATTGAAAACTACAGTAATATCATGGGAAAAATAGCAGAATGTCATAAAGGAGATACACAAAGTATTCGGTCAATTAACTTTACAGTATTTTCTGTGAAGCGTTTTTTTTACTGGAAATCTCTATACAATATATGCTCATCTGGCAAAATCTAGATTTCACATTTTAGAAATGGGAAATTCCATTTTAAATACGATGCAATAATAATAATAGTCCTTCCATATAAACATTTACTATGTTTGTCAGACCCTAAACTGCACTATATGTTGATCAAAGTATCAACAGCAAAATTTGTGAAAAAAAAAGAAACTACAAGAAACAATATGCTGTACTTTTAAAATAAAATCATCATAATTTTGTGCAATTAAATAACTCAATTTGTAACAACTTAAAATGTTTACATTTCTTAGTAATGAGATTGGTATATGAACCCTACCTGTGGTTGGTGGTTTACTACAAGTCTTAATTATCTTAGCAGTTGTGCAAGATTGTCGTTGGAGCATCCTATTTTGGACCTCATGAGCCAAATTTTCTCTAAAGAGATAAAAGTTTGGTATTGTTTTGGATTTATCTTCTCTTTTGGAGTCAACAGTTTGAAGAATTCTTGACAGTCGTCCTCCAGAGATACCTTGAACATCCTAGGAAATTAATGTATCTCATATTATCATTTGACCTAAATGCATATCTATTTTCCTTTCTATTAATTTGAAATGTAAGTTTTATTATGATACAGTAGTTTGTTTAATGCCCTTGCTGTCCCAAAGGCACTGGCAAGCTGAGGTGGCACTCTATAGGTGCCAGCTGCTCTCCACAACGCACGAGTTGCCCATTGAGTTGCCCGGCATATGTGAAAAATTGTTTTACAACAACAACAAAATTACATTTATAGAGCACCCTTCACCTTCGGAGGATGTCCCAAGATGCTAAACAGTCAGGTCGGGACCTGAGCAAGGGAAAGGGTAGTGGGGAAGGGAGGGAGAGAGTTGAGAGGGGAGGGGAGGGAGAGAGTTGGGAGAAGGCATGATCAAAAGGAGGGTCTTGAGACCGGCCTTGAAGGAGGCAAGGCGAAGCAACTGTGGGATGGAGTTCCAGAGTGTGGGTCAGAAAGGCTGAAAGCTTGTCCACTGATGGTAGAGCGGGTTAGGAAGCGGACATGGAGCAGACTGGAGTCCGCTGAACGGAGTGGGTGGGCAGGTTCATAGTGAGTCAGCAGGTCAGAGAGATAGGAGGGGGTAAGGCTGTGAATGGCCTTGAAAGTGAGGACAAAGAAATTGAATTTGATCCTAGGGAGGATGGGGAGCCACGGGCGAAGGTAGGAGTGATGTGGTCGCAGAGCTCGGTACGAGAGAGGACACAAGCTGCAGAATTCTGGATGATCTGCAGCTTGTGAAGGGAAGAGCCGGGTAGGACAATGAGGAGGGAGTTTCCATAGTCAAGCCTTGATGTGATGAATGCGTGGGCAAGGGTTTCAGCAGCCTGAGGAGTTAGGCAGTGGCGGAGTCTGGCAACGTTATGGAGATGGTGGAAGGCAGTGCTCGTCATGGTTCGGATGTGGGGAAGAAAGCACAGTTCAGGGTCAAGCAATACTCGCAGGTTCTAGATAGGTGCAGCTGTGAATGCTGATGCTGCCAACGCCTGAAGTCGGAGGCGTTGATCCGAGCCAATTAGGGGGCCACAGCCTTACGGACGTTTAGTTGGAGGATGTTGTCCCTTGTCCAGGACCCAATGTCGGACAGTCACCCAATCAGAACGCCAGTAGTCCTGGAGTCGAGGGTGGAAGCGGAAAGGTAAAGTTGGGTGTCATCCACACACATGTAGAAATTTACCTCATGTTTGCGGATGATGTCACCGAGGGGGAGCATGGAGAGGGTGAAGAGGAGGTGGCCAAGGACAGAGCCCTGGGGAACGCCGCATGAGACTGTGCAGGGGCTGGAGGAAAAGCCGTTGAAGGAGACAAAGTGAAGGCGGTGTGAGAGGTACAACCGGAACCAATTAAGGACAGAGCCTTGAAGGTTGAGGTGGGAGTAGAAGTGGTGGCAGGGCAACAAGGGGAGAATTTAGGGGTAGCAACAACAAGACACAGGCAAATGTTTTAAGAATGGGGTAAAGAGCAAGAACAATAACAACAAAATTACATCTGTATAGTCCCTTTTAAGTTGAGAGGTTTTCTCAAGGCGCTGGACAGTCAGTGTTTTGGACCTGCGCCGAGGTCAGGGACGGGGAGAGTGGAGGGAAAAGTGGGGGTGACCAATGGCATGCTTGAAGAGGAGGATATTGAGGTGAGAATTGAAGGAGGCTCGGGAAGCTGCGAGGTGGAGGGATTGTGCGATGGAATTCCGAAGGTAGGGGGCAAAGTAGTTGAAGGCCCGTGAAGGTGAGGCAAGGGAGTTGGGGGTCGTAGAACAGCCAGAACCCGCTGAGCGGAGGGAGCAGACAGATTGGCAGGGGGTTAAGAGGTCGCAGAAGTAGGGTGGATAAAGACCATGGAGGGCTTTAAAGGTCAGGAACCAGGTCTGGAATTGAATCCTCAGAGTAATGAGATGCAAGTGGAGTTGGGCGAGAATGGGGATGATAAGGTCACGGAGCTTGGTGTGGGAGAAGACATGGGCTGCAGAGTTCTGGAGGATCTGCAGTCTATGGAGGGAGGAGTTGGGGAGGCCGACAAACAGGGCCTTGGCATAGTCGAGCCTGGACGTGATGAAGATATGAATGACAGTTTCAGTGACCTGAAAGTGAGGGAGGAATCGGGCAATGTTGCAAGATGAGAGAAGGCAGATTACGTCATGGCATGAATGTGGAGGAAAAAAGTCAGTTAAGGATTAAACAAGACACCTAGGTTCCTGACTGCCTTGGTGAGGAGGAGTGTGCAACCATGGAGGTTGGTGCTAAGCCAATCAAGAGGGCCTTGGTATTGTTGACATTCAACTGTAGAAAGTTAGCTCTTAGGTGATGATCTTGTCAAACAGCTGGGTTACTGGGAATCAGTAGAGCCAATTGAGAATGGGTGTGTGGAGCCTGGCATTGAAAAGAACTTTGGGTACAGTGAAGACTATAGAGTGTGAATCTAGGAAGAGCAGTTAGTCTGTGGAAGAAATCTAGCCTTGAAATTACAAAAGCATGAATGACAGTTTGACTACAGAGAAGTGAGACAAGGGGTCCAAGTAGGTTTTTGTGACCTAGCTATAAAGACTTACTGGCTTAATCCCTAGGGTTTCTAACTTTTCTTCCAAACTTAGCTCTAAGATTTTACGCAGTTCTTTGCTTATAGATGGATTTTGCTTCAACACATTTTTAAGGTTTGTCTTGCACCTTGACAATTCCGTCAGTTCTTTCATCTCTGAAAAGAAAATATTTGTAGGATTATTTTACTAAAGTTTGGTTACAATTTGTCAAAAACAAATATTTTGTTTTCCTTAATTTGACTATTTTAATTTTCTTCTAAAAGGATCAGAATAATACATAATAAAGTTAATGTGAAGAGATGTTTAGCTATATAATGTAATGGGAACTTTTCATAGAATAAGAATAGAATAAGGGAAGGGAGGTTATGATGCATTGCTTTGATGCAAGTGAAAGGTGTCCTTTAAAATTATAACACTTAATTGATCAAAAGCCTACTTTAAATAAATTTGCTCCAATCTGGCTTGGATAGAAACAAACTACAATATTAAGAACCATTAACAAAAACAAGTTATCAACTTAATTTATGCTCATAATTGTTCTAAGTTAAGTACTGCACACTATCATGTAATGCAAACATAAAATATTAAATGTCAATACATTCTTAGCATGAGAAATGAATTCAAACAGAACTAGTTAATTACCTATTATGCAAATTGGTTATTAAACAATGACGGAAATTCAGAAACAGACATTGAAGAAACAAAAAATAAATGAAATAAGAATTGTATTTACATATTTGAAAAGTTGGTTATCACTTACACAAGTATCTGATTGCATTAGATTTTATGTATAAAGAATATAGTGAAATCATATTTTCCTGCCTTTGTTCAATTTAAGAATTGTGCATTATAATCCATTCTATTCTCAGTGATATGTAATTGTATGGAAATTGCTTCTACAAAAGTATCAACCTCAAAGTTAAACATACTTTGTACAATTATACTGTAATATTAATGTGGCTTGGGACATCCTCCCTACGTGAAAGGTGCTCTATAAATGTAATTTTGTTGTGTTATTGTTGTTGGATGCAACTTCTTCTTAGAAGAGGAAGGCAGCAGTTAATGGTTATAATTTCTGTAGGCCATAGATTTTCTATCACATCATCAATATACAACTGCAACAGTTCCTAATCTGACTATTAATACACTTTTTTCTTTTGACTTAATTTTTTTTTACCTTCATCTTCACAAAGCTCCTGTATAGATTCCAATGTTGACACAGCCTGCTCTAAAGTTCAACCAAGCAGCCAACAATGACGAAAGGGTGAAAGGCACCACGAAAAGGGAAATGTAATAAAAACATTATTATTAGAAATCTATGCCACATAAATAAGTATTGCTTTCTGGTCTTATGGCATTTGCAATTATCATAAGAATGTACTATTATAAATGTATTTATATATACAGTAGTTGTATTTAATTGTTTCATTTAAAGGAATTATTCTGTTAGACTATTTTGAGACCTGCCTGTTTTTAATAAATTCTTATCAGTTAGATTTGATCTTAACAGATCGTCCAGATGTATAGAATTAGTAGATGAATACTCATCACTAAACACCATTCAACACGATTACAAAAATCTTGATATTAAAAGGCTTCTGTTTCATTTGGAATTGCACAAGTCTTCAGATGAAAACTAACAATAAAGAAACCCCTCAGGACTCAGAAATAAAATGCTACCCATAAGATGAAACTGACGACATGAACTGGGACTTAAATAGCAGGCTGCCAAATATAACAAATTGAACAAACTAAATTAAAAGCTAGTGTTGAATGTCATTGATTGGCAGATCAGAAATGGAATCATTGAAAAGAAAAAGAGTCCCATTCAAATTAGGCAAGTCAGGGAATCGATATTTCAAATTAGTAAAATACTTAGTACCATTTGTATGTTGCTATGCTTAAAATAGAGTCAAACCTGTTAAATAAACCACCTCTATTCAATGACAACCCTCTGTCAACAACCATTCTGGAACAATCCCAACTGATTTTCCATAATAAAATAATACCTCTATTCAGCAGCTACCTCTCTTACACAAGCGGACATTTTTTGTAGCCCTTTTCGATCTGTGGCCAGTTCTAAGTGAATTTAAGTGTACTTACCAGTAATGCATTATCAATTTCCAAGGGCTTGAATGTAAGACTCCTAGAGCATTACCCTGCTTATGATATCATGCTCAGTAGCCAACATGGTGCCCACAGCTTCTTGCCTCACAAGTGAAGCGCTATGAGATGCCGTTCGGTGTGGAGGGTGCTTTATAAATCAATTTTGTTGTTGTTGAGGTGGCATCAGTAAATGCTCTCACTGCCAGTCTATAGGCAGCCCTGTGGTAATTTTTAGTGTACAGCAATTAAAAAAAAATTAGGGCCCAATCAGTTAACCAAAAAACTATTTGTCAGCGCATCCTTACATAAAGGCCACTTTGGTCTGGTCCCCTGACTGCTTTCTGAAAACAGGTTTGACCGTATTTATTTGTTTTCTGACTATTTGAATAACTATTAATAAGAGGAATGTACCAACAGCTATAATCAGACAATTATTAACTTTAACTACTAAGTAAGCCAGTTGAACTATGCAAGTGACATTTTCCCTTCATCTGAATAAGGCAGGTAAAATTTGCATCAACACAGTATGGATAGTTATGAAATGACAAATCAAACTTTTTAAAATAAACTGATCAGCAAAAATTCAAAACAAAATTAAATGCAATACAAGGGCAAAGACTTAATGACTACACATTTCATCCTCAATTAACATTTATTCATTAAACACAAAATGATTAGAATACTCAAATGTGGCTCAAATATATTAACTGTAAAAGAACTAAAGTTGATGAACCAATTTAAACATTAAAGTTATTTTAACTTTTACTTACCTTTTGTTAAGGATTTTTGTTGTGGAAGATTTGAAATAATCGCTGTAACGTATGGATGAAATAATTAAGAAATATGTTCTGTTTTTGTTTCTAAATATGTTGCTTAGTCAAATAAAAACATCAAGAAAAAACGTTTTGCTGATAAATGACTATGCTACTTTTTTCGTTCCAAAATATCATTGTTGAATTCCTACTTGATTTATGATGTGTTCTGAAAGGTTCTCTTCATTTTGTAAGGATAGACAAAAATTCCTTTATAAGTGTACCAGTCATTCTTAACAATTCTAAAATTCTTCTTCAGAAGCATCTAATATAAACATAAGGACATACTGAAACCTAGCAAAATAAATGGCCATTTGATCCATCACAATCCATCTGCTCCTTCCACACACAACATAATTCCAGATCTGCCATTAACTTTATCGTAACAAAAACAACTTGCATTTATATAGCACCCTTCATGCCGGGTGGCACCTCAGAGCCCTTAATCCCATGTATTCAATGCACTGACTAAAAAAATATTTCAGACCTCAAACCTCTCTTGATAATTTAAAGCCCTGCATTTGATAATCATTCTTCTGGTCCTTCTAATTTACCTATACATGGGAATTTTATTGCATCTGGAATTAAATACACACTCTCTCCCTGAAGAGACCACATCTGCTTATTTTCAGAATGTATGAGGCACAGATTGGCAATAGAGGTAAACCTGCCATGGCTTGAGTGTGTGTTGGGGCACTGGTAACCAGCTAAAACTGCACAGCTTGTCAAAAAAACAACATATGCCCAGCTGTCCTGTCACAAACAATAAGCTCTCTATCTGTGGCCAGGGCTCCTTCAGCCTCCTCAGTGGAAGCTGTTATATTAATGCAAGGTATTGGACTGAACTTGAAATGTTTAAAAACAGGTTTATTTTATTTTTCCCTCTAATGTTCATATCATGTCTTGATCATAGATTGAAGAGTACAACTACATAAAGGAAAATACCATTTGGTTCAAATACATGAAACTTCTACTTGTGAAAAAATCTGAATTGAAGTAAAATGAAAGGTAGCTTTCTGTCATTTCACATCTACAAAAATAACATTATAATGCATTTCACATATAAAACTTTTGTTTACAAATATAAGTTAACACTGTAGTATATAAATTGTAGCTCTGCTTACATGAAAGCTCCAATGTTTTCTTTGGTGGCCTTATGGCACATGTTTGTACCTGAAAACAAAAGCATTTCTGTGAATGAAATCAGTTGCATATTTAATTATGTTGGGGAAAAATATTCCTTTGCACTGCAGCAACTTTATTCATGTTTGCTTATAAAATGAACCTTCGCCTTACAAGTGGGAGACCTGGGATCATTTCCAGGCAGGGCAAAACTTCGGCAAGTTTCCTTACTCCACATACCTAATACTAATCCCTCATAAAAGCAATAATAAATTGGTCATTTCAATCCATGACTGTTTGTGAGAGTCTGTTGTGCGCAATTAGTTGCCACGTTTCACCCACATATATACAGTCAATTCACTTTACAGTATATTCTGTGAAGCGCTTTGAGATGACTAGAAGCCGTGAAAAGCGCGATATCAAATGCAACGATTATTATTTATTATTAATATTCATTCTACCACCTTCTCGTTATTTTATCAAGTCGTTTCTTATACGAGTTTAATGCCCTGGTCCCAATCTTGGTAACCTATTCCAACTATGAATGAACTTCCATGTAATGAAGCACTGTGCGCCCATCTTAAAATTGTTCTTCATTAACCTAAGCGGTGCTCTCTCATCATATATGTTGCCTTACATACAGAAATATCAGAATTTATCCAATGGGAAGCTGAGCTTCAGTCTGCAATGAGTAGGAGATACTGAAGAATATCCAATATTCCTTACTCTCATGAAGTATGTTTATGAAGAAAATAACTTTCCAACTGACACCCACAAAAACAATTATGGAAATTTTATTTGCACAATAAAGACCCTTAAATTCTTGGAATTAAATATCCACTTCAAATGAAGAACAAACAGCAACATTGGTTAATTCAACATTTGGGCAATAGTCTTAGTCTTATTATTTGTACCCTATGCAGAGAGGACTTCCAGCATAGCTTAAAAATCCTCAACTGACCATGCATATAGTGATATGTATCGTATGTTAATACTTAGCCTGAATGGTCTGACCTCTCCGTGGTTAGTTATTCGTTGATGTTGATCGTACAGCTTTTGGCCTAGCTCCTTAATTTTTTTCTTGTAGTAGCAGGTGCTTGCCTTCTGTTTTTTGTTGATGGATGACATTAATGTTGCTAGTTCAAGTTGGAGCTGCAAACCAAATGCGAATAAAGCATTAAATAGATAATTGCAATTTGTTGCTATCCTTTCCTGAATACACCAAATCATACTGGGGTATAGTTCAACAATCTTGGAAACCCGAGTTTTAAAACTTCATTTACTGGCTGAGACAATGGTGTGATCAAGCATTGTTCCATCACACGTAATCTAGATTGCATTTTTTTTTGGTCAGCCGGGTGCTTGATACAAAACCAAACAGATTACATCCCGCCTATACATAGAAATTCCAGAGACAGTTATTGGATGGACTGTGGACTGTCTCCCTGGAGAGATGCATCTGCTTATCTAATTCTGGAGAGTATTAGGTGCACATTTGGATTGGCACTTGACAACCTACCCCAGAGTGTGTGTGTTGTGGTGTACTCCGGAGTCAAACTAGCTAAAAATGCATAGCTTGCCATTAAAAGCACTGTCTGGCAAGCTTTCCCACTGCTTTTCCAGCTAGGACCAGCCTACCCCAGGTTTAGGGCATTGTCTTACAGGGTAAACAGGAAGTGGGTGGGGAGAGTGGGCCCTGCCTCCAGTGACTGATCTGCCTTTCCAGATCTTGCTGATGAGTCAGGCTGGCTTTCATTCAGCAGTTCCCTGAAATACTGCAGACCTTCCTGGCTCAGGAATGGTTCGCTGAGATCCCCACAGATCAATTATATCACCACTCAATATCTGTGTTTTTTTACATCAAGGAGCAATTAAATGAGGAAATCCTGGCTGATCCTTCTGAGGCAGGTTGAAGCCAGGTTTAGCATCTTTGTGGAGTTCACCTGCTCAGCGATAAAAAAAATAAAATCTGGAGCCTTCCTGATTAGTCTCATACTGCAAAGAGGTATTATCAACTGAGCCATCTATGTGTAATAAGCATAATACAGTATTATCTTTGAAAGTGCATCTCATCACATTATCAAGATACCTCAAAGCACTTCACAGGATATTACAGCGCCGTGTACTGAACTGTATATCTATAGGTGAACATAGCTGCCAATTTGTACATAGCAATATAACACAAATGGGTCATGATAAATGACTAATTTTATTTGGTGATTGTTGTCCAGAACACCAGAAAAAGCTCTCTTCCTAGGCATGTTCCCTAAACATGTTTCTAAATTCTACTGAAAACAAACTTCAAATAATTATTCATTTTCTTTTTACAATATATGCATTTTCAATATTAGTCCTAATTTGTCTTCCACAAATAGAATATCATACAATTAAACTAAATTCATTATTGTCCCATTGGGGAAGGATTGAAAGCAACAAAAAAACATGAGCACAATATTTTTATATGACATACTCACTAAAAGTTAGCTGGCAAGTAACTTTTCAAACCAAGGAAAACCCAATAACTGATAAGTCTACTCTTTATAAACAAATATTGGTGGATTGATAATAGTAATCATAATATTAATAATCCTTGCATTTGATGTAGTGCTTTGATGATCGATTATCAATCACTCCATTCAAACCATAGTTTATAAAAATCTCAAAATGTATAGAAGGGATTAATTTTTGTCATAGGTACCAAAATGTAAAGTCTTTCCAAACCCCAGTTGTGTTTGGACGTCTTTCCGATGTGAAAGGTGCTACATACAAGTGTAATTTGTTGTTGTTGTAAAGATTTCTGGAAGACTGGCTGACTAATTTGAACTTCTGAGGGATACATTTTAGCAGCCAGTTAAGTAGCAAAAGAAATTGTGCAATTATTTTAGTGCTGGTTTAGTAGCACAAACAATCTGTGGGTATTGAGTATGTACAGGTCTGCAGAACATATGAAGTAACTATGTGAATAATAAATGAAATGAATATGTAACTAAACAAAAACAAAAGGCATTTTCTGGATTCTTTGTCAGGAAAAATAATGATACCTTTCATAGATTACTAGAGCACAGCAACAACACTTTCTCCTGATGTGAAAAGAGCTATATAACTGTAAAATGGTTGTTATATTATCTCTATGTTAATATGAATATTTCAGATATCAAAAAGAAAAACTAATACCGTTTGCTTCTCACTGTCATGTTTTTCATGGATATTTTGTATTTCTGAAGTCCATTTAGATTCCTGGAAATGAAAATACAAATAAATCATGTTAAATTTCTTACTTGTAAGTAACATATTGTGTTATTTACCAGACATCTCGTTGACGTGATAAGGCATTCTATTGAATACAAATATTACTATTATAATGAACAATGGATTACGCTCAGTCGGTTTGCAGTGATTACATCACAATTATATCATTCAATCGGGCTGTCATCATGAATCACTAGCACACTATTACACTCGTCAACAGATACAAAATGGAATAAAATTAGTGCATCAATGTTAAAACCAAAGTACACATAGTGGTGATATCATAAACTGTGTTTCCACCTTGGACAAATGTCGTGATGCGGAGTGGGGTGAGAAACAGTAATGTGAGTGTTGTGGAGGAATTATATCAATTGTTTTCAGGTAATAGTTACAAACTAGTCATGACAATAAACTCTGAAATAATCCCTTAAATAATAATCTTTGTATTTGATATAGCACCATTCATATTAGATATAGATTTGAAATACATTGTCATCAGGAAGATCTTTAAGAAAAAATACAACTTTATTTGGAGAAGAAAATCAGCCACCCGATTATAAGATACATTACTGTATATATTTTTCTACTTTAAATGTTACCTGAATATCAATTGGTAGATTCCACATTTGGAGTGGATTCCCCCAAAAAGTGTTGATCCAAAGGAATACACATTGGTAACATTACTGAGCAACAAACAGACATTTTACATCTGAGTGGGTTAATAATCTGCAGTTGCCATTATACAGATAATTGATATCAAGATATCAAAGAAATTAGATAAAAGTACTTCCTATGTAGAATCACAGGAATTGCAGTGAATATATTTTTTTAAATCACATAGTAGCTTATTACTGTGGAAGACATAACCTAACAAACAGTACCACAACTTTTTGTTTTGCTTTAACTCTCCTCTTAGATTTAGCTTTCAAATGCTATTCTGTTTTTCTGTATGGAGTCAACAAAAAGAGTAAAATACTGTACAAAGAAAGTAAACTTAGAATTCAACAATAAAAAAATGAACAATGAAAGCCAGGACACTGTAAATGAGGAAAGAGAAAGGAGAAAATCCACAAAAAATATTTTATATTTTACTTTGCACTATCAAAATGATGCATATACAAACAAACAAAACAAATGTTTTTAACAATTGAAGTGTGATAGCCAAAGCTAAGAATTTTGACTTTCTAAAATCCAACCAATGGACATTATATTCCCACATAGAACATCAAAGCCAAAACTGCTATACCTGTCCTACTGAATGAAGGCTTCAAGATCATAACAACAGTGTTTCAAAAAGTTTAATTATTTTGATCCAGTTACAGATTATTGTGACCCATTTGATATTTGTTTGGTCATTCAGGTTTTGAACCTTTTAAAATTTGCAAGTTGAGAAGTTTGTATACAAAAACTAACGCATATTTTATATGTAAGTGCAAAATGAATAAGTTAGCATTGCATGCACAATAAACTTTTACTGCTTTAGCAATCTTTGCACTATGAAATGGAATATTTATTATTGATTACTATGAGTCCAGAAAGTACATCAATGATATTTTAACATAATTGACTCTGAGGATAAATCAGGAGACAAGTAGTAGTTGTGTGTGTAGGGGGAGTGGGGCAGAGGCTGGGGACAGAAGTCTTACCTGCGAAATGAGATGGATCAAATTTAATTCAAGATTCTGATCCTCACCTTCAAAACCCTTCACCACCCCCTACCTCTGTGACCTCCAAAACCCTTACCAACTGTACATTCCCTCTGCTCAGCAAGCTACGGCCTTCTACACTTCCCCTGCCCCACCATCAGCAGTCGAGCCTTCAGCCTCTCTGCCCCCAACCTTTGGAAATCCATTCCCGCAAACCCTCCACCTCGCTCCATCGGTCAGCCCCCTACCCTCCAAAAAAAAAGAAAAAGGGAACATTTCTATAAAACCTTCCCTCATTGAACAAATGAAGAAACTGTATATGCAAAGAGTAACTGCTACATCTTCCCAGAACTTTTAACATGCAAAAAATGGTAATAATACTCAGCATGTTAATCTTATTTAAAAATTGCTACAGAAAGATTGCAAAATTGTGATTAGATTTCACGCTAAAGTATATGTATATATTATATTTTAAGCTAACATTTATTCTTTCATTTCATTACAATTCCTGATTTGATGAATCCACCCCATCAAAAAAATGTTCTATTTCTAAATCTTGGCTAATGCTGATTAGTAACCAGTTGTGGTGAGCTGGCCAGCAACTTTGCCAGTGTTCACAGAGAGTCCAATAGCAAACCACTCAACAACAACAACAAAAAAAAATTACATTTATAGAGCGCCTTTTACGTCAGGAGGACGTCCCACAGTTAGGTTGGGTCCTGAGTGGGTGTGGGGAGTGTCGGGGTAGGGGGAAGGAGAGTAGGAGAGGGGAAAGAGTTAGGAGGGGAGCAGAAGCCGTGGTTGAAGAGACCGGCCTTAAAGGAGGAAAGGGAAGAAGCAAGGGGTTGGAGCAGTGGGCAGCATGGAAACCCGATTGGAGGGGTTCAAAATGGTGAATGGGTTGAGAGGAAAGAGTGGAGCTGGGAAGCAACCACTCTTTCGAGGACCTTGGACAGGAAAGGTCTGGTAGCCTGAGAGCTGCGACACATCAAGGGAAGGTTTCTTTAAGATGGGGGTGATAGTGGCAGTTTTGAGGGGAGTGGGAACGGTGCCAGATGAGAGGGACAGGTTAAGGGTGTCAGCAAATAGTGGGGCTAGAAGGTGGAGCTGGGTGGTAAGGAGAGAGAGTGGGGATGGGGTTTAGGGAGCAGGTGGTGGGCTTCATGGAGGAGATGGTTTTTGTGACAGAAGATGGGGAGATGGAATCGAAGGTGTGGAAGGAGGGATGGGTAGGAGACTGGGTGTGGGGGGGGAAGGTGTGGGGGGGGGGTGGGAAGTTGGAGCAACAGTGTCCGCTCAATGGTATAGCACAGCTTGATAAAATTGCAAATACAAATTTAACAATCTAGCATCTTGAAACTTTAGGACTCAAGTGGTAATATTTTAAATGTGAAATTGCAAAACCATACAGTACCTGTTTTTCTAAAAGTTCCTTGAGTTCTTGCACTTTCTGTTGATATTGGCGGCTTTCCTCCTGAATTTCATGTTCATGCTCATTTTTCAAAGCATTAAGGCTCAAATCAAACTGCAAACCTGTACTCTTGATCCGCATCAGCTCCTTATAGAGGATTATAAAATAATGTATAATATATAAACAAACTAATAGAATTGTGAACAGCAACATTTTTGACTGAATTTTAATTAGTCATTACTCTTGAAATAATTTAAGTGCATGTTATAAAGTAACATGTTGTAAAGTTTAATGGCAAATAATTGGGAGAAATAGCAAACATATTAAATTCAACCTAACTTTATAATTATATGTACAAAAATGTTCTATTCTACTATAGTATGTATATTTTTAATATTTTCAAACCAAGTTACAGATGGAAGAACGGAATACAAGAGAAAAAAGTGGCTCAGCAAGTTTAGTAAAGTTGCAGTAAAGGTTTTGAAGTAGTTTAGGTTAGAAATTATATCAGGATCATTTTCCTTGAAATTCCATGTTTAAAAGAATCTAACAACAACTTGCTTTTATATAGCGACTCACACAGGGTAGCGCTGCAGAGTGAAGAAATTAGCTTAGTGAAAATCCAATGATATATTTATTAACTGAACTGACACTATTTCAGGCACAGATTTGGGAGCCAAAATACTTACTAGAATGTATATGTTTAAAGCAATTATTAGCTTAGTGGTTAGAGCATTCGCCTTGCAAGTGGGAAGACCTGGCTTTGATTCCAAGGCAGGACGAAGCATTGGGCTAGTTTCTTTACTCCACAAGTAAGTATCTCATTAGTTGATTAACAGATCATGTTTCAGGAGGTAATAATCCCATAACAAAAATTATTCGGTCACTCAATCCATGTTTGTGGGAGACTGCGGTGCGCAATTAGCTACCTCGTTTCACCCATAAAATAATAATATATCAATAATCCTTGCATTTGATATAGCGCTTTTCACATCTTCTAGACTTCTCAAAGCGCTTCACAGAATATACTGTAAAGTGAATTGACTGTGTATTTGTGGGCAAAATGCAGCAGCCAATTGCGCATAGTAGTGACCCACAAACAATCGTGGATTAAAATGCCCAATTTATTATAGGAGTTTTGAGGGGAATGGATTATTATTATTAAGCATGTGGAATAAGGAAACTTGCCCAAGGTTTCACCCTGACCTGCCTGAATTTGAAACACAGGTCTCATGCTTGTAAGATGAGAACTCTAACCACTGAGCCACAGGAATCCATCAATCAATTCACTTTACAGCATATTCTGTGAAATGCTTTGAATATTCTCAAAGACATGATAAGGTAATATCAAATGCAATGCTTATTAATAGCAATTCAACAAGTAGAAGATGTATGTACCACAATTTTACATTAGCAATAAGTGAAAAATTAATGATTATAATAATAATACTAGTCCTTGCATTTGATATAGCGCCTTATTACATCTTCGAGACATCTGAAAGATTATGGGCAGAGAATAGATATCAAATGAATTTCGTAGTGAACGAGCTGAATTTAAAAAGCACGCATGCATTTTTCTAAAAGTCCAAATGTATTTGATGAGAGGATTAAAGTAAATACTATTTTAAATAGTCTCAGCAGTTGAGTTGTAAGAAGCTGCTTCACTTTACACAAAACACTCTTAGTAGCATTTGTTGGGGTTTAATTTCTCTTGCATATAATAGAGGATGCAGTATTAAATTTTAGAATCAACCATTTTCAGTGGAATTTAATTTGTGTAAAAATCACAAGATTGATTTCTATAATGAACAAAGAGTATTTAATACATAAATTCTAAATTCTTTAATATTATTATAGTGAGAATTTTGCATCCAATTAAATGAAAAGTAAACAAAACTGCTGGAAAAGTGGAACTAAATATACTTACCGATTCTAGTGCAGAATTCTTTGAAGACATTTCTTTAAACTCAACAATGAACATTTGTTTAATTTTTTCCATCTCATCATTGACTTTATTTTTCTCTTCCTCCTTCCACTTCTCATACTTCTTTATTTCTTCTTCTTTCAATGTCCTACTTTCAAGTTCCTAAAATAAATTAAAAAAAACTAAATCTAGAAATGAAAAACGTTAATACATTAGGTGCAGGAAAGGAAGTACAATGTTACTTTTACCATCCTCAACCAAATGCAAAGCACAACCTTTATGTTTGCACCCCATCATTAACACATTTTGTATTGCTTTATCAGCCACATTCGAATCACTACCAATAGAAAATTGGACTTGAAATATAGAATAAATATATATTTAAACATTTGTATTACTTTGAAGCCATCTATGAAGCTCACCCTCTACACTATCCTAACTAATCTAATGTAAACTTCCAATTTCAATGCAAACATATTCCAGTTGCAGATTACTCAAAGTTATTAGCGCTGCATAAAAACGTTCTTTCCAATATCTACTTTAAAATGATGTCCTCTGATTCCTGAATTTATTCTACATATAAACACACCATTTACTTTATTCAATAAGTTTGCAACATCAAGTGCCTTCTTTCCAGATTGTAAAACTCACATGTTTCACTCATGCAAACTAACCAAACTAGTTAGCTTTTTTGTTTTTTCTCAACACCCTCGCCAATGATTATTGTTGGAAGCGGGGATGAAAACTGGCCAATCCTCCAAGTGTGGTGTTACCAATGCTATATCGACCTCAGAATAACTCCAGAAGCTCATCTGCTTTTGCAACTTTGTACTGACATTGAAAGTAACACTGCCTTAAACTGCTCAGTCTTTCCACAGCAATATGATTGGAGGAAAAAAAACTTTATCCAATTTATCAAAGTTTGATTCTCCATTTCTGTACACTCACTTAAAAGATTATATTTCCTCTTTTTTTTATCTATTATAAAGAATTGTCGCCCACAAATAGTCAATTCACTTTACAGGGTATTGTTGTACAGAGTTGACAATCTCCTCACTTGTATCGCTCAACAATATTATATACTGCATCCCACCTGGTGTATGTGTGCAAAATTAATGTAATACGTGCAATGAAACAAAATAAATTTTGCTTCAAAATTGCTGATGACCCAGCAGAATTATCCAGCAGAAAGAAGCTCATGCAGTATCAGAATATTTTGTTTATTATACCTGAAATTCTTTTCTAGAGTACTTCTGTTTTTCAACTTCTAGCTGTGATTGAGTTTGAAGAAGTTGCATTTTTAGTTGATCCATCTCATCTTGGATTTTATCAGTTTGCATTTTCCTCGGATTCTCTGTTCATATAAAAAATGCAAAAATATAAACACATTCCCTCATAGAATCTTACAGAAGGCGGACATTTGACCCATCATATCTGCTCTTTGAAAGAGCTACCAACTCGTCCAACTCTCCCACTCTTACCCATGCATATTTTTCCTTTATGAGTACATGCGAAATTCCCTTTTAAAAGCTATTATCGAATCTGCTCCACCACGCTTTCACGCATTGCATTCCAAATCATAACAACTTTTCATCAATATACAGCCACTACACCCCAAGGCTCTGGAACTCCCTTCCTCATTCCCCTTGCCCCCTCTTTTTCTATATTCAGGTCACAACTAAAGACCTTTATTTTCGACCGCACTATTGGTCACCTTTTTCTTCCTCCAGACAGACCAGAGCTCGCTCAACAAAAGGAGCAGACAAGTTGGTAGGGTGTTAGGAGGTTGCAGAGATAGTGTGGGGCAAGGCCATGGAAGACTTTAAAGGTAAGGACCAGGATCTTGAATTGAATCCTCTGAGTGATGGGAAACCAATGTAGTCAGGTGTGAATGATAAGGTCGCAGAGCCGGTGTGGGAGAGGACAGCTTTCTGAATGATCTGCAGCCCATGGAGGGAGGAATTGGGCAGTCTGACAAGCAGAGTGTTGGCATAGTCAAGCCTGGGTGTGATGAAGGCATGAATGAGAATTGCAGCAACCTGAGGGGTGAGGTAGTGGCGGAGTCGGGCAATGTTGTGGAGGTGAGGGAACGCAGAGTGAGTTATGGTATGGATGTGGGGGTGAAAAGACAGTTGTGGATTGAACAAGACAACTAGATTCCTAACTGATTTAGTGAGGTGGAGTGTACATGGAGGCTGATGCTATCAATGCCTGATCAATGCCCAAGCCAATCAGGAGGAGCTTGGTCTTGTTGACATTCAACTGCAGAAAGTTAGCTCTCATCCAGTACAGTAGTGGTCCTGCAACCAAAGGTGGAAGCAGAAAGATAGAGTTGGGCGTCACCGCATACATATGGAAGTTGACCCCATGTCTGTAGATGATGTCACTAAGATGGAGCATATACATGTTGAAAAGGAGTGCCAAGGATAGAGCCCCAGGGGGCACCACACAAGATGGTGCGGGGGCCAGAGGAGAAGCCCTTAGTGGTAACAAAGTAAAGACAGTGGGAGAAGTACGATTCGAACCAGCAAGGGCAGGTCTGCAAAGATTTAGCTGAGAGAAGAGGCTGTGTAGAAGGATGGAGGATGGAGGACAGTGTCAAAGGCAGCAGAGAGGTTGAGAAGGACAAAGAAGCAGAGCCCTGATTGGAGATGTTTGGAATGTCATTGGAGACTTTGACCAGGGCTGTATCCTTGCTGTGGGCTGCACAGAAACAGGATTGGAGGGTTCACAGAGGGAATGGCAAGAATGAAACTTAAACATGTCTAGTAAGGGAATCATCACTTATCCAGATTGGTGCTCATTTTTTCTGACCATTGAATGATTGAATAGAAAGACTTTCAAACGTAATAGTGTGTTCTTCAATAGAATTAAATCTGTACTTTTAGCATGTCCAATGCCCAAGTTCTTAAATTCCCAATTAAATTATACTGTTGAAGATGGAGAAGTCAACAAGACTCTCCCTATTAACAACAACAACTTTGATTTATATAGCACCCTCCAAGCCGGATGGCATCTCAGAGCGCTTCACAATAGCGGATCCCGGGACCGAGCCTGGGGTAGAAAGGTGACAAAAGCGTGGTCGAAGAGAAAGGTCTTCAGTTGTGACCTGAAACTGGGGAGGGGACGAGGCGAAGAGAGTGAGGAAGGGAGTTCCAGAGCCTCGGGGCATAGTGGCTGAAGGCACGGCCGCTGAAGGTGGAGCGGAGGATTCGGGGGACATGGAGGAGGCCAGACCCAGAGGAGCGAAGGCAGCGGGTGCTGGGTTGGGGGGAGAGGAGATCAGAGAGATAGAGGGGTGCAGAGGAGTGGAGGGATTTGAAAACAAGAGTGAGGATCTTGAAGTCGATCCTCTCTGGGATAGGGAGCCAGTGAAGTCTGGCAAGGACAGGGGTCATGGGGAAGCGAAGCTTAGAGCGGGTGAGTATGTGGGCAGCAGAGTTTTGGATTAGCTGGATTTTGTGGATTGTGGTGGAGGGGAGACTGGCGAGGAGGGCGTTGCAATAGTCCAGCCGAGATGTGACAAAGGCATGGACCAAGGTTTCAGCGGCTTTTGAGGTGAGGTATTGCTGGAGACGATATTACGAGTACAATACAGTAGGGTTGTAACTGCTATTCACTTGTCATAATTTAAGAGTTGTATGAATGAATGACTGATATAAAGTACTCACCAATATCGATTTGTTCTGGGTGGCGACGCTGAACATGATTTTGCTTAAAAAAATGGTTCATAAAGGACTTGTCACAATATTGGCACTGAAAATCAAAATAGTAAAAATCATGTTTGTACCCAGCTAGACTTACGTTAAACAGTTAATTATTTTCAGCATTGGTGAAAAGTAGCATTATGTAATTTATTACAGGATGAATTAATTACTATGTGCCATTATTTTAAGACACCAGTGTGTCTGGGAGATTGATTAATACTCAATCATGAGAGATTGATTAATACTCTGGAAGTTAGCACATTGCAAGATTCAGTAGAGGAAAAAGCTGGGTAAATGAAATTAAGATCTACCAGAAAGTAAAATGGGAAGATAGAACAAAAAATTCTGCTACGATCTAATAAAATGATGGAACAGATTCAGCTACTGAAAAGTGTTTTTCCTGTTATGTTTTAATGTTTCTTACTGCAGCATAGAAAAAAATGATAAGAAAGGGAACTATCAGACACCAAATGTTATCAAATATGCACCAGTGCCCCCTTGTGGCTTTCTGTTGATTTCGGACTACATTTGCACTTTTTTCCAACTGACATGACATTTCACCTAATTTTAGTCTGTAAAACCATTTTGTTTTAAATTTGAGATCACACAGTATTGTGGAAACGACAATTCTGTCGTAATCCTGTCAATCCAGTCTCGGTTCTCTTTAAGAAGTGTGGAAAAAAAGCTTCCAAAATAAGATTGAACTAGGGTTAGGGATAATTGTAAATTTAATTTTAAGGAAAATTTGTTTTACATGCTAAGAAATAAGTTCATTTTCAGAGATTTTCCATCGAATCTTGTGCGTGTATAAGTAACATTGTGTCAAATGGTCTCAAATGCAAATAAGTAATATTATACTCTAAGATTGTAAAACAGGCTTCACAGGTTTTTAACATGAGAATCCTCTGGTTCTCATGTTAAAAATATATATTTTCACCTCAACAATATATCGACAATTCAATTTACAATATATTCTGTAAAGTGCTTAGCGGCATCTCAATGACATAATATCAAAGGTGCTATATCAAATGCAAGGATTATTATTTAATATGAACATCAGAAAATAAATTGTATGACTTTAAATTTAATGCATGTAGATCCAGAAAGATGTAATTAGACTCCCTGCACATACATGCAATGTTGGAACATATTTTACGATTCATTTCTCAGTTGTAAAATAGCAGCTGCCCATTGGATTAAATTAAACAGCCTGTGAAATATTGCTATCCACTCAAGCAATAAACAACCATGTCAGAACAATTGTCAGGAGCAACAATGCAACTGAAACCTCACCATATTGCTCGGTCACTTATAGAGAGTACTAAACACCAACATTCACCATGTTATATAAGTTACGTATTAAATACATGTTACATAACTTACATATTAAATACCATTGTAAACATAACTGAATTGTTTTAATGACAGGATATACACTTAAATTTAGTTATGGAGAGGCCTATGCACTGCTGCTACAAACCAATTAACAGTTTTAAAATATTATTATTTCTATATTATATATTTAAAATAAACTATGAACAAATAATCTAACCAGTAGGGAACGGCGATATGGGATTTTTCCGGATATGGATATATCGGTTTGCTCATACCTGCTTAAACCGATCTATCGAGTTTTTATACTGCGCATGCGCGTGAATTCAAAGTGCGCGTGCATTGATGGCACGCGCGCATTTATGGTGCGCGCTCAGTTGCGGTGCGCGCGCATTGACGGTGCGTCTGCACTGACGATGCGCGCGCAGTCGCGGTGCACGCACATTTCGAAATGCGTGCTCTAGGTCCAGAAAGTTTGTAATGTTGGTGTCAAGATTATCACTGCTGTGTGTGTCTGACTAGACACACAGATAGAGGCAGTGATAATCTGGCTTCTAACTCTCTCACACACAAAAATAACACTTACAGCCACAAACTTCCACTTATTTTTATGTAGTCTGAAGTCAGAATTAATGTCCTTCGCCATTGGCAAGCTCTCCTTTGCTATGCAAAAAGTGACAGCGTTCGTGATACTTTGCCACTTTTTGTCCCCTCTCTGGTACAATGTTCTCCTCTTAAATAAAACAGGAATTGTTTGAGCTGCACTGGCCCCACTACCTGTCGGTTTCTCCGAAGCGCTGGTTCGACTTCCTGCTGTTGTCGACAATGATTTCGCTCTGAGGGCAGCGTGCTGGGCGGGGTGGTGCTGCTTAATGTGATGTCGCAGGTTGCTCGTGCTCGAATCAGATGTCTTAACCAAGACCTTGCAAACTGTACATCTATACACACCATTACTGACTGCATTGTTTTCAAAGTAGTCCCATACGGGGCTTCTTTTCCCCATGATGAGAAAGGTAAATTTTCAAACTACAATTTTCAGCGATGCGACTTTGTTAAGACGCCACGGCTCACGTCGAGTATACACAGTTAGGTGTGCGTGCGCATCGGATGTGCGCGCCCGTTAATTGTGCACGCGCACCGAATGTACGCGCATTCCATGCTCTAGATCTAGGAGGTTGCAATGCCGGCGACAAGGTAAGCTGGAAAAGATCGCATTACACTGATAATACCAACAATATTGATATATTGCCAGGAACGATGTTAAAAATATATCGATGTATATTTTTAAAATCGAATCTCTCGATATAACAGGTTTTTTAGAATCACCATATCGGCATACCGATCTGAAAATCATATCGGGTTTAATCGAAAAACCGATTAATCGCCGTTCCCTACTAACCAGTACACTCAAAACTAGGTGGTAAAAAAATCTTAATTGAATAAATCTAATTTCCGAAATGTGAATTGATTACAATTCAGTAATTATAAATCAGGCGATATACCTAATGCATTATGCTAAAAAGTAAGAAAAACATCACTTGGTTTATTTACAAACAATGTGTAGTTGAAATACATTATATGAGACTGCATTAATCAAACATGCTTACTTTAATTCTGCTCCGATCTTCACTTTAGCAATAAATTAATGCTATCAGAACATTTAAAACAAAGCTCAAAATGAGAACTCATTTAAGAATCTGAAAACTGAATTTAATCTCTTATACCAATTTATTTATTCAGATATTCTATTTCATAATATTTCTCCTATAAGCTGCTGCTCCATCTACAGTACGAAGTCATTTCATTAAAAATTAGCATCATGGATTAGATTACCAATCTATGAATGGTGGTTTGCTGAAAATTACATCAGAATTGTAATATTGAGGATGTAGCCCACTAAAATGGGATTTTGGGTGTCCTCCTGATCTGAAAAGCATGTATTGTAAATTTATTTTATATGGTGTGTGATGATTTGTTTTGCTATTAATGGCAATATTTCTCCCTTCCTCCCTCCCCAAGGTATGTTCCATTTTAGATATTTCCTTTGATTCCACAAATTATACTGTCAAGCCTACTGAGGATTCCCATATTAAAAAAAACTAGGAGTTATGTGGTATTATTTTGTTCCAGTTCTTGTAATCAGTATCCAAGCCAAAGATTCCTGAAGTTGTCTTTCAAAAACTTTATACATGAGGATACTCAGTCAAAGTCTGCTCATCTGCTTCATGAATACTGATGGATGTTAGTACAGTCAAAGTAAGGGATTTTTTTTAATGAAAGGCAGGTACAACAAAAAAGAACACAAGTTCCAATAGTGAAATCTTTTATCTGGAGAATATGTTTGGAATTCAGAGAAAATGAATGTGGTGAGGGGAAATGTCCCAGGTAGCAAGTCCATGTGGGGCCCATATGGGCATGGATCAACCCAATTTGTCCCATGTGGGGCCCATATGGGCTTGCTACCTGGGGTGGGCAAGAATGGGGTGGATGAGGATATTGGGAGGCTGCAAGCGGAGACAATGATGCGAGAGTTATTAGGGATTCCTCCAGAGACTATTTTGAACACATTTATCAACATATTATTGGGTGTCTAAGTATCATTTTTCTCATTTTTATAAATATACAAACAAAAAACATATTTTCAGACATACCCTGTTCCATTGAACTTTCAAACAATTTCCATCCACTTTTGAAATGGCAAAAGCAATTAAAAAAAAACACAAAAATATCATTTCTAATCAGGCTTTAAATTACAGAATGACTAACATTTGTTTGGAGCCAATAAACATATACATTAAAAAAATTTTTTTTTAATGGAATTAGCTGAATTTAGTTTCTTACACTTTGCATACCTTATGGTAATTAGCAGCTCCAGCCTGAATCAGCATCTGCTGGGAAGAAATGATCTGCTTTCTACGTTTGCATTCCTCCTTCTGAGCTTTCATTTCTTCAGATAATTTGCTAAATTCCTTCTTAATCTGCTCCTTCTCAGAAACAGCTACCTGCATTTTTTCTTCATAAATCTGTAAATTAGATGTGAGGTATTCCTGAGAATGGAGAAGATATTCTATGGTGAGCTGCGCCAACCTAAAAATTTTCAGCAGAACAGGATCCAGTGGATTTTGGCAATAAGGACATTTTTCACAATCCATATTACAGAAGGTGATGTTCATTATGTTTTCCTGCAAGGTGACAAAATCCAGTTCATTCCCCACTCTGTCCACATCTATGGCACTGATTCTCCTCCAGTCCACACTTTCATGGCGATGTTTGAATTTAAATGGTGGATACTGAGCTCCATACATATCTGCTAATAAGGAAGACTGATGTAGGATGTTGGTTGAAAGCTTACTGTCGGAAGCATACAATGACGACATTCCACTCAACCACATCCTGGAACGTGAAAACAAAAAAAGACTGGAGAGGTTATGAAATAACACATTATAAAGAAAATAACATTTCCAAAAATATACTGTATAATGAATTCTGCAACAAATAAAAATGCAAATTTAATTAAGCATATGTTTTGTGTTTATTTATTGGTAATAATTGTAACAAAAGCTATGACAATACAAAAACTAACAAACGAATTGGCATCAATTCATTTTTGTGATTTCGTTACCTGGTGTGCTTCCTGGTGATTCATATTTCCTTACCATGCTTTGTGTAAATCTTCTTTGCTGATGATTAGCGATGAAATGGTCAAGTCTATAGAGATATGTTGCTACTGCAGTTATCTCGTTTGGTTCTCCTTTCCCTTGTGCTGCTCTGCATTCTGACAGGGCATTCCTCCGATTGTCATGGTAACCAAAAACTGCACTAGTGGCTGCAAACCTCTGTAATGAAGGAATACGCTTGCATCAATAAAAATGGATTCAAATACAATCCGGACATAAAGAATAGGCACAAAATAAATAAAACATCGCATTGGAGGAAATAAGTACCCAAAATCTGGAGAAAGAAAACAGCAGAGATTACGATTAACCAGTATATTAGAGCAAATCTGATAGAATCAAACAAGATGAGAGGAAAGGTGTGCTGCAATCAATCCAGCTGAGTAAAAGCAAAATCATCCATAGCAGAATCAGGCTACTGACTGAGAGAATAAACACAGTTTCTTCTTCTGTGTGAAAGATCCAGAAGGTACAAAGCAGGTGGAAAAAAATCACCATGGCACTCTCACATATATACAGTATTTGAAGGTATTGTACGAACAGGTAGAACAGATGTGGAAGGAGATACAGAGGTTTTTCACAGCTGGATTAAAACATATAGCATTTAGTATCACTATTCATGTTTCATATACAGAAAAGTGTAATTAAGCATATGTGTTGTGTTTATTTATTAGTAATAAATAAGGTCTATTTCATATACAGAAAAATATCAGAAAGCAATTTTTTGTGAGTTTATTAAAGAAAGGCAAGAGTTCCCTGAACATAATACTGTGGCAGCATTCAAGCTCCTTTCTATTTCTTTAATACTTAATTTTTTTTAAAATCTTTGGAAGGCAAGTACAATCAGAAATGATTCAAAAGCAAGTTCCGAAAGCAAATCCAATGGTTTGAAATGCATGAGCTTTTCATAGGCCTCGATCAAAATGCTAGAAACAAACCAACATCACTTTCGGCTGGAGAGCAATATGAAGCAAGAAGACTGATTTGTATTGTTGGTTGTGCCATCTTTTGTGGAAACTAAAACACCATAAAGGTGTTTGTTAAACAGCATGAGTGGAAAAGTATTGATCTTGCCTTTATTAATACAGTGAGTCGTGTTTTCACTTTCAAGGCCATTCACGGCCTTGCCCCCACCTATCTCTCTGACCTACTGTCTCCCTATCAGCCTGCCCGCACCCTCCGTTCAGCAGATTCAGGCCTGCTCCGCGTCCACTGCCCTAACCGCCCAACCATCAGCGGCCAGGTTTTCAGCTTCTCTGCTCCCACACTGTGGAACTCCATCCCGCAGCCCCTCCGCCTTGCTTCCTCCCTTTCCTCCTTCAAGGCCGGTCTCAAGACCTTCCTCTTCGACCACGCCTTCGGCTGCCCCACTAACTCTTCCACCTCTCGGACTCTCCTACCCCTACTTTGACCCTCCCCCACCCCGCCACCCCCCACCGCTCAGGTCCCGACCAAACTGTTCAGTGCTTTGGGATGTCCTCCCGACGTGAAAGGCACTATATAAGTACAATTTTGTTGTTGTTTCCAGAAGAGACTATTTTAAAGTTTTTGCACAGACCATATTCGAATCCACTAATTTTTATGAAACCCAAGCTATCAATCAATCCACTTGATAGAATATAAAGAAATATTTCCTTAGCAATTACACTGTCAGCAATGAGCTTTCTAAAGGAATTCCTAATACATTTATTGGTGAAAGCAGCCCGCCCCAGTAACCACAGCCACACTACTAACAAAAGAAATCATGTAGAATCATGTAGCTCAGTGGTTAGAGCACTCGCCTTGCAAGTGAGAGACCTGGATTCGATACCCAGCAAGGCGAAACCTTAGGCAAGTTTCCTTACTCCACACGCCTGATAATAATCCCTCGAAAAAAACTATAATAACTTGGTCATTTCAATCCAAGACTATTTGTGGGACACTACTGTATGCAATTGGCTGTCATGTCTACATCAATGATCTGGACTTGGGTGTACGGAGTACAGTTTCCAAGTTTGCAGATGACACTAAGTTAGGGAGAATAGTAAATAGTGAGGAGGATAGTAGCCATCTGCAAGAGGATATAGACAAATTGGTAAAGTGGGCAGACACATGGCAGATGAAGTTTAATGCAGAGAAGTGTGAGGTGATGCATTTTGGGAGAAGAAATGAAGGAAGGCAATATAGGCTAGATAGTACAATTTTAAATGGTGTGAAGGAACAGAGAGACCTGGGGATTTGTGTTAGTGACTCGTTGAAGGTGGCAGGACAGGTAGACAAGGCTGTTAAGAAGGCATATGGGATACTAGGCTTTATAAATAGGGGTATAGAGTACAAAAGTCAGGAAGTGCTGACTAACCTCTATAAGACTTTGGTGAGGTCTCAGCTGGAATACTGTGTTCAATTCTGGTCACCACACTACAGAAAGGATGTGAAGACATTGGAAAGGGTACAACGAAGATTTACTAGGATGGTGCCAGGATTGAGGGACTTCAGCTATGAGGAGAGGCTAGATAGGCTAGGGTTATTCTCTCTGGAGCAGAGAAGATTGAGGGGAGACCTAATAGAGGTTTATAAGATCATGAGGGGTTTCGACAGGGCAAATAGAGAAAAACTATTTCCACTCGTGGGCGAATCTGTGACTCGTGGTCACAGATTTAAAATAGTTTCAAGGCGAAGTAGAGGGGAGCTGAGGAGAATTTTTTTCACTCAGCGAGTTGTTCAAATCTGGAATGCATTGCCTGAAAAGGTGGTGGAGGCTGATTCGATAACAACTTTTAAAAGGGAATTAGATCTTTATTTAGGGAGAACAGGTCTATTAGGCTATGGGGAGCGGGCAGGGCAGTGGGATTGAATCACTCTTTTCAAAGAGCCGGCACAGACTAGATGGGCTGAATGGCCTCCTTTTGTGCCGTAAAATTCTATGAATCTATGAATCTATGTTTCCTCAAATATACAATTCACTTTACAGTACATTCTCCAATGCGATTTGAGACATCTAGAAGATGTGAAAAATGCTATATCAAATGAAAGTATTATTTTTATCATCCTCCCCGAGTACCCACTCTACTGTCCTCCCATTTTAGAATAAAATCATTTTTAAAATGAATCCAGTGTCTTGGCTCTCAACCATTCTTCCTTGTAACCCATTCCAGCTATTAATTCCCTTTTGTGTAAATAATTCCCAATGTATGCATGTCCTGCAATTAGCCTACTCTTTGCAACCCCAAACCTATGACTGTTTGTCCTGTTGTCTCAATGAATCTGAACAAATTATTCTGGGTTGGCTTTTTCAATTCCATTGAAAATGTTATATTACTCTATCAGGTCCCTGCTAACAATTCTGTTTTCAGGAGACCAGAACATTGGCATTTTGTTTGACCCTCAACTATACTTTTTACCCCACATCATGCCATGACCTGCTCTGCCTTCCTCCAGCTCCGCAATATCGCCTGGCTCCATCACTGACTCAATCCGCAGGCCGCTGAGACCATTATACATGCATTCGTAACATTCGGGCTTGTTGACTATGCAAACTCTCTGCTTGTCGGCCTCTCCACCTCCTCCCTCCATTGGCTGCAAACCATCCAGAACTCTGCAACCTAAGTCCTCTCCCGCACCAAGTTCTATGACCCTATCACCCCCATCCTCGCCCGACTCCACTGGTTTCCCATCACACAGAAGATACAGTTCAAGTGCTGGTCCTCACTTTCAAAGCACTCCATGGCCTTGCTTCCCACTACCTCTGCAACCTCCTAACCCCACCCCCTACCAATCTGCCTGCTCACTTTGGTCTGAAGGCTCCAGCCTGCTTCATGTCCTCCACTTCACCCACTGGCGGACAGGCCTTCAACCACTCTGTCCCAAACTTCTGGAACTCCATCCCATAGTCCCTTCCCTTGCCTACCTTTGACCTATTTAAACCGTCCTCTGAAGTCGTGCCTTTGATCCCCTCCTTCAACCCCTACCCTCCATCCTCTTGGGTGGAGCTCGGGTCCAAAACACTGATTGTTCAGCATTTTAGTACATCCTCCTGATGTGAAAGGTGCTATACAAATGTAATTTTGTTGTGCAGAATCCAAATGTAATCCTTGTTGTGAATCACTACTCATACCTTATTCCTCTTAGCACTAGGAATTATGCTTCTTGCTTTCCTTTGCACTGTTTCTAGGGTTTGAGGTGTTGCTCCATTATGTCAAGAATAGTTCTCCAAGAGCAACCTGACCAGAGCACAATATAGCTTGAGTATTACAGCTGGGGATCTATAAACATTTAACAATATAACCCAGCAGCACGTTTGCCTTGTTTATTGCTGCTTCACAATCTTTCGATATATTGAGCAATACATTAACAAACAAGAGCAATAATTTGCAATTATAAAGACAGTGAGAAACATGGATATCCAGAAGTTATGGGTGAAGTAGCAGAAGTCATGGTCATTGAAGGTGTTGAGAGATGACGGGATTTGCAAGAGTCCTCTATTAGTTGAGTGAAGTGGGCAGGAAATACAGTTAGGGATACAAGTGTGTCAGAGAGGTAGGGAGGTGCAAGGGCATTAAGGAATTTGTAGGAGAGGGTGAGCATCTCAGAGAGGCAGAGAGGATTGGGTTGACAGTGTTATATAATAATAATAATCCTTACATTTATATAGCGCTTTCCACGTCTTATCAATGTCTCAAAGCGTTTCACAGAATACAACAATGTTCCAAGGTTGGGACCAGAGTAGGGGTAGGAGGGAGAAGCCAAGAGGAAAGGGGGGAAAAAAGAGAGGGATAGGGGTCGTGGTTGGGGGAAGGAAAGTAGAAATATTGACTGTATATTTGAGGGAGAAACGTGGCAGCCAAATTGTGCACAACAGTGTCCCACAAACAGTCGTGGAAGTAGGGTTTGGAGAAAAAGGGGAGGAAGGGGCTGGGGTAGGGGGAAGGAGAGCAGAAAAAACAACTGTATATTTTAGTTGAGTTGGGTACAGGCAAAGATACATGTGGCAGGGTTTGGATGAGTTGAATCGTAGGATTGGTGCAACTGGGGAGACCAAGGAAGTGTATGGTTGAGGACTCAACAAGCCTCTCTCTATTCCCCACTTTCACTCTCATGCTCACCCTCACTTATTCACTCTCTCCTCTCATGCACTCCCTCTCCCACACACAAATAATATAATAATCCTTACATTTATATAGCACTTTCCACGGGTGAAGGGGGGTGGGGGGGGTGAAGGGGGGTGAGGGGGGTGAAGGGGGGTGGGGGGGGTGAAGGGGGGTGGGGGGGGTGAAGGGGGGTGGGGGGGGGTGAAGGGGGGTGGGGGGGGTGAAGGGGTGGGGGGGGTGAAGGGGTGGGGGGGGTGAAGGGGTGGGGGGGGTGAAGGGGTGGGGGGTGAAGGGGTGGGGGGTGAAGGGGGGTGGGGGGGGGTGGGGGGTGAAGGGGGGTGGGGGGGGGTGGGGGGTGAAGGGGGGTGGGGGGGGTGAAGGGGGGTGGGGGGGGTGAAGGGGGGTGGGGGGTTGAAGGGGGGTGGGGGGGGGTGAAGGGGGGTGGGGGGGGTGAAGGGGTGGGGGGTGAAGGGGGGGGGGTGAAGGGGGGGGGTGAAGGGGGGGGGGTGAAGGGGGGGGGGGTGAAGGGGGGGGGGTGAAGGGGGGGGGGGGGTGAAGGGGGGGGGGTGAAGGGGGGGGGGGGGTGAGGGGGGGGGGGTGAGGGGGGGGGGGGTGAAGGGGGGGGGGGTGAAGGGGGGGGGGGGGGTGAGGGGGGGGGGGGGTGAGGGGGGGGGGGGGTGAAGGGGGGGGGGGGGTGAAGGGGGGGGGGGGGTGAAGGGGGGGGGGGGGGTGAAGGGGGGGGGGGTGTTGCTGTCTCTCCCACCTGGTCTGACTGTGCGATTTAAACCAACGATCCTAGAGTATTTAAACTCTCCGCCGCTCAGACAGACAGCGCCTCCGTCACTTCCTGTTTGACGGTTACCTGGCAACCAGTCGGCGCCTGGCCCTGGCTGGGGGAGGCCTCGGGAACCGGAACCAGAGCCAGTGCTGAGGAGACTGACTGACTGACTCCACGTGGCTTAAATAGGCCCATGGAAACACCACACCGAACCTGCCACCGAGGTGAGAGGCATTGAACTGATTCCTGCCGAACCTGCAAAAAGTAATAATAATCCTTGCATTTGATATGGCGTCTTATCATGTTGTAGAGACGTCTCAAGGTATTTCACAGAATATACTATAAAGTGATTTGACTGTATATTTTGTGAGTGAAATATATAGTCCTGCCACATTGCCAGAGGTGCCATGTTTCGGATGAGCTATGGAACTGAGGTACTGTCTGCTCGTTCAAGTAAACATTTGAAGATCACACAATCTAATGAAAAAAAGAGAAAAGATGTTCCCCCAGTGTCTTTGGAACAACAATAATAATCCTTGCATTTGATATAGTGTTTTTCATGTCTTCTAGACGTCTCAAAGCGGAGTAAGGAAACTTGCCCAAGGTTTCGCCCTGACCTGCCTGGATTTGAAATACAGGTCTCGTGCTTGTAAGCCGTGTGCTCTGACCACTGAGTTACGGGACTCAACAAACAAACCTCCAGATACATTTCTCATCAACTCCTTTGCTCTTGGTGGGATAATAATAATAATCCTTGCATTTGATATAGCGCTTTTCATGTCTTCTAGACGTCTCAAACTGACTGTATATTTGTAGGCAAAACCAGCAGTGTCCCTCCCACAAACAGTTATGGATTGAAATGACCATTTTTAAAATAATTTTTTGAGAGATATTGGTGCATACATATTGGCTGCTGGGTTTGCCAACAAATAGGTAGTGCATTTGCACAAAAACAATAACTTGCATTTGTATAGTGCTCTGAAGATGGATGAGGTGGGGGGGAGGGGGCGGTGGGTTGGGGATAAGACAGAGTTATTCAGTTACTGAAAGCATGCCTGTCAATTGTAAAACGCTAGGGTGAGGGATATGTAGCAGTCCTGAGCCAACTGAACAAAGTGGTGGGTTGGTGGATATAAGAAATGGGGTGTGAGGTTGGAGTGCTAGGGAGAAGCCAGGATGTCAAGAGATTTGAAAGTGAGAGTGAGGATCTTGAAATTGACTCTCATCCAGGCAAGCAAACAACATTGGTACGTCTGGAATCATGACTAAAGGAGGAAAAATAGATTCAATATCATCTCCATTCATGTGAAAGTTGACCCAATTTCTGCAGATAATATGGTATCACATACATGTAGGTGACACCCACCTTTATCTCCGCCTCCACCCTTGAATCCAGGACCACTACTGTCTTGATAGAATGTCTGTCAGACATCAATAATAATAATCCTTGCATTCGATATAGTGCTTTTCTTGCCTTCTAGACGTCTCAAATCACTTCACAGAATGTGCTGTAAAGTGAATTTTGTGGGTAGAACATGGCAGCCAATTGCACTGCACAGTATCCCATAAACAGTCATGGATTGAAATGACCAATTTTATTACTGCTTTTTTGAAGGATTATTATCAGGCGTGTGGAAAAAGGAAACTTGCCCAAAGTTTTGCCCTATCCGGGAAGCCATGGATGAGAGCTAACTTTCTATAGCTGAAAGTCAACAAGACCGAGAACGTCCTCCCAGTGTGAAAGGCGCTATACAAATGTAATTGTGCTGTTCTTACCAAGACATAGCATGAAAATGAGAAAGAGTGGGCCAAGAATAGATCCTTGCAATGACCCAGTGCAAGTACAACAGCAATAACAAAATTACATTTATAGAGCGCTTTTCACATCAGGAGGACGTCCCAAAGCTGAGGTCAGGCTCCAAGCCAGGGAGAGGTGTGGTGGTGGAGGTCGTGTGGGGTGGGGGGTGGAGGGAGAGAGTTAGGAGGGGAGGGAGAAAGTTGGGAGGGCAGCAGAAGGTCGAAGAGGAGGATCTTGAGATTGGCCTTGAAAGAGGCAAGGCAGGAAGTGAGGCAAAAGGACTATGGGAAGAGGAAGGCGAAGTATATAGTTTCTTACATTTTTAAGTGGTTTTACAGTATGTCACATATCGTAACAATAACTACCCACAGCATTTCCCTGAGGTTTTAACCATTGTAAAGTCCTGTGGCTCAGTGGTTAGAGCACGCGCCTCTCAAGCGAAAGACCTGGATTGGATTCCCGGCAGGGTGAAACGTTGGGCAAGTTTCCTTAATCTACAAGCCTCTTGTTTACCTAGCAGTAAGTAGGAACCTGGTTGTTAGTCAATTAGCAGATCGGTTTTCCAGGGGTAATAATTCCTTAATTTTTTTTAATTGCTCACTCCAAACCTCGACTTTATATAGGACACTGCTGCTGTGTTCTGCTCACAAAAATAGTTGATTCACTATTATAGTATATTCTGTGAAGTACTTTGAGATGTCCTGAAGATGTGATAAGGCACTATATCAAATGCAAGGATTATTATTTTTAAGTATATGTATTGTAATAAAACTTGTTCATTGCTGCTTCACAAGTGTTTTGACATATTGAGCAATGCACTAACTAACTGGAGGAACAATTTACAATTATAAAGGAGATGAGACACTGGGTTATCCAGAAGTTAGTGAAGTAGCAGAAGTGAGTCATTGAAGTTGATGCGGAGATGTCAGGGGAGGCCTGAATTAGCTAAGTGAATAAACTAAATCAAATTAGAACAATTTCTGTCGAATTCATTTAATAATAATCTTTGCATATGATATACCATATTTTGTGTCAGCAGGAATTGGCAAAGTATTTCAAATGATTGACTGCAATGTAAAATTCGTAGGCAAAATCTTTATTAAAGCTTCACTGAAAATATTTCAGGACATTGCATCCATTATACATTCAAATAATTATCCTTCCGTTTCATGTTGTGAGTTTTGCGCCAACAGGACGTAGCAAGGCATTTCACGGATTTAGCTTTAAGGTTATCTTCATTGAAAATATTTCATCATGTTCATGCATGATTAACAAACAATTAAAAAAAATGCTAACTCCAATCCCTCCCTATCGAAGACTGAAGTAAGATTGGTCGGCAAACCGCACTCGATGTGTTGCTTGCTGCTGATTGGGTTGTGCGAGGCTGGCTGAGCCAATCATAAGACTCCACGTCGTGGGGCGTGACGGTCAGAGGCGAGGTCTGGTGTTCAGCGGCCAATCCGCATAGAGCTAAGGTGGGACCTGGTGGATCAGCGACCAATCTGAGGAGACTGTGGTGACGGATAGTACAGAGCGAGGAAGCTCAACCAATGAAGAGAGGAGACCGGCGCTGCAGGTGTGGTCGCAATGTGCGCTCGTCCAATCATGGGAGACCACGATTGATGCGGCCCGAGTGCGCCTTGGACTGAAGCAGAGAGAGGCTCACACAGAGAGAGAGCCGCAAACAGACACCCCCGCCCCTCGCCCCGCCCCCCCACAGCATAACACGAGCTGACCAGCTCACGCGCAGGCGTCGTTCTCCACTTGCTCCAGGTTCCCCGCGAGACCGAGGGAGGGAAACGGCCGCCCCCGAGCCGCCCCGCAGCCGGCAATGGTTGCCCCAAGGGCTTGTCTGACCAAAGCCTTCTCGTGTTTCCCGTTCCTGTTGGTCCTCATCGATCTGCAGTATGAAGGTGAGCTGGGGAGGGGGTATGAGGGAGGCCGCTCTGCGGTATTCGGGGCCCGGGGCCCTCTGAGGCTCTGCTTTGGCTGAAACTTTTATCCTCCAGCTGCTTGGTGGATCCCACTGCGAGATGCTGCTGCTCTTGCTCCTTCCTCACCACCTCTTCCTCGCCAGCGGGTAAACAACAGCTGCCGCTATGAGGTCGGCCAGATGCTGGGGTAACATCGCCTGAGCTCAGCTAAATGTATCGGCAACCTTTAAATATCTTGAAATGACCTTTCACACTTCTTCAGGAAGAGGAAGCTGAATAGAACTTTTCAGCTGTTGCTCTTATTATGAAGTTAAGTGTAATTGCGAATGTTATTCTCTCAAAAGATTGCTCTCCAAATACTGTACCTCTATCTGATTCATGTTGTGAGACGAGCAAGACTCGATAATACTGCTCCTCCCCCTGTCCCATGGATATAAGAAGGTGATCAGAAGTCAGACGTGGTGTCTCAGGATAGTTGACTGTTTTATGCTGCTGGCCTTTTTTTTTAATCAGGTGTCTGACACATGCAGATTCCCATGAGCATGCTTAAAGAGTATCAAAACCAAACTACACGTGGAAGAGCTGTTTATTCGAATGGAGTACACACTCTCTCCCTGGCAGTATGCATCCTGCTTACCTAATTCCTGAGAGTATTAGGTGCAGGTTGGCAAGAGCCAAGGCTTGTGGACTTCAAAGTGTGCTGTGAGGGTACTGCTGAAGCTAAGTAGCTAAAATTGCATAGCTTGTCATTGAAAGCACTATCTGGTAATCTTTCCTGCTCTGTGTCCAGGCAGGACCAGAGTTTGGGTTGTTGGGTGAACAGGAGTTGAGTGAGTCGAGTCACTGCCCCCAGGAGTGGCCTTCCGAATGCTGCCTATGATCCAGGCCGGCTCTACTGTCGTGAGAGTGCTTTAGATTACTGCGGACGTACCGGGCTCAGCAACTGGACTACTGAGACTGCCGCAGAGGGTGGCTCAATTCTGACAGTCTTGCTAAACGTGCCACCTTGGAGTCATTGTAGCTCCGAGACCCAGCTTTTACCTCCCTTCCCCGACCCCATCCCACCCCACCAGAGGATAATCACTAGTTTGTTGCTTGACATTCAACAAGTTGGGTTTGAGCACTTGATGGATGGATTGTAGGTACTGGGAACACAGCTCTGCGTACTAGATGTTTACTTAAGATTAGGATTGAAATAAGTAGTGCTGAATCAGATGTTTGCCTTGTGACTACTTCCCATGACCTGTTGGCAGTTTTCATTTGGTGTACATTGTTCTTGGAATACATGATAGCATCATAGATCAGAGCAACAACTTAGATTTTTTTTTCTCCCCGTCAGACCAATGCAGAAACCCATCACCTTGCTGAAGAGTATCCAAACCAAACTGAGAATTCCATGTATCCATCTACACATTGAAATTTCAGAGATATCATCAGTGCCCTGAAGTCTTGTGGCGTCACCTGGCTCAGAAACCAGATAATCGAGCCGTTCACAGAGGGATGGCTTGATTCCGATATTCCATTTCCAAACAAATCACCTGGGAGCCAGTTCAGCTCCAAGGAAACCCCGCTTGCCTCCCTGCCCCCCTCCCCCCCACACACACACACACCTTGTTGAGGATACAAAATTACATTTGTATAGCACCTTTCTGGAGCTGGGCTCCTATATTTTGCTTTCAAAATAGTCAGTTCACTTTACCATGTATTCTGTGAAGCAGTTTGAGATGTCTCAATTATATGATTAGGGGATGAAATGCAAGGATTATTATGTATCAAAAATATCCAAACCTAGATTGCGCATAAATTTTTCAAGTTATTGAAGGACCCTTCCACTTCTGAATAATCTAAAGAGTACTTTTACTTCCCAGTTGATGACAATATATATGCCATGTTTCCAAGGTTCGGCAACAAGTCGTGATGTTTCATCACTTAGTCTTGTCCGCTGTTGAATGCAGTAAATAAGTACAAAATATTCTCTGAATAATGTTTCTGAATTTAGCCTTAAGTGTATTATGAGTCAATTTATTTTGGTCATTTAGATGTTTTGACACTTATGGAAAATGATTGTCATGCTTAAGAGTATCCAGCCCAGACTGAGGATTCCAATTTTACCTGCCACCTACACAGGGAAATGTCCTTGTGTCTGGTATGGAATACACACACTCTTTTTGCATAGAACTACCTCAGTATAAGGTCCAGTTAGGAGTACGTTCTAAAAGGTGAAAGAATAGGAGGGATAGAAGAGACTGGAGCAAATTCATAGATTATTAAAATTTAGTTTTTTGGTGCAGAAAGTCGGCAACAAGGCAAGTATAATGCTGTCCTTTAAAACAAGAGGTCTGGAATATGAAAGCAAGGAGGTGCTGCTCAAGTTGTACAGAGTTGTCATATCTCATTTGGAGCACTCAATTTTAGGCACTCAATCTTTGGGTGGCTATGACAGTCTTGGAGGATAACCAGTGGTGTTTCGCTAAATTGATACCTGATCTGAAGATCAGATATCATTAAAGTAAATAGTGGGATAATATAAAAATCATAATTACTCATTCTTACATTTGATATAGCTTCTTTCACGTCGAGAAATGTTGAAGCTCTTCATAGGATTTGCTGTGAAGTGTAGCACCTGCTTTCTCCCCTCCCCCACACCCACATTAGACTCTCTGCCTCCACCCTCGATTCCAGGACCACTGCTATCCTGACGGACTGCCTGTTGGATATCAAGTCCTGGATGAGAACTAACTTTCTACCGTTATAATAATAATCCTTGAATTTGATATAGCACTTTCAAGTCTTCTACTGTAAAGTGAATTGACTGTATATTTGTCGGCTTGAATGTCAAGACTGAGGCCCTTCTGATTGGCTCACGCCAGCACTTCCACACCTCAGGCACTGGCAATATCAAGCTCTATGGATGCACACTCCACCTCATCAGGAAGCTAGATGTCTTGTTTGATCCTCAACTGTCTTTCTTCCCATACCATGGGAAGAAATACCGTCACCCCCTCTGCCCTTCCTTACCTTTGCAACATTGCCCAACTCCACCACTACGTCATCCTTAGGCCACTTAAACTCTCATTCATGCCTTCATTAAGTCCAGGCTCAACTATGCCAATGGCCTACATGTCGGCCTCTTGAATTCCTCCCTTCATAGACTGCAGATCATCCAGAACTCTGCAGTCCATGTTCTCTCCTCTCCCTATCCCCTTAAAGCAGAGGACCTTAAGGAATGATTTCATTGATATATTTGAAATACAGGTAGCCCCTGCTTACCGAACGCCCTGTTAACGAAACTTCACTATAACGAGGGTTTCTATTTGTACCTCCTATGTGCTTAGCGAAGGCTGCGCTCGCTATAACGAAAGTTTAAATGTCGCGCGCTTCTTGTCTCCCGGCAGCCTCCGCGACACAAGCGCACATACATACACACACTTAGTTCAGCGCCACCTAATCCAAGAGACTGTGTGGGAGGAACTTAACAACAACAACAACAACAACAATTTACATTTATATAGCGCCTTTCACGTCGGGAGGACGTCCCAAGGCGCTAAACTTAAGCGGTAGGAAGCTCTGTCTCTCCTTCTCTGTCTCTCTTTCACAGTCTCTCTCTGTCTCAGTCTCCCTCTCTCTCTCTCTCTCTCTCTCTCTGTGTCTCTTTCTCTCTCTCTCTCTCTGTGTCTCTTTCTCTCTCAGTCTCTCTCTCTGTTCAGTCTCTCTCTCCATGTCTCTTTCCGTCCGTCTGTCTGTCTCTCTGTCTCTGTCTCTCTGTCTCTCTCTCTGTGCCTCTCTCTCTTTCTGTGTTTATTTCTCTCTCTGTTTGAGTCTCTGGCTGTCACAATCTCACTCACAGTCTCTCTCTCTCTGTCTCAGTCTCAGTCTCTTTCTCTTTAACTCTCTCTCTGCCTTCAATAACAGTGCTACCTACCTTATTGCTGTCGCTGATACACTGTAAATGTTAGCGCTAAGCGCAAGGCATTACTGGGAACAATTTTTTTCACATACAGAAACACAGTAGAGACCTCCCTCCCGCCCGCTTAACGCAATTTTCGGTTAACTAGGAGTTTTGAAGTCCCTAACCCTTTTGTTAAGTGGGGGTTATCTGTACTGTATTGAGAAGGATTCATGGTTTAGTCATTGATTTTTTTGTAGGGGACATAGCCTTAAAACTACAGTTAGAACAAGTTAGGCCCATTTCACAAAGCATTATGAACTGTAGAATACTCTGTGCTAGAAAATTATAGAGGCAGAATTAATAGGCACTAGCGTTGACTATTGTCTCATGTCAATCATATCAACGTTAAAGTTCAAAATCTGTGTTTTGTTTAGCCAACAAATATTGTAGACATGTATTACATATAATGTACTTCTTCCCCCAACATGTGTTTGAATAAAGTGTGACATTTATCATCCTTGAAGAAATATGTCCTTGTCGGGAATGTTCTGGAATGAGATCCTTTCTAACAATAATGTGCATTGACATAAAATCCTTGGATAATATATTAGTAATTCACAAAGACTGGGTAGGACCCTTAGCAAGGAGGAAGGGAGAGGTGACTGTAAGCGTGCTTAAAGCGGTAGTAATTTTAGACTCAATTTAAAGAAATACAGACTATTGTATTAGCCCTCTTAGACCAGATCATTAGTATTCAGTTGATCTCAAATGCTTCAATAATCTCTGAGCTCACTACCATTGTGATCATTCCTAGATGGATAACTGCTCCGCAACTTGACTGCTGAATGCAGGAGAGGTATTATTTATACGTTCTAAGTTATTTATTAATGGTTTAATACAGTAAAACTCACACTGTCATATTGTTTGAGGTCATTACATTTAATATGTCTTACATAAAGTCCGACTTGCAGGCAAGATGCAATGTATAAATTCCAATTTAACCAATATTCTATACTATACATGTGTATTCAGTGCAGCCGGAAGTGTGCACTCGGAAGTTTGTCACTGCAGCCGGTAAGTGCATGAGGTGAAGGGTCAAGACTACATTTCCAGTGAGTTAGTGTCTTGACTTGTAGTTTGCATTTACTGGCAAGATTTTGTTGATGGATCAAGACTACGTTTTCCATTATAGCCAGTCGGTAAGAGCTCGACGGGTTAGGACATCATTTCCTGTGATTCATATCAAGCAGTAAATATGTGAGTAATGTAGCGTAGTGGAGCAACGTTATAAGTTGGGTCTTTAATACGTTGTTTTGATAGGAAGCTGAATGGGACTCGGGTGAACGTACCATTTAGTTAATTTATGATTCATATTTATAAAGATAAAACTTGTGTGTGTTTTACTACACAGTAAAACATTTCTGGAAGATAATTTTTTTGTATGGAAGACATTAGAAGGAAGGTGACTTGATATAGGATATACAGGAAAGCCCATTTATCCGGCACCCTCGGGACCTGGCCAATGTTGGTCGTTTACAACGGGTGCAGGATATTCGGCTGAAAACACACCAAAATTATTATTATTTTTAAAAGTAATACATTGTGCCGGATAAATTCTGGTTAATCGAATGGGGAATTTTTAGGGAGTTGCCGGCTTTCAGAATGTTGGGATTATCAAGGTTTACTGTATTACTGTACTTATAATCTTTCTAGTTCAAATAACTTGCTATGACTAGTGAAGGTATTGATTGTTTCAGCGATTTTATGTTACTAACCTAAATCACTATTCCTCTTCTGTCTTTCCCTTTTTTACTCCTCCATCCTTCTATTGCACACTACTAGCAAGCATATCATTTATATTATCCGTCACATGAGTTTTAAAATGGTTTTGTCTGTGTGATGCCTTTACAGGAGCAGAAGGAGGTATAAATTCCGAAGTTGACAAACATCTGGAGATGGGGAAGAAGCTTTTGGCTGCAGGACAGTTGGCAGATGCTTTGTCTCATTTTCATGCAGCTATTGGTTTGTACCTTTTTTTTTCAGTAGCATCTTCTAAAAGCACCACTACATCTCTAACCATTTTGAAATCCCAAGGCACACTTTAGCAACCAAACCCAAAAAAGTTTGTTGCAAGAGGGCTGAGTGCCAGGGAATATGTTTTAAAAAATACAGTAAAAGCCTGTTTATCTGGCACCCTCCGGGGTGGTCGAATAATTAACTATGCCAGATAATCGGGCGACAAGTTGCCAAAAACCCAACACAAAAAATAACTTATTTTAAAACATACCATATTCATAATACAGATAGACCCCCACTTAATGAAGGGGTTGGGGACTTCGAAACTTCTCGTAAAGCGAGAATTTTGTTAAGCGAGTGGGAGGTCCCTACTGTGTTTCCATATGTGGAAAAAAATCTGTTTTCCCAGCGGTGCCTAGTGCTAACATTTGCGGTGTACCATTGAAGGTATAAGGTAGGTAGAATTGCTATTGAAGGCTGCAATACTTTAATTACAAGATTGAAAGATGAAAGAATGCAAGATGAAAATGTTTGTTTTGTTTACTTGAACAGTATTTTATTTAGTAAATTTTTAACACAATACAGTAACAAAAGTACTTTCTGTAACAAGCTGAGGTGAGGAGTAGGGAGGAGGTCTTCGTTTTAATTGTTGCTGGAGGAGAAGGAGGCTAGAGAATCTGGAGAATCTGGTGAGAAAGCAATAGGTTCTGTACAGTCAGCGGATGTACTTGGTACTGGTTCTTTGGACGATGTCGGCTTAACGAAACTATCGATAGAAGACTGTCGACAGTTTTCTTCTTTTCTTCATACAATTCTTGGTAGCAACAAATAGTTTGCTCGGTGCAACGGGCAACCTTAATGCTGCGATCCATTTCAGGATCGTTGTCTTTGCAAATATTAATTGCTTCGTCTATTTTTGAAAGAAAAGCTTTCAAAACGTTCAAAGTAAGAATCTTAGGCTCCTCACATAAATCATCAGCCTCAGCTGTCTATTCCTTCGTTAAATCCTGAATTTCTTCAGTTGTAAGCTTTCCATGGGCCGATTTCTCATTTATGGAGATGTAGGTCTTCTCAGGTAACTTCTTCCAATTAAGCCCTGTTTCATCGAAGTTGAAAATTTGTTGTGGTGTATAACCTCCCTCCTTAATGATTTTTCTAAATTCATCTGGATAATGTTCGGCAGCAGCAACATCCGCACTAGCAGGTTCCCCGCACATCTTGATAGAATGTACCTTGTATCACTTTCGAAAACGATCAAGCCAATGGTTATTAACAGCAAAAGTCTCCGCCAGCTTTTTCCAAGTAGCGTCATGTGGTTGCCTAGCATCCTGCCGCTGCCATACTGTGCGGGCCTTCTCTTAGATTATATTAGCGGAGAGGGGGCAATGGCGTTCATTCTGGTCTTCGATCCATCTTCATTTCCAACGTGATGGACTTCCTTTTCTTCGAATGGGGTTGGCGATGTTGCTATTGGGCATTTAGGTAGCATACTGAAATAAGTGTATGTAGCTTCGTTGACTGAGACAGAGCGTGTGTTGCGGGGGCAGCTGGGAGACGAGAAGCGCACAAGATTTAAACTTTCACTATAGCGAACGCAGCCTTCGCTAAGCGCATAGGAGGTACAAATACAAACCCCCGTTATAGTGAAGTTTCGGTAACCGGGTGTTCGGTAACCGGGTGTTCGGTAAGCGGGGTACACTACATAGTAACAGAATATTGTATGGATACTTACCAATAAAGTATTACAGCACACTCGGTAAAAAGATCAGTTAAACAGCATTTTTACCGATCGGTAAAATCCCAAAGTTCCTAGGTTTAATGCATGCGCACGCATTTCACGTGTGCGCTCGCATGCGCAATGTGAGCATACTCGCGATTGCTGGAATGGGGAATTGCTCCGGGAGGGGATCTAGCAATCCGGTTGATCGGGTCACGGATAAATGGGCTTTTACTGTACTTGGCTGTGCATTTTTGATGGCTTCTTTGTGTCTGCAACAAATTGCATTTCTTAGGTCTATTTTGTTGTACTGCATTTTAGTGGCCTTGCAATCCCGTTTCAGACATTGCTCCTACTGTAAAAGTAAGGCCTAGGCAGGAGAAGATATATGGGGATAATCTATAAGATTCCTTAACCAATTAGATGTTTTAAAAAAAATCTAATCAATGTCCTGTCAAGTGAACTGTTCCTAACTTGGGCACAATGGTGGGGTGTGAATCTTCTCTTAAGATTTCAGCTCTAATTGTTATTGCTAGTTCCAGCTCTCAACAGCCTTACTGAATGGTCAGTCTCTTTTGTGATCCTGAACATTGAGTTTTGGATGACTGTTTGCACATCACAGATAATTAATAATACTCTTTGCATTTGCTGTAGTGCCTATAGTGACAAGTGGCACAGCTTCACAGATAATTGCTGTTGTGTGCTGACTATTTATAACAACAACAAGTAACTACACCAAGTTACTTTATAGCTCAAGAGGAGATGCTGCCTTGGGAATAGGCAGTGCCCCATCTGCCATCCATACATGGAATCCCAGCAAAGGCCATTGAAGCGTGATCAAGTGTAGAACTCAGGCTGATTTATATTGTCTTCATCTCGGTGGGCCTCTGAGATTGTGGGTATCTGTATTGCCGCTCAGTCAAATGCGGAGGTGAAACTCTTAAGCATAGCTATATGTTCCACAAATCTCAAACACCTGATCTACCAAAGGAAAATTACCGATCAAACTAGATTAACTCAGATCAAGGGTTAAATGTGGGACCTCACTGATTATCCTAGAGTTGTTGGAGAGCCCCAAACCATTTTTATTGCTGTTGACAACTAAGCAAATGAAATAATAATGTTCATCCTTGCACTTTGTGTTAGCACAATCTTTGAATAATCTCAAAGCACTTCATATATTATAATATGGATTGTCTGTATTTTGCGAGCGATATATGCAGTCAGTATGCACACAACAATGTTGCACAAACAGCGATGCAGTGAATGACCGATTTTATTTGAGGGATTGTCGGCGATGACGCAGGGAAAAACCATGAAATGTGCAAAATAGTAAAATAGAGTGAACAGAGCAACGTTTGAACACTGCGCCATTCACAATAACTTGGATAGAAAGCTGAATCATTTAGATATCAGAAGGGTTGAATAGGATGGCTGACCAAATGAGCTGATAGCCTTACTGCTCTTTGCATTCGTATAACCATGATAACTTGTGTTTACAGATGGAGACCCAGAGAACTATGTTGCCTATTATAGAAGAGCAACAGTCTATCTAGCTATGGGAAAATCTAAGTCTGCTCTTCCAGACCTAAGTAAGGTCATTGAACTGAAGCCAGACTTCACAGCAGTAAGTAATTAATGTTCCTTAATCCTGGTTCCCTTTGATTTTTTTTTAGATCGATGAAACATTTGGGTTTACAAATTTTAACTAGGTTGCCATAGAATTTTGTGGAGAGATGATGTCTATTTCTTTGGGGATATGTATTATGCATGTATTCCTGAACTTTCTTTTATGCACTCGAGCTTACAAATAATATTAATTAATTCTGGTTTTAGGCTAGATTGCAGAGAGGAAATTTGCAACTAAAACAAGGAAAGCTGGATGAAGCAGAGAAAGACTTTAAGAGAGTGGTAAGTTTGCAGAGGTATGCGTTGGTCTTAAATTGTTTTACAGTTTATTTTCTTTCTATCCATAAGTGAATTCTAATTATCACTCATCTCTACAGTAAGCATAAAGGTTCCTATATTTACATATTTTTATTATTGAGCTGCACAGCACAATGGGAAAATCTTGGTTGCTTGTGGCCCAAGAATGAAATAATACGTTATATACTTATGAACTATTAGATCTGCTTTATTGATTTAAAATAATATTAGTCTTAGTGAATAAGAAAATGGCAAGGAAAAAATGGAAAACTAAGGATGGGACTAGTACATTTCCAAACCCCTCCACCCTGTAACAAAACAGTTCAGATACAAGTAGCTTGCTATCAATATGCCCAGAAATTATAGTTTTGAATACTAAGACATTTGGTACTTACTTCACGTTTTTAGTATACATATACCCCCAGTCCCCTGATGTTCTGTCAGTCTGCCTTTCAGACATCAGGCTGGATGGATGAGCGCAAATTTCTTGCGGCGGAATGTCGACAAGACAGAGGCCATTCTCCTTGGCTCTCGTCAAAGTCTCCATTCACACGGCTCTCACCTCCTCCACCTTCCCGGCCTGCCCCTAAAACTCTCCGAACCTGTGCGAACCTAGGCGTCAGGTTCGACCCCCAACTGTCCTACCTCCCCCACATCCGGTCCGTTACAAGCACTGCCTTCTACCACCTCCGACGGATCGCCCGTCTCCGGCAATACCTCACCCCAAAAGCTGCTGAAACCTTGGTCAATGCCTTTGTCACCTCTCGGCTGGACTATTGCAACGCCCTCCTCTCCGGGCTCCCCTCCACCGCAATCCACAAAATCCAGCTAATCCAAAACTCTGCCGTCTGCATACTCACCCGCTCCAAGCTTCGCTCCCCCATTACCCCAGTCCTTGCCAGACTTCACTGGCTCCCTATCCCAGAGAGGATCGACTTCAAAATCCTCACTCTTGTTTTCAAATCCCTTCACTCCTCTGCACCCCCCTATCTCTCCGATCTCTCCCCCCAACCCAGCACCCGCTGTCTTTGCTCCTCTGGGTCTGGCCTCCTCCATGTCCCCCGAATCCTCCGCCTCCACCCTCGGTGGCCGTGCCTTCAGCCACTACACCCCGAGGCTCAGGAACTCCCTCCCTCACTCCCTTCGCCTCTCCCCTTCTCTTCCCACTTTCAGGTCACAGCTGAAGCCTTTCTCTTCGACTGCGCTTTTGGTCACCTTTCTGCCCCTGGCTCAGTCCTGGGATCCGCTATTGTAAGGCGCTCTGAGACACCGTCCGCCGTCGAGGGTGCTATATAAATCAAAGTTGTTGTTGATTCCTGGGCAGGGCGAAACATTGCGCAAGTTTCCTTACTCCACACACATCTCTGTTTACCTAGCAGTAAGTAGGAACCCAGTTAGTCAATTGGCGGATTGCTTTTCTGGGTGTAATAATTCCTTCAAATAAATGAATAATAATTGCTCATCCAATCCATGATTGGGATGCAATTGGTTGCCACGTTTTTCCCACAAAATATATAGCCAATTCACTTTAGAGTATGTGCTGTGAAGCACTTTGAGTCGCCTCATTCGTGATAAGCCGCTGTAACAAATGCAAGGATTGCAGCGCCTTGGGACGTCCTCTGACATGAATGGCACTATACAAATAGAATTTTGTTGTAGTTGCGCATGTGGCGATAGGTCAAAATGCGTTGAATCGCAGGAAACATCTTGACAAGTCGCCATACTTACCGGCTGTAACGACAAAGTACAGATGTTCAATCGCTGACTTATGCATGGGCAGTCTATCTAGCTTATTGTGGTTGTGTAAGTTGTATTAAATGTTATACTCATGGCTTGAGTCTTAAGAGTATTGTATAGTAACAAGTTTTTGTAACAGTGATCAAAGATCACCAGCAGGTGTCATTGCGGGCAAAGAAATGTTCTGCTTCCAAAGATGTTTGGCTCCCTCTGATGTTAATACTTGAAGAAAGATTGATTTCTACTAGTCAAATAAGTTTTTACTTAGAAAAAGCAATGCAACACTTTTTTCAATCAGTCAATCAATCAATCAATCGATCAAAACTTACATCTATATAGCGTTTTTCACGTCAAGAGAACGTCCCAAGGCGCTGTACAGTCAGGTAGGGACAAGAGACAATGATCAATTAGGAAATTTAAGTAACTTTAAATAAACTTTAAACCTTAATTTTTAGGGACGCATTATTCAATAATATTTATATAATTAATTATTTTGTGTTTGGAAAAATCTTTCTTATGTTAACAGAATCTAAGTAATTAATAATTCCTAAATTAACCCTACTGAACCCCACAGGACTGAGCCTAAGAAGGGCGGTGAAATCATTTATTTCTCTGCTACTGTATATAGCATTTGCAGATTTGCCTAATTGTCTTTGATGAATGGAATTTCATGGATTTGCAAGGCTTTGTTTATCAAACTGCTGTATTGGAACAAAGAGGAGCTTTGACTGTTCATTGTAATTTTACCATTTATTGCAGATTAATGTTTCTGCCATTTCATTTGAATTAAACAAAACGTGGTCTCTAATTGCTGTCATTGATGTGAAAAATTATGCTCTCTGCCAGTGACAGTTTTTATGATTGTTCAAGACCAAGTGCTTACTCATTTTGAGTCTGGTCAATAATTTTGGTTAACTATCCTTAACAATTTAAATAAAATTGTTTTACTATAGTTGTGATTGTTCCTGGCACCTTTCAGATTGACATTAAAATTTCAGCATAGAGAAGGGGCTATTTGGCCATTGATGTCTTCCCCATTACGACTACTTTATTTTTAATATTGTATTTTTATTAATCCAGTCTTTCCTGTATTTGTTTTTTTTTATCAGATGTTCATTGCTTTGAAACATCTGATGTGAAAGATGCTATACATGTACACAAATGTATAGATACATATGAACAATCGTAACTTAATTGTTGTTATTTAGCTCCCTTTTGAATTATGTTATTCAGATGTACAGGTAAACCTCTATTTACGACGGGGTTGCGTTCTTGAAAAACTGTATGTATATCAAAACGTCCTAAATTGAAATGCAATTTCCCATGCAGTCCCATTATGTAACCAGAGATGCATTCTTTTCACAAAATTTTCAGACCTTAAACCCACTAAATAACTCAACAGGATATTCTTGTGCAGCAACATTGTCAGCACTTGCAGCTTCCCCACTCATCTTGATGTTGTGGAGCCCATGTCGTCTTTTAAACCTTTGAAACTACCCTCTGCTAGCATTGAAAGATGGTGCCGTTGAGCCTTCTCCTTCCTGATCATTTAACTCCCCAAACAATAATTTTGCCTTCTCTTAGATAACCAAGGTGCTGATTAGTATATATTACGCTGGTTCAGCACTCAGCATTCTTTCCATGTTTTCCATCACATCACTCCTATGTTTTGCTAATCTGCTTGCACCTGTAACACACTTTGAACTTGCCAGTATATTGTCCTTATGCTGTTTTATAGTAGCCATCATCGATCTAGCTAGCCCTAAAACCCTCCCGAAGTCCGTATTTTTTTCACCAGAATCGATGCACTTTATCACCTCCAATTTGGTATTTAAAGTGATGACTTTGCGGGGTCTCTGGCCACTAACGGTATCACCACCGCTTATTTCACTTACTGCTGTCTCTTTCCCCGAAATGGTAGGCACGCGCTAGAAGCTGTAAATCTCTCAAAGTCTCTCAGGAATGTTAGAAAATTACTGTAATACTGACGTGGGCATGTTTGGGTATTATGAGGCATCTCAGCATTAAAAATATTGATTCTGTGTCCCTGCTGTGGCATTTTGATCTGTCAGTGCACTTAGTGTCACTGCACTAAGTGACATGTGGACACATTTTACCCTTTACGTGTCATAGGTCTAATAAATGAACTTAAATTGTAAGGTGAGGAGATACACTGTGAAAACCAAATTCTGTACCATTCCCAGAAGAGGCCTGGGAAAATTTGGGGTTAATCATTTTGGAACTTCTAGACTTTAATAGAGTTTTAACAGTCCTTTGGTCTAGGGCACAATTTTTCTTCTCATTTCAAAATACTGTACTTTGGAATTCATCTTTCCCCTACAGATTTTTGAAGTTCTTACTATAATTCTTGGTTCTTTTTGAACAATACTGCTTTAGGGAAACAATGTCCTTGTGTTTGTAACCTTCAAAATGACCTCATCATACAGTCAGTAAATTCTTAAGGAGATTTTTCCTCACATGAGTTGTGGGTTTCCCCAGGCAGGCACACAGTGTCTCATTTAGGAAATATTTTTTTTCGCTGTGTGAATTGGGATTTCTTGCATTAAAGACATTGGTATCGCTTTAATGGAACGAAGACCATCTTCAGAATCAGTTTTATTTATAAAAAATCTGTCCAGGGTAACACTCCATTTTGCATACAAGTGGTAGTTTGATGAATGCAATCTAAAGAATTGCAGTCTTGCAACTATTTGTTTTGGCAGTATTGTTGTCTTTTAATTATAGTGTTAAGAGGTATTTTAATAATCTAATAAATCTAAATGATGTGCTCTATCAGCATTAAAACCATCCATCCTTGTTACCTGAAGCTTGAAAATTCTCAAGGTTTTAGCCTTCACAATAATATAGTCGATTCACTTTACAGTGTATTCTGTGAAGTGCTTTGAGATGTATTGAAGACATGATAAGACACTACTGTATATCAAGGATTGTTGTTAAGTTACAGTTTGTGTAGTCCTGTATCTCAGTGGTTGGAGCATTCACCTTACAAGCGAGACCAGGCAGGGTGAAACCTTCGGCAAGTTTCCTTAATCCACATGCTTAATAATAATCCCTCAAAAAAAAATTGGTCATTTCAATTCACTGTTTGTGGGTCATTGCTGCTGTGCTTCGCCCACATATATACAGTCAATTTACTTTACGGTATATTCTATGAAGCTCTATGAGACGTCTAGAAACCGTGAAAAGCACTATATCAAATGCAAGGATTATTATTAATACTATTATTTTAACTCCCCTCTCCCCATCATAATTATCTGGATTATTTGTTCAAGTAATGGCAGTGACTTCTGATAAACAGATGTTTGTTCCTCTTAGAAATTGAGACTTTTCCTCTATTAAGGTAATCCTGCAAGGAGTGGAAGTGTATGCAGCCTATTTTGGAAAGCTGAATATAAAGTGTAGGTGCTATAGAACATTAAGAAGACTCAGTGCACTGCTGTTCACAGTTGGTGAAAGTGTTGTGAAAGCACTTTCAGTCTTAGTAGGTGTTCAGCATTTTCTTGACTAATAATGAGTTAAATAGTTTCTATTTTTTTCATTTGGTAGAAATCTTTTTCTTACCTTTCCCTCATTCCTCTCATTATGACGATAACCTCCATGATGTTTGTGGATTTTCTTCATTTTAAATTTAGGAAATAAATTATAATTTTTAACTTTACCTTTTATGAGATCAATGGGCAACTGCTTTTGGGAAATTTTATTTTCTCCTTACCTTTGTTTGTTGTCTGACTCGGGGGGGGTTCCCAAACTTTCTGTGCTATTGACATCCTGACTAAGGACCCTCAATCGCATTGTGCTGTGGGGCAGCGAGACAAGGCTGCAGGAAGGGCATAAATTCTCTTGGCTCCAGCATAGATTAGCACTGTTCTGCAGGCATTCACTGGATTTGTACAGCCTAGTGGAGTGCTTGGAGCCCAATTCCTCATCTGACAAACTGCAGTGCGAGTTACCGTGAGCTTGCCTTTGGGCTGAGTTGGTCAAAGATTCACAGGTACAGTGTTCTCCACAACCTGAAATTAAAAGGTGCTCCAGCTGTGTTCGACATCAGCAGCATGACGTCAGAGCACTTCGTCTCAATGTCGCACGCACGCACACAGCAAACTCACACTCCACACTCGATCATGTCATGATCAGTAATATTAAAAACAAGCCCTGTGAGTGTGACTAGTGTGAGGCAAGGAGGTAAGTACATTGGGGATACACACTCCACAACTTCATCCCTCCTCCCACCCTACACACACAGTTCCCCTCCCTCCCCTCCCCTCCCCCCCTCCCCACACACACACACACACGGCACAGACTCTTACTTTCCCTCTCTCTCCTCGCATCTCTCATTTTTCCGGCGCGCTGGCCACTCTCTCCTTACCATTCACTCCGCTGAAATAATCCTTCTGACAAATATTTTCTAAACATGTTTAGAAAAATTATAACGTGTCTGGAAATTTAAAATGTGTCGGCCCTAAATTTAAACATGTCGGCCCAACACGTCAAAAGCGGTCGTGGAGAACACTGCAGGTAGATCTAAACTCAGTGAGTCCTACCTACTCTGAGGGGACTTGTCCAAAGGACCAGCTTTCTCCTGTGTAGAGTGACTGCCTCTACCCGGTGCTCTGGGCACTTCGTTATTATTCAGCACCACAAAAGGCTGCCTTAAAATAGCTTGCATGCAAACATGATCCTATAAGACTGGCTTGGCCTCTTTTTCTGCTGGGACTTATTGGGGTGCTTCGGATAATTTATGAATTGGGTCACCCTCCACCCATCCTCCATGCTGGATTACTGCACTTTATCAATGGTACTCGGGAGTGATCTTTGGGACTCATGCCTTTTCCCAGCATCTTGGGATGTCTTCTCAACATGAAAGGTGCTAAACAAATGTAATTTTGTTGATCTCACCCGTTCCTCGAAATCTTGCATCCACCGACACACTTGTAACATAAAACCTTAACCTTTGTTAATGATAGATCGCCAATAATAATCCCTGCATTTGATATAGCGCTTTTCACATCTTATCGACATCTCAAAGAACTTCTCTATGAGATTTTTAATGCATTATATTAGATGATTTGAGCTGAAAGGATTTCTTCATAGAAACCTTTTGTACAAAAAAAACGTTTTGCATTAACATTTTAAACCTACTGGCATTAGAATGGACCGAATGATTTCAAAGAAATTAGATTAAAAAGGTAAACTCCTGCATTATCTTTAAAACGTCTTGGGACGTCCTGATGTGAAAGGCACTATATGAGTGTGATTTTATTGTTTTTAAAAAGAAAGCTTTATCCATGAAGTATACATACAAATAAAGCACTGTTTTCCTTTTTCTTCTCCTTTGTGCATATATGCACATTTGAGAATATTTGCATATTTTTATCTGTTATTGATTTTTTTTTTAAAAAAGACGCCTAGCAGAATGGGATCTCACAATTTTGTGCAGATGAAACATTTGGATGAAGTATTAAACATATAACTATCTGGACCCATCCTTTTTTTTTAAGCTGCAAACCAACCCCAGTGAGAAGGAAAAAAAGGAAGCCACCTCTCAACTGCTTAAAGCAGATGAGCTGCAACGACTGGTGATTCAGGCACGAGCTGCATATCAACATGAGGATTACAATACTGCTGTTGCATTCCTAAACACTCTTATTGAAGTAAGTTTTAACTGCTATTCCTTGATAAAGTCATGATTACTGACCAGGCCATTGCTATTCACTTTACTCCCCTTAGCTTTCACAAACTCTTCTATCTGTCTTTCCAAGGGGAAGGATGACTTCAAACTTCTTTTTACCATTTCCTCCTTGATTCCCATGTTTCAGTTACTCTATCATTCACACTATTCCCTTCTACTATTGCTTTTGCACCTTAGACCACCTCCATCACACCATGATTCCATTCCTACTTGCCCTAATACTAACACTGTATCTCCATCATTGAAATCAGAAAATAAGTGAAAGGAAAGGTATAAAGATAAAAAGCAACCTTTCATCTTCTACTTGACAATAAAATGTGTAAATTTGTAGAATTATTGCAGATTGTTATTTGACAATGTACAATGTATGTTACCCATGTCTTCCCACTCCACCGATTCCTCGGTTCTAATTTAATAGATATTTCTACTCCTATATAATTAATTACAGATCCGATTAACTGGTAAATTGTTTTTCTGATGTAACATTTTATATTTTTCCAAGAATTGTTAAAATGCCCATTATGTGAATTGTAACGTTCTAATATTCTTGTACTGATGTTCTGTCTTCGCTGATTTTACATAAGCAATCTGAACTTCTATAAGTAGTGTTCACTGATCAAGGGAAATCCGTAGCCTTACATTTTGTACGCACATAGGATGTTATATATCCATAATTTATCCAACATTATGTATGTTTTAGTGTTATACAAGCATGTTTAATTATTATTCCAACATTCCGAGACTTTATCCTGCATGAAAGGTGCTATATAAATGAAAGTTGGCGATGCTGCATTATTGGAACGCATTTCCAAAGGCATGTGTTGAAGCCTGTCAAACTGAATGTGATTTAGCAGCTGGTTTCAGGCAGGTGAGTGGGGGAAGAAACATTTCATCACAATCCACGAGAGCACTCCTACTGGTCTAGGACATTACAGTTTACAGATTTCATTGAAATTATACCCAGATGTTTTGAATAATATCTCTTTAACACACATTCCTCTGCAACAGACAAAAAGCATTCTGGGGGAAAAATGGTTTGCATGGTTTGGATTGCACAGTAACTGTGTGATAACTTTGCACTCTGAAGTTTTATGAATACATGCAGCATAATCTCTTGAGTTTGCAGGGCCTGAGATAACATTAATATTCTTTTAGCTATTTGTTATTGCTTTTAGAAAAGGTACAAGTTAGCTGGCAGCAAAATTGCCTTTACCGTTCATTAATAAAGCATATGCAACATGTATAAGAAATGAATGTTTTTATGTTTAGATGCATCACTGATGATCTCTCACTCTACTTTGGGTTAGACATGTGTTTGGGATTCTGAGTTGAGAGAACTCCGGGCAGATTGCTACATGCAGATTGATGAACGTGGAAAAGCAATAAATGACCTAAAAGTGGCATCAAAATTGAAAAATGATAACACTGAAGCATTCTTCAAAATAAGCAAAATCTATTACCAACTTGGAGACCATGAAATGTCTCTTGGGTAAGTTTGTTATTTCCTTTTATTTTATGAATTACATGGCAAAATAAGCAATTTTACTTGTTCCACGTGAATACTAGTGAAGTTTAGCAATTCAAGAATTTCATTCATTAGTCTTGTCAAACATTCCATTAGTTTAGTAATCTGGGTAAGGGTACAATTCAGAACAGGGACTTTATATTTTGTGAAATGACCAAGATCCCACCATAATGTGTATCTTGTATCCACTCCAATTATGGAGTCCTATAGCTCAGTGGTTAGAGCATTCGCCTTGCAAGTGAGAGACCTGGGTTCGATTCCCGACAGGGTGAAACCTTGGGAAAGTTTCCTAACTCCACACGCCTGATAATAATCTCTCGAAAAAAATAAATAGATTGGTCATTTCAATCCAAGACTGTTTGTAGAACACTGCAGTGTGCATTCCGCCCACAAATATAGTAATTTCACTTTATAGTATAATCTGTGAAGCACTTTGAAACATCTAGAAGACGTGAAAAGCGCTATATCAAATGCAAGGATTATTATTATCCTTTAAGGTGCTGTGGCCCAAGGTGGTTCTTTCCCTCTTCAAAGAGCTGCAACATTTGGATGCAGAGTTTGAAGTTTATTTTCAAAAAATGAGGAAGAGAGTAGGAAACTAAAAGCATAGGATCTTAATGTGGTGCTCACGCTTGCAGTGGAGTGTACTGTACTATAATTCCAACTGCATTGTGTGTTACTGTACCTTTTTTTGTTTGTTATGTTTTATTCCAAATCCCTTTCAGCTGTAATGGTCAGTCAAGATCACCACTGATAACGAAGTATACCCTATTCTAATAACTATAATAGTTTCTTCTGTCTTCCACTTTTCTTCTTCTAATGATGATCCTGATTTAATGGATCATTGGTTCCAACTTTACCAAGCAACAGAAATTACATTTCACTGTCTTCTTAAAAATTCAGAAAGTTTATAAGACCTCCTCTAGTTCTAGATGAAATTGTGCATGGTTAGGTCAGAACATTTTGTTGAGGCTCCCATTACTTTATGCGAGCATAGCAACATCCGTTGGGCTTATTCAGGTAAAGTTATGCTCTCAGGTGGAGTTAGCTTAAGGCTAATTCAAAATGAGTATTAACAATATTTTTCAATCCATTGGGACATCCTCCTGACATAAAAGGCGCTTTACAAATATAATTTTGTTGTTGTTGTCTTTGAATTAACAAAAAAAGTAATGGATTTAGGAAGTTGAACTCCATAAATGGAAAATAGCAGTACACACCACTAACCACATCTAGAGAATCCAAGAAACCTATTCGCCCTTATTTTCTAATTGCTTTCTTTCAGTCATCGTCTATACAATCCTTGAAAGAAAGTTATTTCATGAAAGTTAAATTATTGAACTTTTTTTTAAAAAGAGAACTGCTTATGTCTGTACTTTAGAAATTCAAATTCCTCCTTCTCAGATCTATTAATTGATGAGTTTATTTGTCATTTGGGGATTTTAGCAAATAAATATTCATTGACATACATTGATCAATGATCTATACTATATGATTGAGCTTCCATCTATGGAGTTAAAGTTACAGACTTCCTGCAGTAAAATTGAGAGATTAGTATGGTTTTAACTAGAATTTCAGATACTATAGTGTAGTTTTGATTAAAGTAGATATCACACATGCCTATCTTTACCTTGCAGTTAGTAGGAACCTAGTTGTTAAGTCGCTTTTCTGAGGATAATAATCCTTTAATTTAAAAAGAAATGTAATCAATCCAGGACTATTTGGGGGACACAGTTGTGTGCAATTGGCTGCTGTATTTCGCCCACAAATATGCAGTCACTTTACAGTATATTATGTTAAGCACTTTGAGATGTCTAGATGTGAGAAGTGTTATAACAAATGCAAGGATTATTATTATACCACTGAAATCCTCATCAACACATAGGGTGTCAGTTGAATTAAGCTAATCAAACATTTCTGTCAGTAGCTTCTTGAAGATACTTTATCACACCCTCCTCTTCAGAGTCACACTTTCATTTTTCTTTGTGAAGCATTCATTCATCATTACTACCAGATTACTCCATTTAGCTTGAAGCAGTCCTTCAGTAATAGTCTTAAGTATACATGTATAGCATGTTTTGTTTATCGCAAGTTAGCTCTTTAGTGCAACAGCAAGCACTGTTCTTTGGTTAAGAACAGATGGAATTTCTGGTTCCCTGCTTCCATGCCAATACAGAGAATGACATGTTGTTTGCTATCTTTATCCTGAGCAGTGGTTTCATTCACACGTTTGCATAGATTTTATGTAATATTCAGATGTCTGTAGAGGTGACTTACGCATGTTCAGACCAGCTTCCTCTGCATTTGTGTTGCGTGAAGAAGTCATATCAGAAATCCAGCATAATTGAGCAAGAAACCTGGTCAATTTTCATGGAAAAGATCTTTCCTACTATCTATTGCCCAGGTTTCTTGCAGATGAGAAAACAATAGTGTTTGCTTTTTTCCCCCCCAAGTATTTTTTTCATTGAGTAGAATGTTTTCCTTGATCTCCAGCCTGATCAGATTTTTGTTACACTGAGAACATTGTATTAGAGCAGTAAAACCATACCGTATGTGAATATAATATTATACTAATATACTACAATATTCTGATTGGTCCATGTATACAATTTGTGTTTTCCTCTTGCAGTGAAATTCGGGAATGTTTGAAGCTGGACCCGGATCACAAGCGGTGTTTTGCTCACTATAAACTAGTAAAGAAACTTAACAAGCAACTGATGTCTGGAGAAGATTTCATTAGGCAAGAAAGGTAAGAAAATCATTTGTTGGAATGCTATTTTGTGAATAATTGGGCTTCTTGACATTGCAGTACACTTTTGTAGAGTAACAATAATACTCTACAAACAAATTAACACAAATATATTTATTATTTATATAAATATGTAAATAAATAATTTGGGTAAATGTAATGACCACGATATTACACAGACAATATTGCTTCATCTTTTTTTCCTCCTAAAATAGATACTCTGAAGCTATTAGTAAATATGAAACTGCTATGAAAATTGAACCAGATGTTCCGCAGTTCACTATGCACGCAAAGGAAAGAATTTGTCATTGCTTATCAAAGGTAAGGGAGTAAGCAATTTGTTTTAGGTTAGTTTGTAAACAAGTAGAGGTTTATAGCAATAGTGGTACAATTATTTGCTAAATTCATAATTGTTCCTAAACTTGCCAAAGTGCTTGCAAAAATAATTTGCTTGTAACAAGAATACGATTACCGTAAATACCCGCGTATAAGGCGCACTTTTTTTCACGTCGGAAGATCTCGAAAGTTGGGGGTGCGCCCTATACGCAGGTACAAGAAATTTTGAGCCTCGGAAATACAGTAAACAGGAGGGGTGGCCGGCGCGCTGTCAGCCAGGGTTTGGTCAGTGTCCGGCGGGGGTTGGGGGGAGCGGGTGATAGAGCTTCGGCCTCGGCCGCCCGGGTAGCGGCAGCAGCAGCAGCAGCGGACTTCAGTGCTGTGCCTGCTGCCTGCATTCTGCCGAACCCAGTCTGCCTGCCTCCCTCACTGCCTCCCTCCCTCCCTGCCTGCCTCCCTCCCTCCCTGCCTGCCTGCCTGCCTGTCTCTCTCTCTCCCTCCCTGCCTGCCTGCCTCCCTCTCTCCCATGCTACCTACCTGTCTCTCCTGCCTCCCTCCCTTCTGCCGGCATTATCATCGAAAATGCTTCCGTTTTTTTCACCAAGAAAATGTCAAAAGTGGGGAGGGTGCGTCTTATACGCGAGTGCGCCTTATACACGGGTGCACCTTATACGCGGGTATTTACGGTACTCTATTTCAAATGGCAATGTTTGCCAAATATTTTATAAAGAAGTTGTGTTATTTGGCAATATTGGTCTTCATGGAACATTGTACTTTATCTTTGCAGAGCAAACAAGCGAAAGAAGCCATCAACATCTGCACAGAAATATTGGAGAAGGATCCAAACAATTCAAATATATTACGAGATCGGGCAGAAGCGTATATTTTAGAGGAACAATATGAAGATGGTACTGACCACTATTAGGATGTCACCCCAATTTAATTGCTTTGAACTCCTGAGATATTTGGACAGTGAGGGAGTACAATCAGTATTGTTGGATGTCCTGCCATTTATAAACAAGTGATTCTATTCCCTATCTCAGATGTGCAAAACTCATATCATGTCAAATTGAATTCTGTCATTTTCTGTCATAGTTGCAATGAACCAATGACATAATGTATAGATTATGTAAGAACAATGCAGCATTGAAATGGGCCAGAGTGCTTTCCGATATTTAAGGAGTAAAAAGGTTGCAAAGGTCCTTAAAAGCTAAATTCTCACACTTATTTCTTGTGGTTCTTGAAGCGCAACACCCAAATTAGTTTGCAAAACTTAAAGCCTAGTTGCTTTGTATACAGGTTATTCCTTGACTGGCTGAACTGGAATGCGTGTCTATTGAGAGCTCTGAATGTAACCAAATATGGGCAATAACATGGTACAGTCCTCTTTTGTTTTTTACAGCGGTTAAAGACTATGAAAATGCACGAAATCACAATGATGAAGACCACGGCATAAAAGAGGGTTTGGAAAGGGCACAGAAACTTCTTAAGCAATCACAGAAAAAAGATTATTACAAGATATTGGGAGTGAAAAGGTATTTACTGAATATTCCTTATATCTACCGAACCCTCTCATTCTGAGTTATATTCAGTGGAGGTGTGCATTCATTTAGCACCTCCTTTAGAATCTAAAGAAATTCCATATCAATGTGGTATTTTTCTCAGTTCTGTACACATAATATGTAAAAACCCAAAGATAAAGAAATGTTCATTTGTGGTGTGAATGCAGTACAATCTATTATATCAATAAGTAACTTTTCTGACTTTTTAGAACTGCTAAGAAACAGGAGATTATCAAAGCATACAGGAAATTAGCAATGCAATGGCATCCTGATAACTTCCAAGAAGAAGAGGAAAAGAAACGAGCAGAGAAAAAATTTATCGACATAGCATCTGCAAAAGAAGTACTCACTGATCCAGGTACTGTATATGGTAACCTCTTTTCCCCTGGTTAAATGTCCTGTAAATATGGTGATCCAGTCTCATAATACTTTATTGCAGCCCTGTTTTTTGTGGTAATATTCTTTTATTCAAAATTCTCTGTACTGCTTGAGTTTCTTTGGGGGTGGGAAAATGAAGTACAGGATCCTTTTGACAGTTACTTTAACTCAATGAACTAATTTTTATTTCTGTGTTCTTCAGCTTATTCGTAGTCAGCCTGCTTGGTAGTATTTGTCCTGAGTCAAGGGTTTGTGCATTTAAGTTCCACATCAGGAATTTGAGCTCATGGTCTGGCTAGCACTCTAATGCAGTCCTAGGAATGCTGCATTGTTGCAAGTGCCATTGTTTACAAGAGACATCAAACCAAAGTCAAGTCTACCTCTTCACAGTATATTAAACTGTATATAGTTTTAATATACACAGTACCTCTCAAAAAGAAAGGGATCTTCTCCCAGTGTGCTATCTGAGAAACCTCCAGAGAAGGATATTTACTTTACCAAAACAACAAAATAACATTTTTGGAGCGCCTTTCACATCAGGAGGACGTCCCAAGGCGTTGGTCATCACTTTATAGTCATATGCAAAATAACTGCACAAATTAGTTGTTGCGGTCACCTACAGTCACTCCATTTCACAGTAAAACTCTTGTGAAATGCTTTGAGATGGTTTGATAAAGATGAACTATCCCATATGAAAAGCAATAATAACCCTTGCATTTAATATAGCGCTTTTCATCTCTTCTAGACATCTCAAAACGCTTCACAGAATATACCGTAAAGTGAATTGACTATTTGTAGATAATAATGCAGCAACCAGTTGTATACAGCAGTGTCTCACAGACAAATGTGGATATCTATTGGGATTTTTTCTTGAGGGATTATTAAGTGTGTGGAGTAAGGAAGCTTGCCTAAGGTTTTGCCCTGCCGAGAATTGAACCAAGGTCTCGCTCTTGCAAGGCGAGTTCTCTAACCACTGAGCTACAGGACTCCATTTCAATAGAGTACATTGGACCCCACTCCAATGATTATTATAACAGGCTGGTTTGATTTGAATTTTTTAAAGTGATGATTTAGGAATAGTAGCATTTCCTATTCTCTCTCGTGCAGTACAGTCATGTCCTAACATCATGATTTTGATGCATAATGGGTGAAATGTCGAGGCAGTGTGGATTAAAAATGCCCACCTCCTTTAAATATGTCACATACAATGACAGTAATCAATCAATCAAAACTTATACTTGTATAGCGCCTTTCACATCGAGAGGATGTCCCAAGGCGCTGTACATTTAGGTTGGGACAAGAACAGGGGGGAAGGGTCAGGGCAGGAAGAAGAAGAGTAGGAAAATTGACTGTATATTTGTGGGCGAAACGCGGCAGCCAAATTGAGCACAGCAGTGTCCCACAAACAGTCATGGAAGTGGGATTAAAGGAAAAAGCGGGGAAAGATGGCGAGGGGTTGGGGTGGAGGATAGGAGAGCAGGAAACCTGACTATTTGTGGGCGAAATGCATTAGCACCTCAGCTCCTCAAAAGCGGCCTTTTATTTTTGGTGTGACTAATGTCCTTTCATTGCACTTTAAATGTTCATTTGTTTCTTTGATCAATGTAGAGATGAGGAAGAAGTTTGATTCGGGGGAGGATCCTCTGGACCCAGAAAACCAGCAAGGAGGAGGAGGAGGAGGAGGCCATTTTCACAGATCTTGGAACCAATGGCAGGGATTCAATCCCTTTGGCTCAGGAGGACCTTTCAATTTCAAATTCCACTTTAACTAGGTCTGTGAGTATTGACAACTCACCTCAAAAAGATTTCATAAAAATAAGGATGTTGAATTTGATGCAAAAAAAACAAGAGCTAAAGGTTTACCTAATGTAACTTTTGTTCAGCCAAAAATGTTCAGAATGTATTATTTTCAGATACAGAGGATGGTTCTTTAAAATATTTTCCTTTAATGTAATAAAATACAACCTAATAAAGCAACTTGCCTTATAAATCTTTGCATTCCCATTGAAAGCAATTTATTCCCCAATAAATATTTTGACCTTTCTAGCTGATGTATATGTATAGTTTTTATTAAACTTTTAGTCCTTGGACAAATAAATGCCATGAAAGTGGCCTTATGAGCTGTTAAGTGAAATTCACTGACTAGGTAGCATGTAGTATCATTGCTGTGGTGTGTTGCTTCATTTTACACTGTTAGCTCACATAGTATTGTTTTATGAAGGTCTATTTCAGGTGTTGGCACAAACATGGAAAATTAAATCTTTTAACAATGATAATAATCCTCACATTTGATTTAGCGCCTTTTCACGTCTTCCAATTGTTTTCAAAGCAAACACTCATTACCAATCAAAAACATTGTGGATTGTTTTTATGCTGTGGAAACTTGTGGGTGTATGTACTGTATGCTGTGTAATGGTTCTTGGATATCTTGGAGCCCAGCCAGGTATAGCTCTAAAATTCGCAAAATCTTAGTAAAACTTTTTTTGCAATGTTTGGAAGTACAGGAACTTTTTAACAGAAGTTGAAGTGTTCATGATGCCAAACTATTCAGTTATTTTCCTTGACATAAAAAATACAGTATTTGTTACAAATGAACATGTCAGAAGACTTAACAAATGGTGCACAATTATCATTTATGGACAGCCTGGCAGAAAAATGGAACCCAGAGACTGTTTGTCATTAGAATCTGCCAACTTTAGCTTCAATGCTATGAATATTTACCTTTTGAAGGAAAGGTATCCAGCTCACTAGACTTTGCACAAGCTACAGATTCTGTTGCATCATTAACAGAGCTTTTGGTCTATCAGTTACTCATCCAATTCCTATTTGTAAAATTTAAAAGCATTGGTGCTGTTAATTATCTTTTATTTTCTATGGTTCACATTTTTCTCAGTAAATTAGAGGAGCGCATCTGCTTCACTGAAGAATCTCAACTCCAGCAATTGTTACTTATATGTGGGATCCATTTGGAAATTGATGGTGGACATCTATTTGTAGCATGTCAGCTGAATTTGAAGCACATTCTATTGCTATAAAGTAGATTTAATGCTTGATAGGTGTCTCATTAACATTACCTCCAGGGCAATTACTGTGCTGCTTCATTCTTTTTTGTATGCATTGTATCAAGAAAGTTTCTTAGGGCAATTGGAACAGATTATATGATTGAAATAGCAATTGTTGCAAGTTGTCATGGCAATATGTTTGCTGTAAATCAAAGTAACTTCTTTCTTGCCTGGCTTTCTATTCATCCATTAGCAATGTGTTCCAGAAGGTTATTGGGGCAATATGTTCACTGAATATCAGACTGAAGCTTTGGTCCAATGAACTCGATCTGTGTCACTTTTATAATAAAAACAAAACCTGAGCAATGACTGCCATTTAAATTTAAGGAAATTTGTTTTGGATTGTTGGCATGTCATTTAAATTGTAGATTCATTTAACCTGCCTATTGCCTAGATTTTATAAAAGAAAACAAATAGTATTGCTAGATTCTTTTTGACAACTACATATATATATACACAGTATGGATTGTGCAATAGCAAAGATGTTTGTTTTATCTTTTCTCAACGTTTCTGCCTCTGCTGTTCTTTAGCCACATTGGATGGGTATTTTGGATTGAAAATTGTATGAGGTTTTCTTCTCTGTGGAAATGGATAACATTGTGATGTTGGAGAACTTCGTCTATTGGCATGGTCAAGAATCAACGAACTCTGTCCATACAGGCTTCTCAAATTAAATTAGTACTCAATTTTTGTTAAATGTGGGATTTAATCCAGGAGAGTTAACAGTATTGCTGGAACTCATTTGACCACCTGCCTAATCCATAGCGTTCTACCTTATCAATAATAATGATTAATATTTGCTGAACGTTTAACTTGAATTAAAGATATTTCTGTTCAAGCTATGTGTTACTTTTTTGGAGGGAGGTGAAAATCTACTTTGTAAAATCTCATATTGTGAAATTAGAATGTTTCTCTTTTTAAAAAGAATATTTGACTTCAATGGTAATTTGGACATACTTTGACAGTTTTACTTACAGCAAAGATTTACTTAGAGTGTACACAACACTCCAAATATTTTGTATTTCTGCAGGAGAACACAGTTCAGTCTGAATGCAGGTGGGGAATATGAACCAGTAGACTTACAGTACAACTATCCCACATGATTTTGCACTTTTGTTCTGAAATGTAATTTTGCTATTTGTATTTGCACCTGGTGTTCTGAAGTTTGGGCACTATTTTTATATGCTGTCCATTCAGCACAATTGTAAATAAAATGTATATCAATTACGATGAATTTGTTCAGAGACTGATTTTCCAAGTGGCAGATGTAGAATTTAGGTAAATATAATTCATTAGAAAATATATCCACAAGAAAAAGAATCCACAATTGCTAATTAAAATAGTTTACATTTGGTTTCACATAGAATACAAACCTTGTAGCACACATACTTCCTTCTGTGTAGTGTATACAGTACTCATATTCTTGTCCACAAAATAGCTGTTCAAATGGAATTTCCTAGCACCTGGCCTATTTAATAGAAACTTTCTGCGATATTTGCATATTCTTAGAAATTATAGTGGAATTGCAATTTCATGACAAATCCCACCTAACCAAACAAATGGAGTTCTTTAGCTCAGGGGTTAGAGCATTTGCCTTGCAAGCAATAGACCTTAGTTCTTTTCCTGCCAGCACAAAACCTTGGGCAAGATTCATTACTCAACATGCGTAATAATAATCCCTCAAAAAAAAGGGTCATGACTATTTATGGGACACTGCTGTGTGCAATTGGTGGTTGCGTTTAGCCCACAAATATACAGTTAATTCACTTTACAGTGTATTCTGTGAAATGCTTTGACGTCTACAAGACACTATATCAAATGCAAGGATTATTATTAAATGGGAATTTTTTTTAACAGCAGGCATCGATGGAATTTGGCAGAGTTGCTCCAAAACAATACATGATCTTAGAGCTTGGTTTCCCAGAATTTACTAATCCTTCATTATTAATTTTAAAAGGTCCATTTGGATAAATTCCAAGTGGTTTCCCTTTCCCTCTCTAAAAAAATAATTTAATCACTCAATCCATGACTGTTTGTGGGATACCATTGTATGCAAACGGCTGTCATGTTTTTCCCACAAAATAGAATCAATTTACTCTACAGTATATTCTGTGAAGCACTTTGAGATGTCTCAAAGATGTGATAGGGCGCCATGTCAAATGCAATGTTTATTATTATTGCTGGGTCTACTTATCTGCCTTAAAATAGCAATCTAATCCCAAACAGTGGCATTTTTCACAACCTACAGTGATAGATGTGTGTTCTGCCACAGATTTTCAAAACAGCCAGTCTGATCGTGGGCAGCCGCTGAGATATTTCTTGCTAATCCCGGAAAAGTTTCTGTAGGAACCATCTGAGCACTGATTACTCAGAACAGATAATCCTAGAAATAACTGCTAAAGCAGAGCTGCCAACCAGTACGTTTTTGCTATACTTAGTACGGTAAATTGAAGTAATTACGGCAGTACGATTTTTCTTGTTAAAATACGTTTTTTGGAAAATCCGAAATGTTCCATGCTCTGTCTGTCTCTGTCTCTCTTTCTCAGTCTCTCTGTGTCTCTTTCCCTCTCTCTCTCTCTCTCTCACTCTCTCTTTCCGTGTCTCTTTCCCTCTCTCTGTCTGTCTTGGTCGCGCTCTCTCTCTCTCTCTCTCTCTCTCTCTCTCTGTGCCTCTCTCTCTTTCTGTGTTTCTTTCTCTGTTTGAGTTTCTGGCTGTCACAATCTCACTCACAGTCTCTCTCTGTTTCTGTCTCGGTCTCTCTAACTCTCTCTCCCTGCCTTCAATAACAGTGCTACCTACCCTGTGCCGTCGCTGATACACTGTAAATGTTAGCGCTAGGCGCAAGGCATTACTGGGAACAATTTTTTTCATAAACGGAAACTCCCTCAACGCAATTTTTGCTTAACGAGGGGTTTTGAAGTCCCATTTTACTTGGCATCTTTTCGCGCTGTAATTTTTTCGTTAAGTACCGGTAGGTTCTGGGGAAAATACTTTTTTTTACTACAAAACACTGTTTTTAGCTTTCAGGAGTACTTTTTTTGTTTTAAAAAAAAGGTTGGCAGCTTAGCTAAAGTGCTGTTTAAAAAATCCTGGAAATTCAATTACAGCTAGAGAAGCTTTTAGCTCATTAGCATATCTTCACTGTAGAACTCCATCCCGCAGCCCCTCCACCTCGCTTCCTCCCTTTCCTCCTTCAAGGCCAGTCTCAAGATCTTCCTCTTTAACCGTGCCTTCGGCTGCCCCACTAACTCTTCCCCCTCTCCCACTCTTCTTCCCCTTCCCCTACTTCGAACCACCCCCCGCTCGGGTCCCAACCAGACCGTTCAGCGTTTTGGGACATTCTCCCGATGTGAAAGGCGCTATATGAGTGCAATGTTGTTGTTTAAACTGGTCATTCTTTTTCCTACACCATTAAGGAAAGGGCATCAAGCCCATTGGATTTGTGTGGCCCTTTTGAGTCGTTATTATTTAAATAAAATAGAAGTGGTTTTAAAATGCTTATAAACAGTATCATAAATGGAAATGTAATTTCAAAAGATCTTACACATTGCTATTTGGTTTCAATAATAACTAAAAAAGCAAGCAATGTGTACGCTGCAAAGATTGAAAGACAATTTCACTTTTAAATCTTTGCATTATTTCTTTCAAACTATTCTCTAAAACCACAGCTTTGCTTAACTGAGTGGAAAAACCTGTTTCTTCTTATTAATAGTGAGATATTACATTGGTCCAAAATTTCTCTATTTTTAATGAAAATACTGCACTAAAACCCACTATTATTACAGGGTAAAGTGTGCTTCAAGCATCTGATTCAACTCACTGTTTTTCTACATTTGATACTGGAGTCCTGTAGCTCTGGTTAGAGTGCAAGCCTAACAAGCAAGTGTCCTGGATTTGATTCCCAGCAGGGTGAAACTTTGGGCAAGTTTCCTTGCTCCACACGCTTAATAATCCCTCAAATAAACAATAATAAATTGGTCATTTCAAACCACGACTGTTTGTGGGACACTGCTGTGTGCGATTGGCTGCCACGTTTTGCCCACAAATATTCAGTCAATTCATTTTACAATATATTCATGAAATGCTTTGAGACGTCTAGAAGATGCGAAAAGCACTTTACCTGGAAGGATTATTATTATCAAGCTATACCAGTTTGATTGAATTAATAAGTCATACAACAACAAAATTACATTTGTATAGCACCTTTCACATTGGAATGATGTCCCAGGGCGCTGGATAAACAGTATTTTGGACCCAAGTTGAGGGTAGGGATTGGGAGGGTGGAAGGCAAGTGGGGACGGAAGTTGATTGAAAGCACGGTCGAAGAGGAGGGCCTTGAGGTGGGTCTTGAAGGAGGGAAGGGATGAGGTGAAATAACTGCAGTATAGATTTCCAGAGAGTGGGAGCAGAAAGTCTGCCCACCATTGATGGGGCAGGCAAGGCAACAGCAACAACAAAATTACATTGATAGAGCGGCTTTCACGGTGACAGGACGTCCCAAGGCGCTGAACAGTTAGTTCGGGACAGAAGCAGGGAGAAGGGGGGTGGTTTGGGGATAGGTAGGAGGAGAGTGGGGAGACTTAGGAGGGGAGCAGAAGGTTTGGTCGAAGAGGAAGATCTTGAGACCGGCCTTGAAGGAGGAGAGGGAGGAAGCAAGGCAAAGCGATTGCGGGATGGAGTTCCAAAGTGTGGGGGCAAAGAGGCTGAAAGCCCGGCCACTGATGGTAGGGTGGTTGGCCTCTGGAGCAGGCCAGAGCTCGTTGAATGGAGGGAACGGGCAGGCTGATAGGGAGACAGCAGGTCGGAGAGATTGGGCGGGGGCAAGGCCATGAATGGCCTTGAAACTGAGGACGAGGATCTTGAATTCAAACCCTTTGGGAGATGCAGAGTCGAGTGCGGGAGACTATACGAGCTGCAGAGTTCTGAATAATCTGCAGCTTGTGAAGGGAGGAGCTGGGAAAGCCGATGAGGAGAGAGTTCCCATAGTTGAGCCTGGATGTGATGAATGGGTGGATGAGTGTTTCGGCAGCATGGGGGTTGAGGTAGTGGCGGAGTCTAGCAATGTTTCGGAGGTGGTGGAAGGATGTACCGGTGATGGCACGGATTTGGGGGAGGAAGGACAGTTCGGGGTCAAACAAGATGCCCAGATTCCTGACTGGCTTCAAGAGGTGGAAAGAACAGCCTTGAATGCTGATGTTGCTCTGGCTCTGGGCTGCTTCATGTCCTGAGATGCTAGCCAATCAGGAGGACCTCCATCTGGTTGACATTCAGTTGGAGGAATGGATGTGGACATGAAGCAGCCTGGAACCTGCCACCACCTCCTTTCTCATCCCTACCATATCGACCATGAATCACATCACCTGTTCCCTTGACCTCATCACCACCCCTCTCCTTAACTCCCAGCTCCATCTCATTGCCCGTCTACGCTCCGAAACCATCAATCTCGGCTTATCATTTATCACTTTTTCCATTCCTCTCAAAACAGCTGCAATCACTCCCATCCTGAAGAAACTTTTCCTGGACATAGCTCTACATTCCAGCTACTCAATCCTCCTCCACCACCTCTCCTCTCTCCAACATTCAAGGATTTTTACTTGAATGGTTCAGGTTTTATCTCTCACACTATCTCCAATTTGCCTCCCCTAACAGTTTCTCTTCCAGCCCCCACACCGTCTTGTGTGGTGTGCCTTAAGGCTCTGTCCTTGGTCCCTTCCTCTTCAACCTCTACATGCCCCCCTTGGTGACATCATCTTCAGACATGGGATCAATTTCTGTAAGACTGAAGCCCTCTTAATTGGCTTGTGCCAGGGCATATGCACCTCAGGCATTGGCAGCATCAGCATCCATGGATGCATACTCCAAGCCATCAGGAAGCTGGACATCTTGTTCAACCCGCAATTGTCCTTTCCCCCCATATCTGTGCCATGATCAACAGTGCCTTTCACTACCTCCACAACATTGCCTGACTGCCAATGCCTCACTTCTCAGGCCGCCAAAACCCTCATACATGCATTTGTCACCTCAAGGCTCATCTACAGAAACTCCCTCCTTGTTGACCTCTCCACTAAGTGACCTCCATCACTCCCACCCTCACCTGCTTCACTGGCTCCCCATCCCTCAGAGGATACAATTGTAAATCCTCATCCTCACTTTCATGGCCCCCCTGTTCAGCATCTTGGGACGTCCTCCCAACGTGAAAGGAGCTCTACAAATGCAAGTTTGTTGTTGATGTCTAACAGACATTCTGTCAAAACAGCTGTGGTCCTGCAGTCAAGGGTGGAAGCAAAGAGATACACTTGGGTGTCAGCAAAGAGATACACTTGGGTGTCATCCGGGTATAATTGGAAGTTGACCCGATGTCTATGGATAATAATAATAATTCTTGCATTTGATATAACGCTTTTCACATCTTCGTGAAAAATACAGTAATGTGAATTGACTGTATATTTGTGGGCAAATTACAGCAGCTATTTGCGCACAGTAGTGTCCCCACAAACAGTCGTAGTGACCAAATTATTATGACACCAAAGGTATGTAGGGTGTTGTAGATGTAGCCACATTAGAAGCTAGTTTACATGATGTGAACATTTGACAGAAGCCTTTCTGATAATTAACCAGACAGTGGATGTTCTCACCAAAAGTTCCAGTTTAATTCATCTTTCTACAAAAATGAGGTTTATAGATGTGATGCAGTCATTAAACAAAAAGGGAAGAATAATTCCTACCCCCTCCACAAAATTAAGGTCAAAGTGTAATAATAAATACTCCTTGCATTTGACATCTTCTCGCTTTTCACATCTTAGAGGTCTCAAAGAGCTTCACAGGATATACTATAAAGTGAATTAACTGTATATTGTGGGCAAAACACAGAAGCCAATTGTGCACAGAAGTGTCCCACAAACAGTCGTGGACTGAAATGACCAATTTATTTTTTATTTTTACTCTGTACCTTAAGCCCCATTCTCATCAGAGACTCGCCACATAGCAGGCAAGCACAATATTCCCTTCATCACTGAGACAAATGTCTAATTTTGAAGAAAATGTCTTCATGAGGAAGAATTTATGGGGTTTGGAGAAAACTTCCCCTACCCCCACTGATTGCCAAATATATTACCCGTGTAGACCAGTTCTGCTCAAATTTACTTTGCTACAATACATTACATAATGTTGCCCCCACCTCATGATCAAATCACTAAATATTTTAATTAAAAATGGGAAGTAATATAATGCAGAAATGAGAGCTCCAGTTTACTAATTGGCAAAATGATAAATTTAAGGTAAGATTTTATGTTTTCGAAACCAAACAAACACTCCAGGAGATTATGAATAATGTATGGAATAGCCAAGGTTAATGAATACCTGAGATCAACACAACATGATTTACTGTATATTAATTTTTACTACAAGTTATCAGTGGTACAGTTATTTTATTAGCAGCACCATACGACCACCCATAAACATTAGCCAGAAATGTGTACTGTGAATTTTGGCTGTATCCTGACCATTTATTTTCAACTATTTGTATGCAAGCTATTGAAAGAAATTAAAGGCAACAACTTAATAACACGGTTCAACCATACAGAGGATTTCAAGAAGTGGCATCTTATAACCGTCAAAGTTGAAAGCAACTCATATTATTTCACATCAAAAACCACTTATAAATATTTTACTGCAAGAGAAATGCCACTAAATGCCAGCTTTACATTGGTGACATTAAAAAGCGATAGAAGAAAATCTTGTCACTCTCTGCTAACTTGGTTTGATTCTATCAGTATGTATAAGATACCAGTTTGTGCACTTATATGTAAATCTTAACCAAGTTTATAATACTGATAATAACTACTTTCTAGGAAAAGTGCAAAAATATCTGCTTCCATTACAGCACATTAATTTATACCAATGTAGATATCCTGGCAAAAATTTACGTTCAATTGAAATTTACACTAACTACACCTGACCCTTCAGTGTTCTGTTGGCTGTATTGAATAATAAATGAGCGTCTTAACTTGAGAGGGAATTTGTAGTGTATATCCCAATATCCACGTACATTTAGTGTCATCCAAACAATAGTGCCAAAACAAATCTGTATAAAACTGTACAATTTTGTACATAACAAAATTTTCAAGTTCTATAGGAGGTTGCAAGTCTTGTGGTTTCTCTCCAGATTTAGTTGTTATTCATACAATTTCCAGTGACAGAACAATAATGCCATGGATGCTAAAGTTCATCACGCTTGGGAGCTGGAAAATAAATACAAATTTTATTACCATGTTAGCTTCAAAACTAAGCAATATAAAATTTGGAATTATAAAAAAGCATTTATTCACAGGTATAATAATTTGGTTTTATGAGACTTTTAATGACAACTTTTATACTTAAACATTGTTTGTAATGATCATACTTCAGTTTTATTTCCATGCTTTATCAAAGCCCCCAATTCATCATCGACTTAAAAGTTCGATATCTTTGAATATTAATAAAAGTGTGCTTAATAAAATAATAAATTAAATAATCCTTGCATTTGATATAGCTCTTTTCACGTCTTCTAGACATCTCAAAGCACTTCATAGTATATACTGCAAAGTGAATTGACTGTATATTTGTGGGCGAAACGCAGCAGCCAATTGCGCACAGCAGCGTCCCACAAGCAATCGTTGATTGAAATAAGCGATTTATTAATTTTTTTTGAGGGATTATTATCAGGCATGTGGAGTAAGGAAATTTGCCCAAGGTTTTGCCCTGCCTGGAATTGAACCCAGGTCTCTTGCTCAGTGAGTGCTCTAACCACTGAGCTACAGGGCTTCACATATCTGGGGATAGTGTATACTTTGGGGACATGACATGTCAAAGATGGTGGAATTTGAGCCAGATGGACCATAGTCTTCTTTTGCTATCAAATTGTTAAGTTCAGTATCCCCTCCAAAATGAGCTTTAAAACTCTCACACGTTTTTTCTTCCAGCAGTTACCCCAAAGCACACTCTGGGCTCCCTGCAAGTCTTGGCTCTTGCCAACCTGTGCCTAATACTCTGGAATTAGATTGAGCAACATGCATTCCTCCAGGGAGAGACAGCGAGAGAGTGTGAGCATCTCATTCCAACAATCTATCCCTGGGAATTTTCCAGGTGCAGGTGGGATGCATGGAATTCTCAGTTGGGCTCAGAGGCTCTTAAGCAACAGCAGGGGGGTTCCCACATGTAGCAGACACCCAGCGTGGGGTGGGGTGGGTTGGGGAGTGGTGGGGAGGGTGGGTTGGGATGGGGAGGGGAGGGTTGGGTTGGAGTGCGTTGGGGTGCGTTGGGGATGGATGGGTTGGGGAGAGTTGGGGAGGGTTGGGTTGGGGAGGGTTGGGTTGGGGGAAGGTTGGGGAGTGGTGGGTTGGGGACGTGGGAGCTTATTGTTTTACTAATGGGGTTTATAGTTTAAGAATTATTCAGAAAAAACATTCAAACAAAATGCATATATTGTATAAAGCAGATGCTTGCATAATTTGTTTAGAAAAAGGAATACACTTTACTGTTTCATTAAAATTTAACTTGTGGTTAAGTAATCCATCAAAATAGTGGCATGACTTTTCAGTTTTACAGTTGCAGAAAAAGCCAAGATGCTTCGGCTTATAAATGGATACAGACATAAATGGAATGCACCAAAAAAATATACCATCAGTCTGGAAGAACACACAGAAGCTCATCAAAGTCTAATTTGCGATATTTCTTAACAGAATTCCTCAGTAAAGAATCCTATTTGAATTATCATTGCGATGCACAAACTCCACTCCAGAAATAAGTCACATCCTATTTTCCTTGTATTGTTAGGTAAGAGTCACCATTAGTGAGATTCAGATTCCCTATTAAGGAATCCCATTAAAAAAAACACAAATTAGACTCCCAGTATTTGATGGCTACTTTATTAATTGCATTTGGATGACAGTGTTTAGCTAGAATTCAATTTCAAAATATCTGAAATTGAGAAAAGCTTTATTAACTCACATTATACAGCAGGATAATAATCACACTGCATTGATGGTTGTGGATTTTTATTATTCAGAAGAATCCTGAGTCCTATGATCTTACCTGGAGGCTTTGTTTTTGGGGTGGCAATCTTTTTCTGTTCTTCGATTTGTTTTAGAAAGTGCTTTATTTCATTATCATATTCAGCCCACTCAGGCACAATACGCATGGCAGCCTCCAGTTTTGGTTCCTTGGTCTTAGGATTGTTGCACTAAAATAACATGACATTGAATTATTTTTCTCCATACCATATTTAAAATTGTAAAATAAACAATATATAATTTAGTAGACACAATCCGTGCTCTCTTAAAATACTTCTTATTGACACAACAGCCTTTTGTTTTCCTTCTTTCCTTGGGACGTCTTCGCGACGTGAAAGGCACTCTATAAATGTAATTTTGTTGTTGTTCAGTCTCCGATTACTGGACTATGATGAGAGTCCAGACAACAAGCTCTTTACTACCTCCTCTTGAATTATGTCTTTGGGAGGGTCCTGATAATGGCACCAGAGTTACTGTACTCAAACATGCACAGTGCCAGAGACAGCCACATGCACAAACACTTCCTTCTACATTTGAAAAATTAAAAAAACTGAGCTAGTCTGGAACCTTGGTGTCTTGTTTGAACTGCCCTTTTTACCCCACATCTGTGCCAATAACCTGCTCTGACTTTCCCCATCTCCGCAACATCTCCTGGCTCCGCCACTGCCTCTTCCCTCAGGGCCCGAAACTATCATTCATGCATTTATTACATCTAGGCACGATTACATCAACTTCCTGCTTGTTGGCCTTCCCAACCCTTCCCTCCACAAACTGCAGATCATCCATAAATCTGTAGCTCACATATGTCCTCTCCTGCACCAGACTCCGCGACCGTACGTACCCCACCCTCACCCAGCTCCACTAGCTCCACATCCCCCACTCCCGTCTTCAAGGCCCTCCATGGTCTTGACCGGTCCTACCACTGTGACCTGCTAACCCCATATCAACCTGTCCTCCCTCCGCTCAGAAGGCTCTTCGAGGTCCCCCACACCACCATCAGCAGTTGGGCCTTCAGCTTCCATACCCCCACCCTTTGAAGCTCCATCTCATAGTCCCGTCACCTCGCTTCCTTTCTTGCCCCCTTCAAGGCAAATCTCAAGACACTCCACTTCGACCACGCATTTGGCCACACTCTTACCCCAACCCTCTCTGCCCTGGTCATTCATTTCATAGCTGTTTATAAACACTGCTGCTGCATTTGTCCACAAATTACACAGTCACTGTACTTTACAGTACATTATTAAATTTCTATTCCTTTCATGTGACCTTGCTCTTCCCAAGGCTTAAGGGGAAAATTACATTGAAAGTAAACCCATATCCTATCACTCCATACTTGACAATAGAGCATATTGCTGCCCCTAACACATACAGGTACCCCTCCCCAACCGCGGGGGATACGTTCCTGAAACTCCCGTAGTTAGTAAAACTGTGGTTGGGAAATACAAGGCTGTGTGGGAAACATGGGGATAGGGGGAGTAAGTTGCTTGTTCTTTTACTGGAACATAAAATAAATACACAATAACCTAACAAAAACAATAAATGTTCAAATAACACAAACAAAAAATAAAAAACAATAAATTCATGTTATTTACTTTAATGCTAAGAGAGAAGCAACATCGTGGCTGGTTGATTGCGACATCGCAACTGGGTCCTAGCGCCAAATGCTAGCGCGAAGCAACATCATGGCTGGTTGATGCAACTGGGTCCTAGCGCCAAACGCTAGTGTTAGTGTTAAAACCCATGGATATGCAAAATTCACTGCCGCGGTCGGCAAAGGTTGTCACAGAGAGGCAACTGTGGATACGTGAAATTCACGGTAGAAAAAAAACGCAGTTGGGGGCGGGGGTACCTGTACTTAGTTAAAGCAATCACATTCCTTTACAAATGTCACAAAACAGTCTTCAGGGTCTAGTCCTCCAGACAATTATTGGACAGCAAACAAGAACCAGTCTTAACAAAACAAGTAATTTACTCTCCCCCTACAAGCCCACCCGGACCCTCCGTTCAGCAGGACTTGGCCTGCTCCAAGCCCCCCGCCCGAACCGCCCCACCATCAGAGGCCGGGCTTTCAGTTTTTCTGCTCCGACCCTATGGAATTCCATCCCACAATCCCTCCGTCTCGTTTCTTCCCTTTCCTCTTTCTAGGCTGGTTTGAAGACTTTCCTCTTCGACCGTGCCTTTTGTTCCACCCCGAATTCTTTGACCTCCCCTACTTGTTTCACCCCTTCCCGAACACCCCCCTCCCAGCTCGGGTCACACGCCTCCTGTGCAGCGCCTTGGGACGTCCTCCCGACATGAAAGGCGCTTTATAAGTGTAATTTGTTGTTGCTGTTGTTGTTAATTCATTAAGTGTTCTGCAGTCTTCAAAGATTCACACACACAGTTTCATTTAGACTAAAATAGCTAAATGGCCAAAAAATTGATTCCTTTGGGAAATTAGCCATTTGTTTCCCCAAGTTACAGCATTCTGTAAGTCAAGCAGACTTTGCTGTTTGACCAGCTGAGTTTCCCCAGCAACTTTTGTTTTTGTTTCAGATTCCCAGCATCTGTAGCATTTTGTGTTTTGTTTACAGCATTCTGTGTTGGAATTGATGCAGTATTCTCAAGGTGCAATATTTTGAGATTTAATTAGAAGTGATTAAATGCTAATTATAATATGTTCCTGGCAAGTATAATTAATTAAGTACTTTTAAACATTAGCGAGATATTTTATAGAATAAAGATTGAAGACTCCAAAGATGGCTGCAGAGATGACCACAGAATGTATGGGTTCCTGAAAGTGGAGGAAAAATAATCTTCTTAATAGCTTGATCATGTATATTTAACAGGCTACCAACTGAGCCAGGACAACCAAAATGACACAAAACCAGATTAATACAATACAAAGTTATTTAGCGCCTTTCACATCGAGAGTATATCCCAAACTGCTGGCCAATCTGACACTTTCACAGGAGCTGGGAGTGAGGGCCAAGGGGCAGGTTGGTAGAGGGTTAGGAGGTCGCTGAAGTAGTATAGGGCAAGGTCATGGAGGGCTTTAAATGTGAGGACAAGAATCTTGAATTGAAACGTCTGAATGATGAGAAGCCAATAGAGTCGGGCGAGAATGGGGGTGATAGGGTCGCGGAGCTTAATGTGGGAGAGGATACGAGCTACAGAGTTCTGGATGATCTACAGCCTATGGAGGGAGGAGTTGAGGAGGCTGACAAGCAGGGCATTGGCATAGTCAGGCCTGGATGCAAGTAAGGCATAAATGAGAATGTTGCTGCGATGAGGGAAAGCAGAACAGGTCACGGCATACATGTCGGGGAGAAAAGACAGTTGCGGATTGAACAAGACACCTGGGTTCCTGACTGGCTTTGTGAGGTGTGTGAAACATTGGAGGTTGATGCTGCCAGTGCCTGAGATGCGGAGGTCTGGCGCAAGTCAATGAGGTGGGCCTCAGTTTTGTTGACGTTCAACTGTAGAAAGTTAGCTCTCATCCAGGACTTGATGTCTGACAGACAATCTGTCAGGACAGCAGTGGTCCTGGAATCTAGGGTAGAGGCAGAAAGATAGAGTTGGGTGTCATTCGCATACTTCTGAAAGTTGACCCAATGTCTGCGGATGATGTCATCTAGGGGGAGCATATAGATATTCAAAAGGAGAGGGCCAAGGACAGAGCCCTGGGAATGCCACAGGTGACAGTGCGGGGGCTGGAGGAGAAACCATTATTGGAGACAAAGTGGAGACAGTGGGAGTGGTAAAATTCGAACCAGGCAAGGGCAGATCCATGAAGATTGAGCTGAGAGAGGCTGTGCAGGAGGATGGAGTGGTTGACATTGGCAGAGAGGTCATGAAGGACAAGTGGGTGCAGAGAGAGCCCTGATTGCAGGGCTTTAGAATGTCATTGGAGACTTTGACCAGGGCTGTTTCCGTGCTGTGGGCAACACAGAAGCCATATTGGAGGGGTTCACAGAGTGGGAAATGAGAGAGCAAAGCTGGGATGTGACGACTTGTTCCAGGCCATGGAAAGGAATACGAGGTTAGAGATGGGGCGGTAACTGGAGTGTAGGGATGGGTCCAGAGAAAGTGTTTTCAGGATGGGGGTGATGGCAGTTGTTTTTAAGGCAGTGTGAACAGTGCCAGTGGATTTGGAGAGGTCGATGATATCGGTTAAGAGAGGAACCAGGAGGTGGAGCTCTTATCAAGGACTTCCCTTTGAGTGTCTTGAAGCTGTGTCAAACAGGCAGTCATTCATGACAACAACAACAACAATTTAAACTTATAAAGCGCCTTTCACGTCAGGAAGACATCCCAAGACACTGCACAGGAGGCGTGTGACCCGAGCTGGGAGGGGAGTGTTCGGGAAGGGGTGAAACACGTAGGGGAGGTCGAAAAGTTCGGGGGGGAACAAAAGGCACGGTCGAAGAGGAAAGTCTTCAAACCGGCCTTGAAAGAGGAAAGGGAGGAAACAAGGCGGCGGGATTGGGGAATGGAATTCCACAGGGTGGGAGCGGAGAAACTGAAGGCCCGGCCTCCGATGGTGGGGCGGTTCGGGCGGGGGGCTTGGAGCAGGCCAAGTCCTGCTGAACGGAGGATCCGGGTGGGCTTATAGGGGGAGAGTAAATCGGTTAAATAGGGCGGGGCAAGGCCGTGTAAGGCCTTGAAGGTGAGGACGAGGATCTTGAATTCGATCCTCTGGAGGATGGGGAGCCAGTGGAGACGGACGAAGGTGGGGGTTATGTGGTCCTGGAATCAAGGATGGTGGGAGAGATGTAGAGTTGGGTGTCATTGCTTACTTAAAGTTAACCCCATGTCTGTGAATTGTATGACTGAGTAGGAGCATTTACATTTTAAAAAATGCTTTGCAGGAAAAAATGCAGTATGAATTGCAAAGGAGAGGAAACTGAAGTCTTAATTTACAGCACTGGCAGGAATAATAATATTCTTTGCATTTGATATAGTGCTGTTCATAACTTCTAGATGTCTCAAAGCATTTCACAGAATATACTGTAAGGTGAATTGGGAATAAAACCAAAGTGGATCACAGAACACCAACAATGACATTTGACAGCAGGTGGTTGTAGTTTCTGTACAAAAGCCCAATATTCTATTATTGCTCAACAGTTGTTTGACGTTAAACTAACTCCAGAATCCAATTGGTTTCAAAAACAGCTGGCCTGCTCAAAATTACAAATAATTTTTGTCATTTCCTGCTTTTACTACTACTATAGAATGCAAAGGCAGGTTCATCCACCCTCTTGTTGTTCCCTGTAGAAAAATTATTCCATCAAAGAGAATCCAGGAAGCAGTATATCAGTGACATGTCCTTAGCAATTAGATGCTAGTTCATCATTTAGGCTGTTTCTCTAAAAGTGTGCTAGGGCTTTAAGTTATAGTAAATGCCAAAGGTTGACCACAGATTTGGATTTTCACTTTGTTTTCACGAGAACGGTATTAATGCCATATTTAAAAAAGAATTCAGATTGTATGATGCAGGAAAATTATTTGTAGTTAAATTGGGAAATACAAGTGCATTAGATATGCAAACCTAGACTTTGAAAATTCCTTGACGGATTTTATAAATGACTCATTTTGAATCTAGGAGTTCAGGGAGAGGAGAATGAATGTGTTATCAGCTTCATGACAGATCTTAAGGCATTTCAGCACTAAATTGTTACACATCCTTTTGCACAGATGCTCTTGCTTCAATTAAAATATGTTCTCTTGCAGGTTTTGAAATGTTGGTGTCAAAATTGCATCATAAATCTGGTATCTTAAAGTTTAACTGGAGATGTAAATGTGTGAGAGCAGTGAAAATGTATTGAGGGAAATAAAATGGAATTAATTTTTTGAAAGAAACGGATGAAAACATTTATAGAGTCCACCACCTCAAATGAATTTCCACACTTTGCTTTCGGTGGATATGGTTATCACACTGAAAACTTACAGCTACGAAAAATGCATCTGCAGAAAACCATTAGGCTACAGTTTCACATGCCAGGACCCCAGAGTTTAGCTGATACAGAGACAATTAAAGTGCAGAAATACACTTGAAATTGTCCAGATTAGGACTCCCACTCTTTAAAGCAATTTGAAATGCAATTAGCTATTGTTCTTTCAACACGAAAGGTGCTATACAAGTATAATTTGGTAGCACACCAGAACCTGTTATGCTACCTAACACCCAATTGATGAATGTATTGTTGTTTACAATTCAGTGTCAACTTCCCAGTGTCTGACACATGGGGATGCCTTGGGGATACCATGCTTAAGAATATCCAAACCAAGCTGATATTTCCCAGCACCATTGTCCTCTGGCTTCACCAGCTCTAGCCCAGCAGTGCTTTGAATCTCAAGTCACCCTAAATTCTGAGTCTGGATCCTGGAAACATGCTCCAAACAGCTTCAAGCCACTCAAGGGGAATGCCATAGAATGCATTGAAAGCATCTATCTCATCATGGATTAAATGAATAATTTCTCTCCACTTTCATTTTGATACAAGAGTAGTCCTCCCAGAGCATGTTCAATGAGTCCAAATACCCTGCAGAGCGAGGCTGATTTAGCCAGTCTGACTTTTTCCATAGCTAGGTAACATTAAAGGGAATCACCCTTTAATACCCTAAGGTATTTTACAAACATATTAACGGGAAAAGATTGGTCAAGGGTAGGGTGGGGCCAATAAGGGACCAAGGAGGAAATCTTATTGTGGAGGCAGAGGGCATGGCTGATGTACTGAATGAGTACTTTGCCTCTGTCTTCACAAAAGAAGAAGATGCAGCCAATGTCACAGTATTGGAGGAGAGTGTAGTAGAAATGGATAAGGTAAGCATTAACCAGAGAGGAAGTACTGAAAAGGTTGACGGCGCTCAAGGTAGATAAGTCGCCCAGTCCGGATGGGATGCATCCTAGGTTACTAAGGGAAGTACGGGAGCAAATAGCAGAGACTCTGGCCACAATCTTTCAATCTTCCTTGGACACACAGGTGGTATCAGAGGACTGGAGGGTTGCAAATGTTACTCCACTGTACAAAAAGAGGCAGAAGGATTTGAGGTGGTGGACTCTATAAATGTTTTCATCCGGGATAAGATAGATCTTCACTTAAATATGGGCTGATAAAGGACAGCCAGCATGGATTTGTTAAAGGCAAATCTTGCCTTACAAATCTGATAGAATTTTTCAATGATGTAACAGAATGGGTGGATGAGGGCAGCACAGTTGATGTAGTTTACATGGACTTTCAAAAGGCATTTGACAAAGTGCCGCATGAGAGGCTTATTAGGAAAATAGAGGCCCACTGTGTTAAAGGGACAGTGGTAGTGTGGATCTACAACTGGCTGCGAGACAGAAAGCAGAGAGTTGTGGTGAGTGGCTGCTTTTCAAACTGAAGGGAAGTGTGCATGAGAACGGTTTCCAAATTTGCAGATGATACTAAGTTAGGGAGAAGAGTAAATAGTGAGGAAAGCCATCTGCAAGAGGATATAGATAAAATGGTAAAGTGAGCAGACACATCGCAGATGAAGTTCAATACAGAGAAGTGTGAGGTAATATACTTTGGGAGAAGAGATGAGGGGAGGCAATATAGGCTAGATAGTACAATTTTAAAGGGTGTGAAGGAACAAAGAGACCTGGTGGATTTGTGTCAGTGACTCTTTGAAAGTGGCAGGACAGGTAGACAAAGCCGTTAAGAAGGCATATGGGATTCTAGGCTTTATAAGTAGGCGTATAGAATACAAAAGTCAGGAAGTGCTGATTAACCTCTATAAGACTTTGGTTAGGCCTCAGCTGGAGTACTGTGTACAATTGTGGTCACCACACTTTAGGAAGGATATTAAGGCATTGGAAAGGGTGCAGAGGAGATTTACTAGGATGGTACCAGGAATGAGGGACTTCAGCTATGAGGAAAGGCTAGATAGGCTAGGCTTATTCTCTCTAGAACATAGAAGATTTAGAGGAGATCTAATAGAGGTTTATAACATTATGAGAGGTTTCGACAAGGTGAATAGGGAAAGACTGTTTCCACTGGTGGGCGAATCAGTGACTCGTGGTCACACATTTAAAATAGTTTCAAAACGAAGCAGAGGGGAGCTGAGGATAAATTTTTTCACTCAGCGGGTTGTTCGAATCTGGAATGCATTGCCTGAAAAAGTGGTGGAGGCAGATTCCATAACAGCTTTTAAAAGGGAATTAGATCTTTAATTAGGAAAAGCAGGTCTGTTAGGTTATGGGGAGAAAGCTGGGCAGTGGGATTAAGTTGCTCTGTTGAAAGAGCCGGCACAGACTAGATGGGCTGAATGGTCTCCTTTTGTGCCATATGATTCTATGAAGTCTCAATAGGTATTTGAGTAGTTTAATAATATGCTGATTCAGCAGTCCCTCAGAAACCTTTCACAGAATAGCTCTCAAAGCTGCTACTTTCTGTGCAGTGCATTTGATACATGGAATTCAGCACTGCAAACTGGCACAAACACACTGTCCAGCACACAGAAAAAGGTCTACAATCTATCTGCTCTCAACATGGCAACACCACAATTTCAACCCTCAACAATTTATAATTTCACCCAAACCTCTCTGCCATACACACAAATAATACAAGAGATCTTTAAGGATTTTAAAACAAAACACAAAATTTACATTTATGTCACAATAATTACATTTATATTTTATTTATATTTTATGTCAAGAGGATGTCCCAAGATGCTGGCTAGTCCATTTCATTTTTACCTGACTGGGGTGAGGATCAGGGGAGGGAGTGAATGATAGGGAAGGAGAGTGTTATACTAGAAATAGCATTCAATATTATTTAGCAGGAATGCTAATCACTATTAATTTTAGCTGGTATTTGATATCTAAAAGTTTAAGTTGGAGATCTACAAAGCTTCATCTATGAGACATATAGGACTGCAAACCATGCAAATCTTGCATGGATCTTGCATCCCTTTTGATGAGGGTGTGATAATGAGCGCACTGTGAGAAGTTGGAAAAAAATGAAAATACTTTGACTAAATGGTACATCTATATATATATACACACAGACTATATATATATATATATATACATAATATATATATTATATACCCACACACTATACATGGGAATAAAAAATACATACTTAAAAAAAGTAACAAATAAGGATAGAATTCTCCAAATTCAAAATTCCTGCTTATTATTTTTATTCTGACTGATCTATATACCACCAAAACAATAAAACCACCAGGAATTTAGTTAAACAGCACTCAAAACACTAATAGCCTAATTAGATTTGTTTGCTGAATTGACTGAAAGTTTCATACAGATTTTATAAGTAACTGGATCAACAGCAGTTAAGTGGCACCTACGTCACAAAGCATCTTACTAACTCAGGAACATTTTGCGTTTTATGAAATGATATTAAACATCTGTACTGTTGCAATCTGCATTTTATTGATTTAACAGCCAATAGCTTCAAACCACAACTTATTGAAAATGAAATCAAGTTGAAACCATTTTCTTTTCATATTCAGTTTTGTGTAAGCTTTTGTTTTGCTACTGACTATGGCATCTAAGAATTTTCACTGGAAGGTAACATCAAAGTAACATCACAGAACATTATCAAAAGGCTGCTATGGAATACATCAAGTACAAAAAAACTCAAGGACCCCATAATACATCTAATGAGAGTTCCAGGTAATGAACAGCTACCAGTAGCAGACCACCTGCAGAGTTGTAATTTTCAAAGTTCCATGTGGTTAAAAGATACAATAAGCTCACACCTAAATGTCAAAACAACAAAGCAAGATGTTACAACCTGCTGTCTTCTGTTCATTTTATTACAGTAAAAGCTTGTTTATCCGGCACCCAACTAACTGGAACGCTCAACCCCTCAATCGGTATCTCCCGATACAATTCACCATTCCAGCGAACGGATCTCATATCGGAACCATCCAGGACACTCGAGAGTATGCTCACTTTGCATATACATGCGCATGTGCACTTATTAAACTTAACGAATGCTGGAATTTTTATTTTATTGATCATTTTACCGAGTGTGCTGGAATGCTTTATTGGTCAGTATCCATATAATATTCTGTTATTTTTTAGTCTATTATTAATATGGTATGTTTTAAAATAAGTTAATTTTTTGCGTATGATTTTCGGCAACTTGCTGCCCAAATATCCAGCATATTCAATTAACCAACACCGGTCAGCCCCCCAAGGTGCCGGATAAATGAGCTTTTACTGTATCTTGATATATAACACTGGTAAATTAAACCAAATTAGTTCTTCCAACTTTCAAAACTGGTTTGTACTACATTCCTGCCCCCAACTACCACTACCTCTCGATGCCAATCAGGAATCTGGGCATTTTGTTAGACCCCAAACTATCCTTCCTCCCCCACATCCACTCCATGACCGGCACAGCCTTCCACCACCTCCGCAATATTGCCAGCCTCCGCCACTACCTCACCCCCGCATGTCGCCGAAACGCTGCTTCATGCCTTTTTTCACTTCCAGGCTCGACTACAGGAAGTCTTTCCTTGTCGGCCTCCCCACCTTCTCCCTTCACATGCTGTAGATCATTCAGAATTCTGCAGCTCGTGTACTCTCCTGTACCAGGCTTCGGGCCCACATCACTTGGGAGTGATGTGGGCCCTCACCTGTCTCCACTGGCTCCCTGTCACCCAGAGGATCGAATTCAAGATCCTCATCCTCACTTTCACGGCCATTCACAGCTTTGCCCCTGCCTATCTCTCTGACCTACTGTCTCCCTATCAGCCTGCCCGCACCCTGCGTTCAGCAAACTCAGGCCTGCTCCGCATCCATTGCCCTAACCGCCCAACCATCGGTGGCCAGGCTTTCAGCCTCTCTGCCCCCATGCTATGGAACTCCATCCCGCAGCCCCTCCATCTTGCTTCCTCCCTTTCCTCCTTCAAGGCCGGTCTAAAGACTTTCTTCTTCGACCGCGCCTTTGGCTTCCTCCCTAACTCTTCCCACTCTCCTTCCCCTTAGCCCTGACCCACCCCAACACCCCACCCCTGCTTGGGTCCCGACCTGCTATATAAGTGCAATTTTGTTGTTGTCATTGTACCAGTTGTGAAATATATGTTCATTTTGACAGTGGAGATTATGGGTTAAAATAGATTTAGAATATTTACCCACCAGATCTATAGTTTTAGCCATCTTTTTGGAGTCATCATTGCACCAGGTCTCACACCAGAGCCACTCCTGTGGCAGGGATTTGATAGCCACCTGATGGATCATGTTATTAGGTAGATCCTGAAGGGACAAAAACAAAAATCACTTAGAACTCCTGGAATAAGAACACTTTGGTAGGCAACATTGCCAAACTTTTGAAGAACTTGCTTTGTTTTCCTTTAACTATTTTTGTTACTTGAGCATCTCTTGAATTAGATTTATTTGCTGTTCTATCTCTTGTTCATTCATCTTCTCCTCTATTGTTATTTTGTTTCCAAATGTTTTACTTTCATTCCTGCTAGATCTTTGCTGTTTTACTGATAATTCTGCCTACTCCAACTGCTTCCATAATCAATCTTCTATTCAGTTTGTGAAAGTCGGCTTTCTTCTAATGGACACATACCAGTTCAAGGATATTGGATAATAAGTAATGTTGTCAAAAGGAAATTGGTTCCAGCACACTCCAAGTATCCTCCATTGGTACTAACAGCAGAAGCTACAGATAGTCCAGCCACCTGCTCCAAAACAGGTCAGGGTCTTAATTTCTCCTTGCATTACTCCAGTCAGTATCCACAGGGCATGCTAGGAGGGTGGAAGGGTATTTCTTCATGGGAGGGTATAGAGTGTGCTAGGTTTACTGTACTAAACACATGCAAGATTTCTCTAAATCTATAAACACCTTGGCCGTCGTTTTGCACAAGGAATTTCCAAGCGAATTATGTGAAACATCAATTTGATTTTCCACATGTTATCAAGCTAAGTAGACACTAGGGTCCGGCGATATATCGATATATCGATAAAACCCGATATAATTTTCATATCGATATGCCGATATAGACATTTAAAAAATATCGATATATCGAAAAAATTATATATCGAGGTAAAAAATCGGGATGCGAGCACACTGAACTACAAGACCCAGAATGCTCATCTCTATAAACAATGGGGAGAGGGGGAGAGAGACGGCGGAGGGGGGGGGAGGGAGAAAGAGACGGCTGGGGGGGTGGTGGAGGAGAGAGACGACGGGGGTGGGGAGAGGGGGAGAGAGACGGCTGGGGGGAGGGGGAGAGAGACAGCTGGGGGGAAGGTGAGAGAGACGGCTGGGGGGGAGAGGGGGAGAGAGACGGCTGGGGGAGAGAGACGCGGGGGGGGGGGGGGGGGGAGAGAGTCGGCTGGAGGGAGGGGGAGAGAGACAGCTGGGGGGAGAAAGATGGCTGAGGGGGGAGAGGGGGAGAGAGACGGCTGGAGGGAGGGGGAGAGACGGCTGGGGGGGGAGGAGAGGGGGAGAGAGACGGCTGGGGGTGGGGAGGGGGAGAGAGACGGCTGGGGGGAGGAGGAGAGAGACAGCTGGAGGGGGGAGAGGGGGAGAGAGACGGCTGGGGGGAGGGGGAGAGACGGCTGGCGGGGAGGAGAGGGGCAGAGAGACGGCTGGGGGGAGGAGGAGAGACGGCTGGGGGGAGGGGGAGAGAGACAGCTGGGGTGGGGAGAGAGACGGCTGGGGTGGGGAGGAGAGGGGGAGAGAGACGGCTGGGGGGAGGGGGAGAGAGACGGCTGGGGAGAGGGGGAGAGAGACGGCTGGGGGGAGGGGGAGAGAGACGGCGGAGGGGGGGGGAGGGAGAAAGAGACGGCTGGGGGGGTGGTGGAGGAGAGAGACGACGGGGGTGGGGAGAGGGGGAGAGAGACGGCTGGGGGGAGGGGGAGAGAGACAGCTGGGGGGAAGGTGAGAGAGACGGCTGGGGGGGAGAGGGGGAGAGAGACGGCTGGGGGAGAGAGACGCGGGGGGGGGGGGAGAGGGGGAGAGAGTCGGCTGGGGGGAGGGGGAGAGAGTCGGCTGGGGGGAGGGGGAGAGAGACAGCTGGGGGGAGAAAGATGGCTGGGGGTGTGAGAGAGATGGCTGGGGGGGGAGGGAGAGAGAGACGGCGGGGGGAGGGAGAAAGAGACGGCTGGGGGGGTGGTGGGGGAGAGAGACGACGGGGATGGGGGGTGCGAGAGAGACGGGGTGGATGTGATAATATACAGATAGATAGAGATGGGGGGGAATGTGAGAGAGGAGAGAGGGAGAGACACACAGAGACACACAGACAGAAAAACACAGAGATGGAGAGAGTGAGAGACACAGAGAGAGAAAGATATTTACCTCCTGAGGAGATAGGCCCCGAATGCGCGCGCATGCGCAGTACGAAAAAACTGAAAATATCGATATTTCGGTATATCTCGATATGAGCCCATCGATATATCTAATCGGAAAATTTTCCATATCGACGGACCCTAGTAGACACTTCCAACATTTCACCCAGCTGTTAACATCAAACTAAAGGAAAGACTAACCTGATCCAGGTTTGACAGACTGTTGGGATCCTGGCTGAGTGCTTGATACTGACCTCGAAGTCGGTCACCTGCAGCAACCTTCCTAAATTTCTTCAAGTCCACAACATACAAAGCACTGAAAGAGATCGCACAACCATTTGGATTGTCTTTCAACATAACAGAGTGCTTACTGTATTTCAGACAGAAGGAACATTGACATCCATACAATTACTAACTGTATCATTATCATACTCGTTCTGGCTGTGTTCTGGAATCAAATGGGTCATTCACCCATTCCAAGTTCAATCTACTGAAGGTATTTTGAAGTTAAGATTTGTTCAACAAGAGAGAATCTTGTTGGTTAATACTTCCCTAACATGCACAATTATTTTTTGGCTCTGTATAATACTCACTGGACATTATTATACATGGGATGCATTAATTGTATTATTAGCATGTAAAAATAACAACTTGCATTTATATAGTGCCCTTTATGTAAGTAGCATCTCAGAGAAAATACACTATAGTATTCATATAGCGCCCTTCACTTTAGTAGCATCTCAGAGAACATATACTAATGGCAGCAATATAACATTATGAAATTAGTATTTAAACTAGCTTGCAGTATCTTAATTATATTTTGGAGCTTCAGCCATATGATTATTTGAAGAAAATTGCACAGAAACAGTGTGTGGTAAATAGGCTATGTCATTTTCTGGAATGGCAGAAGAAAATTTGGGTGGCAATGTTGTTGTGTGTTAATTAATACAGTGATGCTAATTAATCAACTGCATGATTATCATCATATTGACAGGTCCCAAGGTAATAAAAGTTAGCTAAAATTATTACATTACCTGAAAGCAGATTTTCCTGAGAAAATAAGATACTTTATTTCTCTCCTTTATATCCCATGTGAAAATTATAAATATCCCCTACCCCCTCAAAAAAATTCTACCTAATATGGTATTTTCTGCCTCCTAAATGTGAGGCCCAGTATCCTGACTTCCAGAATCGGTAACCATCCATTTCTTTACGACTGTCACAGAAAGGTGTGTATCCATAGGGAGCGCCCTCTAGATCCAAATCACGGAGCTCTTTTAAATCAGTCTTCACAATCTAGACAGAGAGAAGAAATAGACAGGAAATATTGAATTTGGAAGTTGTTCTCGATGAAATACTGTTTGACAACCTTTTCATTATCCCCACCCACCCCCTGCCACACCCCACCCCATCCCCCGTGCAGAGAAATGGAAGGGAAAAAGATGAAAGAGGATCAAGGTAAAGGCCTACAGTGATATTGAAGAGGAAGGAGATAAGTAAGAGGAAAGGGTTGAAGAAAAACAAAAGAATAGGTGGAAAAAAAGAGGGAGAAAGGAAAGAAGACAAAGAAAATGGGAAAAGGCAGAAGATGAAGAAAATAAAAGTTAATGAGAAAATCCATGTCATTATTAAATGGCAAAACAAAGCACAAGCAATTTAAGTTCAATTACTAGAATGCTTATTACTAAAACAAAGGTTATATATACTAATTCTACACTTTTTTCAGAAATGTAGTGCCTCCTTAGCCTGGAAGCTGAGGATAATTATAATCCTTACATTTGATATCACTCCGTATCACATCTTATCGACATCTCAAAGCACTTCACAGAATATGGGCAAGTATCCTTACTCCACACGCCTAATAATAATCCGTCCCCAAACCCTCCACAATAATAAATATGGGTAATTTTCAATCCACTACTCTTTGTGGGACACTACTGTGTGCAATTGGCTGCCGCGTTTCGCCCACAAATATACAGTCAATTCACTTTACAGTATATTTCTGTGAAGCGCATTGAGATGTCGATAAGATGTGAAAAGCACTATATCAAATGCAAGGATTATTATTATTATCTTTATATACTGTGAACTGAATTGACATTTTTTATTTTGGGGGCGAAACGTGGCCGCTAATTGTACACAGCAGTGATCCACAAACACTTGTGGATTCAAGTGACCAATTTTTAAAAAATTATTTTTGCAAGATAAAGTGATAAGCTTCATATTCTATCAAGGAAATTGTCATCAAGGTTCAATGATAATCTTATTTAAAGAGAAACATTTCCACATTTTATACCAGTCACTGCTTTCAGCTATTTATTCCGGCAGCAGATTTAATCAGTCTTTTCAGCACAAAACATTTTTACCTGGTCAGCATCAACAAAGATTATTTTGTCAATAGCTAATGGGAAGAGAACATCCAGGAAGAGGATTTTATAACCCCAGATAATTCTTTGCTTTTCAGACTGCTGATGGAGCCATCGAGGCCATTTATACTGCACCAGCTCATATTGGAACCCATACTGCTTTGCCATTTCTGGAATGAATTCCTGGGGGCAGATATCAAAGCAGTCAGGCAAGATACTCCGTTTGTAATATCAATAATTATATCAGTTACAAAATTACTGTAAATAGGCAAAGCACTCAAAATACATGCTGAAGGTCTTCAGGCAATTTGCATGATATATACTAAATTATTGTATTCATATAATAACCATCTCGCTATATATTAACAATAAAGAGGCTTGCTTGCTGAGGTTGTCTTGCATCGCATCATATATTATGTACTGTACAATAAACTTGTTCTGCACTTATTTTAATTTACTGTAAAGCAAAATCCACTTACTTTGAAAGTAGGAGAGAGGTAATTTTTCAAAAACCAGAACTTGACAGGTGATTTGGTGTGTTTCAATACAGAAAGCATCATTATTCTGAAAATAACGTTTTAAAATGGTTAGAGTTTTACATTTCCCAGGTTACAAGTGCAACCTAAATACAGAAAAGGGCAGCTGCTGCTGGATAGACTGAATTATTCAGAAAGAAAATAGAGGTCAGCTACTGAATTTTATACCAGTAAAACTATCATTTGCTAATCAAGAAAACAAAGTTAAAGCCAGGTTGAGGCAATCAATTAAATGAGCACAATACAAATGTCTAAGTACATAAATCACAATAAACTTAGTTTAAGGTAATGAGGGATCTCTCGCCTTCAGAGTAAAACATCCACTTGATGCAATTTTCATTCAAATCAAATTTGTATTCAAATATGCAAAGTGCTAACATAAGTTCAGTTAAAAACCACTGGGACACTCAGTCATGGGCCTTACCATGTTCTCTGAGATTCTTATGTAGTCGACCTATATTTTCTTCTTCTAAGTATTTACATGGTAAGAATTAATCATTTATCCTTTTTCAGCTCTGCTGAATCTTTTTCCTTACATTGCCAACTCCCTGAACGTCTCTCAATGATGATTTTCTCTTCAGGATCTAGATATACTGAGGCCTAGGCTAGGTTCTAAGGTCTTTAGAGGGTGACTCACCCTCTACAAAAAATATAGCGCATCTAGCGCAAACCTAAAAATATTACCCGATAAAATGGACATAATAGAGTAAAAATACATTTTTAAAGTTAAATTCCGGCCTGGTTTTCTAAGTAAATGCATTTCTTGGTTTGGTGCTGAGCAAAACATTATATCTGATCTGTACTATAAGATAAAGTGCTATCAAAGTATCAGCTACCCTCTGCTGAATCATTTTCTGTAACTTTCCACAGGTTCATCATTTAATTATGATGGGAGAAGTGGGTAAGGGGGTAAAGAAATATCAAGAAATCAGAAACATTCCATAATGAAAAGCATTCAAATAAATAAAAACCCTTAAGGTAAATTGAAAATACCACCCCATGAAATAAATCTTTGCTATTAAGTTGTTCAGCCTGTGAGACAGATTGGAAAATTCTCACTAACAGCATAAAAAACACTTCAATGCATGGTATCTCTATTTATACAACTGCTGTGGCACCACAGTCAGCATAATACATTTCCCCGTCATATACGATTCCTTATGTAGTCCTAGCTATTTCTGTAATGCTCAAGAAAATTAGAAAAACAAACAGTCTTGGATTACTGTAGTTTGTGCTGCTCAACATCAAAACACAGCTGCCGCTTTTATTGCTCTAACAAGGCATGACTAAATCAATCACTTGTGTTACAAAGCCAGCTTGATTTGTCCAATAATCTCAGTGCTTAATTTATTAGATGAAGAATGTTGTGACTTTTCTTTCTCCCACTGCAGGAGTTATTGCATGGTATGGAGCAATAGCCTGAAGTGTCAAGATAGATAGCGGCTTTAAATTAGCCAACTTTGTATTTCTCTGATTTTGTCTTCCTTGGAGGGTCTGAGTGGCTAAGACCAGGAGACTAGTGCAGCAAGAATTTTATGTGGGAGGAGAAATTGTAGGGGAGTGGGGGGAAATTTCAGGAATTTGTCATGGAAGATGTTCATGCACTGATGTACATACAACTGAACAATATTGTAATATTTTCTTCGATGACCTAACCATCCCTATCCTATAGTTTCCCTTTGACGCTTCCTTAACCTGTAATTTTATCCTGGAAGATCCAAAGCAATAAGATGACGCACCTCAAAAATCGTTCATACAGGTGTCCTGATGCAACAGAGAAAATGTTCAAAGTATTGTCCTTTTTCTGAATCTCCTCAGATTGTAAACCTCCTGCAAAGCTAGAACATAGAGCAACATATTACAGTATTTGGCAATTGAATTGGATTCCAAGCAATTAGAAGATTCATATGAAACAGATGATTCTGAGCTCCATACAATTTGGGTTCTTGGCTCAGTTCAAAATTTTTTGCGAATTTAATAGCAAGGATCATTTAAACTGTCTACATCCATTCAGTAAGTGACAATTTTGTTCATTTCAATGGATAAAAAGTGCAGTGACACCAAAACACCCATTTTCCAAGAGCTACTCTACTCAGATACTCAATTGAGTGTCAATTTGAATGTGATCACTAAAATTAAAGTACAATTATTTAATAAAGTTTAACAACAGATGTAAACCCCTTACTGTATGCTCTTCCAAATGCTTTAACAATTGTTTTGTAAAGTGTCTTTCATGTTGGCAGGCCATTCCAAGAACAGTCAGGGTTTAGGAACCAAGCAGAAGGGAGGGCGCTGGGATCAGGGAGGCTGGAGGGCCGAAAGGGTAGCCGAAAGCACGATCGAAGAGGAAGGTTTTGCAGCGTGGCTTGAAGGAGACAAGTGCGGTAATGAGGGTGGGTGGGTCAAGCAACTGCTGAGGAGAAAGGATAGGTTGATAAGGGGTTAGCAGGTCGGAGAGTATGAGGGGCAAGGGGAGACAAAGAGACATAAACAGCTGAGAGAAAAGGAAATGAAAGACAGAAAATAAGAGAAATGTAATTAATTGCCAAGAGAGTAAAATGTGTGCACTTCAAAGGAGCAGTTCTTACTAAAGGATCTGAATCTAAAGGACATGGAAGGCACAGATCACATAAAAATTAAAAATGCATGGGAATAGGAATAATACTCTGGTCTCTGAAAACAAATCTTTGTGATCACTTTGGGAAGTCAGTTTACTTTGTGATGAAATCTCATCAAAAAGACTAATTTGTGTTTCTTATTATCACTGATTTCACTTGAAAAAAAAATACTTATGAAATACTCTGTACTTTTGCCCACAAATATACAGTCAATTAACTCGTCCTACAATTATTTGTAAAAGTATGACTGTTATGAAATGAAACCAAAAAAATTACAAAATAAAGGTAAAGTTTTGAAATCCTAAATGGGAATTGATAACACAATATTAATCTCGAAAGAAAAATATACTGCTTGTACCTTTTGTATGTAGGTTGGTTTCCAAATAAGTGGATGAGAGTTTAAGGCTGCTCCAACTGAAATTACTCCACTTGATCGAATGGCTATATTTATTCTTTGTGTGGCTCAACCCTGTCTATCCATGCTGTGCTGACCAGGACATTAGAGCCTGCTCCTGTGGACCAATTGCCTTGCTTAGGATGTGGGGATTTGTTATTCTATATTCAAACTTCAATAAATGGGATTCCCTAATTAAATCCCAACTGCTATAGCAATAGCTTTAGTTTGTTGGAATTTGTTACAATGGAGCTACTATAGTATTTGTCCTTGAGCCCATGTTCACTCCAAAATGCTATGTTAAAAAGTATCATCCTTAGCAAAATCAGTATTTTCAACCTAATATTCTATTTCACAAGATAAATTTGTTGTATTATCACTTCAAATTTCACCGCAAGACTAGACTATTTTGATTTTTATATTACATAGGGCTTAAAGAGGAGATGGGGTTGGCCACTATTTGTCACACTGTATGCAGCAATCCATGTCCAATATTCACATTGCAATTCTTTGGTTTACAATGGTACTTGAATCCCCAATTTACAGAAGAAAAGTTGATATGATATATATTTCAGATCATGCCACAGCATAGAGAGAATTGTATATGGTGACAACCCAGGTCACAAAAAAAGTGGGAAACTGTATTTAATGTCTTGAATCTACAATTCTAGATTATTTTATTAGAGATGATTTTGAAATCTCTTCTGCCATCCTCTGGGATGTTATAAAACAACATGAAGGGCAAGCTAATTTGCTATGGGACATATTAAATAAACAGTGGAAACTAGTGACTCTTTTTTGAACTCTCAACATTTAAGCAAGAATGCATGATAAAATTACAATTCCTAAAATAAAGCAGAATCAAATTATTTATTGAAAGGATGTGTTCCGTTTCTAAGAAAGTCAAAGATAAAATTCTTAGAACATGGAGGGATAATTAGGAAATTGCTGTCTCTGTTTTGCTGAGAAGCAAGCATTATAGAGGCAAATCTTGCCTTTTAATCTTACCAAATAACTTGCTCCGGTTGTTCAAAGTTAATTTAACAGACAATTTAGAGATTCATAGAATTCAGTATTCACTTTGTCGTATAATCTCAAAGGAGCAGAGCTAAATAGTATAAAGTGTTTCAGAATAAGGGGTTTGATTGAACCTGTTTGATCGGAAGAAATTGGGTAAGCAATTTCTTTACTTCCCTTCTCAAAGACCCCAGTCTTGAGGCATTATTGGAAAGCGATCTGGTCTTCCGGTTAGTGGAGGGAGCAGTTCACTGACATCTGTGTTCTCACTACATTTCCATGAAGCTTTTAATGGGAAGATATGGTTACACTTCGATTAGATAATAATCTGGTTTGATTCTATATTTCCATTTGGGGACCTGTTATGTAAAATTCAAATTGAATGTCTTTTAAATCTGCTGGTGTCGCATTACACTAATTAATATGTAAAGGAATGTAATTTGATTTTCCATACAGCATGTCTCTCATTCAATGAGAAACACACAAATGTTTTGGAGGGACTCTTAATATTCATCCTAGGCAACAAATCGAGAAATTATTCTAGGTTGTACATCAAATTTAATTTGCATTCAGTAAAAATATTATCTTCTTGGAAGAACAAATTGATCAGATTTTCCAATCAACTGGATTACTTTTATAAGATTGATTGATTTGAACAAATTTAATTAAATTTGCAGTCAACATAAAAAAATTTGAGCAGTAATTGAAAATTATAGTCTCAGGATTAAAGGTCAGCCTTTTAGAAATGAGTTAAGAAAACATTTCTTCATTCAGAGGATAGTGAATTTATGGAATTCTCTACTCCATAAGGTTGTGCATGCTCAGTCATTAAACGTTTCCTTACTCCACCCACCTCATTATAATCACTTGAGAATTTTTTTAAAAAAAGTTGGACAATTCAATCCACAAAACCTTGTGGTACACTGTTGTGTGCGATTGACTGCCATGTATCACCCACAAATATACAGTCAATTCATTTTGCAGTGTATACTGTGAAGCATTTTGAGAGGTCTAAAATATGTGAAAAGCACTATATCAAATGCAAGGATTATTATCATTATCTCCTATATTTCCTTCTCCCTCATGTAGACAAAAATAGGTAGAATGTAAAAAACCCCCAAAACAAATGCATTTTGAAAGAAGTTTTAGTTTTAAAGCAAAAATGGAATTTAACCCAAGCAGACTGTCAAAACAGTAATGGAATTTTACGTGTACTGGCCAGCATGGAGACGCCTAAGTACTTATTTACAAGATGCTTTTTACTTTTCAGCATCCCATGAGTCAGTGTTCATTCATCTGAACAACAATTTTATTTTCAACATGAAACATCATCATCATCTTGTCACTCCAAAACCACCTATTGCAGTCTTTGTGCATGTTGTCAGATTTGGTCTCTCCCATGGTTAGTTGCAAAGGGAGATTAACAGTGGTCATGACATGAAAGTATCTGAACATATTTGACTGGATACTCAACATAAAAAGCTTCCACTTGTGGAAAAGAAACCTTTGAAGAAATTGCTTTAATCGCTGCCAAAAGAAAGTTAGCTCTTTTAAGACTTCTGCAAAATTTTTGTTGTCTCACTGTAATAGTCGTATTACAAACATTTCCTCTTTACAGAATCGCACTATAGTAGCAACAACAACAACAAAATTACATTGGCGTCCCAAGGCGCTGAACAGTGACAGAGTTCGGGACCTGAGCAACCGGAGGGAGTGGGAGGGAGCAGGGGCAGGGTTTGGATGAGGGAGAATAGAGAGGGCGACTGAAGGCACAGATGAAGAAGAGGATCTTGAGACCGGCCTTGAAGGAGGCAAGGGAAGGAGCAAGGCAAAGGAATGTATGTGTAAGGGTTTTAGTGGCCTGAGCGTGAGGCAGTAATGGAGACGGGCGATGTTGCGGAGGTGGTGGAAGGTGGTGCTGGTTATGGCACAGTTATGTGCAGCAAGGCAGCTCAGGGTCAAACAAGACACCCAGGTTCCTAACTGGTTTGGTTAGGTCGAGTGTACATCCGTGGATGCTGATGCCTGAGGTAATCAATGTGGATAATTCAGCATTTTGCAATATGTCCAAGCGTTTCAATATAGAGGGAGGTGAAACCGTATTATTATCACTTTAGAATACAAGTACTGCTCAGTGGTGTGATGCTGGGTCATAAATCACACTTTCATCAAGAAATCTCTAATTGACACTGAAGCCCATAATCAAAAATTTACCTGCATCATACAATATTGAGGGGAATACAGAAATAATTTGTATTATATTTTGTTCTGTCAGTTCCAACGGAATTGTATTTTAATGAACCAATCAAGTAACGCTGTCACATTGTAAGCTTTCTGATCGCAATAAAATACATTTTTAACTGGAAAATTTAACAAGCACTTTACCTTTGCAGTAAAGGTCATTTGATGCCACCAGAAATCAGAATTGTGTCAAAGAGTAATGATGTGTGAACGCGTGAATCTTGTGTACATTAATACAATAGGATACAGAGCCATGTTGAATGCATAAACAATGAAAAATTTAAATGCATAATCATTTATCCCGTTTAGGTAGTTCATTAAAATGTTTTTTTCCCGAAAGGTTTTGAGCAAATACTCTTATATTTATTAACACTTGCCAGAAAACTATTCATTTTATAGGTACATTCAGTAATATTTGTGCATGTTGCATTGGAACATAGTATGAGACAACTGCTACACTTTTAACATAATGTTAATTTATCCTCTGTCATATAACTGTTGCAAGACTTTTTCAGAGCTGGTGCAAGAAATTTATTATTTATTAAAGAAAATATACTTTGGATCAGTACCATAATTGTATTCATTATGCTCGGGTTCCGACCCCTGACTGTTCGATGCCTTGGCATGTCCTCCAGACGTGAAAGGTGTTCTATTAATGCAATTTTATTGTTGTTATTGTGTACTGTACAATAAAATTGGTTAAATTGATATATCTCCATACTTTGGTAACAGATATTTTGCCAGTATTCAAAATTAATACAATAATAGTACTGATCCAAAGTATATACACACACCTTAAGAACAACCTCAGAAGAATTTCAGAGTGTATAGAATTTAGTATATTTCTGAATTCGATTTTAAATTAGTTACCAATTTTCTATAGTTCTTAAAATAATTTACAGACACGTTTCAAAATTTAAACTGTATTTATGAATTTGCTCAATTCTGGGTATTCTGATATTCTATGAGTATAGAGTAAATCTAGACCCAGATGGAGTCTAATTTGCTATTTTACACAGCCACTAGGAAAATATTGGGTTAAATCAAGCAGAAGTAAGAGGGTGTGAATTTATTCATACTTTTAGAATAGGATGAGATGTAAGTTACATAATTACATAGGTAATTTATTGATTCATTATAAATGCAGGGGTACAGGACTGGGAGAGTAGCTTAAAGGATAAATTAACACTTCAAGAACTATGACTGACCAAATTTACATAAGACTACTGCAATCATCTAGCATCTTATATTCTATGTGTAAGTCTATAGTGGGTTGCTGGCAGCTAAAGAGAACGTGCATTTGCTTCACAAAACAGAAATTGCATTTTCTGGTTCTCAAGGCAAAAATTTGCTGTTTATTTCATACCTTCCCTTAGTAGTAGTTCATTTATAAAATCATACTTACTGTGACTTGTCTCTGAAACTAGCTAATTATAACCCAAGGAAAAATTCACATGAATAAGTATATGTTAATGACAGGTGGAAAGACTTAGAGCAGAATTACTGTCTGATAAGGAACCTAGGAACATGCAAAACTCAGAAATAATGAGTGCAGGCCGAAATATTTATATCTATACTAATAAAACAATGTGTATCTGGCTGCACTTCAAGAAGGATCTCATTAACCGATTGACGTAGAGATATGATTTATACCTCAAGGTCTTCTATCTGGGATTGACATGGGCATATTTGTTTTCAGATATCTCCTATCGTTCATGAGTCATGACCTAAAATGTATTTCAGTTTTGCATTTTTCGCAGCAGTTATATCCTGGTGGTCAAAGTAACGCATTGTGTGTCACAGAGCATGCATGTAGCAAACTGCAGCAGGAACAAACCAAAGAACTCAGTCAAAGATAAGCCATGCCAACAGCAAAATTACACTTTTAAAGCATCTCTTATGTTGGGAGGATGTCCCAGTAATTATGAATTATACCTTTATATTTATAGTTGTAAAGATGCCTAATTTTAAGAATAAGTATAATTGCTAGACAAAAGAGAGAAGACCCATTAAATGAAACTGAAGAACAAAGAACAGCATGGCTGCACATCAATGTGGAAAAGACTGCAACAGCGCAACAAAATTATCAGTTGTCCACAAAGAACGACACAGCCAAAATGAGTCCTCCCCCCAGGAGGTCTCCCAGTTAAGTATAAATGCCTGTCTGTATGTTAATCTACATATCATATTTGATCATCTGGCTGCAAGCATAGTTGCAATGGGTACAGCTAGTACTATGCATATCCACACATAAATATATATGTGTTTTTAAATAAAAACTGTTGAATGCAAAGTACTTATTCATTCTTTTCCCACAACATTAGTACAGCCAGCATGTGGTTTCCACCTTGATTGGGGTGTAGGGAGACAATCAACTGCTGCTTAAAGCTTCTGCTCCCCACGTCCAACTGATAGAACCGTCGTGTGTCTGAGCTGTGGCCAGGAAGATGGTGGTCAAGCAATGGGAACGTTTGCCAGAGAGTGATATCGATGGCAAGCTATGTGGGATGCATGGAACTTGGTTTGATTTGGATATTATTCAGCTGGTAAGGGGATTCCACATATGTCAGACACCCGGTGAGTAGAAACATCTTTAAAGAATTTTTTTAAAAAACGCTGTATTGTAGAAAATGAATAAACAATGAATATATTCAAATATTTATAGAAATCATTGTCTTTAGATTATGTAATGTTTAAGCAGTTTCGATAAACATTTGGATTGTAGTTTAGAACCATAAATGAAATTAAAATGATCTTGTTTTATCCAAGAACCACAAAACAAAGCTTATACTTCCCTACCTTGTGATTGATTCCCAAATTCCCTTGCCTTCTGAATCTCCATCACGGAGAAGATCCTCGTTTACTTTGCCAGGCTTTTTCTGCACCTGTAAGTATATAAAAAGTGAAACTGGAACTGATAAGTATATCAAAAAGCTTGGAGATCTAAGTACAGTTTGTATGTTAACACATGAAGGCAAAACATAAAAATAATTCAATATTTTTGATGACACCTGTGCTATTTCAAAGAATTATTGAACCTTTAATACACCTTTTTCCTAAAATCTTCAAGGCAATTAGAGCCAGAAAATAACTGTACACAGTTGATGTCCATGAAATTGCAATCCATCTTGCCTTATCATTTGCAGTTGAATCCAGGTCAGTTTTAATATTGATCTCTGTTCAATAAACATTTGCTCTTCCTTGATAAAGCATTTTATAGACACCCAATTGGAATTTTTTTTTTTACAGATTCATCTATCCACCAGTTGCATACCTGAACTTTGAGGATTTTGCTTTTAAAGCTGTTCAGTACCACAACGACATCATCTGAATCAGTGGGAGAGTCTGTGCCTTCATGTCTGTGGGAGGGGCAAACACTTTAAGTGTCAAAAACATATCAAGTTACTTCGCTCTGTAAATACAGAATACTGTATGCACATTCTCTTCCTTGTAGAAAATTCTATAATAAGCACAGAGCAAGATCCCAGCAAAGAGGTTCTCATATGATGAGGTCCATCAATTGGAAAATCGTTTCAGTGTATGCAATCATTCAATTTATTTAGAAAATAGCAAATATAAGGTCATTCAGTATACATGGGATTAATGCTTTTGTAGAAAGATATACCAAATATGTCTTTTGAAAACTAGATTTTGTAGCTGTAAAAGTGAAAACAGTTTGGTGCTCACCTATTACAGCAATATAACCAGATTATAACAACACTTTTCTTGAAATGTAGGCACATGTATCACAATTGATGCAATGGAATTTCACATCAGGAAGATATCTCAAGGTGCTTCACAATATTTCTTTGAACTACAGTGGATTTACAGTTCAGAAAACCAGAGCAGTAGCAATTCAATGGGAAATCCACTTAGTTTCTTTAACCAAATTTCTCCCTTTCAGATATTTACTCCATCTAGGGTATAGTTTCATGGGGGACGACAGTTTTCATGAACCTTCCCAAAGTGACTAACTCAGTCAGGACAATTCATGGTCAGCAGACATTCAATCATGGGCAGATCACAGTATCAGAGCTGCCAACCTTTTTAACAAAAAAAAGTACTCCTGAAAGCTAAAAACAGTATTTTGTAGTAAAATAAAGTATTTTCCCCAGAACCTATCGGTACTTAACGAATAAATTACAGCACGAAAAGATGCCAAGTAAAATGGGACTTCAAAACCCCTCGTTAAGCAAAAATTGCATTAAGCGGGCGGGAGGGAAGTCCCTACTGTGTTTCCGTATATGAAAAAAATAGTTCCCAGTAATGTCTTGTGCCTAGCCTAGCGCCTAGCGCCAACATTTACAGTGTATCAGCGACAGCATAGGGTAGGTAGCACTGCTATTGAAGGCAGGGAGAGAGAGTTAAAGAGAAAGAGACTGAGACAGAGAGACTGTGAGTGAGATTGTGACAGCCAGAGACTCAAACAGAGAGAGCGAAAAAGAGACACAGAGAGAGACGGAGAGAGAGAAAGAGAGAGAGTGCGACCGAGACAGACAGCGAGAGGGAAAGAGACACGGAAACACAGAGAGAGAGAGAGAGAGAGACACACACACAGGGGGAGACTGAGATAGAGAGAGAGACTGAGACAGAGAGAGGACAGACAGACAGACAGACAGACAGAGAGAGAGAGAGAGAGAGAGAGATAGAGAGAGCATGGAATTTCCAAAATTCGGATTTTCCAAAAAACGTATTTTACCAAGAAAAATCGTACTGCCGTATTTACTTCAATTTACTGTACTAAATACGGCAAAAACTTACTGGTTTTCAGCTCTGCAGTATTTCCCACCTGACACCAGCTACTTTCTGCTTCAGTACTAAAGCAGATGTCTTTATCCACTTGATCATCAGCAGGATCTTATACATAATATTAATTCCCTTTGTTTAATTGATCTCTAACATCTCACAATAATAATGAGAAATAATATAAAGAGCGAAACAGAACATAAAATAAATAGTAAGAAGGAAACGGACATTTAAATTTTTTAAAATAAAGTCAATGCACTGAAATAAAAGCAGGAAAATCGTTGCTATGGCAACTGGTGCTTTAAAGAACCCTAAACTTCCACCGCTGAGACATGAATTTCAATCCAGTCCTGACAGACAAGGTGACAATTTATTTTCACTGATGGTGTAAAGGTTCCTAAGTGAAATGAGTTTGGGTCATTTCAATACAATTCACAGAGGAGGTGAATCCACCATGAAATTCATGCCACTATTTGGAATTAATTGGAACATCAGAGTCAGGCAGATCCATAAGAATGAGTACATGGGAAATGGAACTGCCATCTTACTACAAGGAACAAAACAACTTTTGGTGCTGGGGAGCTGTACACTGCAGCTAATCAGTACTATATCTGACCCAGGAGCGCATGAGATTGGCAGCAAGTGTGCAGGGGAACAGAGACTCTATTTTCCAACAATGTCATTGCTTACTTTAATGAGCAGAAAATTCCTTCACATTTCGTAGCAAGAAAATAGACTGAAAGGAGGCTATAAATAAGGTAAAATATGGAATGCTAAGAAAAAAGCAGATTACTCCATTCATCATAGACATGGTAAACCCAGCCCTGCAATACAAACACTTGAGAAGATCTATTACTTCTGTGCATTTGGACCATTTCCTTCCTTTCCCACTTTTACTGAGTTCTTCACATAAGAATCCTGGCAAAAGTGGAGTTGGCAAGTTCAAATTACTTATTTTAACCGTTTTTTCTCTACATTTATTTAGGAAGTATACTCGGGAGAGGACCTAGTACTTTTGTGTACTGGGAGCAATGTCTAAGCATATAACTAGAACTTTCATCTGGTCATTCAGTTCATTTGCTTCATTTCATTTTGTAGTAGTCCTTCATCTGCACATAGTCCTTCAGCCTAAAATATCATAAAGAGACTTGTCCCTTTACAGTAGGCGGAAGGCATTCAACATATCTTCACACTGACCTAGCTATTAGAATAATATTAAAAGTATCTAAAACTGATGGACGTTATCCCAAAATGTAATGGTTTGTCGCACGTAAAATCCTCCCAGTTTAGCCCATCTTGATCTGGTGGACTAAATTTAAATGCTACAATTTAACATAATTAACTAGTCCATTCTCACTGTGTGCAATTTGTATCACCTTGGCTGGGTCAGTATATTTCATCTTTTGTTATTTAGGACATGGAGGAGAAAGGAAAGAAAGGAAACATAAAACAAATTAAATTGTAGAGTTTCATCACACTTTTAAAATTTTTATCGCATATTCGAGACGTCTCCAAACAATAAAATTCATGATGATGATGTTTTATACAATTTTGCAAAGAAATTGGAATTCTCTTAAAATATTGTAACAGAGACAATATGAGTTAGAAAACAATACAGATACAAGAACTCTTCATGACAAATACAGCAAAATACTTGGACTGTCACACTAAGAGTTGTGGAGTTCTGTAGCTCAGTAGTTTGAGGACTTGCCTTGCAAGTGAGAGACTTGGGCAAAACCTTGGGCAAGTTTCCTTACTGCACTGGCCTGATAATAATCCCTCGAAAAAACCCAATAATAAATTATAGTGTCCTCTCCCACTTTAATCCACAACTATTTGTGGGACACTGCTGTGCACAATTCGCTGCTGTGTTTCGCCCACAAAAAATACAGTCAATTCACTTGACAGTATATTCTGTGAAGTGCTTTAAGACGTCTAGAAGACGCGAAAAGCGCTATATCAAATGTAAGGATTATTATTATTATTAAAAGGCAGCCCAGAATTATTTGTTTTATGAATCTGTTCACCTTATTAATTCCATTTTCTGTGCCTGTTTCTTAGCAATCTTGTCCAATTCTGTAGAATATTACGCGTGTGTATAGTCTGTGTTGCTATGTCTTTCACTATTGAAGAACTGATAACTCTATTACATAGGAGGTATTTTGTCCATCCTATTTTTGAATTGAGCAGTCATGTAATACCCTTTCAATGTTCCACATCAAGTTGTTTGATTTTTGTTTTTGTTTTAGTCCAAGGTGTCTCTATGGATGATACACTATTTGATCTCCGGATTTAAGGTGGCAAGTGGAGTAAAAAATGAAAAAATGAAAAACAAATCATGTCAAAGTGTACTTTGAACTATATACTTTCAGAAATAATCTGTTTTGATTGGTGAAATAAACTTATTTCGAAAGAAATATAGGATAAAGAATAAGAATTCATCAATAAAATAAATCGGAAGTGCTTATTTCATGTCACATTCCCTATATTTCTTTGGAAATAAGTTTATTTCACCAATCAAAACAGTTTATTTCTGAAAGTATATAGTTCAAAATACAATTTGACATGAATTGTTTTTTTAAAATTTTTTTACCCCACTTGCCACCTTAAAGAAGCTGTTGGCAGAGATGAAGCTGTGCTCATCTTCCAATTCCAGTTGCTTCAGACATGGACTTTGTTGAGATTGTGCGTCCTCACTGAAGCATACATTCACTACTATCATTCTAAAGCAACATGATATGTGTACTGCTTGACTTATTTTGTGCACCAATGCACCCTTAGGAAGCAACAGAGCTCTGTAAACAAAAAACGCCTTCTTCCCTGAAGTATACAACAAGATAAATGGCACATCGCCTCAGGCAATGTTGTTTTAACATTGTTTTGTTTTTTTGAAAGTCACAAAACTAGGAATTCAGTTGTAAATTCCTTTTCTAGCCCAAATGCTGCACCCTGTGAAATGCATATTATTGAACTTATTATAAACAAATTCATATAAGACTAGATAAAAATATTCATGTGCTATGTCCTTGTTTATAACATAGAGTTAACTAAATTGATATTCTATTGTGAAGCTTTTTGAAGCAAATTTTGCTTCAAAATTAGGTAAAAGGAAATCTTTGTTGGCCACAGTTTTATTAATAATTTACTGTATATGCCCCAGTAGAGTTAATCTATCACAAATACAGGGTAAACGCTCTGCTTGTCGGCGTTTCCAATTCCTCCTTCCGTAGGCTCCAGATTCATCCAGAAGTCTGCAGCCTGTGTCCTCTCCCGCTGAGCTCCGTGGCCCCATCTCCCCCATTCTTGCCTGACTCCATTGGCTCCTCATCACCCAGAGGATTCAATTAAAGATCCTGGTCCTCACTTTCAAAGCCCCACTCGGCCTCGCCCCACCCTAGCTTTGCGACCACCTAACCAACATGCCCGCTCCCTCAGCTCAGCAGGCTCTGGCCTGCTCCATGTTTCCCAACACACCCGCCCCACCATCGGCAGGCAAGCCTTCAGCCATTCTGCCCTCAACTTCTGGAACTCTATCCCACAGTCCGTCTGCCTCGCCCCCTCCCTAGCCTCCTTCAAGTCCCACCTCAAGACCCTCCTCTTCGATGGTCCCAATAGCCACCCCAAATCCCCTCCTTTTCCTCCACCCTCCCCGATTCCGACCCCAGCTCGGTCTGAAACATTGAATGTCCAGCACCTTGGGACATCCTCCCGACGTGAAAGAGACATTATACAAATATAATTTTATTGTTGATGATGATGTTAGAATAGTCACACAGGTTGAGGAGGATTATTGTTGGATAAACTCAGGTTTGGCCCTGAAGCTTGGAATAATTTAAACGCTAACTTGTGTAATGTTTTTCCCTCAAGAAAGTGAGGGAAAAATTCAGCAACACAAGAAAAGGTATAAAATCTGTGCACCAGAAACTTACCTCTGCATTCTGTTGTTCACTGAATTTCATGCAATAATTTTGACTCTCCCATGAAAAACAAATAAGCTAAAACTACATTTTTAATACACAATTGGTATGTGACTCAAGAACTCCAAGCCCCTACCATGCGTGAAGAATGACAACAATGAATTGCATTTATATTGCAGTTTTTACATTGCAAGGGTGTCCCAACGTGCTAGACAGTTGAGGGTTTCTACTTGACCAGTCGTTGGTGATGTGCACTTAATAATCCTTGCATTTGATATAGCGCTTTCCACATCTTATCAACGTCCCAAAGCGCTTCACAGAATATACTGTAAAGTGAATTGACTGTATATATTTGTGGGCGACAAATATAATGGATAATTATAATGGATGTTGTAGCTATAAAGTAGGTTTTCAGACTTTTGAAGAAGCTTTGATCAAGATATCTCATCATTTAGTTAGCCTACTCAATCTATACTAATAAAGACAAAGTAACTGTGTGTGTGTGTCTGTGTGTCTGCCAAGAACACAATAACTGATTAACATAGACGCATGATTTACATCTCACTGGAAAGGTCTTGCATGTGGGAAGATCATGAGCATTTTTTTTTGCAGGGATCTCTTGATGAGATATTTTTTTCAATGCTTCAATTAAACCCCCAAATATGACGTATGCAACAAAATAGTGACAGAGGAAAGCACACACCCTTCTAAAGAGATACATCTGTATTAATATATTCTGTAACAAATATATGGTAGTTTTTTTTCAGGTTATCATGGGGGCTACAGTTCTCCCAACAGGAGTCCTCTCAGTGATTCATCCCACTCAATCCTCCCACAGGAGTCCTCCCAATAGCACATTTTCTATGTAAAAATCAAGATTTCCAAAGATAAACAAAAATGCCAAACAAAAGAGAGAAGGATAACTAAAACTGTTATAAATTACTAAAACTGAAGAACAAAGATCAGCACGGCCGGACTTCAATGTTGAGCAAGCAAAATGCATTGTCCACACAGCACAGCTGGACTTGAACAGAACAGCACAGCTGGACTTGAATGCTGAAACAACATGGCCTGCTCAATCAACAGCACAGCTGGAGTTTGCCATAGAAAGGCATGCAACAGTAGTTGTCGTGTAAATGGGATCACTGAAATCTACATTCCATATAAGATCCTTTGGTTGCAAGCGTATCTGCAACAGGTACAGCCGCATTAAAAAACCCAATAATAAACTGGTCATTTAAATCCAAGATTATTTGTGGGACATTGCCTTGTGCAATCGGCTGCCGCGTTTCGCCCACAAATATACAGTTAATTCACTTTATACTATAAAGCACTTTGTGATGTCTAGAAGACATGTAAAGCGCATATCAAATGCAAGGATTCCTCTTATTATTATTAATATTACTATAAAACTAGTTCCAAATACAAATTAACTTTCAGAAGCTGGATTATCTGTGCTTACTTCGACCTACTTACTCGAATATCTGGTAGATATCTTCGGATTGCCCTTTACGTAATCGAAGCAGCCATGCCCCAGGATTTGCTTTCAATTGAAAATAACCCTTTAAAAGTACAAATTGTGGTTATAAAATCTCAAATCTCTAAAGAATTCTTAGTTGACAAACAATTTATAGCGAGAGATTAATTAAAGGGTTGAGCAAAAAAAGAAGGGAAAGGCAAATAAATCATTGAATTCTTCAACCTACCAGGTTTGCCATTACAATAGTGTCCATCATATCATAGTTCTTCTTGGTCCCGAGGGTGAATTGTAATCCTCTGGGAGGTTGTCCAGTACTGGCATCGAAACAGTGTCCTTCAAGCAGCATGTATTCCAGTTCGTACTCTGCTGACACCATTCCTTCAACCTTTTGGGATATTCAGAATAAGTCAACTTCTGAATATATTTCAAGTCTTGTACAGCAAAAATACTCTCAGTTCCACAAGATGGCAGACTAACAGAATGACTGTGGTACATACCGTATATCTCCGCTTATAAGGCGCACCCGCGTATAAGGCGCACCCCCCGATTTTGACCTTTTCTTGGTGAAAAAAAACGGAAGCATTTTCAATGATATTGCCGGCAGAAGGGAGGAGAGACAGGTAGGTAGGGAGAGAGAGAGAGAGGCAGGCAGGCAGGCAGGCAGCCAGGGAGGGAGAGAGGGAGGCAGGGAGAGAGAGAGGGAGAGAGGCAGGCCGGCAGCGTGGGAGAGAGAGAGGGAGAGAGGCAGGCCGGCAGCCCGGGAGAGAGAGAGGGAGAGAGGCAGGCCGGCAGGGAGGGAGGGAGAGCGGCAGGGAGTGAGGCAGGCAGACTGGGTTCGGCAGAAGGTAAGCACAGCACTGAAGTCCGCTGCTGCTGCCGCTGCCCGGGCGGCCGAGGCCGAAGCCCCGTCACCCGCTCCTCCCAACCCCCGCCGGACACACTGACCAAACCCTGGCTGACAGCGCGCCGGCCGCCCCTCCTGTTTACTGTATCTCCGAGTCTCAAAATCTCTTGTATCTGCGTATAGGGCGCACCCCCTACTTTCGAGATCTTCCGACCTGAAAAAAAGTGCGCCTTATACGCGGAGATATACGGTAATCCAAGTGGGATTTATTTTTTATATTTTAATAATACTTCTTGCATTTGATATAGGGCCTTATCACGTTGTCGAGACGTCTCAAACCACTTCACGGGACACAATGTAAGGTGGTTTTGACTGTATTTTATGGTTATTAATCAATCCTTGGGTATTAAATTATTATTTTTTGGTTCATTGAAATACCACATACAGTAGTTGTTTTTGCATTTGATGTAGCACTTATAATATTGAAAAGTTCTAAAGATGTTCACAGGTAGTGGCTGTGAAGTGCAATCATTGACTGTGCAACCGTAGTACACACATAAACCAATTTACATGCAGAAAGGTACCGCGAACAGAAAGGAAGTGAATATTGTAACCTAATTTTGGAAAAAGTACCCATTTGAATACCCTGCAATTTAGTTGTCAATACTGAACTAGGCAGAAAACAAATTGTTGGAGGTTAATAATAATAATCCTTGCATTTGATGTAGCACTTTTCACGTCTTCTAGACGTCTCAAAGTGCTTCACAGAATATAGTGTAAAGTGATTTGACTGTGTTTTTGTGGGCGCAACGCACAGCCAATTGCGCACAGCAGTGTTCCACAAACAATTGTGAATTGAAATGGCCAATTTATTATTGGGTTTTTCAAGGGATTATTAGTAGGCCTATGGAGTAAGGAAACTCGCCCTGCCTGGAATCAAACCCAGGTCTCGCCCTGCCTGGAATCAAACCCAAGGGAAAGTTGTTTAGGTGAATGTGAAAGATTGTTAATAAAAAAGAGAAGGCTGTTTCTCTTGGTTTCTTGACCAACAATCCCTCAGATGAATTTGATCATTCACATTTTGGACATTGTTGTGGGAAAATATTTTCATACAGCAAGTTGTTCAGATCTGGAATGCATTGCCTGAAAGGGTGGTGAAAGCCGATTCAATAACAATTTTTAAGAGTAGTAGTTCATTATTTGGGAGGATAAATTTGTAGGGCTATCAGGAGAGCGCGGGAAAGTGCGATTGATTTGAGTAGCTCTTTTCAAAGAGCAAGCACAGATAAAATAGCCCAAATGGTCTCCGCTGTGCTGTACAATTGTATGATTATGAAATTGGCTGTCACATTTCCTAAAAGTATGCACAGTCATTACACTCTACAGTAAATCCTGTGAAGAACTTTGAAACATTTTAACTATTTGATGATGTACTACAGTATATTGAATTGCATTATTATTATAATTATAAAGCATTCACTACTGATATGATCGACAAACAAAACATGAAGGAGTTGTGAGGAGAAGCTGTTTTCCAAATGTTAGTCTCTCACCAATTTCCAAGTTCCCATTTTACTTATCCTCTCTTGCCTTCTCAACATTTGTTTTTGAACCACTACCAATGTTATGCAGTAATTAAACGATTGAGATTTTTTATAGATTTTTAAAAGAAAATCACTTGTGCTGCTGTGTTTTTAACCTACTACTGGATTTGTCAAAGGGTACACTGCTCTGCTGAGATGTGCAATTGCAACAAGTCTATTTCTTTTCTGAGCAGATAACATTGTAATGGTACATGCACCTGTCAACTTTACCTCAAAGTGATATAAATTCATGGCTATGAGGAGAAACAAAATATTCTACACATAGAAAAACTTGATCCCCACTATAAGTGCTTTCCAAGCCAGGATATTTGGTTCTTCTAAATGAGCTTTGAGGATGCTTAAATCTACCAGCCATAAAAATGCTGGTTTTGACGCAGACCAAAGGGATCGAATTTGCAGAGTAAAGTTACCCTGAGCCATAAATAGCAACAAACAACAAAATTAAACTTAAACAGTTCATAAGGTTTACATAAGTAAGTAAGTAATCCTTTAGTTTATATAGTGCTTTCCACGTCTTATCAACGTCCCAAAGTGCTTCCCAGAGTTTGGGGAAGGAAAGTAGGAAAATTAACTGTATATTTATGGGCGAAAACACAGCAGCCAAATTGCGCACAGCAGTGTCCCACAAACAGTCGTGAAAATAGGGCCAGGGGAGAAAGGGCAAAATGAAGAACGGGGTAAAAAGTTATATTTTGATAAGTATTACTAGATATGTACATTTTTAAAACTCCTAATAAAGTCTCTGGGATTTCAAACATTCTCACAAATGAACACACTGCTTAAAATCCTATCATCCTCTCACATCCTGACTGAATCTTGATCTCTAGGACCTGTGATAATCTTCCTCTGACTAGGTACAGAATGAATAAAACTAGGCTACCTTTTTAAAAAAAAACAATTTAATGTGCCCATTTATTTTTCTAAGTTTGTCATCTATTCTGATCAGTAATCTGCCAGTTAAATGACCGAGTGTGACATTGCTCTGTGCAAATTAGTTGCTGAGTTTATCTACAAAATACATATCCACTGCACTTTTACAGAAAAACTGTGAAGTGCTTTCAGACATTCTTTTAGGCACAATGTAAAAGGCATAAAAAAATTGGGAAGAAAAGGGTGGAAGACAGTCATCTAAAATAGTCTGATTAAAATTCTGGAAAGAAAAATTCCCGGAAGTTAAGCAAATCCCTTCAGCACTAAATACTGCCACATCTTTTCTTATTCAACCAGCAATTATAAAGGAGGAAAGTAATGATACAATGCAATTTTCAGTGTAAGTAGTGAAAGGTCTAAGCACAGCTTAGAATCAGTTCTTGATTAAAATCATTTACCTCTTGTAAGTGAATATTGTCCAAGTCACATGAGCTGCGTACAGGTTCTACCAACCAGTTTTCTGGAGTGATCATATTGAGAGTCAGCAAGAGCGATTCTGGCATTTCAGCAAACTTAGCCACAGGCCCAGTTGATAAGTGATTGTCACCTGTGAACACCACTTCGGGCTCGAGTACAAAACGATAAAAGCTGTAGATAGAATACAATTGGTTAACTCTTGTTTTTATTTCACAGTAGTCAAATCCTACAGACTATATATTTATAATTGGAAGTTATATTAAAAAAGGGGGAACTTATGCCCCAACAATGTCAAATCCCTCCACAAAGGTCCTGGGAAAAATGAAAGTGCGAGCTTATAAGAAGCAACATCTATCTACCAAGTATTTTTCTATTTTGGAGGCATGGCTGGTTACTGAAACAATTCACAAGACTCACTAAACTTTTATATTCCGATCATTCACTTCAACTTTAGAAATAAGTGATACTGGCATCAAATAGACCTTTCTGTAGAATTACTGCAATACTGTATTGATATATATGTGCGGGTCTAACTTTACATATTACGTCCAACTTTACAATGGCAATACAGAAGGCCATAAAGCATGTTCTTTTATTGTCACTCATTAACTATTATTAATATACTTCAGCTTTCCAAAAAGATATATGCAGAATCTCACAATTGTAAAACACAGAAAATAAGTGACACCATTAGTTCTTTATTATTGATGTTTCAGTAAAATTCCAATTAAATTATGGCAGAATACATTTCTATGCTCAGAGGCCCATCTACAATTATAAACGAAGATATATTTATTCCATAAAACTTTTTTGTTTCAATTCTTTATTTACAATTCAAATTTACTGTATAGTTGTGAAGAACTAATTAAAGAAAGGCATAGCAAAATGGTAGACTGTTTAGGTTTGTTAGTCACACAGCACAAAAATATGGCATTTAGAAAGTTATATGTATGTGTTACATTCCTCGTATGCTCGTATGGCAGGTTTGCTGAGTATTACCCTTTACACAGCCATCTCCAAATTGGCCTATTTCATACGAATAAGCTACTAGGGTCCGTCGATATGGAATTTTTCCGATTTAGATATATCGATGGGCTCATATCGAGATATACCGAAATATCGATAGTTCCGGGTTTTTCGTACAGCGCATGCGCGCAGGGCACGCGCGCATTCCGGGTGCACGCGCATTCCGGGCCTATCTCCTCAGGAGGTAAATATATTTCTCTCTCTGTGTCTCTCACTCTCTCTATCTCTGTGTTTTTCTGTCTGTGTCTCTCTCACATCCCCCCATCTCTATCTATCTGTATATTATCACATCCACCCCGTCTCTCCCCCCAACCCCCCCCGCCGTCTCTCTCCCCCCCCACCCCCCCCCCCCAGCCGTCTCTCTCCCCCCCCACACCCCCCAGCCCTCCCTCTCTCTCCCTCAACCCCCCAGCCGTCTCTCTCCCCCCCCACCCCCCGCCGTCCCTCTCCCCCCCCAGCCGTCTCACTCCCCCCCACCCCCCAAGCTGTCTCTCTCCCCCCCCCACCCCCCCCAGCCATCTCTCTCCCACCCCCCAGCCATCTCTCTCCCCCTCACCACCAAAGCCAGCCGTCTCTCTCCCCCTCACCACCCCCCCAGCCGTCTCTCTCCCCCTCACCCCCCCCTAGCCATCTCTCTCCCCCTCACCCGCCCCCCAGCCTTCTCTCCCCCACCACCCCTTGCATACCTGTATATTGTATTCGAGGACTATGAATACAATATGGCGGCTTTGCACCTCGGTCTGTGCATTGTGTATAGAGATGAGCATTCTGGGTCTTGTAGTTCAGTGTGCGCGCATTCCGATTTTTCGATATATCGATATTTTTGAAATGCCTATATCGGCGTATCGAAATGAAAATTATATTGGGTTTTAGCGATATATCGATATATCGCCAGACACTATAAGCTACTGGAGATGGAGATTCTTGTTGTAAGAGTAAAAAGGAAAAATAAATATAGAAAACTGCAATTTCAATAAGTTTTAAAAGACTGCTATTGTAATGTACAACTTCCAAATGAGGAGCTCACTGCCTTACTTACTTCATAAACAGAATATTTCATTTAGCATAAGACTGTCCCATCGCATATGTTTTAGAATCATTTCTTCTTCAAGTACCTATCCTATTCCCTTTTGAAAGGTGTTATTGAATTCAGTTTCCACACCCTTTCAGACAGTGCATTCCAGACCGCAACAATTCTTTGTAAAACAAAATCTCTTCATCTCCCCATTGGATCTTTTGCCAGTTATCTTGAATCTATGTCCCATTGTTTCTGACCCAACTGCCAATAGAAAAAAGTTTCTCCGTATCTACTCATTTTGAACACCCTTATTTAATCTCATTTTAACCTTCTCTGCTCTAAGGAGAACAGTTACATATTCTCTAATCTCTCCACATAACTAAAGTCGCTAATCCCTGGTACCATTCTGGTAAATCTCTTCTGCACCCTCTCCATGGCGTTGATATCCTTCTAAAAGTGTGGTGTCAGAATTGGACACAGTACTCCAGCTGAGGCCTAACCAGTGACTTATTTGCTTTTGTACTCTATGCCTCTATTTAAGGCACAACCACCACCACAGATAAAGCCACAGGTCTAATATGCTTTTTTAAAAAAAAAACTGCTCTATCAACCTATCCTGCCATTTTCAAAGATCTGTGTATGTGAACCTGTGTATACATCCGTATATAATCTTGAGTCATGACAAGGTACAAATTGGATAATATTAAGATATTAACCAAACATTTTGACTTAGAAGGGATCACGAAACACAACACATTTATATTAAGCCCTTTATAGTACCCTTTTCATCTGATAACTAGAAGTGGTAATTTCCATGTGGCGACAGACCTGAATAACTTTGCAGCATTTACATTAGCACATTCACAGTGAACAAACTGCAAATCAGAACTAGTGTATCTTTCCAGCAATAGTGCAAATAGGTTCCTGAAATGATACCCTTATAGAAATTGAGATAAATTTATCTGGCAAAACCGCTATTGAATATGGGTCATGAAGCTCTTTCTCTCTCTTTACATGGAAGACAACACATCAAGACAGCAGCCCATACACAAACATGTACAGTATAACAATAAAAACAACAACATTATATTTGTATAGCAACCTGTGTCTTTTGAAAGGAAGCCCTTGCATGTCAATGTGAACTCTGAGACCTTGGCTTTAGGGATACAAGGTTTCAGCAGAGGTCTCAAGAGTCTAATTAAATACTCTTTTTTGGGGGCCACAGGATGTCTGACACATGTGGAAACCCATCACCACATCTTAAAGATTATTCAAACCAAATTGTGAGTTCCATCCAAGTCACTTACACATAGAAATTTATTTGCCTAATCTCCTCTTAACCTTCTCTGCTCTAAGGAGAACAATCCCAGATTCCCTTTGCACAAAACTAAAGTTGCTCATCCCTGGTATAATTGTCGTAAATTTCCTCTGCACCCTCCCCAAGATCTTGATATCCTTCCTATTGCGTAGTGCCCAGAATTGGACGCAATATTCCATCTGAGGCTTAGCTTCCATATGTATGTGGATGACACCCAACTCTATCTTTCTGCCTCTAAACTCGATTCCAGGACCACTAATGTCCTGAAAGGCTACCTGACTGACATCAAGTCTTGGATGAGAGCTAACTTTCTACAGTTGAATGTCAACAAGACCAAGGTCCTCCTGATTGGCTCATGCCAGCGCCTTCGCACCTAGGGCACTGGCAGCATCAACCTCCATGGATGCACACTCCACCTGACCAAGCCAGTAATCTGGTCTCTTGTTTGATTTTCAACTATCTTTTCTCCCCCACATGCATGCCGTGACCCACTCTGCCATCCCTCACCTCTGCAACATTGCCCGACTCCACCACTCCCTCACCCCTCAGGCCGCTGAAACTCTCATTCACACCTTCATCACATCCAGGCTGGACTATTTCAATGCCCTGCTTGTCGGCCTCCTGAATTCCTCCCTCCACAGGCTGCAGATTATCTGGAACTCTGTAGCCCATGTCCTCTTCCGCACCAAGCTCTGCAACCCTATCACCCCCCCATTCTCGCCTGATGTCACTTCCCATCACTCAAAGGATTCAATTCAAGATCCTGGTCTTTACCTTAAAATTTCTTCATGGCCTTGCTCCAACCTAGTCTGCGACCTCCTAACACCCTACCAACCTGTCCATTCCCTCCACTCAGCGGGCTCTGGCTTGCTCCATGGCCCCTCACCCACCATCGCTGGGTGAGCCTTCAGCCATTCTGCCCAAATCTTAGAATTCCATCCTGCAATTCCTCTGCCTCACCCACCCCCTAACCTCCTTCATTTCCCACCTCAAGACCCTCCTCTTTAACCGTGCCATTGGTCACTCCCCTTCCCTCCTACTCCCTGTCCCGACCACAGCTCGGGTCCGAAACACTGACTCTCCAGCACCTTGGGATGTCCTCCAGACGTGAAAGGTGCTATAAAAATATAATTTTGCTGTTGTTGTTTGTAATGGAATAATAATAATAATTCCTGCATTTGATATAATGCTTTTCACATCTTCCAGACATCTCAAAGCCCTTCACAGAATATGCTGTAAACTGAATGGACTGTATATTTTGGGGGGAAATGTGCCAGAATTGTGCACAGCAGTTTCCTACAAACAGTCATGGATTGAAATGATCAATTTATGATTCTTTTATTTCACGGGAATATTATATGGTGTGTGGAGCAAGGAAACTTGCCCAAGGTTTTGCTCTGCCTGGAATTGAACCAGGGTGAGTGCTCTACTCACGTAGCTCCAGGGCTCTCTGTCTTGAATGTTGCATCCTGCTCAGGGAGGATCAGGCATAGGTTAGAATCAGCCAAAGCTTGGGGTTCCCAGAGTGTACATTGGGATACTGCTGCAGTTTGACTAGCTAAAACAGTATAATTTGTCATTGAATCAAATGGGCCTTCTTTATCTGTAACGTGTGCACGTTGGTGAGACATATGTGGGCTTCTATGCAGAAAATGCAGGTTTGTTTTTATGGCCATTAGAGCCTTAGAGGATTTTTAAACACTAGTAGCTGTCGCTTCATCCAGTTGGTCACTAACTGATGATCTGAAATATCATTGTTCAACAAAACAAGCTGTGTTGTATGTTAAGATAATTTCATTTTACTTGTTGTATGTTTCGTTCTACACTTGGAAAAAGCACTTCCTGATCCAATAAAGAAAACGTAAAACTCCTTCAAACTCCTACTTGTTCAGCGAATATATTCATTTAATATATTCTGACTCAGCACTGTCTTGCTGCACATATGTTGCTTACTTTGGTAAGCAAAGTGTGATAAAGTAACTGTTGAACTCCTGAATTATTAGTAGAGTATAATTCCACACCTTTGCAGAAGCAATTTACAGCTGTTTCTCACCTTTTCAGAGGCATCTCAGAAAGTTTGGACCTGCAGTTCATGAACACATCCAATTTCATGTTGATCACCTGAGCCAAAACCTGCACAATAAACAAATTTCTTAATGGTTCACGAAACTCATTTAATTGTACAGATGCAATCTTAGAATCACTTTCTGGTTGCTGTGTTTACCGCCAAGAATCAGATTGCTGCAAACCAGAGATTGCAATGAACACAACACATTTGATTTGCTAATATCACAAAGCAGACCACAGGAATCTTCTCCTCACTCCGATAGTTATAGACAGCATAAACAGAAAAATACACACTCTATTATGTTCAATCAAACATCACCATTGGTAGAAATTGCAATTCATTACCATGGTTGTCACAAAGTTCAAAGCAAGCAATGAGAACAATAAGGTACCTATTATGTTAAGCTAATTAAATAGCTTTAAATTACAACATATTCAAAATATTCATAAAAATGCATGAAGTATTTCACTATCTAGCTATTAATATCAGATGTGATAATTTAAGAAAGTCTTAGCCACCATATAATCATCCATTAAAAAAATGGAAGTACAAACCAATTTAGACCATTGTACATTTTTGGACTTCAATGGACAAGAATTAATAGTTTTTAAAGATCAGGAAACAGGGTTGGAGTTTGCAGGATACAAACAGGCAATGGAAACACATATCTGGAAGAGAGAGCTCATAAAATGTTGAAATGCACTAATAGGAGGAAATTAATTATGAAGTTTGGTAATAATCCGGTAGTTAGCGCTTTAACGCGTCATGTCTAATTTTAGATGGTTTATTACCGCCTTTCAAAGACATCCACAGGGTGATCACTCAGAAAATTCTGGAAAACTGCCAAGAAACTCTTTAAGTGACCGAGGAGACATTGCATTTTAGGTATAAACTGATCTGAGTTTCACACCTCTAAATGGAAATGAGGACAAGTATGAAAATTGGTACAGCATAAACTTAAAATAAATGCCCTCTCTTCCACTAAGGTACAGTATATGTGGGGAGGATGTTTAGAAATGGCAATTAATATGGTATCAATTAGGGTCCGTCGATATGGAAATTTTCCGATTTAGATATATCGATGGGCTCATATCGAGATATACCGAAATATTGATATTTTCGGGGTTTTCGTACTGCGCATGCGCGCATTCGGGGTGCGCGTGCATTCGGGGCCTATCTCCTCAGGAGGTAAATATCTTTCTCTCTCTGTGTCTCTCACACTCACTCTCTCCATCTCTGTGTTTTTCTGTCTGTGTCTCTGTGTCTCTCTCCTCTCTCACATCCCCCCCATCTCTATCTATCTATATATTATCACATTCCCCCCGTCTCTCCCCCCACCCCCCCCACCCCCCCACTGCTGTCCCTCTCTCCTCCCGCCCCCCCGCCGCCATCCCTCTCTCCTCCCCTCCGCGCTGCCGTCCCTCTCTCCCACCGCTCCCCATCCCCGCCGTCTCTCTCCCCCCACCACCCCTTGCATATCTGTATATTGTATTCGAATACTATGAATACAATATGGTGGCTTTGCACCTCGGTCTGTGCATTGTGTATAGAGATGAGCATTCTGGGTCTTGTAGTTCAGTATGCGCGCATTCCGATTTTTTACCTCGATATATCGACTTTTTCGATATTTTTGAAATGCCTATATCGGCGTATCGATATGAAAATTATATCGGGTTTTAGCGATATATCGAAATATCGCCGGACCCTAGTATCAATTAGAAAGCACAGCAATGATCTCCCATTCTAATTTACATTGATTTATTCCCAATCAATTTTTTTTAATGGAAAATAAAATGTGCATATTTGCCCTTTTGGAGAACAATTTTAAATCCTCACCATTAATAGCGGTGCCAACTTCTGTGCTTCCCTAGTCAATGGATCAACAATGGCCATTACGTCATAATGAACTCCCTCCTGTGGTGGTATCTTGACTACGCTGTAAAATGAAAAGGTATTGTTGTGACAATCAAAATGACAAAATACTAAGACTACAATTCAATCTTTACAGGTTTAGCTGTTGTCATTACCTCAGCCGATCTTTAGGAAACTTGACATCCCTTCGGGATTCCTCTTTGAGCGTGGATGATAGAAGAGCATCTGTCTTCATGACAAGATCACTTCCTCTTTGGTGAAGGAGAAAAAAAAACAATAAGCTGCTGTAGTTTTATTCTACAGTGCATGGCACTCCACATTGGTAGGAGCTTTGGGCTAGGCAGCTTCTTATTAGCTTTATGTTTGCAAGAAGATATTTCTGAGAATACTAAGAAAAGCATTTGTTCAAATCCTTAAGGCTTTAGGTTTACACTCTATTTTTTTTGTCTGATGGCCCACTGCAGTGTTACTCAGCAAATAATTTCCTTTCAAATAATATCCACTGAAGTGATGTAACATACATTGGCAGACAGTTTACAAAGCTAGATTTTAATACTTAATTACAGTATAATAATTGTAATAACATGTGATATAGTGTCTTATCTTGTTGAGACATCTCAAAACACTTCACAGCATGTAGTGTAAACTGAATTGGACAATATTCATGTGGCAGTCAATTGCACACAGGAGTGTCCCACAAACAATGTGACCAAACGAATATTATTTTTTTTTGGGGGGAAGGGAATATTACCCCTGGAAATGTATCCGCCAATCAACTAACAACCGGGTTCCTACTTACTATTAGGTAAGCAGAGGCGTGTGGAATAAGGAAAATGTCCAGGAATCGAACCCGGGATCTCCTCGCTTGTGAGATGGGTGCTCTAATCAATACGCTTCAGGAATCCACCCATGATGAATGATGATCTTAGCTTCAGGAACATTGAAAGGTGAGGACATCACAGGCATTAAGGGTACTCCCAAATTTAAAAAAAGACATAAATTACATTCCTTGCATTGATATAGCACTCTTCATGTTGTGAGGACCTCTCAAGTCTTTCAAAATATGTAATGTAAATTGTAGTGACTGTTTAGTTTTGCAGACAAATGTGGCAGCCAATTTGTGTAACGCCATGACCCACAAACAGCCATGAACTGAATGACCACTTTTTATTTGAGGAATTGTTAGCCAGGACGCTGGGTGAAACTCGCTTCACTTTTCGAATAGTGTATTGGGATCATCAGTATCTGCCTGAACAAGCATCCATGAGTTTTGTCTTGTATTTCATTCCGAAGTATATTAACTCCAACAATACAGCTAAGCCCAAGCACTGAATTATAGTGTCAATATAGACTGTGAGTTCAAAGACCCACTATGGGGTTACAACCCAACACCTTTTTGATTCAAAGACAAGAATGTTACTGAGTGAGACATACTTATGCTTCAGAAACAACACCAACATCAAAATTACATTTGTATAATAATTTTCACGTCAAGAGGATGTCCCAAAGTGCTGGAAATAAAAATAGAAGAAAATAAATTGCATCGGATAGAAGAGAATTATCAATGGAATGATTGACAACCTGCCTGCTCCCTCCGCTCAGTGGGCACTGGCATGCTCTACGTCCCCTCACCCACCCGCCCTACCATCGGCGTGCGAGCCTTCAGCCACTCTTACCCTAACCTCTGGAATTCCAGCCCACAGTCCCTCCGCCTCGCCCCTTCCCTGGCCTCCTTCGAGTCCTGCCTCAAGACCCTACTCTTCGATGGTCCCATCGGTCACCCCAATTCCCCTCCTTTTCCTCCACCTTCCCCGAACCCAACCCCAGCTCGGGTCTGAAACATTTACCTTGGAATGTCCTCCTGATGTGAAAGGCTATACAAATGTAATGTTGTTGTTGCTGTTGTAGTAATTCCAGACCAAACTGGAATTTCTCCACTGTGAGTAGTGGGGAAAATGCTTGAGAGAATTATATGGATATGAAACCATAGCTGTCGTAATGAGCAATCAACACGAGTTTAGAAGCAATAAGTAATTTTTCATATTCAGGGTATCTTCTTGGTATCCTCTTGAGATATGTTCAGGGTACCTGTCACTTCATAAATTACTTTGAGAAGTACGCTGTATAATACTGCAGCATTTTTGATAATACCACAATTTGATAAATAATACTGTAGAACAACAATATCTTGCATTTATATACCACCCTTCATGTGAATTGTGAACACTTAACAGTGGTGTGGTAATGTAAGGAAGATAAATAAGTAGGAATGTCCTACGTATCTTAATGTAAAGTATTTTATATTGGTACAAGATGTAGGAAACATCTACATCTTGTGCAGGGCCTTGTTATGATTATTGACAACTTCCAGTCAATGCAAGTTCAACAAAGCTAATCAAATACATGGTGCACCTCGAAGGCATTTGATTACAAGTCTAAAAATAGTTATTCCAACCCTTTACAAACGACTCGTGAAGTTACATTTGGAATATTGAGTGCAATATTAGGCACTGCATTTCCCAAAGATATTGAAGCTGCGGACGAAGTTCAGAGAACAACATGGAAAGAAACGTGCAGGTTTGAATTTATTATTGTAAAAAAAGAGGAAAATGTTAAGAGGCAAAGGAGATGGAGATATAAATGTATGATTTAGATTATGACATCAGAACTAGAAGATTAAAGAGAAATATATGTTTTCAACTGGATAATGAATACTATATATGGAACAGAATCCCAACAAGGACACTTGAACCCTAATGAACAGACTCAATGGGATGAATGGTCTTTTCTAACTCCAGGTTTCATTCAATATTTCTATGAAATATCAAACCAGCAATAAGAAGTCATCTCAGAAAATAATCTAAGATGACTTGAAATGCAAACATATTGCACAGTTGCTTGAATTCTCCCTAAATATTTTTGAGCAATGGCAGTTTGTGTGTCATAAGGCAGAAAAAGCAACTGATGATGTGAAATAGTATAGTTCCACAAGTAGACTCATGAAATGAAATAAAAATATGGCAAGTGGAGGCAGGGGAAACAAGTGATCTTTTGCCCAGGCGATTTATGGCAATTATAAGAAATAACATGAAGGACCACTTTGATAGACTGGGAATCAAAGCAGAATACACAGCAACTTTGCACAAGGACAGATAGTCATTGGATAATGCATGGTTTAATCTATAAAATGACAAGCAATCTGTAACACCTAAAAACTGAAAGAGAAAATACTGAAAATTAAATTCCGGTGACATGAATGTGTAGCGATTTGCCATGCTAATGAATACAGATAAATGAAGAACATAAGAATTAGGAGCATGAGTAGGCCATTCGGCCCTTTGAGCCTGCCCCACCATTCAATAAGATCATGGCTGATCTTCTCACCTAACTCTGATTACCTGCCCAATCCCCATATCCCCTAATCCCTCTATTTGTCAAAAATCTATCAGTCTCAGCCTTGAAAATGTTCAAGGACTGAGCATCTACAGCCTTCTGGGGTAGTGAATTCCATAAATTCACTACCCTCTGAGTGAAGAAATGTTTCCTCAACTCTGTTCTAAAAGGTTGAAACAGTCCCTCTCCTACCAGGGGAAACAGTCCCTCAGTGTCTACTTTATCTAGCCCTTTAAGAATCTTATATGTTTCAATAAGATTCCCCCCTAATTCTTCTGTACTCTAGAGAATACAGCCCTAGTTTATTCAACCTATCCTCATAGGTTAGTCCCCTCATCCCAGGAACTAACCTAGTGAATCTACGCTGCACCCCCTCTAAGGCAAGTATGTCCTTTTTTAAATAAACACTTGATTTATCACCTCTGTAAAAAGAATGTAATCATGTGAAACAGTGGCATACTCTGCACAAGAAGCTGGAAACATAAAACAACCTGTGACTACACAATGTATGTCAACTTTTCTCTGTAGCTCACATTGCCATCAGAAGCCTTACAATTTACTGGAACATTTATTTCAGAAACTAGATTCACAGGTTCAAGGAAGTGATGAGAACTGCGAGAGCTGAAACCTGTACCTCTATGTATTGACTCAAACCATTCCAACCTCACAGCTGGTCAGCTCTTAATTCTGAAAGCGCACAGGTAAATAACAACAACTTGATTTATATGGAGTTGCGTGTGAAGCAATAGCACATAAATTCACTCTTAACTGTTAATTTAATTCCTCTTGGCCACACATTTCAATATAATGTCTGGAAAATAGCATTGGCTGTTCTGTCGATAACTCAAATAAACTGAAATCCCACAATTGAAAAGCAATTTCAATTATAATCAATCTATTTTACGAAGTATATATGAATTAAAATTAGACACACCATAGTGGCTCCAATAATTACAATCTACGAAAAGAACATAATGTAGAGAGAAACATGGTTGGTTCGATTCAACATATCACCAGCCATATTATGGGCAAAGTGCAGGAAAATGGCTAATTTCTAGAGTCATTGTTTAAGTCAATTTTTTCATGATTCAGCAATGTGCTATGTGCAAGTGTTACATGCAACAACAACAACAAAATTACACTTGTTATCAGGAGGACGTCCAAAGGCGCTGAACAGGAAGTGCTGAGTGCAGGAAGTGCCACTAATCTTCCATTCTTCACTGAATAATTGCACATCGACTCTCCACCAATATCTCACCCCAATAGCTGTCGAAACCCTGGTCCATGACTTTGTCACCTCTCAGCTGGATTACTCAAACGCTCTCCTCTCCAGTCTCCCCTCCTCTACCATCCACAAAATGCAGCTCATACTAAACTCCCCCGCCCGCTTTCTTACCCGCACTAAACTCCGTACCCTGATTACCCCAGTCCTTGCCAAACTGCACTGGCTCCCTATTACAAAGCAGATCGACTTCAAGATCCTCACTCTTGTGTTTAATTCCATCCACTCGTCGGCACCGTCCGGCCTCTCTAACCTCCTCTCTCCTCACAGCAGTATTTGCTCCCTCCATTCTACTGGGTCCAGCCTCCTTCTTATTCCCTGAATCCACCATTCCACCATTGGCAGCCATGCTTTCAGCCTCTATGCCTCAAAGCTTTAGAACTCCCTCCCTCAATCCTTTGTCTCATCCCCTCCATTCCCATCAGGTTGTGCTTGAAGACCGTTCTCTTTGACATCACTTATGGTCGCTTCCCCCTCCCCCAGCTCGGCTGTGTTCTGAGATGAGACGCTGCCAGGCGTGAAGGGCGCTAAATAAATGCAAGTTGTTGTTGATGGTGCAGTGACATTTACCTATACATTGACAATCAGTACACATTTTAGTAAAAATAAACCTGTGACGCTCTCTAAAACCATCTGATACATAAATGGCTGTTGTGTTTCGCCCACAAATATAATCAATTCATTTTACAGTATATTCTCTGAAGTGCTTTGAGACGTCTAGAAGACATGGAAAGCACTACATCAACAACAAAATTACATTTGTATAGTGCCTTTCACATCAGGAGGACGTCCCAAGCCACTGGACAGTCAGTATTTCAGACCCAAGCTGAGGTCGGGATCAGGGAGGGTGGAGGGAAAGGTGCGGATTTGGGGTGACCGATGGAACCGTCGAAGAGGAGGATCTTGAGGCAGGTCTTGAAGGAGGCTAGGGAGGGGGTGAGGCAGAGGACTGAGGAATGGAATTCCAGAGGTTACAGGTAGAATGTCTGAAGGCTCGCCTACTGATGGTGGGCGGGTGGGTCGAGGGATATAGAGCAGACCTGATCCCAATGAGCAGAGGGAGCAAGCAGTTTGGTAGGGTTAAGGAGGTCGCAAGCATAGGGGGTGGGGTGAGGCCATGGAGGGCTTTAAAGGCGAGGACCACAATCTTGAATTGAATCCTCTGAGTAATGGGGAGCTAAGAGATTCGGACCAGAATGGGGGAGATGGGGTTATGGAGTTTGGAGCAGTGGAGGACACGGGCCGCAGAGTTCTAGATGATCTGCAGCTTATGGATGGAGTAATTGGAAGGCTGACAAGCAGGGCATTGTTGTAGTTGAGCCAGGGTGTGATGGGCATGAATGAGCGTTTCAGCAGCCTGAGATAGTGGCAGAGTCGGGCAATGTTGCGGAGGTGAGGGAAGACATAGTGGGTCATGGCTTGGATGTAGGGGTGGAAAGATAGTTGAGGATCGAACAAGACACCTAGGTTCCTGACTGGCTAGGTGAGGTTGTAGGTGCAACCATGGAGGTTGATGCTGCCAGTGCCTGATGTGTGAAAGCCTGGCACGAGCTAATCAGGAGGGCCTCGGATTATTGACACTCAACTATAGAAAGTTAGCTCTCATCTGACAGGCAGTCTGTGAGGACATCATGGTCCTGGAATTGAGGGTAGAGACAGAAAGGTAGAATTGGGTGTCATCCACATACATGTGGAAGTTGACCCCGTGTCAGTGGATGATTTCATCTAGGGAGAGCATATAGATATTGAAAAGTAGAGGGTTTAGGACAGAGCCCTGGGGAATGCCACGGGTGACTGCGGGAGCTCGAGGAGAAGCCATTGGTGGCAACAAAGTAGAGCCTGTGAGAGAGTTGAAAGTCGAACCAGACAAGAGCAGATCCATGAAGAATGAGCTGGGAGGAAAAGTGGTGTAGGAGGGCTGTCTCCGTGCTATGGGCAACACAGAAGCCGGATTGTTCAAAGAGGGAATGGCAAGAGAGAATGTAGCGCAGCTGGAACACAACAACTTGTTTCAGGGCCATAGGGAGGAATGGAAGGTTGGAGATGGGGCAGTAGCTGGAGAGTAATGATGGGTCCAGGGAAGGATTTTTCAGGATGGGGGTGATGACAGCTATTTTTTGAGGAATATCAAATGTAACGATTATTAATATTGTTTATTTCATTCACAAGACAACTTATCTTAAATCCCATCCTTAAGCCATCAATACCTCCTTGACTAGCATATGTCAATTGCTTTGAAATTCTGTCCCTTTACATCCTTTTGTGAAAATACAAAGTTAGCCATCCTTTGCTAAACCAAAATGTTGATATGTACGTTGAAATATACAAGTACTTCTAGGTGTACCTTGTTGTTACACTAAGTACAACAAGGTCATAAATCATAAAAAATAAATCATAAAAATGAATCATAAAAAAATCACAATTTTTTGTAAACAAACCTGTTAGGATTCTCTCCAATTTCTTTGATTTGGCCTTTGATCTTCTCTGCTGAGGTGCTGATGGTGGTTTTCTCCAGGAGGCTGAAATCTTCTGGTTGAAACTCTTCACCTTCATTGAAAGGACCCAGTATCTGTGAGTGAAGATAGAGAAATGTTATTCATGTTAATTAGTAACATTTAATTAATATGAATGATGGTTGACCAAAACACATATTCATGTTAGATTTTGGATTTTTGGACAATTAATTTAGAATAATTTTTTACATTAATTGAAAATTGCAAGATGCTATCTATTACATCAACCCTGCAATTCAATTTGCACTAATAATGTGCACAATGCTAATTGTGCTGAGCTATTCTACAATTCAGGACTGAAAACTTGGATGTATAAAACAGTAATTACATTATCTGCATACAATAAAGATAATACAAAGCTCAATCTGTATTGGAAATTGGCTCAGTTTGATAACTCTTACTTCAGAGTGAAATGGTTATGACTTTGAGATCCATTCCATCAATTTATAATGTAGGCCAAAGCTGAGGGAGTACTGCATTGTTAGAATTGCTGAAGTTCAGATGAAATATCCGATGACTAAAACCAGTCCCTCTTGAGCGCTTACATAGACATTGAAGATCCCATGGACAGAGTAGTGAGAACTACCAGTATCCTAGGAAATATTCTTGACTGAAACTTCTGCCCTTCACCCCCCATAAAAACTTAATTGATTATTTATCCAAATGCTTTTAGGAACACTTTGCTGATTAACTACTGCATTTGCTTATAGACAGCAGTCACTGCACTTCAAAGTAACTATTTTGTTAAGTGACAAGCCATTTCAGGGCTGTGTGTGATAGTTTTTTGTTAAAAAACCTCGATTACACATTGATACATTTGGTTGATCTGTAGAAAAAATGGCCTATGCATATCACAAAACATATGCTGGGTGTGTACTCAAGGGTTTCCACTGGTGCAAATTAAGTTAATGAGGTTTTCATATTGTAATTTATCTGTCTCATACACCTGAAACCATAATTTTAAGCTTGTACGCAAAAAATAATCAATTCAGATATTTTCTGGTTAAGCAATATAAATAACAGTCTATTTAAAAAGGTACAGAATTTGTTTTACAATGAAATTCCAACAACTTTTAGGTCATTGAACAAATTTAATCATGCAGGTAGACAATAGATGCTGATTAGTCTTTATTTTTAAAAAATCCTTCACTACTTGCACAGAATAATGTAGGGATCAATTTAAATGTTATCACGGTTACTTCTAACATTCTAAGTATCTCTTAAAGAATCATAATCGTCTGACAGGATCACTATGATTATTCTGCTTCATTGCATCCACATTTATTCAGCCATTATACAGAATGAAGTGTCACAGGATATGACGCTGAACCCTGCAGTTAAGCCACAGATAATTACTAGCATTCAATTTCAAGTAGCTGACAAAATACGTACCACAGATAACAAATGACATCCTATTTTGCATCCTTGATTTCAGTTGTGAAAGGCTTAGAATAGATTTGATTTTGATGAACAAAACATTGGGGTTATTATTAGAATGCAGTTAGATTAAGGTTTAGTGGAGGATTGCTGTAACATGTCTGCACCAGGTTAGAAAATAACAGGAGATTGGTGGTGAGAAAACTTTTATGGAAGATTTATGGAAGATAGTGGTTTTATTTCTCAAGGGTTCATTCTATTGTATTTATCCAAATTTTATTGCAATAGCTTTATAGAATAACATCTTGTTGAAGATGTCTGATGTAAAATTAGTTTATTTGAACTTAAGATTTGCTTGTTATTTACTAATAATTATAATCCTTGCATTTGATATTGAGCTTTTCACATCTTCAAGATGTCTCAAAATGCTTCACAGAACATACTGTAAAGTTTATTGACTGTATATTTGTGGGCAAAACATGGCAGCCAATTGCGCAGCAGTGTCTCAGCTTTAATCTTTTGAAAGATTAAAATATTAAACCCTCATTTTCAGTAAAACAAGCCAGCATTATATTAATTTGGGAGCAGGCTGTATTCTTAGGAGTTTTAAATTTAAAATTAATACTTTCCGAGTTCAGGGGAGTGATCCCATCACTAAACTACTCAGCTGTCTCATAGAAAAATGCAGCACACAAATCAAAGATATTAATTACTGCATTGGTTTGTTCACAGTATAATAATGTCAGGCAATAATAAGTAACACCCAGGGACATCCATTGAGTTTTTTGTTTAATAGGTCTTCACATATTCTTCAGAATATCCACTTTATACTAGGGTCCGTCGATATGGAAAATTTTCCAATTAGATGTATCGATGGGCTCATATCGAGATATACCGAAATATCGATATTTTCAGTTTTTTCGTACTGCGCATGCGCATTCAGTGCACATCCACCCCGTCTCTCTCCCCCCCCGCCCCCGCCGTCCCTCTCTCGCACCCCTCACCCCCGTCGTCTCTCTCCCCCACCACCCCCCCAGCCGTCTCTTTCTCCGCCCCCCCACCACCCCCCGCCGTGTCTCTCTCCCTCCCCCCCACAGCCGTCTCTCTCACACCCCCAGCCGTCTTTCTCCCCCCAGCTGTCTCTCTCCCCCACCCCCCAGCCGTCTGTCTCCCCCTCCCCCCAGCCGTCTCTCTCCCACTCCCCCCAGCCGTCTCTCTCTCCCTCTCCTCCCCACCCCCCCAGCCGTCTCTCTCTCGCACCCCCCACCCACGTTGTCTCTCTCCCCCACCACCCCCCCCCCAGCCGTCTCTTTCTCCCTCCCCTCCCCCCCCGCCGTCTCTCTCCCCCTCTCGCCCCCCCCAGCCGTCTCTCTCCCCCTCCCCCCAGCCGTCTCTCTCCCCCTCCCCCCAGCCGTCTCTCTCCCCCTCCCCCCAGCAGTCTCTCGCCCCCTCCCCCCAGCAGTCTCTCTCCCCCTCCCCCCAGCAGTCTCTCTCCCCCTCTCCCCAGCCGTCTCTCTCTCCCTCCTCCCAGCCGTCTCTCTCCCCCTCCCCCCAGCCGTCTCTCTCCCCCTCCCCCCAGCCGTCTCTCTCCCCCTCCCCCCAGCCATCTCTCTCCCCCTCCCCCCAGCCGTCTCTCTCCCGCTCCCCCCGGCCGTCTCTCTCCCCCTCTCCTCCCACCCCCAGCCGTCTCTCTCCCCCTCTCGCCTCCCCCCAGCCGTCTCTCTCCCCCTCCCCCCAGCAGTCTCTCTCCCCCTCTCCCCAGCCGTCTCTCTCCCCCTCTTCCCAGCCGTCTCTCTCCCCCTCCCCCCAGCCGTCTCTCTCCCCCTCCCCCCAGCCGTCTCTCTCCCCCTCCCCCCAGCCGTCTCTCTCCCCCTCCCCCCAGCCGTCTCTCTCCCCCTCCCCCCAGCAGTCTCTCTCCCCCTCCCCCCAGCCGTCTCTCTCCCCCTCCCCCCAGCCGTCTCTCTCCCCCTCCCCCCAGCCGTCTCTCTCCCCCTCCCCTCAGCCGTCTCTCTCCCCCTCCCCCCAGCCGTCTCTCTCCCGCTCCCCCCGGCCGTCTCTCTCCCCCTCTCCTCCCCCCCCAGCCGTCTCTCTCCCCCTCTCCCCCCCCCCCCCCAGCCGTCTCTCTCCCCCTCCCCCCAGCTGTCTCTCTCCCCCTCATCCCCCCCCAGCAGTCTCTCTCCCCCTCACCCCCCCACCCCCAGCCGTCTCTCTCACCCCCCCAGCCCTTGCATACCTGTATATTGTATTTGAGGACTATGAATACAATATGGCGGCTTTGCACCTCGGTCTGTGCACTGTGTATAGAGATGAGCATTCTGGGTCTTGTAGTTCAGTGTGCTCGCATCCCGATTTTTTACCTCGATATATCGTTTTTTCGATATATCGATATTTTTGAAATGCCTATATCGGCATATCGATATGAAAATTATATTGGGTTTTATCGATATATCGCCGGACCCTACTTTATACCCATTAAATATGAATGGTTAATTGCAACACATTAAATCAGGTCCCTTTCCTCCGCCTCCTCCCATCCAAAACAATCATCAACAAGTTGAATTCAGTGCTGTTTCTGACATAACTGCTATAAGGAAATATGCTTGTGGGTATGAGCAAAGCATCCAATGTTCCAACCTCTCCAGGGAAACACTCCCTGATCGCATGACAAAGATTACAAGCTTCACAAGTTGAGCACTGTGGAAACGAAGGTCCATCCTATTACAGTATTACATTACTGCTGCACTCCAATTTAGTCCATGACCACAGTGACCACACAACCTATTGGCATCCACTAAACTCTGATACCCTTACATTTCTAAACAAGAACTATTGACAGACTTAAAGCATTTAACAATCTGATGACAACCAGCTGGATAAATAACAGCAATATAAAAACACGTATACATACAGAACACTTACCCGGCCATTGCTAACAACAACTGCCTGCCCAGGTAGCAGCTTGAGAACATCTTGGCAGAACAATTGGTGGGTGCGAATGAAGTCGATTCCTATGGTGTTGTACTTCTTCTCAAAGGCATCATTATCCATTCCCTAAAGCAGCAGTAATTAATCACTTTAGTTGATTAAACGAATGCCCATTGTTCAGGAATGAAATGATTTATAACTTCTTCTTAAGCATCCACTGGGGCCAAGGTCTATCTTGGATCATGCAGTTCTGCCAATAAAATAAAAATCTCCACAATCAATTAGAGGTGACTTTGACCAGAGAAAGCTTTACATTTAATGAAAGGAGGTACACGATCTGAAATCACAGCAGTCAAAAGGCTTTGAAGAGGTAAGCTCTGTGTTAACAGTTCTGAGGCCCTCCTGATCGACTCAAGCCAGCGCCTCTGCACATCGGGCGCTGCCAGCCTCAACATCCAAGGCTGTACTCTCCACCTCACAAAGCCAGTCAGGAACCTCAGCATCACATTCGACCAAAAACTCTCCTTCCTCCCCCACATCTGTGCCTTGACCGGCACCGCTTACTTCCACCTGCGCAACATTGCCAGGCTCCGCAATTATCTTACCCCCCACGCTGCCGAAACACTCGTGCACGCGTACATCACCTCAAGGCTGGACTACGGAAACTCTCTCCTCGTCGGCCTCCCCAGTTCCTCCATTCACAGGCTGCAGGTCATCCAAAACTCTGCAGCCCGTGTATTATCCCGCACCCGCCTCCGCGACCATATAAGCCCCACCCTCGCCCATCTCCATTGGCTCCCCATCCTCCAGAGGATCGAGTTCAAGATCCTCGTCCTCACCTTCAAGGCCTTACATGGCCTTGCCCCGCCCTATTTAACAAATTTACTTTCCCCCTACAAGCCCACCCGGACCCTCCGTTCAGCAGGACTTGGCCTGCTCCAAGCCCCCCGCCCGAACCGCCCCACCATTGGAGGCCGGGCCTTCAGTTTTTCTGCTCCGACCCTATGGAATTCCATCCCCCAATCCCTCCGTCTCGTTTCTTCCCTTTCCTCTTTCAAGGCCGGTTTGAAGACTTTCCTCTTCGACCGTGCCTTTTGTTCCACCCCGAATTCTTCGACCTCCCCTACTTGTTTCACCCCTTCCCGTACACTCCCCTCCCAGCTCGGGTCACACGCCTCCTGTGTAGCGCCTTGGGACGTCCTCCCGACGTGAAAGGCGCTTTATAAGTGTCATTTGTTGTTGTTGTTGTTGTCACCAAATCATAGCCATATACATATGGTTTATGTACAAACCAGCAGTTGATCAATTCAGAATGTACGTGGTGTAGTTGGAATGGTTTTTGCACCTCAGCCTTGTAGAAGCATGCAAATACATCCAAAAACATTATTTGCACTATTAATCTGAGAGTGCTTAGAGAAATGTTAAATGTCTGAAGATTTCTGCTCATTACTTTATCTGCATGCAGGCAATGTATCATTGCAATATTTTCTAATGTTTGCAAAAAGTTTAATGTAGCTGATTAATGCCTACTTTACATTGCCAGAGCAATGTGTGAAGCTGAATTAATATCATGTTCCAAATTGCTCTTGCTCGGGGCTGAGGAGAACTCTGCATTTGTGCAACTGAGCACATACAAAGCTTTACTATCTGGTTCCAAACCAGTACTTTCAAAAAAAAATATTGACTAAAGAAATATTTTTTTTTCCCCTTCAGACAGAGTATATGGCTTGAGCATTCCCTCAGTACCTTTAGAATTGCTTTGCAATGGTGGGTCTCATAACAGATTTCTAATGTGTTTTTCACACGAATTTACAGCTACAAATACAGCTACTTTACAAACCAAAACATTATGCAAGATATTTGTGCCCATGGACTGTCTCCCTGTAACATATTCTATACATTCATAAGATACTATATTAAAAAAGCTTTGTAATTTGTGCCTTTTGTTCTAAGTCTGTAAATATTACTTCAATGCAGCTGTAGCCAAATGAACATAGTTGCATGAAAGCATAGGTTCTATGCTGGGATAGTGAATAGTATAATAATTATTATGTGACATCCAAATAAGTTTTTAAAACATTTTTTTTACAGTTATGCTTCAATTCTCTTTCAATAGTTAAAAAAAAATCCTTAAGGGTGGTTCATCTTCTTTGCAATTATGTTGGCTTGAGGCAGTAAACCAGGTTTGTAACTACAGCAACTATAGTTATATTGTGGATTGCTTCAGTTTCACCCAAAAAGGTGTCCTGAATCAATGCAAATAGCATTTTACACCCACTAATCTCTAAAACTCCCTGCTTCAATCCCTTCGCCTAGTCCCCCACCCCTCACTTTCTCAATCTTTAAATCCAACGGAAATCTACCATTTCAACCTCATCTATGATTACTTCCCCATCCCTCTTGTATACCGCTCCGAGACAATATCATTTGTCAGAGTGGTCCCACCTTACGGTCACTAGGACCAGGTGCCAAATTTGAAATATGTCTGTGGGCCGTATAAGCAATCTTTTACCTTAATTGGCTGGTTCCATTGCTGGGCAGAGTATGAGTCCCTTGTTATCGACTCAGGGCCTGCATGTCACCTTATTTACTCAGCGGACAATGAAGCTGGGAATAGTTCATGGGATAAAATCACCACCTGGGCCAGATTAGGCCTCTGGGCCGGGAAATTGAGCCACCACGTCCTATGTTAATGAATCTATACAAATGTAAGTACATCTGCACTGAAGAACTACTGAAGGCCATACACTGTTTTCCATTAAACGTTACAAAATGATAGATACCGCATATTATTCCATTAAGACTACACGTAAAGTCATCTGTCAGATGTGTCAGTGCAAAAGATATCACATTCCTCCACTAGCTTTTGTGTTTTAGCTTAGGTGAATAACTATTGATCTGCCTTGCAGCTATTCTAGAATGAAGCATTATAATATCTGTTATAATGAAAAGACAACTAATTATCAATCTTTTCCAAAGTGATTTTTTTGCATCAACAGAAACTTCTGAAATGCATGTGGTCTTTAACAAACAAAAGGTATTATGGTGCTCGGACTGTTCTTGAATATCCAGGGATTACTAACTTTGACTGCAAATTTCAGAATTTTTGCTTCTGAGGTGAGTGGTTCTGCTGTTTCCTCCTTCACCAAGTTGGTAATGAAGCTTTTTGCAGTATTTCCGTTCTGTGTGAGCAGTGCTGCCTGGATAGCTCTTGCAGTAGGAGTATTAGCTTCAATTAGTTCAGCTGCGTGATTATTTACAATTCCTATTCGGATGTTGCTGCTTGTTTTCTGGAATGATAAACAGAATATCAGTTACTTCTACTGTTACTTTCAAAAACTAAATGCCTTCAGGTGTGTTAGAACCCACATCCATCCATCAAAAAGAGCCTCTTAAACACTTTCATAAATTGGTGCAACATAACATTTATATTATTATTCTCTGCCTAAAAAATGTAGCTTTACTTTCTGTTTGGCAGTAGAGTTTGCACAAACTCCTTTTTTTTTGCCATGAATTAATTATAGAATTACATTCTGCCATTTCATACCCCAAACTACATGTAATTTAAAATATGTTCCTGCTGCAGAATGTTTGGCATAAATCATCATATGGAAAATATTGAAAACACAGATTGGTTGAGTTTATCCAGACACCACCTTGTCTGTTAGTCTTGAGTATTGAGGATATGTCTATTCCTCAAGTTTAACTTATCAGCCAGACAAGTTGGTCAACCATACCTAAGACTTTAATTTTTCCAGGCCTTTGGCTTCTCCAGGCCGGCAAGTGATTGTTCAAACCAGGGAGATATGCTTAACCTCTTTCCCCTTTTGTTTAAGGAAATCGCTTTAAAAGAAAGGGGCTTGGTAGACTCATTAAGATTCAAACCCAGCATCTCCCAACTTAAATGTCCAGACCTCAAGGCTATCTAGCGATGGAAACACTACTCAAAATCACCATTAATTGTTCAATGTCTCTGATGCTACAAGAAAATATTAACAATGATGACCCATCAGTTTTTTTTTTAAAAAAGGAACTGGTGAATACTCTTAAAATACGATATAACTGCACAAAAGTATCAGTGAATATTAATGGCCCTACTGTGATACATATTAATACCACTGATTTTCACAGTATTTTCAGCTTCACAGGAGTATTGGTGCTTCCAGTTTTCCATAAGTATTTCTTGCCAAGAGATACATTTTACATGCAGAAACTTTGCTCACCTCAACCCACCAACCTCATTGAAAATCTGCATGTAAGTGGAATTTTATTGCAGATGTCAGTCCATGATTTTATTTCAGTAAAGGATTATTGCCCAAAGCGTAGGCTTACATAAAAACATCATTCTTTTCAATGTCATTTAAACCATCGACATGATGACAAGGAATTGCACAATTGCTGGCAAAATGCTCATTTCAAGAAGTGTAAGGTTCGCCAGATAGATACTTTACTCAATACAGGTGTGTGGATTACAAATCATTTAATATCATACACAATTCAAACGTTAATGCTTTAACAAGGAAAAGTATTGTGTTGTTAAGTTACATTAAAGCAGTAAGATTCAACAAAAAACGATATTACCTAATTCCATTGGGGAAATCACTGACCACCAGCTGCTCACAACTTTTCCTCCTACGATGATTCCCACTATTCCAAAGTTACATCTCTCTTTTATGTGTTTCTAACCCCATCTCCCCTTGTCACAGAGACAGACCCCACCCTTCTCATGTTACTTTGCAGAGAGAGCTATGGAGAAATTCTAGGCAGCCTCCCACAGCCAAGCAGTTTTTCAGCTTTGAGATAGGCAGGTGCCTGAAGCTGTAGCCCTTTTCTTTCTGTGGTCCATTGTTCTTACATTTATGCCCAAGGACCTGATTGCTCATTATCTCGGAGCAGCAACATCCTCCCAAGAAAATATGGAATGTAATCAGCAGCTGACCTCACCAAGGATCAAGCTAATATATCTTTACCTTTGCAGAGCTAATTGGCACATGGACCCTCTGAATTAGTCATCAAAAACAAACAGCCCTATAGCAGGAATGCTATATTAAACAGATTATAACTGTTTGGTTATATTTTAAGAGTATACTAATTAAAACTCAAACACAGTAAGCATCACTAATATAATCTTACAGAAGAGGTGGCGAAAATACCTTGTTAGTATGTCTCGAGGTATCTCTGAACTAGTCTGAAGTGAATCTTGCAATGCTTTCCGAATAAACACTCAGTACCTGATTTCAACAAGAAAGTTGGGGAGTACTACCAAAGTGATCTTATACAAGTGCTCTGAGATGCTGCCTGGTATGGAGGGTGCTATATAAATGCAAGTTGCTGTTGTTGCTCTTAGATCTTATGATGTTGCTTTTTTTCTGATTACAGCTGCTGCCTAGCAATTATCTACATTTTGGGGGGTCAGCTTGTTGTCTGACCCATGCGGAAATCCATCCGAATGCTTAAGAATATCCAAATCAAAAAAAGAGCTCTGTGGATCCCACATAAACACCTTTCTTTTCATTGAGCTATGGTTCCACCATTTGAAGGTATGGAACTTAAGCAGCAGCTGCTCACATCTCTTCCAAGCGAATCAAGGTGGATTCCAGGTGCTGGATGAATGATTGTGCATTCACAAACACAGAGTACAGGTATCACCTTCCAACATCTGTCGCCCCAAGCCTTAGAGTTTCCACCTTAGCCTTCTGGTGGACAGCTGCCTTTAGTGTGGTGGGGGACCTTCACAGAACACCTTGTCCTGTGTCAGCCACTTTGATGTTCTCAAGGTCCAAATCCAATGCAATTCTCTACATAGAATAATGTTTTGTGTTCTCAGCAAGCCAATGAGGTGCATGTAATTTGGTGATTAAAAATTGGAAAATCAAATGAGGGTAGTTGAAACACCAAGCAATTCAGAGGGATTGTAAGGATATATTGAAGATGGTGGAAATTAATTATACTGAGGTATTAATTCAGGAAAATGAGTGAAATGAAAACTTACAAATGATTTAAACTATCTCGGGAAGTGAAAAAGGATGTTTGGAAAATATACAAAAACTTAAATAATAGTAAAACAAACTAGAATGGCAAATGCTAACCTCATGGGTTGATTTAGGCAATTCTGAATACAATGGAAATTAAAATAATAGCAAATAATGCTCCAAGTTTCTTTGAAGCGCTCTGAGATGCCATTCTGGTGTGGAGGGCGCAATTTAACTGCAAGTTGTTGTTGTTTTTATTTCAGCTGTTGCTTACAATGAGATTTCAGGACCTCAGAGTATGTTGTGAAGAAGCAATATATAAAGCTTAATATTTTCTGCAGGGATATGAGTTGGCCTTTAGTTTCAGTCCCATACTCCCATAAAAGTGTACTTTAAAAAATATATATAATCTTTCATAATGCGTGTTTGTCACTTTCAATTCCAAGAAACAGTAAGTTTGAATGCATGAAATTTTAAGTAACAACTAAATACTGTAGTCTGAAATGTAAAAGGTCTAAGGCCATCTTAATATTTTTTGTAAATAAAAGTAATTGAATTATGGAGCTTTTTATAGCTATTGCATGCATTTTAGGATGTCCCCTTACAGTATGCAATGATTTGAATTATGCAGGCTCTCTCTCTCTCTTTAAACATGCATCTCATTGTCCACTGCTTATTGCAAAGCCAGTATTTGATCTATGCAATAATGCAAAATACTGCAGATGCTGGAAATATGAAACCAAAACAGAAATTGCAGGGAACACCCAGCAGGTCAGGCAGTATCTATGGAGAAAGGAAAGGTGAGTCAACATTTTGGGTCCATGACCATTCGTCAACTAATACATTAGACAACCCAAAACATTGACTCACTTTTCCATTAGATCTTTGCAGTCTGATGATATTGCATGATGCGATTGTAAGGTGCTTCACAAAAATTGATACTTTCAACAAAGGTCACCTTTTTAGAGAATTTAGATTTTCCACAATAATCGTTGCATTTTGATATAGCGCTTTTCACGTCTTCTAGATGTCGCATAGCGCTTCACAGAATATACTGTAAAGTGAATTTACTCTATATGTGGGCAAAATGTGCCTTTAAATCAAACAACTCAGAGTGACATCCTAATATTCCCCTGGAAGATAAACGTGAGATAAACCTTTGACCCCAAATTAACAATACAGGGAGTTCCCTGACTCAAATAGTAGAGCTGGGTGGTGGTGATGGGGGGGGGGGAGGGGTGAAGAGGAAATAATCCAGACATCCTACCCAACAGCAATTATCTGTGAAGGACTTATTTAAACTTGAGAAGATGCTATAAAAATGCTAATTTATATATTTGATAGATATCTTGAGCAGTATAGAGAGTCATTGAAGCCATATATTCCTGTCTTCTCTTTGTTCAGAAAAGAATGCGGGGCATTTGGGGTGTGCGCGGAGGAAGGAGAGCGACATCTAACAGCATTTAATATATTCTGTAATTGGATTGAAAAGTGATGACACTGTTGATACACTCACAAATTCAAAGCTTCTAAATTGAAATGGAAATGAAACAAAGGGCAGGATTATGAAGATTCTCTGAAAAACATTGATATAATTCCTTTGATGCAGTGCAATGGATGCAAGATCACAAGAGAGGTTAAGATGAAGAAAACCCTGCTGTTCATTTGATGGTTTCAAAATACCAACCATTCCCATTGCAGAATCAAACTGTCTGTTAACTGAGTCAGTATTCTGGCCTCAATCATCCTTCCTGGTATTTTTGTTGTGAAAGGCGCTCTCTAAATGTAATTTGTTATTTCTGTGTTTTACCAACCAAATATGCGGTCACTATATTCTATCGTAAATTGTGTAAAGCACTTTGAGAAGTTTTAGTGGCGTGATGGGATGTTACCTGTATATCAAGGATTATTATTATAGTACATTTGGTATCTTTCATTTAAAGAAATACTTCTTGATGTCCATCCTTAACAAATTCAAACCTACGCCCTCCTGTCCAGGGGTATGTACAGTAAAAGCCCGTTTATCCGGCACCCTCAGGACCTGACCAATGCCGGTTAAAGTGCGTGCCAGATTTTCGGCCGAAAACACACCAAAAATTTGTTTTAATTAAAAAACAAATAATACATTGTGCTGGATAAATTCTGGTTAATCGAATGGGGACCTTTTTTTTCTTGAGGTGCCGGTTATATGGAAGTTACGGTTGATCGGGTCATGGATAAATGGGCTTTTACTGTAATGTGTTGTTCCTGTTTTATTTCCTCCATCCTGTGAAGTATTTTATATACCACTGTAATGTTCCCAAATGAGATGCGTCTTTTCAAAGCTGAAGAATTTCATCTTATCTAGTTATTCCTCATAGGCTCATCCTTCTAAAACTGGGGAATCAGCATGACTCTCTTTTCTCAAGTGTTAAGAGACTCCTTGACCAAAATCAAAATGTAGAAATGAGCTTTATAAAGGAAAATAAAGTGAAGTTATTTACTCAAGAGTGAACCATATTCAAATAAAAATGTATAAAGGTATGGGGAAAGAAAGGAAATTGAATACAAAGTGGATGTTAAAACTGTAATAATGCCCCACTTTACTGCTGATTGATCATCAATAATCTTTCATGTTTGCATATTATCGATTTCCTTATCTGAAAGAAATATACTACTCTGAGTTTCATGACATAGTTTTAAGTACAGCACATTACTTTTGTGTATCATCATTATTCTACACACAAGCCTTTCATTTTTGGGAAACTGCATTGTCTCTGATGCCCTCCCATCACTATTCATTAAGAATACTGCCTTCCTCTCCAAATGTAATGGTTGATATTTTTCAGCTTCAAGGGTAGTTTGCTGTAATAGATTGATTTTATACAAATACAGAGTTCAAGTGGATTATCTGATATAAACCAGTTTGGATCTCAGTTTCGAGTGCTTGCTCTACATTATGGGTGGAAATATTTTCACTAAAATAGTGAGACCCTTGCAGTTGACTTAGTAGCACTTCACAACAATTAATCAATTCTAAACTTTCAACAAGTTCTTTGTTCTCATTTCAGAAACAGCCAGTCAGATTGCAATACTGGATTTCACAACATGTTCAACAAAATCTCTTCAATCATCTGTGGGACCTGGGTTCTGTGCCACAGACAGAATCATGATCGCTTTGTCTCTCCAACAGCTGTTAGAGACTTCTTGGTGCAGAGCTGGGCAGACTCAATCCAGCTCCCAGTGAGGTAATTGCACAGGATAAGATGCAGCTTCAATCTGGTATTCACTATCAAGCAGGTCAAGGATAGGATGTGGAAAATGAAAATATGTCTCATTGGAGGCAGCAAGGGACCTTCCTTGTGATGGGGGCTGGGCATATTGTCGAGATGATGTAGAGGATATATCTGACCTGTGTATCCATGGCCTTTTGAGTGTTTGATGTTGTCAAAAGGAATGCCCTATTTCCTAGCATTGACATCCCTATTCGTGATTAGCCCTCACTACAGATTTTATAAAATTATTATCAGTGTACCTGCTGTAATTGCTGCAACACTAATGCATGCTGATGAGACCAATTATCTGACACACTGGCTTAAAGTACTTTATTTTTAATCAAAGTTTTCAATGAAAAATTAATTTAATTCCTGGGAGTATATCTTTCCCCAGTGGGATAACCAGCTCGCACAGCAGCTGCTTTATATGGGTCATGAAAAGTTCAACGTCTGAGGAAAGAAAAAGGCCGAGATTTCAATTAGCATCTTTTTTCCCATAGACATTTAATGCAGTCCTCTACTGACATTATTTATGAATATAGCAAAGTAACTAACATTTCTCATAAATAATGCAATAGCTCATGGCAGCAGCCTTAGGTACAAGGTAGTATTGTAGTATTTAATCAAAGGATTTTATTTTCCTGTAATTGTCTACTGTAATCATCTCCTGTGGCTTACGTTAGAGCACTTGTCTTGCAAGCTGGGGAGACCAAGCTGGGGAGACCTGTGTTCGAATCCAGGCAGGTCAGGGCGAAACCTTGGGCAAGTTTTCTTACTCCACACGCCTAATAATAACCTTCCAAAAAAACCACAATAATAAAATTGGTCATTTCAATCCGTGACTGTTTGTGGGACACTGCTGTGTGCAATTGGCTGCCACGATTCGCCCACTAATATACAGTCAATTCACTTTACAGTATATTCTGTGAAGCGATTTGGGACGTTGATAAAATGTGAAAAGCGCTATATATAAAATGCAAGGATTATTATTATTACAACTTTTTACTACGATACGTTTTTGGTAGGGAACATTGATATTGAAAAACAAAAGATAAATCACCTGATTATAACCCTTGCATTAAATATAGTGCCTTATCACATCTTCAAGATGTCTCAACTCGCTTCACGAAATATACTGTAAAGTGAATTGCCTGTATAATTTGTGGGTCAAACATGACAGCCAATTGCGCACAGCAGTGTCCCACAAACAGTCATGGATTGAAGTGACTAACAACCGGGTTGCTACTTCCTGCTAGGTAAATAGAGGACAAAACATTGATGTTCCAAGAGAAAGTGGCAGGAGGAGGGAAGGGTGAGAGTTTAGAGAAAACAAGGAAAGCTAAAATGAAAAGAAGTTGTACCAGCAGAGCATGAGTGATTTCACTCAGATTATATACAAATGCAATTAGCGCAACACAGGAGGTGAAATGTGTTATTTCTGCTCAGCGTTACTGTGAACAAGGGTAAACAAATCAAGTGGAAGCTAAATATATCAGGCAGTGACAGCAATCCAGGCAACATCCAAGAGAGACATAATATCTTAAAGAATTTCAATAATGCTGTTTGGGTTTACCTGGTCTGTATCCTGGTGAAATTTATGATAGGTATTGCACTTCTGGTTATTTGGAATTTCTGGTTGCTTTCAATTGGGCAGGGAAAATACTTTCTCTTTCTTCATTGACCAAGATTTCAAAGATGACTTTCAGCTTGATTGTGCATACTATCAAGCAACAAAGGCCCTCTTCTTATATCTAATTGTGGAGTCCTGTAGCTCAGTGGTTAGAGCACTCGCCTTTCAAGCATGTGTTCAAATCCAGGCAGATCAGGGCGAAACCTTGGGCAAGTGTCCTTACTCCACACGTCTAATAATAATCCATCCCCAGAAAAACACAATAATAAAAATAGATCATTTAAATCCACGACTATTTGTGGGACACTGCTGTACGCAATTGGCTGCCACGTTTCGCCCACAAATATACAGTCAATTGACTTTACAGTATATTCTGTGAAGCACTTTGAGACATAGATAAAATGTGAAAAAGCATTATGTGAAATGCAAGGATTATTATTATTATCTAAGTTTGTAATTGTAATTTCGGACGGATACACACAAATGCACGGACGTCATACACGCAAGCACACACAAAGAAAACTCTTCAACTCCCCTCTCTTACATCTAAGCATCTAAACCTTCCTGATCTTTATTTTATCAGTACTATAATTCTTCTTTGAAAACAATCTCTTAGTCCACCAAAACTACAAATGAGTAATTTATCATGCATTTTCTCATTCACATATTCCAGAGTTTATGAATTTCCACAAACATCAAATGTACATCTCCTCAAATCACGCAGCCTTCTCCTTTGTCCTACAATCTAAGGTGGACATTAGGTTACCAATTCTCGACTTATCTTTTGCTCTTTTCAGCACTGGTGTAAAAACAAACCTTACACTGGTGGTATCTGGCACTGTGGTCTGCATCCTTCACCTAACATTCTCAATTCTATTTCCTTACTTATTAAGTAGTGGGTAAGTAATCTATCCAGATCAGATCTGGAAAAAAAGCTTGTTTAAGGAGATCCACATTGGTGTCTGCCAATACTCTATACACATTGAACATATGGATAAATTCTGCCAAAACATTAAGTGAAGGAGAAAAGTGGCAGGGTATGGTAAGGTTTGGCATATCACCCTATAAAGCTTATGCAAGATTTTAGTAGAGAGGTAAATGAAGACCTTTACTTGGCCTTTTTTAAAAAAAAAAAAACACAATTATTAAGACCAATATAACACTTCTAACAATAGTTAATTTAATTGCAAACCTACCAGGTATTGTAAAGCATTAGAAAGTAATTTTTTCCCCGCTAACGTCTCAAAATCACCGATAATCCAGATGGACACTGCATAAATGATGTCCTCACCTGAAAGCAACAGAGAGAAAAATAATGACTTCATTCAGCATTATTAATGTGATCTATATCTGGAACTAAGTTCCCCAGGTAAATGTGAGTTACTTAATTTTATGAGGAGTCCCCATTTTTGACAGAGTGGTTATTAATCACATTCGAAACAGTTGATAAAACAAGACATGTATTGAACATTGCACAGCACATTTTTTTGTTTGTAACACTCTTGAGGGTGCTTGCATTAAATTAAGCATCCTCTGAATTGAGTGGGATATGAGTTTGGGTATCCCTATAGGTAGAAATAGCTCTGGCAAAAGAGGCAATTAAATTGAATCATTTGCTAAATTTGGTCTAGGTTATATACTTCTGAAACTCATAGCAATGGAAGGCAGTCATTGGAAAAGATCCATAGAATTGGAGGCAGATTTTGAGTTCAGGAGCTGGTACTCACTGAAGGCTGATGGGCATCGATTGAGATTGAACAAACTGAGGTACAATCCTTATAGGACAAATAAATTCAACTGTGTCAATAACAAAGCAAAAGAAAAACTGGTGGAGAGAGCATCAGTGAATAGTATCAGCGCCTGAGGTGAGGAGACACTGATGAACGCTAAGTAGGAGAGCCTCGATCTTGGTGACATCCAATTGTTGGAAATTGGCTCTCATCCAGGACTTGTTGTCTGACAATCCATCAGGACAGCAGTATCCTGGAGTCGAGGGTGGAGGCAGAAAAAATTTGTCACTCGCTCCATGGTTGGTTGTGGGATATTGCTATGTGTGATTGGCTGCATAGCAATACACAAAATACACAGTCGATCCACTTTACAGGATAATTTGTTAAATGCTTTGAGGTGTCTCAATGACATGACAAGGTGCTAATTAAATACCAATATTATTATTATTATTAATAAAATAAATTAATTAAAACAAGCAATCTGATGGAAATACTTTAAAACAAATCTGCAATGCATCCCTGAAAGTTATTAAGTATTCCTTCCAATCGCACAGAAGCATTTGTTTTTCAGTTTATCCTGAGCATGAATGTCCTCAAGTGTCAGAAATATGATTAGACAAACATCAAATAATACCACACACAAGGATGCAATGAGTCTGGATATTGAACTTGTTAAATATCTTTGGAAGATTTGAATTGTCAATAGGTCAGACCACAAAAATGCCTAGAATTAACTGAAACCATTAGTCCAAAGTCTGACGGATGGACCTTTGCGTAAAACTGAGCTGAGAAATTACAGGAAGTCAGTGCCATATAATATAATAAATCCTACTGGTTCAGCAGCAAGAAGACTGAAAAAGTAAATTGCCAATTGAAACACAGCTTTAACTTTACGGTTTCCTATGAATACAGCAGGTCACAACCCAAACAATGCAAAGCTCACAGTGTGCTCGCTTTTCTCTATGTTCTCATTACTATGAATAACTGCTATCAGAGTACTTTGGTGGAGGACTATTTGGGATCTCATAGATGGATTGATTATCTGGCAATAGATCAGACCCTTTGAAACAATAAATAACAAAACTGTTGGCTTTATAATGGAATGCCAATTTAAGTACCAGCACTGTAGTTGTTCTCTAGATGATGACTTCTCTCAGTTTAGCAACAGAGAAACCTAATTAGCGCACACTTTGGCTCCCAATTTTGTACAATTTGACTGTACAGAAACAAATGATTTTTTAAAAAAGCAGTGGTGGCTGAATGTATCCTGCAGTTTGCTATCACAAACCATTTCAGCCTTATTCACACTACTCTCTTATTTTTCCTGTGACAGAATGCAGGAGTTTCTTATGCTCAACGCTGAGAGAAATCAGGTAACAATCTTTTTTTTAAAACATTCTTCACAATTCCTATAATGTACAATTTCCTAATGAAACCAAGCTACGTATTTGGTTTGGTGAATAAATAACTAAATGTTTCCCTGAAACTACACAGTTGTTTGCGAAAATAAAAATAAACACTTTACTGTATATCCTGTGAAGCACTTTGCAATGTTTCAATGTCATGATGAGGCACAATATCAAATTCAAGGGTTATTACTATTTATCCAGGAAGATTATGACCAATTAAACAGACAGGTGAAGGATATAATAACAACAACAACAAAATTTCATTTGTAGAGCGCCTTTCACGTCGGGAGGTCGTTCCAAAGTGCTGAACAGTCAGGTCAGGACCCAAGCACAGGAGGAAGGGTCAGGGTAGGGGGAAGGGGAAGGAGAGTAGGAAAGGTGGAAGAGTTAGGAGGGGAGCAGAAGACGCGGTCAAGAGGAAGGTCTTGAGACTGGTCTTGAAGGAGGAAAGAAAGGAAGTGAGGCAAAGGGATTGCGGGATGGATTTCCACAGTGTGGGAGCAGAGAGGCTGAAAGCCCGGCTACTGATGGTGGGGCAGTTAGGGCGGTGGACGTGGAGCAGGCCAGAGCCGGCTGATCGGAGGGGACGGGTGGGCTGATAGGGAGACAGCAGGTCGGAGAGATAGGTGGGGGCAAGGCCGTGAATAGCCTTGAAGGTGAGGATGAGGATCTTGAATTCGATCCTCTGGAGTATGGGGAGCCATAAGGATTTAAAAGTAGATAATCACAGGGTATTCAAGATTGGAAGGATGTGGGACGCAAGTTCAGGGTCTAGGTTGACATTATAGTACAGTGTATTGAAGGACTGCTTTGTTGGATGCCATCTTCAGTTATTCTGACTTTACAGTAAATCTTGTGAAGCACTTTAAGATACATCAACAATGTGATAAGCTACTATATCAAATGTGAGGATTATTATCCTTTGGATAAAATAATAAAACTAAGTTTGTATCTGCCTTTCCTTCATTAAATGGACAGCCTCCCCGGCTCCCCCCTGCAGCGCCACACCAACTCCTGGAGCAGGGACACCCCCACATCCATCCCCAAGCCCGGTTACAGCTCGATACTCCGAAGGTTCTTTAGTCCGAAAGGTTCAATAGTCTGAAGGTTCGTTAGTCCGAAGCTTCCCCTACCCTAACTCTAAGCCTAAACCTAATCCTAACCCTAAACCTAACCCAAAGGATGGAAATGTTCAGATTAACAAACCTTATTTCATTGTCGGTTCGGACTATCAAACAGTAACCACAGTAACCACCCCGGGTAAAGGAAATTTGTGTGTTTGGACTATCGAACCTTCGGACTAATGAACCTTCGGACTATCGTGTGCACCAGCCCAGACCTCCCCAAAGACCACAACCACCCTTGCTCTGGCTCCATCACCAGCTCCTACAGCATCTCCCTCTGGGACAACCATCAGATGCAAGTATTGAGTGTGGCATTCACTGGGTTAATGATGATAGTGATTATGTTATTGATGATGTGGAGTCCTATAGCTCAGCAAGCGAGAGACCTGGGTTCTATTCCTGAAAAACGCTATATCAAATGCAAGGATTATTATTATTAAGATACAATGACACTAATTAAAAAGAGTAGGGAGATTCTCCTAGTGTCCTGGTATATCGAGATGAATTGCTCATTCCACTCATAGCTGTTTATGAAAGTTTGCTGTGTGCAAAATGGCTGGTGTGTTTTCCAACAGAAAAAATCAAAAGTAAAAATTCTACTGTACACATAGTGAAGCACTTTGATAAATTTCAATTTTACAAAGGCTGTCTCTCTCTCACTCACACATATTGCAACAAGAAACAGTAACTGTGTGCACATGAAGGTGTGCCCATTAGCAGCGTTGCAAGGAAAGGGATTTGGATGCACTTATTGATTATCTGCTGAAGGTTTCCAGACTACAGTAAGCTGTTGTCAACAAAGCAAAGCACACAGCAAGTGTCAACAGCTTAATTGACTGCATTCGAATCAGCACAGTCAAGCCTAAACCTATCTTCATCCAGCATCCAACAACCAGGAAAAACAGTCATTGGATCGGCTAACACAGCATAGATTGGGGATGAAATCCAGACTTGTAAACAAGTCAAACTCACTGAATCATGAGTGGAATCTCACCTGAGGCTTAATCAGGTGCAGTAAAATGCACAGTACTTATTAAATTGGTAAGGGTCATTACACGTGAGCTATATTAGTGTTATAGGTCCTCTTTCAAATTATTGGCTATTCAGTTCATTCTTGTTGGCGGTGAAAATTAGCTGCTGCATTTGCATTTAAACATTCACTTTATTTTAATTTTATCTCATTCTGTAAAGTATTTTGCTGACAAAATATATAGTCACTAAACTTTGCAGGAAGTCCTATGACATGCTTTGAGCCCTCCTCCTAATGTGAAAGGTGGTATCTATATATAATTGTATATTCACCCAAGGCACGTTTAGTTTCCAATCAAAACCACTGAGATTTAATTGCACTACTCGTATTAGTCACCTCCTAACTTACAAAGCAGCAATCTTACTCTCCTTTATTCTCACAATACGCTGAATCATGGAAAGTGACGTCTTGACCCATTGACCATGCACACTTACCCGCCGGAGGCATTCAATGATGGGAAAGATAGTCTTGATCCATCGACGCATGCACAGAAGAACTTATTTTCCTGTGATTTTATGCATTTCCAAGTGAAATGCATGAAATCAACTGGTAAGTGCGCATTCATTGTGTCAAGATGCATTGAATTTGTGGGAAACATAATTTTGACATCTCATCGCATGCACACTCTGTAGTGGAGTGACCGAGTAAAAAACTACCTTGTGCACATTTACTGGCTCCATTGAATTACACGTGCACAGTGTAGATTATTGGTTAAATCAAATTTGGTTTAACGATTTATGTAGTTTGCCTGCAACTCAGACTACATGCAAGTCATACTAAGTGTTTTGGGTCCTGATAAGGCTTTTGTGAGTTTTATTGTAGTCTACTATTATTAATTTAGTGAAAGGTGTTATATAAATAAGCTATGCTACAAACATTTATGCAATAATAGGCAATATTCACAAACAATGCTCATGTATACGTATTAAATGATAAAAACACAACATGGCTTTGTATTATTGGGAGGAGATGAGATTTATCAATGAAAAACATATGTGTGAGCTAAATAGAAGGGTAGTTCATAGTACCTTTTCTTGTGAGGTATTCCATATTATCAGCAATTACTGCAGCCTTGTCTCGTGTGTCCAAGAAGGAATATGTGGAGAAATCATTCCAATCACTTAAAACTAAGAACAAGAGATGTTTAAAGAAAAAAAGTAGAAATAATATCTTTAACACAAAAATAATTTATTTCAAGAACTTTTTAAGTAAGATAACCATTACAATGACAGTACCTGCCTTGGGTGTGAGATCAAGGTATTTTCTAGCAGTGTTCAGTATAATGGGATTAATACGTGGGACTACATTGGGCTCATCCATCAGGAAATCCACCACATCAGTATGTTCATTTAAATGACCCTGGAAAAAATTTGGGATGATAAAATTGCTTGTATAACACAAGATTACATTTGTATTGCGCCTTTCACATTGGGAGGACGTCCCAAGGTGCTGGACAGTCAATGGTTTCTACCTGAGTGGGAGGAAGGAGGGTGGAGGCCAAGATGACAGGAATGTGGGATGGAGTTCCAAAGAGTGGAGCAGAGAGGCTGAAGGCCCAACCGTTGATGATGGGGCTGGGAATGTGGAGAGCAGGCTGTAACTGAGGGGAGACAGCGGACAGGTTGATAAGAGTAGGTATTATTTAGTAGGTAACAGGGAGAAAGGGGCAAGGCCATGGAGGCCTTGTTGGTGAGGATGTGGATTTTGAATTATATCCTTTGACGGACGGGAAGCCAATAGAAGTTCGAACCTTCGTGGGCTTTATGTCTTTAGTGCATTACAAAGTAAATCTATTGATATGAATACAAAACCAATTGCCTCAAAACTGCAGAAACAGTCACAAAAACCAAAGTTTCTATACTAAAAAACAGTTTACCTGGACGACTTTCTGTAACAAAATTTATATTGCAGTAAATTCCTGTTGTTATCACTTTAGACCCAGAAAACAACAATAAAATTACATTTATAGAGCACCTTTCACATCAGGAAGACGTCCCAAGATCAAATAAAAAGAGATCAAACAGGCATTAAATGTAGTGGGTTTTCAAGCTGGCTGGAATGGCTCTCATTTAAAGTATATTGCAGTGCAAGTAAACTCTTGAGTTCTATGCATTGTCTGAAAAGGTGGTGGAGGCAGATTCCATACCAGCTTTTAAAAGGGAACTAGATCTTTACTTAGGAAGAGCAGGTCTGTTAGGTTATGGGGAGAAAGCTGGGCAGTGGGATTGAGTTGCTCTGTTCAAAGAGCCGGCACAGACAAATGGCCTCCTTTTGTGCCTTATAATTCTATGATTCTATGATTTATCTTGTAACATAATAGGAATTTTAATTTAAACGCATTAGTGCATTTCAGATCGGGAGGCTGTTTCAAAGTGCTTTTATTTAGTAGGTAACAAGGCCTAAGCTAAGCAAATAAAATGATACTTTAATTTACTTTATTTTCTCCTCAACAAATTTCTTCTTCCTATTCTCTTCTCACTTGACACCTCTATCTTTCTGCTGTATCTCACTTGATATAACCATTATTCGCTTTGACAGAAATTGTTGGTAAGCTGTTCACACCTCAGTTGATCCTATCCACACCCAGTGTCTACACATACACTACACCTCTTGCCATGGCTGATTTTCTGCTCTCCAATCCAAAGGGTGTTGATTGTGGTGCCTCAAATAGCCCAACTAAAATAATGTATTATTTAATAAATACTATAAATTTATTACTATGATAAATTTAATACTAACCTAAACTTAATCAGTCAATATTTTTGTCTCATTACTGTATCTCACACCTTTTAACTTTCTATCAGCACCTGGCCTTGTAATCTTTCTAAATCATTTACTGTAGCTTGCAAACAAAATTTAATCATTTGCTGCATTGCTTTGTTGTTCATTTGATAATCTATTAATTCCTGGTAAACGTGATCTCTGCAATTTATTGACCCATACATACCCTAATATGTAGCTGAGTTTTTAGAAATGTTTTTGGAAACTCAACTGTAAATGACTCAGCAAAATCATCCATAAATAATCACCCATTTAAAGGATAGTATTTTCTAGGGAAACTAATTATGAACTGGGCTGCATTTATTGCAAAATAATATTTAAATAGTTATTTTCTGATTATAGTATCCTGTCAATTATCCTATTTATCCGTGCATGTTCCAATTGGAGTTCCTCTAATTTATTCATCTAAATTTTTCATTTCTGAAATAATTTGAATTTTATTTCAATTACTTGCTGACAGCTTTTGCTTTCACATCAAACCAACCACATAGATATTACTGGCAGGTTAATTTAATAATTAGTGAAAACAATCTGAAAGGGACAGTCAGAATGTCGAAAACGAATAAACTTTTCCGATTGTTTGAGTGCAATTTTATTTATGTACCAAAATACATCACATTAATCATATTATTGAATTGCAGCAAAGCAGAAATGGAATAATGTGTAATTACACTGTGAACAGCTCAACACCCACTGAGTACGGTATGAGGTGCCTTATGCTACCTAGCAGTGGTATGGAATTAGTGACCCGGCAAAGCAATGTTAAATATCCAACCTCATCAATAATGGAAAGAATGAACAAATGGCTAATTGTGGTAGTGAACGAGCACATTTGGGCAAGGAATGCTATAATGCAGCATAGGGGTCACAACTGCCTGTTTACCTCAAAAATATAAACAGCATTGATAAAAAGCAAGATCAATAACGTTTTTTTTAAAGTGGGCTTTAGGGAGTCAGGAGAGAGGGAGCGAGGCAAGAGTTAGGGCCATGGTGGCTGAATGCTCGGTCACCAATAGTGAAACAGAAAAAATACAAGGGATGGACAAGAGAATAAAGCTGAAACTAATTAAAGGCAGGGGAAGCATGAGGGTGGGTATGGGGACACTATTGATCCTTGTATAATTTCAGGAGCTGGTTTCAGTGAACCAATGCAAAGTAGTTACATTTGCAGGTGACACCAAGTTGGTGTCTCTTATCTATTTTTGTATTCATGTAACAACAACTTGTTGTTCTATAACTTCTATACAGCATCCTTCAAGTGGGAGTGGTGAGTCAGAGTGCTGAAAATTGTGAATTTTGTTGCAGATACTATACCTAGTTCATACCTAGTTGAATCAAAATTCATCTTTCTAACACAATATAAATACAAAATGCAAGCAAACCATAAAAACTGCCTTCTGGAAGAATCCTGCTGTGTCCATCATCTTTTGGAGGAGAAACGTCTCCAACTCTTCAGCATCTAGCTCATCCATGTTAAAGGGTACGCCATTAAAAAGAGCTTGTGGCAATGGACCCAAGCCAGTCTTTTTGTAAAAGGTTCCTCCTGCCTGTACATAACGAAAAAATAAGGTGGATCTTAACTTGGCATTTTCTCTTCACTACTAAAAAGTGTTCTACCTAAAACGATTATTACAATGAGATAGTTAAGATAAGAAATGGTTTTGACATTATTCGTAGTGTGAATTCCAGGAATAGTTTGATGCTGTGTTTGAGAGGCAGCTTATAAATTGACCATTGCTTCTATGAGCAACAAGCTTTGTAAATTCAGACAGAAACTGACAACAAAAAATATATACTGATAGGTGCATTTGGCAATAAACAAACAGGAACCCATTTAAACACATTCTTTGGATTTTGAAATTGAGTGATTTTTCTTTTATCATGATTGAAGGCAATGTGAAGCAAGCATTTTGAAGCCAAATAATACACGTGAACTTAAAATTGTCCGTAGAATATGGTAAAACTTAGTGAGATTTTAATTTGGGCTTTGAAACTTCACTTTGGTTCCTAACTGGGCTGTTGTTTGATCAACAATTTTTAATTAACCACTCTGTTGCTCAAATAGCTGTATCTCGAAGATGGCTCACTTTTATTTTGTCTCCTCGGATTAAAAATTCACTGAGCATTGGGTATGAAATACCAAGCTCCTTGACACTGGACCTGTTTCTCTTGGAGCGAATTCCATAGCCTTTCAAGATGGAAGAAGCTGCGGCTTTACAATAATAATCCTTGCATTTGATATAGCGCTTTTCATGTCTTCCAGACGTCTCTAAGCGCTTCACAGAATATATTGTAAATTGAATTGACTGTATATTTGTGGATGAAATGCGATAACCAATTGAGCATAGCAGTGACCCAGAAACAGTCATCAATTGAAATGACCACTTTTTAAATTTTTTTTTGCGGGATTATTATCAGGTGTGTGGAGTAAGGAAACTTGCCCGAGATTTTGCCCTGCCTGGAATTGAACTCAGGTTTCTCGCTTGTGAGGCAACCACTGAGCTACAGGACTCAGAGCTTTCAGGGTAAAGTAACTAATATTTTTATTTACTAACAATCAAATCGAAGGAAAACAGAATACAGGCAGACTATTGCTGATCACAATATCTAAACTAGACAAAAAAAACAATTCTTGAGGTATAAAATTACTCATCGATGAATTGGATTTTCTGTTTTTAAGTAAGATTTTTAAGATTTTATGTTTTGACTACCAGTTTAAATCAATAATTGGTGACTATGTATCATTTTATTCAAGAAATAGGAATCACTCGATGAAGATAATTGTTTTACATGAACTGATTTACTACTCAAAATCTCCTTGTAATGGGAGGTCTGCAATATTTTACATGTTCTTAGGCTTAAAAACAATGCCTTAAAATTTAAAGCCTTGCAGAATTGTGGAAAGCAATTTTAAATTTAGACATAGTCTACAAGCCAACATTCTGCAGTGTAAAAACATGTTTTCTTTAAAAATCAGCTTCCAAATCAAGATGAATAAAAGATTTGAAAAATTTTACTCAATCTTAAGTACAGGTAGACCCCGCTTAAACGAAGGGGTTAAGGACTTTAAAACACTTCGTTAAGCGAAAATTTTGTTAAGCGAGAGTTTAACTATATTACTGCATTTGGCGGCAGCCAAAACGCCACCCCGACCCAAGCCTCCCCGTTAAAATCACTAAAATCAGTTTAGTTCCTAGTGGTTCCTAGCGCTAACATTTCCGGTGTACAGGTTGAGCAGCCAAAAGTCCGGAGTTCCAGAATCCGGAATGTGACAAAAATTGCAGGAATAAAAACGCCAATCCTACCTGCTCCAGGCCAGGTCTTCACAGTCACACCGAAATATCACAACCTGGGCCCAGGCATTTCCTGACTCTGGATGTAGTTCTTCCTTCCTCCTCCTCCTCTCTTTCTCTCTACTCCCACCGCTCCTCTCTTTCTCTCTACTCCCCCACTCCTCTCTTTCTCTCTACCCTCCTCCTCTCTTTCTCTCTACCCACCCTCCTCTCTTTCTCTCTACCCACCCCTCTCTATCTCTCTATCCCCCCCTCCATCTCTATCTCTCTATGCCTCCCTCCCCTCCCTCTCTATTCCCCCCCTCCCCTCCCTCTCTATCCCGCTCTCCTCTCTCTTTCTATCCCCCCCTCCTCTCTATCTCTCTATTCGCCTCCATCTCTCTATCCCCCCCCTCCCCTCTATCCCCCTTCCCCTCTATCCCCCGTCCCCTCTACCCTTCGTCCCCTCTATCCCCCGTCCCCTCTATCCCCCACCCCCATATCTTGACTTACTATTATTGAAGCCATGAAGCATCCTGCCGCTTAAGCTCCTCACATATGGGAGGGGCTGCACTGCACTGCTTAACTGAGGCATGCTAAAGACTGAGTGTGCGTTGCTGGGGCAACCAGAGAGAAGCTGTGCATGAGAAGCTGCGCACGAGAAGCCCGCGAGATTTAAAGTGTGTGTAAACATTTGTTATAGCGAAATCAGCCTTTGTAATGTAGAGAAGTGGTACAAATAGAAACCCTCATTATAGTGAAGTTTTGTTAACCGGGTGTTCGGTAAGCGGGGTCTACCTGTATTAAAATAATGGTTTTAAGCCTATGACTAGGTGAATTTTCAGGGCTCCTGGTCTGTGGAAATAATTGAACTGCAGGAATCATATATACAGTAATCAATAGAACTGTAGGACAATGGATTGGACAGGACTAATAAAAACACTGTACTTGATTACTACACCACGACATCTAAGTAGGTTTACTTCTAATCTTTTTTTAAACAATCCAATTATTGCACAACACTGAAACTCTCAACCACTCAGCTATATGCTCTGAATTCGAAAAGGCAAGAAATCATTGGCAGATCAGATGTGGTTGATTTTGCCTCATAAACTAGATGCTCAGTCATATACAACTAAATGGCTCACTTATTATTACTTGCAACTTGGATCAAAAATTTAATGATACAAGAGGAATTCTCAGAATTTTACATCAGGGAAGACAGAAATATGATTTAGAGCAAAACAATAACCCATTCCAAAGCATCACTGCCTGATCAGAGTGCCATTTTCCCACTAATTAAAAATGACTGGACCATAAATGGTTTGATTTTATTCATATTTCTGAGCACTTCAACGACCACAGCCCCTTACATTAAGATTTTAAAAAAATGAAAATATTATTAATATTTCACTGTACACAAAAGTCTCGATACAAACAATTTACCTTCCTTTGGTCATCAAATTCAGAATCGATTCCAAAAATATTTTTTGCATCAACCATTGGATACTTCTTTTGCATAAAACTGGCTACGTGGTCCACGGTAAGCGCTTCGCCATCCTGCACTTTATTGTATATCTGCAAGAATAATGAACATCAACAGCAAGAACAAAATATAAATTGCAGCATTAATCTTATTTTTTGTTAAAAACTCTGAGCTTCTTACCTTAACTAATTTAACAAGGTGGAGCTCATTAGAAAGATAAATTCACAATAAAGAACTGGACAGTGTTTTACTGATTCCTATTTCAATGCACTAATCTAATCCATTAATCTCTTTCACACACATTTTTAAAAAGATGCATGAATCAATAATGTAATTTAAGTCTGTTCCTAATTTGTTAAAATCGTTCATCAATATTCTGAAAGCAATTACAAGTATTAACATCTAACCCCAAAATAGCATTACTTAATGCCATTATGGTACAGAAACTTTGTTTGAATAACTTACTTATGTTAGATTGCTTTCTCAACAATTGTTATTTTTTTCCCCTTCTATATCACCATTGGTATTACATTAATTAAATTGCAAGAGAAGTATCTTCTGGTGTCCTGGCCAACAATCCTCCAGGTAAAATTGGTCATTGACTTCAAGGCTATTTGTGGGACATTGCTATGAGCAAATTGGCAGTTGGTTTGACCACAAAATAGCCACTCCTTTGTCTTCTTTGTCTCCTTTGTCTTCCATGTCCTGCCTCTCCCCCTTTAACGTCCTTAAGAAACCTCTCCCTCCAAACAAGCCCCAGTTCTGACGAAGGGTTGTAGACCCGAAACGTTGACTCTTTTTCCTTTCTCCATGGATGCTGCCTGACCTGCTGAGTTTCCCCAGCAACTTTTGTTTTTGTTTCAGATTTCCAGCATCTGTAGTATTGTATGTGTTGCCAAATCTTCTCCAATTATTCCAGTTTGTAGAATGGAAAACGGTTTATACCGTTAATTCAATTGGCACTGACCAAGAGGTCTGTTAATAACTAGCTACTGATTTTAGAGATGCATATGCAAATAAGAGCTTGAGCATAACTCTTAAAATATTCTACTTTAAACTGCTGGTAAAGCAATTGATGTATTCCAAAGGGACACATCCCTATAAATGTTCAGGCCAAAAATTTATAAGCGATGGATCAAAGTGAAACCAATAGATTCCACACATTTCAGTGGTTATATGGAGATGGGAATTTAAAAAATAAATTAATTTCACCTGTGATCTAGAAACTTGTTTCTCCCAATATTTTCATAGTTTGTTACAAAATAAATTGTAAAAAAAATCAAAGATGTCTGCAAACACTATACTGAACAGAGCAGAAGCAGCCAATACTTTTGTGCTTCAGTCTGAATAATCATCCTCTCTCCATACTTTCCCTCCACTAATGCTATCAAAACTAAATCCTACAACAAGTCATGAAATACATCTTCGATCACAAGTAGAGACTAAGCTAAATTGGTTACATTGGATCTCGCAGCAATTGTTTGTGCAAATATGATAGCACTGTCAAATTGTGCTGACATTTTTCCTCAACTAGTTTTGAAATTGCCCTGTCCAGGTGGACGATAAGTGCACTCTTCATGTGTATGGGGAATGTACTTTAAAATAAATGGTGAAACAGAATAGAATATACCTATCGATAGATCACTATTCATGAAGATGATCACAAGCCATTTTCTTTGCTTTATTTGCAATAAAATTGATTGTGTCCCACTCCAGGCATTTTAAAACATTTATATCACATGCACAAATATTTTAGTAGACTTATTCGATTTCTGTAGATTAGTCTATTGTTAGACACCATGGTAGCAACATAATTCAGTTAAAAACATTTAAGTCATTTCTGACAAATAATGCAACAGAACAAGTTAAAAACCCTTGGTCACTCTGAAACATCTCTGTATACTATTTTTAGGTTCTGTTTAAATTGTTCTCATTTACTTGTCAGTTGCTAAGTAGCAACAGTTCTCAAATAAACCCACATGCAGATTATGGCACATACATTAGCAGGGCAATTATCCTCAACAATGGAGATGTTATTTGGATTTCTACAAAGAAACTAAAATGAAGAGAATACAATTACTCCATTTTCATGTAAATTTCCACATCATTACATAATTGGCATGAATTTGAAGTACAAGTTATAAAATGTATCAGTGGAATAGTGATTTGAGTTTGTGACCAATCCTTATGGATTTTGAGTCAGAGGGTAAAGGATATTATTAATTAACACAATAACAATAATTTAGATTACATTACTATAACTCATTAATGCATTAGTGCTAAGTTCATATCAAATAATAATATTGAAATTGGTTTAAATTTGAGGGGTATCATCTATTTCCCAATTGAACAAACAAGATGAATTACAAGATGCTTTAGCAGAGTGAAAAAGATAATATGAACATCCATACTTACTCCCACAGCCCACCATTGTAGTGACTGCTGGGAGAAATTGGGATTCGTGAGAGAATATGCAACATTTAGGTTTTACTGTTCTCTACAAAAGGTACAAACCATGTTGCAGTCTATCGCAAACTACAACATTTTGGTTGGTGATTGTGCAGGGAAATGAAGGTCAAAGCAATAGCACTGTCATTTGACCATTTCAAAGCAAAATGATTAATCCAAAATTAATTCCCTCTTATCAGATGAAGGAAATGTGATATTAATATGCAAGCACAAATGTCACCCAAAGGCTCATCCCATAAACGGCCTGCATAAATTTCTGAAGCAAGATATTCAGTGCAGCTCACAGTTCATATGCAATTATGATTCATGCAGATGAATTTTTTTTCCATACTCACTGATGCTATTGACGAAAATGCATGTGCAAGGTCAGAGTCATCTGCTATGAAGTTAAAGGCTCTCAAAAGAGCAACTCCTGCATCTTGATTGCCATCAACCTCCTCAGCATTATTTACAACAAAGACGAAACCAATCCTAGTGGCGTGAAAAGAAAATGAATAATATTAATATACTCCAATTAAAGTGCATATCTAGACATGGATCATACCAAAGAGTTCAAGGCTCATTTAAAAGGGACACTAATATGGCAAAACATGGAAATCGTCAGGAAACAAACAAAATATATTCTTTTTGACCAATATTTCTTACACCAAAAATAGAAAGGATTTGTCCCCTCCCACAAGCAAAGTGCTTTAGTTTCCTTAATCTGCAGGAACATATTATGCACTGCAGTTTTAGTTATTTCTTAAACTTCTGACTAATGTTGAAATATTATAGTTTATATTCAAAGGAATAAAAGGGCAACCCAAAAAATGATTTTATTCAATCAGTACCGGAGGGGAATGTTGTGTTTGAGGAACAAATCAGCCAATTTCACCAGTTCAAAAGTATCGTCCTGAGCAGGATCTATAAACAGCACCTGCGAACAGAGTGGGGGGGGGGGGGGGGGAAGAAAAAGAATTGAATGAGTTTACACAGGAAAATAGATAAATTGGTTTTGATTCACCAATACAACAATTTGGATTTATGTAGCATGCCAGACAGCGTCTCGGAGCGCTTGATACCCATTACCATCCACAAAATAATTAAAATAATGCTTGCATTTGATACAGTACCCTGTCATGCCTTCGAGATGTCTAAAACCACTTCACACAATATACTGTATTGTAAATTGACTGTATATTTTGTGAGTAAAGTTTAGTACAATCTACAGTAGAAGTACAGAAAGTGTGTCTGTACACTCCCAGATCACTTCATATCCCAACACACATGGGATAAACTTTGTACCAATGGGACTTATACATTTGGCTCAGCAATTATTTTGTTTAGTGACTAAAGATTTGAAAACAAGCAAAGCAAATTCTGTCCTTTATAAATGGATTAGCAATAATTTGTCCAACGTTTACCATCTATGCAAGGATTATTTTAAACTATTCCCCTCAAACAATATGCTTTAAACCACAAAAATGACATCATCCTCCTCAAAACCATTGCAGTATTTAGCTGATTTGAATTAGCCAATTTTTCGAACAGTGTTAAATTATTTCTATAACCTACAAAAAGCTGCCACTATTGCTGATCACCACTTTAAATTCTTCAATCATTAATATTTTCAAACAATATTTTCCATTATTACCTCAATGAATAATGTTGTTATTCCCTTTGCTAATTCAGCAAGAAAAACCTCAAACAAAAAGCTCTCAAACTACCTTGTGTACGTTTGGAGTGAGAGTTTTTCCTATTCCCCAAAAGACTGGCGAATTTGCTAAGCAAGTTTTGTTTATATATCATGGGGTAATATGTACAGTGATTGGTGCAGTACAGACATGCAGCCATAGCTCCTGTTAATATTATCAGCCATTTCACATAGAAACGCAAATTGAAAGAAGGAGAAAAGACTGAATGATCTCCTCTTTCTGTTTCCCATGTTCTTTTAACACAAGCATTTTCTTTTCCTATTAAACAAATTTTAGACTTCAGATTGTCATGCTGAACGTGACCTAAGCCATCCTCCAAAATGCAGTATCGGACAGGCTATAACCAATACTGTATATTATAACTCAGTTTACAATCATTCATTGCAAGCCTCACCTTACATTTGTGCAAATGGTTACAACTATTTGGAATAGTTTCTAATATTAAGATTGTTAACAGAATCAGTAAAGGACAGGTGAGTCCCACAGTTAAAAGGAAGACTTCAATTTATCATCAGAACCCAGGTATAGAAAGCATTGCTCGGCATTAGGAATATGCTGTGACTGAACTGGAAGGTTCATTATTTAACCATTGTGATAAACAGGATATGTGAGACTATGATATTGGGTGTATAAACTGGTGTTTTTTCTTTGCTCCATTTGAGCTACATTCTATCTTAGACATAACATAAGGGTGACAGAGAGCATTTGTATATTGCGGAGTAACAAAGCTGGTGTGGTGCAGGTGAGTGAGATATTGTTCAGAGACAAAATGCACTGCACTGTCATACTGACTGTAGATGAGGCACATGAAAAAATGACAGAGGTTTTAAGTCGTGTAGCTTTAACAGATCTGCAAGTCATGTCTGCACTTAGCCCAGTTTCCCAGAATTTATAATGAATCTGCAGGATCTGACGGCTCCAGGGGACATCTAAATATTAATTGGCCAAGGATTTGATTCGCAAAAAAATCTATATGTACTTTTCAAATAAATTCAAGACCTTGTAGTTTAATGTTCCAATCTGTGAGTGAAGTACTGTAGTAGTATCTATACAGGGCAATTTTGTTATAGCTCCCCCACCCACCTCCATTGAGCACTGCCTTGCAAAGAGCGCAGTCTAACTGGAAGGAAGGTTTTCTGTGCAAAACAAAATAGCTGACTTCTAGGTTATCAGGTCACTACTGATATCACTTCCAGTATAGCATGCCTGTGCACCATGCACAAGAAGTGCCACTGATATCTGTGTTTTCTATTATTGAAAAAAAGACAAATAATATTTAAAGAAACGCTTAAGATGCTGTAGAATTGTGTCGGTCATATATATCATGTTTATTTAAGAGAACCCAACTCTGAAAATAGAGCTGGAATGTAGGGTCCGTCAATATGGAAATTTTCCGATTTAGATATATCGATGGGCTCATATCGAGATATACCAAAATATCGATATTTTCGGGTGTTTCGTACTGCGCATGCGCGCATTCCGAGTGCGTGCGCGTTCGGAGTGCGCACGCGTTCGGGGTGCGCACGCGTTCGGGGTGCGCACGCGTTCCGGGTGCGCGCGCGTTCCGGGCCTATTTCCTCAGGAGGTAAATATCTTTCTCTCTCTGTGTCTCTCACTCTCTCCATCTCTGTGATTTTCTGTCTTTGTCTCTCTCACATCCCCCCATCTCTATCTATCTGTATATTATCACATCCACCCCGTCTCTCCACCCACCACCACCCCGCCGTCTCTCTCCTCCACACCCCCCCAGCCGTCTCTCTCCCCCCACCCCACTCCAGCCGTCTCTCTCCCCCCCCCACCCATCTCTTTTCCCCTCCCACCCGCCGTCTCTCTTCCCACCACCCACCCCCAGCCGTCTCTCTCCCCCGCCACCCCCCAGCCGTCTCTCTGCCACCCACCCCCCACCGCCGTCTCTCTCTCACTCCCACCCACCCCCCAGCCATCTCTCTCCCCCCCCCACCCACCCCCAGCCATCTCTCTCTCACCCCCACCCCCCCCCCCAGCCATCTCTCTCCCCCGCACACCGTCTATCTCCCCCACCACCCCCCCAGCCGTCTCTCTCCCCCCCCCCCCATCCGTCTCTCTCCCCCCCCCCCCCCCATCCGTCTCTCTCCCCCTCACCCCCCCAGCCGTCTCTCTCCCCCTCCCCACCCCCCAGCCTTCTCTCCCCCGCCCCCCACCCCTTGCATACCTGTATATTGTATTCGAGGACTATGAATACAATATGGCGGCTTTGCACCTCGGTCTGTGCATTGTGTATAGAGATGAGCATTCTGGGTCTTGTAGTTCAGTGTGCGCGCATTCCGATTTTTTACCTCGATTTTTCGATATGTCGATATTTTTTAAATGTCTGTATCGGTGTATCGATATGAAAATCATATTGGGTTTTAGCGATATATCGATATATCGCCGGACCCTACTGGAATGGCATTCTCACAAGTCAGCATTATGAAGTTCAGGATTTGCAAATTAGTTCCTGTAGACAAAATATATTACCACAAAGACAACTTGAACAAATACATAATGGGGAATTATTTGTACAGAGATAAAAATTAAACAAATTTTGTAAGAGAACTGAATGTGCCATGAGGTTTTACTGCAATTGCATCTACTGTCAGTCAAGGTCCTTTGTGTCAGACTAATATAGACTCTAATTCTGAAATCTCCTAGCACCAAATACTGTATTAAAAAAAATTATAAAAATCGAAATGTTGATCTTTATCGCAAAATTCCTACCAAGTTGAAAAAGTTCCGCCTAATTTGTCGTATAACTCCTGGGAAAGTTGGTCTCAACAGTTCTTGATAACTTGATGGCCAGGAACGGTACTTCTGATCCCTTTCCAGGTCATTGATCCACTAAGATAAGAACAAAGTGAACATTGTACATCAGCAAGAATATAGATGCTTCAATAACGGTTATCAGTATCAGATAGCTTAGGGTTGAACTGAACACTGCTGGAGAAGGTTTGAATGGAGGCAAAGCATTCATTCTATACACAGGAGGCGAAACAAAAGCAATAATCAATTGGAGGCGCCATTTCAGATTGCTCTAATATATGTATTAGTAACAAGTTCAAGAACACCATTTAAGTCTTGGATGCAGATCATCTTCCTGTTGCACTGAGCAGAAAGTGGACATGAATTGAGATTTAGATTTAGATTTAACCAAATTGTTAGGAATTAGGAAAGCAGGGTTAAATTCAATCTTAGCTCTAAAGCCAATTTTCCACGATTCTTTTTGAATTTTGTTGAAAATTGGCTTCCAAATTAATACTGTATTAAAACCTATTCTATGAAAATTCTATGAAATTTAAAATGCTGAGACTAAAAACCATGATGAATCAAGCACCTTGCCTGAAAGGGGAAAATAAAAAGCATACAGCAAAAGAAAACCCATCAAAAATGGCAGCTTGAAATCATTACATTATTGCTGTGACATTTAATGTCTTGCCCAACCTCAGAATATTTCAGTCAGACCTTTACTACCTAAGCTCAGACTTGAAGAATGAACACTTAACCAGAGATAAAAACACAAAATACTGCAGATGCTTTATCAGAACTGGATGAAGGGTCGTGGATCCGAAACATTTACTCACTTTTCCTTTTTCCATAGATGCTGCCGGACCTGCTGGTTGTTCCCAGTGATTCCTGTTTTTGTTTCACTTAACAACAACAACAAAATTGCACTTATATAGCGCCTTTCACGTCAAGAGGACGTCCTAAAGCGCTGAACAGTCAGGTCGTGACTCGAGCGGGGGGGGGTGGGGGGTCGGTGTAGGGGGAAGAAGAGTGGGAGAGCGGGAAGAGTTTGGAGGGGAGTCGAAGGCGAGGTCGAAGAGGAAGGTCTTGAGACCGGCCTTGAAGAAGGAAAGGGAGGAAGTAAGGCGTAGGGTCTGTGGGATGGAGTTCCACAGTGTGGGAGCAGAGAAGCTGAAAGCCTGGCCACCGATGGTTGGTTAACCAGAGATAGCTGAAGGCCACCGATACACATACAAAACCACATTTGAGAGGGCTCGGGGACAAACATAAAAATAAAAACTGGAGAAAACAAAATTTCATGAAGTTACTGAAATTCAGCACAAAAAAACTTAGCTAATCTGTAGTACAACTGAGAACCCCACATTATCAACTCTATGAATATTTACAGGAAGCCATCAATCAAAACATAAACAGCTAGTTGTACTCAAGTCAGATATTTGTGAAGCAAATGCATTACAGTAGATTTCTGCTAAAACTTCAGCCTATCTAGGTCAACAGATATAATACTTCCCCTAAGATTAACTGAAGGACAAAGCCACACAAACACTCTCATATTGATTCATTTATCATTTTATAATAACTTCTCTAAATAACAATGCTTGAATGTGCCTAAGAGATCCAAGGTTTTGCAGAAAGGCATTGTTTGCATTTTGCTAGCCATAAAATCCCATCATATACTCAGTATCACTCATTACTTGTGTCACATATAAGCAGGGGTCATGCCAATATAAAACACAGATAGCTGAGTGGATAATCATAGTAATAATTATTCTAACAGAAAGGCTCAGCTAGAAAATGCCATTAAAAAAATCCCACTTATTCATGTAATACCTACACAACTGTAGTACAGATTTATCATGATACACTTAGATATTTGGAGACAAACCGTCATTTCTTTAATGAGTTTCATCTGCGTATTTCTGTGAATAAATATTCCTGCAGGCAGCATGCATTTTCTGTCGGTGCTCTGTTGACCCTAAATCTCATGGAGAATTTAAAAATACGTCTGTGCTCTCTATTTCTGAGTCACCAATTTAATCAAGTAACATCAAAATGACAGGTAGGAGCCTTTAAAGTTATCATAAATCACGGTCTAAAATACCGTCACACTATCTCAGTTAAAAAACAGGCTCCTAGGTTTCACAACTTACATGAATCAGTTAAGTAACACAATTCAAATTTCACCACAGGATTTTATGAAGGTTACAAATAAATGTTGCTGGTTCTCATACAATAATAAAAATCCTTGTATTTGATATAGCGCTTTCCCCATCTTCTAGATGTCTCAAAGTGCTTTACCGGATATAGTGAATATTTGTGGGTGAAAAGTGGCAGACAATTGTGCACAGCAGCATCCCATAAGGAGGGAGGCCAAATTAGAACTCCACATTTGGGAGGCCAATAATAATCCATCCAAAAAAACTCACAATAATAAAATTGGTTATTTCAATCCACGACTGTTTGTGGGACACTGCTGTACGCAATTGGCTGCCGCGATTCGCCCACAAATATACATTCAATTCGCTTTACAGTATATTCTCTGAGACAACGATAAGATGTGAAAAGCGCTATATCAAATGCAAGGATTATTTTTATTATAAACAGTCTTGGATGGAGTGACCAAATTATTATTATTTTTCTTAAGGATTGGTGTCTGCGGAAAAGCGATCCACTAATGATCCACTAAGCGATTGACTAACAACCAGGTTTCTACTTAATGATAGGTAATCAGCGAACTGTGGAGTAAGGAAACTTGCCCAACAGTTTGCCCTGCCGGGCATCAAAACTAGGTGTCTCGCTTGTGAGGCGAGTATTCTAACCACTGACCCATAGGACTCAACAATACAATACTTGAGTATTGCATTCTTTTAAACATCCAAATAAATATTTTTTTTGTTGCACCAAATATTAAAAAATCTAGGCTTTAGTCCTGAGAATGTCCCTCCAGAAGAAATCAGGACATTACCAAATCTGGTCTGCATGCCTTATTTCAGATTGTGAAGAAACTGGCAAATTGTTACAATATTCTGTTTCCTTAAATCTTAAGGATTTTAAAAACAATTCACCACCAATAATAATAATCCTTGCATTTGATATAGCGCTTTTCACATCTTCCAGATGTCTCAAAGCATTTCACATAATATACTGTAAAGTGAATTGACTGTATATTTGTGGGCGAAACACGGCAGCCAATTGCGCACAGCAATGTCCCACAAACAGTCATGGATTGCAATGACCAATTTTTTTTAATATATGGGATTAAGCATGTGGAGTAAGGAAACTTGCTCAACCTTTCGTGTGGCATGAAGCAACATGCAAGTTAAATGAATACTTAAACTCTTCGTATTCTACCCCAGCAAACTTTGAAAACCCCCGTCTTGGAATAATACTCCGGACTGGCACAATATTTAATCCAAAGAGAACCAAAGAGACCAAACCAGGAAGGACTCCTAGTGAGAATACAGTAAAACTAAGCAGGATGCACTACATTAGACCAGTTAATGCAGCTTCCAAATGGTTAAGAGAATTTGCTTCATAAACTATGTCACAAATCAGTTTTCAGCTGTACAGTGGCAAATTCCTGATAGGAACATTTTGTTGCAAAATACTACCGATCTTGAAGAAAAATAAACTATGTTAATTATTCAATTTACTGATGAAATTAATGAGGTGATTTGGTCAATTTGGCCTCCCTCCACACTCGATTCTTCATAACGTACTGCCACTTTATTACTTAAGGCAAAATCAATTTATTAATTGTTTAATGAAATTGGTTTCCACAAAAATCGTAGGCGAGTGCCATTTACTGATTGATTTTTCTTGAATCAACAAGACACTCACCATTTATCATCCTAAACTTCGTTTTAATTGCTTATAACTCAAGCTTCCAAATCATTAATTCATGCAACAGGATAAAATATATCTCTACCATAAGAGAACTAGTCAGGAACACAAAATATAATTATCCAAAAAACTCTCAGTTACAGCCCTGAATCAAATCTCTACATTCAATTTTACTAACGTCAACCATTTTATAAAGTGCCTTTCATAAATGTAATTAAGGTAAGTTTGACCAACTGGAGTGGGAGCGCAAGTGAGAGAGAGAGAGCGAGAGCATGCAAGAGTGACAGAGAGCGAGCAAGCAGGTCACATCCAACAAACAAAAAGAAAAAATTGATGCATCGCTGCCTTCCTTTCTCTATCATATCCTTAGCTATCATTCTATATTTTATTATTATGGCAATTGCTTTTCAAAGCTCAGATTGCACCATCCTACAAACTTCTTCTGCTTGCTCACTGCCATGCAATGAATTCATCACAGTGACTCCTACTCTAACACATACTTTCCCACAAGCTTGAATATGGAGCACCTTGTCTCTCCGTCTGTCCTCCATTCTTTCTAAAATCTAAGATCCAACCCTAGTGTCACCTCATCATTTGTTATACTCTTGCTTTTTTTCTCCCTCGTCTTTTCATCCTTGGTGGCGTTCTGCACTACGTCCCATGACTCTTTACTTAGGATTCTTAATTAAAAAGAAGGGACCTAAAGCTGACTGTTGCAGCAAAAATGGAGAGCTTTGAACCTCCACTGAAGTACCTGTGATTCAGACTTCTGTAAATTGATTTGTTTGTCTATCCAATTGGCAATAATATTGCTGGCAATTAAAACATTGCTTATTTCACGACAGTCTCAACATGCAAAGTAAATTGTATGTCACACCTTTAAAATGTAAATGTATAAGAATAATTTTACAAAAACCTACATAATGTTACAAACTAATGAATACTTTGCATATGAAAATGTAAAAGCAAAATAAAATGAATTCCAGGAAACTATAACAATCTTTCTTGGAAAATATAACAATTTGCATACAAACCATCACAATATGATGCTTAAATCAGTGGTCGGCAAAATTATGGTGATGCTCATCAATTACTTCAAACACTTCCTCTATAAAACTTTTAAAATTAAAAAACAAATCATTGACAATCAGAAAGCCACACAGAATTATCCTAAAGTAGAAATTTGTCTAATACTCAAGAATCTAATACATTTTTAAAAAAGTAGATTATATAGAACACAGACACACACCCGCATAAATGAATGTTTTTCTAACCATTATAGCTGAATGCTGTATGTCCAAAGCAGCATTCTCTTCCATGGGATGAACATTCAATCTCAGAAGCTTGCTCAGAGTTTTACCTTTGATCCCAAGGTTATTAAGTCCATCCAGGACTTTCCCCTCCACCTTGAGAATATCTAGGATACTAAAAGATAAAGAACATAATTTATAATTGGTCACAATAATATATAGTCTGTATAGTTTTGATAAGTTTCAACTGGACAGGTCATGTTAAGATTCCTGATATGTACATTGGCTGATTCAACAAGTAAAACATTTACAGTGTTTGCCATATGTTAAGTGGCAAATTCTATAACTACAGTAAGACTCACACAAGCCAAAAAGTCATCGACCTGAAATGTTAACTCACTTTCCTCTCTCCAAAGATGCTACCTGACCTGCTGAGTGTTCCCAGCAACTTCTGTTTTAATTTCAGATTTCCCTCATCTGTAGTATTTTGCCTTTTGTCACATAAGTCATAACAGTCAGGACAATAACATTTAATACGAATTATGCAAAGTCTTGAGTTGCAGGCAAAGTAAGTTATAGAAAATCCAATTTCATCAATAATCTACACTGCACAACTGTAATTCAATACAGCTAGTATGTACGCATGCAGTGACGGATCAAGACTACGTTTGTCTGTGATTCAATCCAACCGGCTGGAATGTGTGCAGGTGGTGAAGTGTCAGCCGATGATTCAACACAGTCGATAAGTGCAGGATTAATGCAGGATACGGGATGGTAATACAAGTTAGATAGCGTTTGAAAAGTTTAATTGGTTTTGATAGGAAACTGAATGAAACTCAGGTGAATGTAGTTTAGCAGGTTATTCGATTTATAAAGTGAAGATTTATGTGAGTTTTATACCATATTAATACGAATTTGCTTGTTATTTAACAGTAATTCTTGCATATAAGGCGCTTTTCCTGTCTTCTAGACATCTCAAAGTGCTTCACAGAATGCACTGTTGTTTGGATATATCTAATATCGGAGATTACACCCTTATGCTCAATAACAAAACAAGTCTCACATGATTGGTAATGCAATCTTTCCATACTGCGAATCTTGCAGGAGACACAAATCCTACAGTATATAAAAGCCCCCAATTCAGTTTTTGACTGAAAGGGTACTGAAGATGTATGGATAATAATAATAATCCTTGCATTTGATATCACACTTTTCATGTCTTGGAGACGTCTCAATGCACTTCACAGAAAATACTGCAAGTGACTAGGGAACGGCGATGTATCGGTTTTTCGATTACACCCGATATGATTTTCAGATCGGTATGCCGATATGGTGATTCTAAAAAAACCGTTATATCGAGAGATTCGATTTTAAAAATATACATCGTTATATTTTTAATATCGTTCCTGGCAATATATCAATATTGTTGGTATTATCAGTGTAATGCGATCTTTTCCAGCTTACCTTGTCGCCGGCATTGCAACCTCCTAGATCTAGAGCATGGAATGCGCGTACATTCGGTGCGCGCGCACAATTAACGGGCGCGCACATCCAATGCGCGCGCACACTTTACTGTGTATACTCGACGTGAGTCGTGGCGTCTTAACAAAGTCGCATCGCTGAAAATTGTAGTTTGAAAATTTACCTTTCTCATCATGGGGAAAAGAAGCCCCGTATGGGACTACTTTGAAAACAATGCAGTCAGTAATGGTGTGTATAGATGTACAGTTTGCAAGGTCTTGGTTAAGACATCTGATTCGAGCACGAGCAACCTGCGACAACACATTAAGCAGCACCACCCCGCCCAGCACGCTGCCCTCAGAGCAAAATCATTGTCGACAACAGAACAAAGTCCAACCAGCGCTTCGGAGAAAGCGACAGGTAGTGGGGCCAGTGCAGCTCAAACAATTCCTGCTTTATTTAAGAGGAGAACATTGTACCAGAGAGGGGACAAAAAGTGGCAAAGTATCACGAACGCTGTCACTTTTTGCATAGCAAAGGAGAGCTTGCCAATGGCGAAGGACATTAATTCAGACTTCAGACTACATAAAAATAAGTGGCATTTTGTGGCTGTAAGTGTTAGTTTTGTGTGTGAGAGAGTTAGAAGCCAGATTATCACTGTTTCTATGTGTGTGTCTGACTAGACACACACAGCAGTGATAATCTGGCTTCTAACTCTAACAGTCAGACTGTCTGTCTCTGTCTTTTCTATTGTAATAGATCTCATTTACACGTGGACATTACATGCTACTTTCAAGCAAGAAATGGAGGAGAATAAATCTCTAGGTTTTGTTTTTGGTGTGTGTGTGTTCTATTTTGTGTTTAGAGAAGGAGGGAGAGAAGGAGAGGGGGAAAGTTGGGAGAGAAGGAGAGAGGAAGAGAGGAGAGGGAGGGAGAGAATGAGAGGCGGAAAGGAGGGAGAGAAGGAGAGAGGGGAGGGAGGGAGGGAGGGAGGGAGAGAAGGAGAGGGGGAAAGTTGGGAGAGAAGGAGAGAGGAAGAGAGAAGAGGGAGGGAGAGAAGGAGAGGGGGAAAGGAGGGAGAGAAGGAGAGAGAAAGAGAGGAGAGGGAGGGAGGGAGAGAAGGAGAGGGGGAAAGGAGGGAGAGAAGGAGAGAGGAGAGGGAGGGAGAGGGGGAAAGTTGGGAGAGAAGGAGAGAGGAAGAGAGGAGAGGGAGAGAAGGAGAGGGGGAAAGGAGGGAGAGGAGACAGGGAGGAGGGAGAGTGGAGGGGGAGGGAGAGAAGGAGAGGGGAAAGGAGGGAGAGAAGGAGAGAGGAGAGGAGGGAGAGAAGGAGAGGGGGAGGTAGGGAGCAAACAACATTGTATAATTCAACAGATCTTGACACCAACATTACAAACTTTCTGGACCTAGAGCATGCATTTCGAAATGTGCGTGCACCGCGACCGCGCGCATCGTCAGTGCGGACGTGCCGTCAATGCGCTCGCATCGCGACTGAGCGCGCACCATAAATGCGCGCGCGCCATCAATGCACGCGCACTTCGAATGCACGCGCATGCGCAGTATAAAAACTCGATAGATCGGTTTAAGCAGGTATGAGCAATCCAATATATCCATATCCGGAAAAATCCCATATCGCCATTCCCTACAAGTGACTTGACTGTATTTGTGGGAAAAACGCGGGAATGAATTGCACACAGCAGTGTCCCACAAACTGTCGTGGATTGAAATGAGCAATTTATTATCAGGCGTGTTGAGTAAGGAAAATTTTTACATCAAATTCAAGGAAGCACGAGGGTTCGATTCTTGGGCAAATTTCTTTACTCTACACGCCTGATAATAATCCCTAAAAGAAAACAAAATGATTTTGTCAATCAATCCACGACTGTTTATGGGACACTGCTGTGCGCAATTGGCATCTGCGGTTCGCCCACAAATATACAACCAATTCACTTTACAGTATATTCTGTAGCGCTTTGAGATGTCAAGAAGACTTGAAAAGTACTATATCAAATGCAAGGATTATTATTATTAAAAGGAAACGGTACCTCTCACAAACTTCTTTGTCCTTACCAAGCTTCCCAATGTGAAAACAACTATCAGCCCTTGTGATGAGCAGCAGAAATTACAAGTCAGCTTTTTTACTGCACATCCTGCTATTTCTGGAAGTGATACCATGTTGCTAAAAGCAGTGCAAACAGGCATTTAGTCTCTGCAAATTATCTCTCTAATGGAATGAACAAAAAGGGCCACTATCTGCTGTATTCACTAATGTGGAAAATGAATGTGTTGACAAAACTCTTTCTTTACAAAATTTCAGTCTGTTCTAGATTACTAAACAAATCATATTTCTTCACAATTCCTAAGGAATTCCATATCAATTTATCTTCACTTCCACTCCCTTGATTACTATTTACACATCCTAAATTATTCTAGTGTTAACTCCACTCACATCACTGATATCTTAACCCTAATTCACACTTATATTACATGGTTTCCTCACATTGGATCTGTTCTTTCACAAGCATCATCTGTTAGTTTGTGCTGACATTTGAAAAAAAAATATAGGAAACATATGATAAAAGAGCCCAACACTAAATTGGTACTTGAATTTCTGTGCCATGTCTTTACAGTATTGGAAACAAGTCTCCACCGGATTCAATTTTTTTTTCTTTTGCTTTTTTGTATTTTACATAGTGTTGGTAGGAATAAGATGCATGGCTTTAGACTTTAAAGGCTTTTGACGCATGGCAGGATAGCACTATAGCGGGTAGTGGCTGCCATGTTGAATTTGAAATCTCGACTGTCATTTTCCGAACATAGTAAATAAAACAGTGATGCATCTTGGAGTTTAGGCACTGTTTACACTTGAATTGCTATTCGATTGCTGAATCTAGTATTCTGCATGTAGCCTTAAAGTGTGTGTGTTGGATGTAGTCAGTACTATTAGACAGGCTCTCCAGTGACACTACATGCTGTAAGGTTTGTATTTCACTGCAGCTCTATGGCACCTATTGGAGTAGTAAGAAACATTGATATTGGCCTGTGTGAGGATCTTCATCGAGGCAACTGCCTTAAAGTATAGATCTATATACTGTACAACAATTCCAAATCTCCCAACACTCCACTTTGAGTACCATGCATTTTGTACATTTTCAAATCGTGAACACAGTATAAATACCATTTGTGCTTTTAAAAGCAGTTCAACTTCAAGTTAACAAGTCTACAACCAGTGCCACCCTCACCCCACCCTTTCCTTTCTACAATGTCATCTTTTCCCCTTCCCTCTTACCCCCCTTTCTCTCCATTTCTCCCTGATCTTGTCCCCCACCCACCTTTCCCTCCCTCTCCTCCCTTATCCCCCTTTGTGGGACACTGCTGTGCGCAATTTGGCTGCTGCGTTTCGCCCACAAATATACAGTCGGCTTTCCTGCTCTCATTCTGCCTACCCTGAACCCTCCCCTTGCCATTTCCCCCCCTTTTACTCCTAATCCCACTTCCATGACTGTTTGTGGGACACTGCTGTGCACAATTTGGCTGCCGCGTTTCGCCCACAAATATACAGTCGGTTTTCCTGCTCTCCTTTCCCCTACCCTTCCCCTTGTCCCCCTTTTTCCCCTAATCCCACTTCCATGATTGTTTGTGGGACACTGCTGTGTGCAATTTGGCAGCCGCGTTTCACCCACAAATATACAGTCAATTTTCCTACTCTTCTTCATCCTGCCCCAACCCCTCCCCACCTGCTCTTGTCCCTACCTGACTATACAGCGCCTTGGGATGTCCTCTCGACATGAAAGGTGCTATATGAATGTAAGTTTTGATTTTTTTTTATTGAAAGTTACATTTATTGACTTAAATTGATGGATTCCCCAAATAGGGATCCAGGTCAGAATTCTACCTTTCGTGACAAATTATCTAATGGTTATGTACAATAATAAAAATTGGTCATTTCAATCCACGATTGTTTGTGGGACACTGCTATGTGCAATTGGCTGCCGTGTTTCGCCCATAAAGATACATCAATTAATTTTACAGTATATTCTGTGAAGCGCTTTGAGACGTCGATAAAATGTGAAAAGCACTATATCAAATGCAAGGAATATTATTATTAATGACTCAGATGCTCTGTAATGGCAAAGTCCCTTCTCAAAAATTAAGCCATTTGATCTCACCTAGAAGACAGTGTGAATAGTATTATTCACTATTGAATAATACTAGGATTTAATTGCTGACATGGGATATACAGTAATGTCCATTTAGAAACATTTGGTATCTATAGAATTATTCCTCCAAGTTAATGAACTATCTTCAGTATTGGAGTGTCAGGGTGAGGCGGAGCATGTTCACAAAAATTATAGGGCTGGGTGGGAAGAGGATAAGCTGTAAATAAAAGGTTGGATGGTTGAAGAGTATAAATATTAACAGATATGGCAGCAAAATATGAGGTGGGATTTCAAAAAATTCCAGTATGTGGGTGGGCCATAAAACAATCAAAACAGAACTGGCTCATTGGGCTCAAATGGCTTTCTTTTCCCTTGAAGAATAAAATTCACAGTGGAGGAAAGCCAATCCTGCTCCACAAATCACATCTCCTGAAGTGTGGTACAGTGGCTAAGCAGCTTTCTGGGTATTGAAACATTACAGATCATCATAATAAAAATATTAATGATATCCCTTTAATGATAACCATTACTGGAAGAAAGTTGGGAAAATTTATTTAACTGTGAACATTTCTTGATTCAGAGAATTTAACAATTAAAAAAAAAAAAAAACTGTAACATGTTGCTAAAGAACACTACCCAAGTCTTCAACATGATGAAAAAAAAGTTGAACAATTTAACTCTTGCAAATAATGTCTGCAATTTTTTAGAATGAAAATCAAATAATATATGTTAAATCTATACATTAACGGATAGTATTAAATCTATTAATTATCAACCAGAGAATAGATGCAACAGTTCTCTATGTGAACCATGAAAGGATTTTTATAATAAATATGGACAATAGACATGTCACACAACAAACCGTTACCTACCTGAAGAGATTATGAGTGTCCAAATCAATATGTAGCCCATTTATAAATAAAGCTGAATCTCCAGGCTGAAATCCCATAGTTTCTGCAAAGTGCTGAATAAACAAACAGGAAAAATTAGGTAGGAAACTTTTGAAATGACACTCACTGATTTTATAATGTGGCTTCCCCTGTTCCTGAGATATACAGTGGATATCATTGGCAACATAAAGTGAACATGGATTTACTCACATTTCAAAATTTTATCTGCTAGTATTAGCATGGAACGTTACAAGAATATAAAATTGAAACATCAGTAGTTATAAAATCCCCCAAAATACAGTATAAAATGTTTGGAAAATTCATGTTGCTTCTATTCTCGGGCCACTTTAGATATTATGGCAAGAAGGAGTTTAAGACAAACTAATATATCTTCCTTACAGCTCTTCACTATCTGCATATAATCTTTCCTCAGATATTATCAGTAAATGTTTCCATTTTAGCACTAATGGACTGCACTTTGACAGAGTGCAACTCAGTAAAAACACTTTGACAAACTGGTGGAGAATTGAATCGAGTATGAGATGCAGAACATTATAGTACAGGATTATTTATCTCACTTTATTTTGAAGTGCTCTAATGGGATCTATAATAATAAGTTGCATTTTTATAGCATGTATGTAACAAAAAAATAATCTTGGGATTATTTACTGGGATAACAGGAGAAACTCACTTGTCTTTTTGAAAAGTGCCATGGCATTCTTTTTGAACCTCTACTAGGCATTGTATATTTTTATTTATAATTGTTCAGATACTTAAATGTATTTCCACGTAATGCACTCAATCAGTATGATATCCAGAATGTAAATTATAAAAGGTTGTCGGGTTTAAAATCACTTTGGACTTAGATTTTAGACGGACACTCTATTGCAGTACCTAAAAACTGCTGCATGTTTTGAGGTGCCACACTTCAGATGAAATATTAAACTGAGCTACAGTCTGACGGTTTATGCGGATGTTAAAATTCCCCAGGCGCTTTTATAAAAGATATTGGAGTTTCTTATTGTGTCCTGGTCAATGATCCAACAAAGAAAATAATTGATCAACAAAGAATTGGTCATTCAATTCATGGCTGTTTGTGTGTTATTGCTTATTGCTGTTGTGCTTGCCTACAAATACAGTCACTACAGTTTTACTAAAAAATTCTGAGTTCTTTGAGACATTTTCATAAGAAAATTATAATTTAGTATAATTATTATAATTGACTAGAAATTGAAATGACATAGATAGATGATTATATAGATGACATGCAACAGCGTATTTCATAAACAACAATGAGATGAATAACCAAATAATTTGAAATTTGTGACATTTTATTTAGGGAAGAAATTTAAGACAGATTCTTCAATAATACCTGAAAAAAAATACAGCTGTTCTACTGGATACGTGTATCTAATATTGGAAATTACACCCTCATGTTCAATAAACAAAATGAGTCTTACATGATTGGTAATGCCATCTTTCTATACCGTGAATCTTGTAGCAGACACAAACTCAAGAGTACATAAAATAGCCTGCAATTCAGTTTTCACTGAAAAAGTTCTGGAAATGTATGGATAATAATAATAGTCCTTGCATTTGATATGGCACTTTTTATGAAGTGCTTCACAGAATATACTGTAAAGTGAATTAATTGTATATTTGTGGGTGAAACACGGCAGTCAATTGCACACAACAATGTCCCACAAACAGTCATGGATTCAAGCGACTTATTTATTATCGGTGTGTGGAGTAAGGAAACTTTCCCAAGGTTTCGCCCTGCTGGGAATTGAACACAGGTCTCTTGCTTGCGAGGCGAGTGCTCTAACCATTGAGCTACCAGACTCCATATGAAAGATGAGAGATTCAAAGTTCTAAACTCACTTTTCAGATACCAATGGACTCTGCTGTAATTTTCAAAATACTGTAATGGTTTTGACCAGATTCCAGGACCCACACTTTATTTTGGGAATAATTAAATCCAATGTGAAAATTTCCACGGAATGCTCTGCCAACCAAATTGGGCTGAGATCAAAGAAGGCAGCACAGACACAAATGGGCCAAATGGTCTTTTTCTGTGCTGTAAATCTCTATGATTCTATGGATCTGTAACCACTTTACATAAAAGCAAACCCAGGTCAGGCTGCATTTCTATCATAGCACCACTTCAAGCAGCAGTGGTTCTCCAATAATCAGAAATTGTCAGCTTTATTTTATTATTGTAGAATCTACCTAATTTACATTTTAGAGGGAATTCCTCAACACCAAAAGTACACAAAAGCAACTGGACACTTGAAGTTGTTGAAGATGGTGAATAGTCATAAAATGTCTCAAACTGATTTAGTGATATTAATGAAAGAAATGCAAATAAACAGTTCTATATATTTCCTGCCTGAAATCTGTGCTATTATATCAGTAAATTGAATAAATATTGTAGCATAGCAATAACATCATAATTCTAATTTGGTACTTAAGATAATAACTTCTACTAAATGCAATTTATTGGAAATGTATAAAAAGTATTTTAATGACTCTCTTCAAATAACTTGTGTAAATCTTTTACACAACACTATAAATTGTTTTCATCATACAGTATACTGTATATACACACATATTATAGGTTACATTTTTGTTATTTATGTAAAAATCTCATGTTCTGAACAGAAGTTGTTTTTAAAACAAAAAGAGATCTACCTTTTGATTTGCTTCAATTTCATTTCTCATTTCTTGACTTACGACCGTTCTAGTCAGCGATCTGTGGATAGAAGCAAAGACTCAGAGTTGTCTTCAAAACAAATTGCCTAATATATTCGGTTCACTGCTTAGCAGATATCTTCCCTCCTTGTTAAAAATACAATCTACTCACATTGATCACAGTCATTGTAGAACATTTAATCTACCCTCCCAACACAGCATTAAATGGTCAATAAAGCACAAAGACATCAGATTTCAAAGATTCCATAAGTACAGTATTGCAATATCAGAAGCACTTGCATTTCAAAAACATCATCATTTACCCATTTACAAACAGTGATTTTGAAACATTTAATCACTAACCTTGGAAGATGAAATCAGCAATGCTTCATGCAACAGTTTGTAAGTTAGTTAATTATTTCTTAAATTTAAAATGAAACTTCTCAGTAGAATGCTAAAATACTGGATTCTTACAAATAATTAAAATATTGCACTAAATATCTTTGCTGCATAAGATCTACACTGAGACCAAATTTATCCCAAATCCTTTATTACAGGAATAAGCTGCCAGAGTGATTTGGCAGCCCAATACTATATTCATTTTAATTAGGTCTGTTTAAGCCCTAACAAGCTGGATTTGTGCCAGATCATTATGACACTTATATATGATTTGGATGGTATCGTGCACTGAGATGTTGAGGAGTTTAATCCATTGCCTAAACCAATTTAAGTTACAGATATGTAGTGTGCCATACAATTAGGTTTCACTGTTTCTTTCTTAATTAATTGCTAATAATTATTCAATAATTTAATTGACACTCCTATTGATCTACATCTGGCTTGCATGTATCTCAATCACAGATGTCACTGTTGTGTGCGTGTGTTCATGAAACTCGAGTGCATTTAAAAAAAAATCCATACTATTTCAAATGCAGTTTGTTTATACAGATACCCCGCCCCAACCGTGCCCTCGACAACCGCGAAACTCACGCATCCACGGTTTGCTAAATGTGACAACTCTTGCAAACCACGGCTTATAATCCTTGTTTATCCATGGGTTTTAACACTAACACTAGCATTTAGCGCTAGGACCCAGTTACATTAACCAGCCTCGATGTCGCTTCGTTCTAGTCTAGGACTCAGTTGCGATGTTGCAATCAACCAGCGACAACGCTTCTCTTTTAGGATTAAGGTAAATACAGTAACGTGAATTTATTGTCGCTTCTCTGCATCCTCTCTCTCTCTCTGTGTAAGTGTATCATAGGCTGTAGAGATCTCTCTCTCTGACTCACCTTCTCTCTATTTCACCTTCTATTCCCCCCACCTGTGTCTGTGTGTAGATCAGTCAGTCAGTCAGTCAGACAGCCACCCCCCCAGCCCTCCGTGTCACCCACCACACCTTCTCCGTTGATTTCTCTCTTTCTCTCTCTCTCTCTGTCTGTGTGTAGATCAGTCAGGCAGCCTCACCCAGTCCTCCGTGTCACTTCCCTCCCCCCCTCCCCACCTCCCCCCTCCGTGTCTCTCTCTCTGTGTCTGTGTGTAGATCAGTCAGTCAGTCAGACAGCCTCATGGATTGCTGCAGATCTTGGCAGCCACTGCACCCAATCTTACTCCTCATGTTATAACTGTACTTTTTTTGTGTTTAGTTCTACGAAACAAACTTACTCCCCCTATCCCCATGTTTCCCAAAGGGCCCAGTATTTTCCAACCACGGTTTTACCAACCACAGAGGTTTACAGGAATGTATCACGCACAGTTGGGGAGGGGTACCCGTAATTATAACAAAATATATATAATATCACACTGAGTTTGATAACTACTTCTGAGTTTTTTTTCCAAAATTCCAACTCCTCTCTCTGTAGGCTACTGACTATACAGAACTCAAAATCTTGTATCCTCTCCTTTATTAGGCTCCGCAAGCCTATCATATTTATTCTCATATGGCTCCAACAACAACAACTTTATATAGTGCCATTAATGTTGGAAGGGTGTCCCACAATCAGTAGACAGGCTTTCAGGAATTCCTTCCTAGAGTCCTAGAGTCCCTACAACTTGCCCCTACATTGACTCATACAAGGTTTACTTAACGACATTTTGATCATGTCTCCAGCCTGCCCCCCTCAGCTCCCACCCCCAGTTACCACAAATCCTTCCTGTACTGTCCAACACTTTGGAATGTCCTGCTGACATGAAAGGCCTTATAACTGTGAATTTATTGTTGTTTCCAGCCACCAGAATAAATTATGCCAATGAGCATTACAAACCTAGGTTTTACAAGATACAAAACCTAAATGAAAATAAGACCTGCACAGAATTTTGCCCATGAATTGATTTATTACATTCTCATTTGCTCATAGAACAAGTTTCCAGAGTGCCTTTGTAGTCTTATCAAATCTTCACATCCATCACACATATGTGATGAAGTTGTTTATTCATCATAAGCAAATTATGTCATCAAAAGACTTGTTTCTAGTCTTATGGAAACCTCACACCATTAATGAAAAGCCAGCAGTTTATCAATATTATCTGTTTTATATTATATAAAAACATTAAGCATGGGTGCTTGGTTCTGTAAAATGATACTGTCCAACAAATGAATAGTATTACTGTACTAAGTAAGATTTTATACTCCTTAAGAGACATCATCTAGGAGGTGCAGGTTAAATCGATTAGTTCTCATAAAGTACCATAAGATGCTCTGTTGTACCCCATAATTATTAAATTCACCCAATTCGCTATCCAGCTCCCTCCTAAATTTGCTGATGTTGGCTGCCTCCACTGTCTTCTTTGCAGTCAGTTCCATACATCATGCTGATAGCGAAGGAGGCACTTTCAAGGTGAAATGTTTTTGTTAGGTTCTTGGCATTGTGACAGTCTCAGAATCAATGCAGAGTTAATTGACTAAATTGCAATGTTACAGCTGTCACTGATTTTACGGGTCATAGGCTTAAAGCCCAACAGTAGCTGACACGTGTATGATTTGGTTCATTTGCAGTCAGGTTGTTGGTTTGCATAGCTTTCAGATTTCAGATAAATTGACACACTCTCTATTTTAATATACCCTCTATTATTAAGCATCACTAAGACTTATGCTTAAACATACAAAAAACTGGCCTGTCTGAGGGGAAGTTCTATAACCTTAAAAGGAAACAAATACTAATAAATGAAAGCCTAAGAATGAACATAAATAGTTATTTCTATTTTAAAATGTTGCAATCAATTTAAAAGCATCTTCATCATGGTTATACTTTTGTGTAATAATTTCATTTGTCAGTCAAAATATATTTCTACATAAATAATAATAATAATCCTTGCATTTGATATAGCAGTTTTCATGTGGGGAGGATATTACAAAATGTGTAACGGGATTCACTGTAAAGTGTAGTGACTTTGTAGGCAAGCGCGGCATACAATTTGTACACAGAAATATAGGTATCCCACAAAAGCATTTAAGTGAATGATAAATTTTATCTTGGGTACTGTTGGCCAGAACACCAGCAGAAACTTGCTTCTCTTTTAAAATACTTTATTTTATCAGCATCTGTTTCTCATCATCTTCTGTGTGTATATATAATCTGTTGGCAATCCTGCACTAATCTTTGATAAATATAATCTGTAGAATTCAATCAGTTTACTCCAGAGGTTTTCTGAAAACTCAAACATTTGATCTTCAAAATCAAAGAAAGGTACTAAACCAGAGAATGGTATTCATTCTTATTCCCTTGGTATACAAATTCTTATTCCCTTGGTATAAGAATAAATACCATGCTGCAGTTTTTAATTTAGATTTGCTAGAATAACATGCAGCATTTGTTATTGAATTAAAACAATTCTGGGAATAAATTGAATTAGTATTAGTTCTGGAAATAAACAATAGTTAGGAGCACAGGAAAACATTTTTTTTTTAGAACTCACTTGAGTGATCTCATGCACAAATCAATATGTAAGTATACGCTAAAGTTTTGAGTTTATACAATGAATAGCAAAGACAGACAGACCATTAAGGTTCAAGGTTCCATTCCTGATCTGAATTAATGAAAGTAACTAGGATGAAGAAAATACTTAATTGATGTGGAATTCTGAATTAGCTAGACAAGATCTAAAAAAAAATGGAATTTAAATTCCACATTTCAAAAGCCCACGATTGCCCCAGCTAGATAACAATTGATTTAGCCAAGGGCATCTATAGAGCTGCACTGCATTCATGGTAAATTCAGAACTATTATTATTTTTCATCTTTTTCATCCATTTAAAATTTATTTTTCATTTATTTAAAATGACAGGGATTAGGGTTATACTGGATCTCCCCTATATTAGTCGGTTTAGTGTAGGGCAATGCAATGTTGGGAGTATGCTTCATTGTCAGAGGTGCTGTCCTTTGGATGAGACATTAAACTGAGAACCCATTTGCCTGTTAAGGTGTATGTTAAATTCCCAATACACTATTCAAAAAGAGAAAATAATTTCTCCCGGTGTTTTGACCAACAATCTTCCAAATAAAATTGCTTATTCACCTCATGGCTATTTGTGGAATATTACTGTGGGCAAATTGGCAGCCATCAGCAAATACACAGTCAGTAGTACACTTTACAATACATCCTGTAAAGAACCACTGAGATGTCCTCCCATCATGAAAAACACTGAATCAAAACTAAGAGCTATTATTATTAGTATTACAGGTACTACTATTACAATACCTGAGAGCAACCTTAGTTGTGATCAAATAGCCTGCTGACACTTACTATTAAATCTCACAATCAATATTGACCACTAAAATAAAATGCCTTCTCATTCTACTGGGGGTGAGGTACATCTGTACCTCATTAGATCAGAAAAGGGAGTAAAATATCTTCAGAACAGGAAAGGATTACACAAAAAATGCTAAGAGGAACCCTCCATTCAAATTAACGTCTATAAATAATGTGTACAGTGCTGTAGAATAATTGCAACATTTTTGCATGGAAAGATTTAAAAAAGAATGAAGAATTATAGGAAAATATTTGCAATAAGAACAAAGTGTTAATCGTAATCATAGGTTAGTTGAAACACAGCTAATTGGACATGTTTATTTGCCATCACTGTCATTTGGTGTTATTAGTACTAGAAACTGCTTGGAAGCAATTTAGTCAAGTAGCAGGCGTGCCTTAGAAACTATTGCAACCAGAAACACAAAGAAAGTATGTTGCAAGAGTTTCCTCGTGATGTTTTACAACATAATACAGTAGTGCTCTTTTTAAAGTATTGTTCAGCATCAGGGGAGCTGCACAGCTCAGTAAACAATGAATACACATTATCTTAAATGACCATTCAGCATGTAATGTCAACTGCTCTCAGTACCTGGCTTTTGTTGGGAAATTCTGGCTAAGGTCTCGCATTAACTTCAAGGAGTCATAAACAGGAGCTGAGGAAATTCGAGCAGCTGCCTGGAAACTGAGATCTAAACGGAAAAAACAACATTAGGTTAAAACCATGTACCAAAGATTGTGCATTTTATGAGCATAACATTCAATGATGGGAATCTACTAGTAATTTCACCTTTGTGTGAAATATAGAGCTTTGTATGTATAGTGAACTCATGATATTAAAACATTGGCTGATATAATCACATGGCTTACATCCACCATGCTGTCAATATTGCCCCTGATTCCCATCCAAAATGTGAACATGGGATCCCTCTGTTTATTTCACCATTCTGCTCATGAAGTCACATTCTACACATCCTCTGCAAGTAAAAATCAGATACATCATCAGTGTGTATTTACCTGTTCAGGGAAAATGTTGTAGAGCTGTCCAGCCATGTGGCAGGACACTCAGCAAACTCTCGTGAGGAGCGCTCTAGTGCGGGAAAACGTGAAAATAAAAATAAACAAAATGAAGAATGGTAATTCAGAGTATTCATTTCTGAAGGTGGGACAGTCCTCAGATGGTTAGTCTAAACTAACCAAAAGAGCTCATTGTGGAAAGAATATCATTCTTATGCAAAAGGAAGAGAAAATCCCTTTATAGTACTGTAAAGGACCTCTGATTCTGCAGTCAGCTGCATGGGATGTGTTGTAACCCTTGAGAAAGGAGTGACAGAAATAACAACAGCAAAATTACATTTATAGGGCGCATTTCATGTTGGGAGAACGTCCCAAGGCGCTGAACAATCAAGATGGAATCAAACTAAGGGAAAAGGGCAGGGTAGTGGGGAGGGGTGGGAGAGAGTTGGGAGGGCAGCAGAAGGCATGATCGAAGAGGAGGGTCTTGAGACCGGCCTTGAAGGAGACGAGGGAGGGAGCGAGGCGAAGGGACTGTGAGATGGAGTTTGAGAGTGTGGGGCAGAGAGGCTGAAAGCCCGTCTGTCAATGGTAGGGCAGGAGATCACTAAACAGAGGGGATGGGGAGGTTCATGGGGGACAGCAGTGAAGTCGGGGGGAACAAGGCCATGAATGGCCTTAAAGGTGAGGATGAGGATCTTGATCCTCTGTGGGATGGGGAGAAAATCTAAATCAGTGACAAATGTTGTGTGAAATAGTATGTGTTGTATATTCATTGCATGTGCTACCTATTAACTGGTACTTGATAACCAATTGAAACGTTAAAAACTGTGCAGTGTGTGTTTGTGTAAGTCCTCCTGGCTACATTATCCCTGGAGGACTCATGCCTAGTCACCCTGGATATAGAGTCAATCACCACTTACCCCTTGAAGTGCCAATATATCAGGAGTTTACTGTGTATATACACACATATATATTAAATACACATCACGTACACCTACATACACACAAAGAACACACCACCAAGGTGACCCTTACTCAACTAACTGGAGGCATCACCTTCACCACATTGCTGAGTGGTACAATGTCTCCCAGATTGATTGCCTGGACCATCATTTGATAATTAGATGCAGGACAACTTGTCCCCTACTCCCCTTCGAAAAATGGTCAGGCATCCAGTAAAACCAAACAAGGGCCGTGAAAGTAATACCCCACTGTGCACTCATAGGTAATACCTCCAAGGCAATTGTTTAATTTTGCAGGACGCCTTTCCTTTTTTGGGGGGAATGGTGCAGGAGAGAAGAAACCTCCTGTACAGAATACACTGTGAGGAGTTATTATCACAGTTGGTGCTCAGATAGATTTCTTCACAATTTGTACTCAATGACATTTTTAATTTGATTAAGTTGAACAAATATAATGGACCCCATAGAATAATTGCCAAACTCAAAAATCTGTCTGTGGAACAAAATGTGTACATTTGGTTTTTCATAATATACATTCTATTCGATGTGAGTTTGCAAACACAGGTTTGGTGGAAAAGCAAGTTCATATCCTTAACCTTACAAGAAATTCCTTGGATACTGCAATATACTAATTTTATTTCCAGTTTATCAGCAATACTTTCCTTATCTAACTTTATATCAGAAACTATATAATAACAATTCCCCACAACCCAGCGGGCCACTTCCAGCCAATGGGCCACAACGTGGCCACCACTGATCTAAGGTTTTGTTGAGCAGCAGCAGTGGAACAAGTAGATGGACCAGAGTATTAAATATGGACACTGATAAAGTAAAGCCTATCTGACAGGCATCAAGAGCTGGATAAGCGCAAATTTCCGTCAGCTAAATGTTAACAAGATGGAAGCCATACTCTTTGGCTCTAGTCAACATCTTCAATCCCACAGATCCCACCAGCTCTCACCTTCTTCGCCTATCTGACCTACCCCTAAAACTCTCCGATCCCATATGTAACTTAGGCATCAGGTTCAATCCACAATTATCCTTCCTCTCCCACATCCGGTCTCTCACCAATGCCACCTTCTTCCATCTCTGACACATCGCCTGCCTCCACCAATATCTCACCCCAAAAGCTGCCAAAACTCTGGTCCACCCCTATGTCACCTCTAGGCTGGACTATTCCAATGCCCCCCCTTGCCAGTCTCTCCTCCGCCACCATTCACAAAATCCAGCTCATTCAAAATTCGGATATAGAAGAATGGGAAAGTGGAAAAAGTTGGTTCATATTGAAATAGAAGATCTAATCTATTCAGCTAAGCCATTGTTGAAGCCGAACTCACAAGACCTTAGTTTCACGAAGTAGGATGCAATCTATTTTGAAGGGGAAGTATCAATAAGACAGTATCTAACAATACGAATCAGTTCCACTCACAGTTAAGAAAATAAAGAGTGTCTTTTGTCAGAAAAAAAACAAAAGGAGAAAGAGATTGGGAATTCCTATCAATTACAAAGGCAAAAAGAATAAATAAATATGGGCCTGTAAGCAAATAAATGTAGCATGAGGGGAAAGACAAAATTAATTCTGGGTGATTTTACATTACTCAGTGTCAAGTGGAATGAATGTAGCAATATTTCAAAAAGAACATTTAATTCAAGATGCTATTGCAGAACTGGTACTCGACACAGCAAATTAAAAGTAAGAAACTGGGTCATACTCATTCCATCCTTCAATAAAAAGCCAACAATGATAAAAAGATTAAGGAGCAACTTAGGTACCAAGTGATATTAAAGTAATTTGTGCTGCATTTATACTAGAAATAAAACCGCTTCAATCTGAGTATTAGAATTGTGCAAAGTCTATATTTCCCACTGTATATATTAGGACATAAAATATTAAAAATGTCCAGTTGTTGTTAGGCATGTAGTGGCTTGGCTGGCAAAGATCACCATCTGGGTTTACGCATAAAAAATGGTGATTTCGGCAAAGTACCACAAAGCAGATAGGGTCCCAGCATAGAATCATATGGTACAAAAGGAGGCCATTCGGCCCATCTAGTCTGTGCCGGTTCTTTGAACAGAGCAACTCAATCCCACTGCCCAGCTTTCTCCCCATAACCTAACAGACCTGCTCTTCCTAAATAAAGATATAATTCCCTTTTAAAAGCTGTTATGGAATCTGCCTCCAACACCTTTTCAGGCAATGCATTCCAGATTCGAGCAACCCACTGAGTGAAAAAATTTCTCCTCAGCTCCCCTCTGCTTCGTTTTGAAACTATTTTAAATGTGTGACCACGAGTCACTGATTCACCCACCAGTGGAAATAGTCTTTCCCTGTTCACCTTGTTGAAACCTCTCCTTATCTTTAACCTCTATTAGGTCTCCTCTCAATCTTCTTTGTTCTAGAGAGAATAAGCCTAGCCTATCTAGCCTTTCCTCGTAGCTGAAGTCCCTCATTCCTGGTACCATCCTTGTAAATCTCCTCTGTACCCTTTCCAATGCCTTAATATCCTTCCTAAAGTGTGGTGACCAGAATTGTACACAATACTCCAGCTGAGGCCTAACGAAAGTCTTATAGAGGTTAATCAGCACTTCCTGACTTTTGTATTCTATACGCCTACTTATAAAGCCTAGAATCCCATATGCCTTCTTAACGGCTTTGTCTACCTGTCCTGCCACTTTCAAAGAGTCACTAACACAAATCCCCGGGTCTCTGATCCTTCACACCCTTTAAAATTGTACTATCTAGCCTATGTTGACTCCCCTCATTTCTTCTCCCAAAATGTATCACCTCACACTTCTCTGTATTAAACTTCATCTGCCATGTGTCTGCCCACTTTACCATTTTATCTATATCCTCTTGCAGATGGCTACTATCCTCCTCACTATTTACTATTCTCCCTAACTTAGTATCATCTGCAAGTTTAGAAACTGTTCTCCCTAAACCCAAATCATTAATGTATATTAAAAAGAGCAGTGGTCCCAAAACTGATCCCTGGGGGACGCCACTGCACACTTCCCTCCAGTCTGAAAAGCAGCCACTCACCACAACTCTCTGCTTTCTGTCTCGTAGCCAGTTGTTGATCCACACTACCATTGTCCCTTTAACACAGTGGGCCTCTATTTTCCTAGTGAGCCTCTCATGCGGCATTTTGTCAAATGCCTTTTGAAAGTCCATGTAAACTACATCAACTGCGCTGCCCTCGTCCACCCATTCTGTTACATCGTTGAAAAATTCCATCAGATTTGTAAGGCAAGATTTGCCTTTAACAAATCCATGCTGGCTGTCCTTTATCAGCCTATATTTTTCTAAGTGAAGATTTATCTTGTCCCTGATTATAGACTCTAGAAGTTTGCCCACTACTGACGTTAGACTGACTGTCCTGTAGTTCCCAGGTTTGACTTCTGCCTGTTTTTGTACAGGGGAGTAACATTAGCAAACCTCCACTCCTCTGGTACCACCCGTTTGTCCAAGGAAGATTGAAAGATTGCGGCCAGAGTCTCTGCTATTTGCTCCCGTACTTCCCTTATTAACCTAGGATGCATGCCATCCGGACTTATCTACCTTGAGCGGCGTCAACTTTTTTTTAGTACTTCTTCTGTGGTTATGCTTCTCTTATCCATTTCTACTACACTCTCCTCCAATACTGTGACATTGGCTGCATCTTCTTCTCTTGTGAAGACAGAGGCAAAGTATTCATTCAGTACATCAGCCATGCCCTCTGCCTCCACAATAAGATTTCCTCCTTGGTCCCTTATTGGCCCCACCCTACCCTTGACCAATCTTTTACCCTTAATATGTTTGTAAAATACCTTAGGATTCCCCTTAATGTTACCTGCTAATTGTTTCTCATGCATTCTTTTTGCCCCTCTAACTTCCTTTTTTAGTTCTCTCCTGCACTTCCTATAATCCGATTAGTTGAATTCTGTATTCTGGGCCTGACACTTATTATAAGCCTCCTTTTTTTGCTTTATTCTCACCCGAATTGCCCTCGTAATCCAGGGAGGTTTGGATGCCCTACATTTTACCTTTGTTGGAATGTTTCTAACCTGTGCCCGAATTATCTGTTCCTTGAAGACTGCCCACTGCTTGTTAGCCGTTTTACCTGCCAATCTTTCTTTCCAGTCCCACTTTAGCTCACTGAAATTAGCCTTCTTCCAGTTGAGTGTCGTCACCTTTGAATGTTCCCTATCCCTTTCCATAATTACACTGAACCTAATGATATTGTGATCACTATTCCCTCGGTGCTCACCTACAGAAACCTGCTCTACTTGCCCCACCTCATTCGCCAAAACTAGATCCAGAATTGCTTCCTTCCTTGTTGGACTGGAAACATACTGATCGAGAAAGTTGTCCTGACACATTTCAGGAATTCTTCTCCCTCCTTGCCCTTTACACTACGTTCTGCCAGTTGATGTCGGGATAATTAAAGTCACCCTATATCACTGCTCTATTCGCTCTGCATCTTTCTGAAATCTGCTTGCAGATCCGCTTGTCTATCTCCTTCCCGCTATTTGATGGTCTATACTATACCCCCAACAGTGTAACTGCTCCTTTTTTGTTCCTCAACTCCTACCAAATAGATTCGGTTTCCAGGCCTTCTTCCACCTCGATCCTTTCTAAGGCTGTAACCGAGTCCTTAATTAATATTGCCGCACCCCCATCCTTTTCTCCCTTCTCTATCCCTCCTGAATACATTATAGCCAGGAATGTTCAGTTCCCATTCCTGCCCTTCCTTGAGCCAGGTCTCTATTGTTTAGAAATTTACTTGCTCAAGGCACCGGGAGTAATCCAGAGATCATCATTTTCGAGGTTCCAGTTTTCAGCTTTTTCTCAGCTTCTGATATATTCCCAGGAGCATCTCATGCCTCTTCCTCCCAATATCATGGACCACAACTTCTGGATGTTCCCATTCCCCCTCTAGAATTTTATGTAGCCGTTCAGTGACATCTTCAACCCTTGCACTGTTTTCGCACCAGGGAGGCAACATACCATCTGAGATTCATGTTTTTGGTTACAAAAACGCCTGTCTATATCTTGGACAGTTGTATTCCCTATGACAATTGTTTTTGAACATTTTTTCCCCCCCATGGCCCCCTGTGTATCAACAGGCTGTGCATTGCTCTCCCCTGAGATATCAACACTCTCATCCACACTCAGTACAGAGTACCGGTTTGTGAGTGCCACACTTTCAGGAGATTCCTGCACTGCCTGTTTCCTCTTCCTACCACGTCGGGTTGTCACCCAGTTACTCCCTTTCAGAATCCTCAGTGGCAGTGGGGTGACCACCTCCTGAAACATTTGATGCATACAATCCTCAGCCTCATGGATACTTTGCAGTGACTTGGGACTCAGGGGAGTATCTGGCTCCAGGATGAAACTGTCCAGGAAGCTCTCCCCATTCCTTAAGCTACGCAGCATCTCCACCTGAGACTCCAGCTCAGCTATTCTAAACTGGAGCTCACTCAGATGCATAAATAAGCACTACCAGGAAAGGAGCGATGAAAACTGAAGTAAAATTATCCTGTATCATAATCAAACTCCACTGTTCTTAACAATAAATTGGGAAGAGTCAGTGATTTGAAAATAAAATATGCCATTTACACGAGGGCAAAGACTTCACTAATCACAACTATCTACTTTTAATAAAGGACTAATTCTTGTCAACAATAACTTGTATTTATATAGAGCCCTTCATGCAAAGTGGTGCCTTGGAGTACTTCACCATTAATATCAGAGTTGAACAATTTGGCATTATGTGACATCCTTCATGTAGGACAACATCTTAGAGCACTTAATGATGAGGCCAGAAGATGAGCAAGGCAGAAAGAGTTGGGAACAAGAAGGTGATTGTGGGCATGGTTGAAGAGGTAGGTCGTAATGTGGGATTTAAAAACAGATAGAGAGGGATTGAGATGAAGGCGTAGAGAGAGAGGGACTTCCAGAGTTTAGGGGTATAGTATGGACTGGACAGTTTACACTCATGCAATGATGCACAGAATTATACTGCTTCACTCCCAACACTACAAACACAGCATTAAGTGTTCAAATGTTTCCAGAAATCAGTCCATGTCCATTACTAAAGATATATCTCTTGATTCCTTCTTCCATTAAACTGATGGTAATAAAACACAGCATAACCCTCTGTCTTACTGTCTCCCATTACTGAGACACACTGGCACACATAGAGATATATGAGACATATAAAGATGGATGAGACACATAAAGATGCAATGAGGAGTCTTGAAAGGAAGACAACAGGATAATATAACCAGACAAACTACTGACCCAACTAGCTGTTTCAGGACTACTGCACATCTTAGACAGTCTCTCTCATTAACGACGGAATGCTAATGGGAGAGAATTCTGGGGCGAAAGATAAAGAGCAACTATAAAGTGCCATTTAGATCCCAACACTGCTACTACCAGTGAGTTTCTGCAGAGGAAATCACAGTGGTAGCTCAGATGAAAACAACTTTTATTTTTAATGTGGGAAACAGCAAGTATGGGAACAGGAGTTATAAATTTCTGAAAATTATAAGTTCATGAAACATTTATTAGAAAATTACTTAATATTCTTAAACATGCTAGCACTATGCACAACCATTAATAAATACATGTATAAACCTATATGAGGTGCCGTCTTATAATGAGCTTTCGCTTTATAGCACAGAAAGTGCCACTGGCAGTATATGATGACTGAAATCAGCCATTTTTTAGTGTGATCGGTGACATGATGTGGCAGCAATAACTGGGGATCACCTCCAACACAAGCCTGGTTGGGTTTTATGGATTTCAACCACCAGCAAATAACAGAGCCCTACTATATGAAATGCAATTGTGCATTTGAGAGCAACATTTAATTCTGTGAAAGAATGCAAGACTACAGGTCCAGCAATTGAACCTATTCTCCAATGTTTTAAGAGAAGTTCGATGAATACTATGCATCCAAATTATCTTTATACAGCACTTCAGATTTGGTTATCATGCGGTTCAAGTGTGGATCCCACTCACTGCACACGCATTCAGTCAACCCATCTCCCTTTCCTGTCGATATAGTGATGCAGGAAGTGATACTGGTGAAGATCTGAAGCCCAGAAGTCAACCATTTTAGTTTCTCATGCTAAAAAATGGCTAATTTAGCTTAATTTAATTACTGAATATGGAATTAGATAGCTCAAACAAATTACTGCACATAGGATCAATACATTTTTCTTTACAAAATTGAGCTAAAGTTTCCTTCAATTGCAAAACTTCCATCAACAGCAGGTGATTTCCACGCGGTAATATAATGTCTGGCTAAATGAAGTGCAGCAGGAAATTTCAGCAGAACAATACCTTGAAGCTCCCACACTTTCAGTGGAGCCATTTCATTTGTGCTTTCAATAAGATGCTTTCTCAGTTCCTTCAGTTCTCCGTTCATATCCGGATACAGTTGCCTGATTTAAAAAAGAGCAAAGATATTTTTGTATAATCACATAATTTTTTTTACAGCCAAGGAACAAAAATGATAAATAGCTGTCTTGACAGGTACAATGCAAATATGAAGTGTACCTATTATAATCACTTATAATGTAATCATATTCTTTACGTTTGATACAACACCTTTCATATCCATAGGACAACACAAAGCAATTCATAGAATTGACTGTAAAGTGTAGTAAGCTGCAACCAATTGCACACCGCAATGTCCCACAAACAGCCACTTCTATCATGGGATAAAAAGAGGGTAGAAAAATGGATGGTAAATCAAAATACTTCAGATCAATCACTTAAAAAAACACAGCTTTTGGAAAATTAAATAATTGAAAAATGTAGGTATCAATAAGGGAAAATAAGTCATCTGGGTTCAATATCTCAAATCTCAATTCATAACAAAGTGTGGAAAGGTCCTCAGGTCACTGCTGATATCTCTTTGTTACAGACTTCTATTCTCATCACATTCTTGAACATTTGTGTCCAATCTCAATCTATTTGCAGGGAGAGAGAGATAGAGAGAGATAGACCTGCAGACCTAGAAACCTTCCCCTCATCCTCGGGGTTTGTTGTTCAGTGCCTCTATTCATTTACACCAGAGCTGACTGTAAATAATGGAAGGGTTAATTTACAGCTGCAGACTTTTCATGTGCTACCGGTCTAGCTGGCACCAAACTGCTTACACTCATCTTGTTCTCACAAGTGCTTCACAACCTGTCAGAACACTTTCTTTCCCTCTACCAGAGATAGCTTTGGGCTATACATCTTCGTACTCACTTGTTGGAAGGGGAGGAAGTAAGTGGTCTGTAAGCAAACTTAATCTTGGGTTCTGTCGCTAGACTTGACAGAACTCATGTTAGGAAGCATCTGATATGCTGATCCAAAAAAGCTATAGCATCACTTAAATCCTCCAGATATTCTGTTGTGATATTGTTTCCAAAACAGAAAACTACAAATTGGTTTTTGAACAGGAGCTCAATAGGAGCACTCTGAAAAGGGTTAATGAAGTTTATGTATCCATCTAAATCTCCCTGCTCCTGAAACCATCTGTTTTTTTTCAAGAATTATATACACTGTTAAAACACATAAACAGGCCATTTGGACCAACTGGTCGATGTGGGGTTAATATACATGAGCAGAACAACAACTATCTTATAATCGAGGATGGAGACAAATAGGTAGAATTGGAGTACACCAGAGGTGGCTGAGGCATGAAATGATAAACCATTAGAACAAATGCAGTCATTGGTACTAAGGGAGAAACTATGAAAAGCAGAGTGTCATGGAGGTGTATAGAGGAAAGACAATCTCAGACAATAGAGTGGTCAACAATGTTTAACACTGCAGAAGGAGGGGGACTCTTATCACCATGAATTTCTAATCTGAGGTACTTTATAGTCAGGAAAGTCTCAGTCAGTGTCACCAATATACCAATCAATAGATCCACAAATATAGTTAATTCAGGAGTTCAACATCTGCTGTACAACATCTATAGGAGATCTTGTTTTGGGTACCTCTACCTACAATCTAGGGCCCTCAATCTAGATTGTCATTTAAAGACTCTTTCTTATTGTTATGCTTTGACTAATGTTATTTTGAAAGCAAAACTAATTTAGCAGTGGAAAGAAAAGTAAGAAGGATTGAATATTTCAAATGTGCGGTGATCTCAAATACAGTACATTGTTTCAGCTAGATCACATTTTAATATATTTTCCAGCCAAAACTTGCTTGATCAACCTTATATTATTTTACAGCCTTCACATATGAGGGTAAGGTAAACGAAAGGCACTGGAGCACATAACTCTTATTAAAAGGAAGGCATTCTTGAAAGGAAGTTACACTTTACAGCAAGTCATCAGTATGATTTGTTTCGAAAAAAAACCCTTTTTGAAAGTGGAAGGTACATAGAAATACTAACAAGAAAAATAAGCAACTTACTTCAATTTTCCAAAAAGAAATCCCTGAACTTCATCAGTGTCATCGTCATCTTCTGGCACAGTGGCATTTGTACCTAGATTACAATTAAACAAAAATATTTGTGGTAATTGTACATTTATCAAATTCAGTGGTTTACACATTTCAGTCATTTATCTGAATCCATTTAAACTGATTGTCACTTCAAATATGAGAGGTATCACACAATGAGTTGAAACTTGAGAATGTGTTCAATATGATGGTTACTGACAACATAAATGATCAGAAGGGTAGGCAACATCTCTCCTAATAATTGGTCATTCTCTTCTTGCAGGTATAATTGAGACCCAAGCAAAGAATCTTTTACGAGTTTGGATGTGTAACTGAATGATACTCTTGCTCAAAAGCTGTGATTTCATGTGCCCAACAGTGGAATGACAAGCTTGGTGCCACGACAACTGCAAAGTGTCTTTATGATGAATTGCTTGATTGCAAAGTGAAAAGTAGAAATACAAATGAGATTGATCAATCAATCATGACATTTTTTAAATTCTCACGCTTTCAGAGGCAGAATCAGTTCTAAAGCCCAAGTGTTAAAACCCAAGTGCCAGAATTAACTAAATGCCATCAGCTGTTGCACATTCAATGCCGTTCTTACACTAACTTGCCAATTATGACTATTGTCTCACATCTTCTGCTCAAGGTGGGTAAACAATAGATCAAAATACAAATGTTATATATGCCAACCAGCATCCATCTATTGGTGCTTTGTCTTCCAGGTTATATTGCCTACCCAAACAACAACAAAATGACATTTGTATAGTGCCTTTCACATTGAGAGGACGTCCCAAGGTGCGGGACAGTCAGTGTTTCAGACCCGATGGTACAGTTGAAGAGCAGGGTCTTGAGGTGGGACTTGAAAGAGGCAAGGTAGGGGTAAAGGGATTGAGGGATGGAATTCCAATGGTTGGAGGCAGAGTGGCTGAAGGCTCAACCAATGATTGAATGAGGTGGGTGGGTCAGGGAAGCCTGCTGAGCGGAGAGAGCTGACATGTTGAAAAGGGGTTAGGAGATGGGGTGGGGTAAACCCATAGAGGGCTTTGAAGGTGAGGACCAGGATATTCAATTGAATCCTCTGAGTGTTAGGATGCCGTGGAGTCAGGCAAGAATGGGGGTGATAGTTTCGCAGAGCCTGGTGCGGGAGAGGACATGGGTTGCAGAGTTCTGGATGATCTGCAGCCTATGGAGGGAGGAATTGGGGAGGCCAACAAGCAAGGAGTTGGCATAGTCAAGCCTGGACATAATAAAGGAATGAATGATGGATTCTTGTGCTTTTAATTCTGTCCCTGACTGATCTCATAATTTTAATATTAATTAAAAGGGTTCTTTTGGTGTTACATTTTGGATCTACTTTCTAGTTTTCTATTGGCTCCACTCGGAGACATAATCACTAATCGTTGTAGAATAAAGAAAGTTTAAAGAAATAAGAAAATTGTAGAACATCTTCCCAGTCTGTTAGCAGCAACAAAAGATACTGAAATTAATATGCCAACAATTATAATGTGTACAATCTTTCAAACAAAGGTATCATTAGAATGAAAGGCACTGCTACAGTCAACGTATCCCACCTAATCCACCACACCATGAAGCTGGCACTATTGCAATTTTGTTGTAAGAAAATAATCTTAAATATACATTAAAAAAGTTTCTTTATTTCTACAAAACACTAAGGTTGGAAAAAGTCCAACCTTACACCATTGGGAGTAAGGTTGGATAATTGACAAAAACAAAAGCAGGAACCTAATTTTGTCCACACATTAGACAGTTTATTTCTGCTATACAAGATTCATCTCTGAGATAGTAAAAGATTGCAAGACACTTGTCCCAAAAGGAAGTATATGAAAGAAAAAATGTCAATTGAAATATTTCCAGCTAATAAATCATTGTTTTAAATTAAATCACTGCAGATAAGGTATACCAGTAACAATATGCAATTATGTAGCAGCCCTCACGCAGGGTAGTATCCCAGATCGCTTGGCAAGTCATACCTTCCAGCCGAGTGTCATCCACTGCTTTGTATTCTGTGCTTTTAATAGCAAGTTCAACACCATATCCAGAAAGACGTACTTTCTCCGAGCTTGGTTTCTGTTAAGAGCATGACAACACATTGGATTTGTGGTGGCACTCTTCCAAGAATAAGCAGGTTACCAATAATAACTCCCAGAAATGCTCATCCCATTTAGGTTATGTAAATCAGAATTACATGCTGTAAATCTAAGTACAGTACTTGCAATCTGAAAATAGGTCAGTATTAACAAATGGGCCTGCGAATGCAAATAGGTTATTTTTTCTATGATTTTGCTTAGTATCTCATACTGGAAACATGTATTAGACCCTGGTAGATGGCAGTGAAATAGTTCAACAGTGAACATACACTTTCACCATTGGTGTATTTCTCAACTGTACAAGTTTTAATCTTGATTTCTGCTGAGTTAGCTAAACACAGCTGAGAGAACAGTTGGCAAACTACACTTGGTCTCAGAACCCTAAAATAAGGAGAAAAAAAAAGTTAAATGAGACTGGACCAGTACAAAATGGCTGAATAATCTTCCTTGTTTATATTTCAATGATTTGACAAAAAGAACTGTGAAAAAAGAATTTGTTTTTCACCTCAGAAATGTTAACTTAAATTTCAAACTCTTTATTGATGCCATAAGCAGGTTGGAAGGCTAATAGAAATACAGTAATACTTATATAGGTCTTACCTTTATAAATCGTATAATCACCTAAATCAAACATCCACCCAAGTCTCATTCAGTTCCCTATCCAAACTACTTAAAGATTTATTTGCATTAGTCATATTTATCAACTCCTACTGGGTACATTATATCAAGAGAAATTATGTCCTGACTTGTCAGAACAAGGGGACATCCTCCCGAAGTGAAAGGGACATCCTCCTTATGTGAAAAGCACTCTATAAATGTGATTTTGTTGTTGTTGTCATGAGCACTTGCCAGCTGGCTGCATTGAATCGCGGGAAACGTAGTCTTGATCTGTCGACGCTTGCACAGAAGAACTTAATTTCACGCAATTCAATACATTTCCAATGCTTCCCGATATGTGCGCATAAGAGTCAAGTCTGAGTTGCAGGCAAACATGTATAAATCGTATTAAATCTGATTCAATCATTAATCTATACTGCGCATGTGGTAGTTCATCAATGCAGCCAGTAAGTGCACATGCAGTGACAGATCAAGACACATTGAATTGCAGGAAATGTTGTCATGATTTGTCATCACACGCACACTTACCAGCTACAGTGACAAATTATCGTTTCTCACTTACCGATTGTATTGAATGACACATGCGCAGTGTAGATTATTGATTAAATAAGATTATATATGATCAAGACAAATCTGCTTGCAACTCGGACTCCATATAAGACAAAGTAAATGTTATGGTCTCGACATGACTTATGTGAGTTTTATTATACTCGGTAAAATACATTATCACTGTATTGATAATGTATTGATAATGGAAAATAGCTATCTCAAGGTAAGATGACAATTAAACAATGTTTACTCAGGTAGATTTTGCACGATTTAATTTCTGTTACTCAATTCCTCAAAAGTAATATATGCCGTAGTACAACATAAAACTCTGCTGCGCAATTTTACAATTAGGCGAGAATTTCTAATGATCTATAGTAAAAGCCTGTTTATCCGGCACCCAAACAACTGTAACTTTTGTATAACCGCCATCGCAAAATAAAGGTCCACATTCGATTAACTGGAATTTATCCAGAAAAATGCATTGAAACAAATTTATTCATTTATTTATTTATTTGGCGTTATCAGCCGAATATCCTGCAGGTGCTTTAACCGGCATTGGCCAGGTCCTGAAGGTGCCGGATATATGGGCTTTTTCTGTATTTTGAAGTATTTACCATTGCATTGCAGAATGTGTAGAGATTCTGAACTGCAGAATGTTAAGAGATTCTGAGCTACAGATCAACAGAAACAAAAAATTTGGGGATCTGTAGAGATTTAACAATGCAACAAAACATAGGGCATATTAAGAACACAGTGTTTCATAGCAACAAGAAATTGCTTCAGCTATGATCAGAATAAATAAAATTATTTTTATGCCAAAACGATATTCTGTGTTTCAAGATGCAGTTACCAGGATGTAATCTGGCATTGTACAGTAATAAAATAAAGGCATTTATACAACAACCTAACTGTTTTTAAATTTATGAGCAGATGGCATTGAGTATGATAAACAGCAAGTTTCAAGATTTTTTTGTATGATACAGCACGGAAATATTTATTTTATAGTAGAATCATAGAATTTTACAGTGCAGGAGGAGGCCATTTAGCCCATCGAGTCTGCAACAGCTCTGAGAATAAATAACAGTACCATCAACAATTTACGTTAAATAGCGCCTTTCACATCAGGAGGACACCTCAAAACATTTCACATACGAAACTGGGAGACTGAGCTACGAGGGGAGGGAGTTAAAGAAGGGATAAAGACTGGGAGCCCCCACCAAGCTTCGAGTCAGGCAATATATAATAACATATACAATCAAGCCACCTGGTCCAATCATTTGTGGGCAGGCCTTCAGCCTCTCTGCCCTTACCCTCTGTAGCTCCATCCCACAGGCCCACCACCTCACCCACTCCCTTGCCTCCTTCAAATTCTGTCTGAAGACCCTCCTCTTCCATCATGCCTTTGGGCACCCCCTTACCCCTACCTTCTTACCCCTACTGCTGTGCGCAATTGGCTGCTGCGATTCATCCACAAAATATACACTCAATTCACTTGAGAGTATATTCTGTGAAGCATTTTGAGACTTCTAGAAGATGTGAAAAGCGCTATATCAAATGTAAGGAGTATTATTATTGTTATCTCCGCCCTCCATCCCTCCTGATCCCAACTATCCAGTATCTTGGCACATCCTCCTGCCATGAAACACATTGCACAAATTTGTAATTTGTTGTTGCTGTTTTGGTCCTTAGCAATTGTCAACCTCTGGTGCACAGTAATATGACAGAGATAACTACAAATATATTGTTAAATACTTTAGGCGGATAAATAAGATAACTTCTCAGTCTAAGATGGAATTATAGCAGGTGTCACTTTTAAACAATGCCACATAACACAAATATAGTTTGCATTATACTAGCACAAATGCCCTCACGGAATAGAATTCTGCCATGAATATCAGCCCTTTAATTGTCATGTTCCAACTATCATTAATCAGGAAACATCATACAAAACATCTGATATTGAAGTATTCAGGATACCATAAAATCATAAGCTGTTTAACATTGCAACAATTAGAGTAATTAGCATCAAGGAAGTCAGAAGAGATTATACAGAGATGTCTAAAGGAATGGCCAAGTAAGCACGGCTTGGGGAGAATTTGGAAGTATGGAGGGTTAGAATAAAATGGGTATCAGAAAACATGCAAGAAAATAAAACAATGAAATACAGTAGAAGCCTGTTTATCTGTGATCCGATCAACCATAACTTCTGTATAACCGGCACCGCAAAAACAGGTCCGCATTCGATAAACTGGAATTTATCCAGAAAAATGCATTTTTTTGGTGTTTTGTGTTGCGTCAGTATTTTGGAATGCTGCTACTAGCTGCCTGATGGTGGCGCTAGCTCAGAATGCTGCCGGTACTGTAAAGCAATGCACTCTCCGGAGTGTACTCTTTAAGAGGCAAAGCGGGTTGAGTTGATTAATTGTAATTTAATTTAGCCACAAAACAGCAAAACACACATGCATCCTGAGCAAAGCTTGCAGATCAATTCATTGGCATTTATTTTAATAAAAAAGACTCATCCCTGCAATGCTCGTTTTACAGTACAGAGTGCAGTGTTTCAAGTTAGTGCACACACACACACACAGGCATCGCAAGGCTTTTTGGAAAGAAAGTTAACTGAACTGAGCGGCCGCCGCTCACTCTCTGCTTTCTCAATAACATGACCTTTCCTCTCTTCTGCCCCCAATGAGAACTGTGTCATTCAGACGTGTAACTTTTGCACTAGTTTAAAGATCTCTCTGAACTGCCTGATTGCTGTGTGTAAAATTATTATAATTATTATTTAATTATATTATCATATAAATGATTATTTAGTCTATTATTAATATGTTATGTTTTAAAACATAATTTAAAAAATGCTTAAAATATATATTTTTAAATTGTGTTGGGTTTTCTGCCGAATATCCGGCAGGTGCTTTAACCGGCACTGGCCAGGTCCCAAGGGTGCCGGATAAACAGGTTTCTACTGTAGGAAGTACAGTACATCAAAACATGTCTAATTTCCATATGAATGACAACAGTGAAACTATGCAATCTTAAATACAATCTGTCTAAACATTGTGTAAAAGCACCCTGTCAGTTTATGAATGAAGAGATTGCAACAAAGTATTTTATTGTCACCAATACTGATTTCCAAGATAGATAAGAGTTTTCATTTGACTGTTAAGGTACTGAAATTATCTTTAACTACCAAGACAAGCAAGTTTTACCAAAACAAACCCTGTAATTTCCATACATTGATTCAGAGCCATTTCAATGCACTTCTTACTAACTCCACAAGAAATACAGACAAGTGAGGACAGGTCAGATTATGGCAGCAGGCAATGGGAGTCACATATTACAAATGATGAAATTGCAATAAAGTATTTTTAAAATATATATATTGAGATAATAACATAGGATATATAGAGACTCGGATGTGGACACGTCAGTATCCAGTAGGGAACGGCGATATGGGAATTTTCCGGATATGGATATATCGGTTGGCTCATATCGAGATATACCGAAATATCGATATTTTCTGTTTTTTCGTACTGCGCATGCGCGCGCGCATCGGAGTGCGCGTGCATTCCGGGTGCACGCGCATTCAGGGCCTATCTTCTCAGGAGGTAAATATCTTTCTCTCTCTGTGTCTCTCACTCTCTCCATCTCTGTGTTTTTCTGTCTGTGTCTCTCTCCCTCTCTCCTCTCTCACATCCCCCCCCCATCTCTATCTATCTGTATATTATCACATCCACCCCATCTCTCTCCCACCCGCCCCCCCCCCCACCGTCCCTCTCTCGCACCCCCCACCCCCGTCGTCTCTCTCCCCCACCACCCCCCCAGCCATCTCTTTCTCCCTCAATCCCCCCCCAGCCATCTCTTTCTCCCTCACCCCCCCCCCCCGCCGTCTCTCTCTCCCTCCCCCCAGCCGTCTCTCTCCCCCTCTCCCCCCCCACCCTGCCGTCTCTCTCTCCCTCCCCCCCAGCTGTCTCTCTCCCCCTCTCCTCCCCCCCCCCGCCGTCTCTCTCCCCCTCTCCTCCCCCCCCCCCCCGCCGTCTCTCTCTCCCTCCCCCCCCAGCCGTCTCTCTCCCCCTCCCCCCAGCCGTCTCTCTCCCCCTCTCCCCCCCCCCCCTGCCGTCTCTCTCTCCCTCCCCCCCAGCTGTCTCTCTCCCCCTCTCCTCCCCCCCCCCGCCGTCTCTCTCCCCCTCTCCTCCCCCCCCCCCCCCGCCGTCTCTCTCTCCCTCCCCCCCCAGCCGTCTCTCTCCCCCTCCCCCCAGCCGTCTCTCTCCCCCTCTCCTCCCCCCCCCCACCCAAGCCATCTCTCTCCCCCTCTCCCCCCCAGCCATCTCTCTCCCCCTCTCCCCCACAGCCGTCTCTCTCCCCCTCAGCCGTCTCTCTCCCCCTCTCCCCCCCCCCAGCCGTCTATCTCCCCCTCCCCCCAGCTGTCTCTCTTCCCCTCTCCTCCTCCCCCCAGCCGTCTCTCTCCCCCTCTCCTCCCCCCCCCCAGCCGTCTCTCCCCCTCTCCTCCACCCCCCAGTCGTCTCTCTCCCTCTCTCCCCCCCCCCAGCCATCTCTCTCCCACTCTCCCCCCCCAACCGTCCATCTCCCCCTCCCCCCAGCCGTCTCTCTCCCCCTCACCCCCCCCCCAGCAGTCTCTCTCCCCCCACCCCTTGCATACCTGTATATTGTATTCGAGGACTATGAATACAAGATGCTTTGCACCTCGGTCTGTGCATTGTGTATAGAGATGAGCATTCTGGGTCTTGTAGTTGATTGTGCTCGCATCCCGATTTTTTACCTCGATATATCGTTTTTCGATATATCGATATTTTTGAAATGTCTATATCGGCATATCGATACGAAAATCATATCGGGTTTTAGCGATATACCGATATATCGCCGTTCCCTAGTATCCAGCACTATTTTTTTTAAACCCAGAAAGAAATGAGAAATTCTGAAGCTATTTTAATGAAATGAGTGTTTCTCATGCAATGTTTGTCTTTCCAAAAGTGGCATTTTATTGTACAAGGGCAACCAGATTCCAAAATGTATCACCAACAATCTGGATTTTATCCCTGCAAAGAGAATCTAAAATTTACATTTTTAAATGTCAACCAATTGGATGCTACAGATAACGTTCCTCTTCATTTTCAATTGACAGTTTTGAAGTGGTGCTTCATGCAATGCACAAGAGACAGGTAACAGGATCTCAGTGCATTTTTATGGTGAAGATATCCAGGAAATATAAATCTGTCTGTGTTGGCAACTGTACTGGCATTTCAGAGAATAAAGTAAAACTCTGGGATAAGAGCATGGCCTTTTTATCCAAAGCTATTGAATACTGTAATCTGGTGAGAGAGCAGTCGAAATAGCAAATAGCAGTGCAGGTTCACAACTAACAACAGGCAGTTTCCCACTGAAGAAACAACATTAAATAAATTAGTTACTTCCATCACAGTCCCCCGTTTTGCTGGTGGCACGAATTCTGTCTGAGTGTAGATAGAAATGTGTAGCTGCTAACTGTTTAGCTACACTATTCACATTGAAAACAATAGCCCTGGGAAGGTGATGATGGAATTCCTCACCCCCTAATCATACCAGTAGTCGTACTACTAATGCCACTGTAGAAAAATATCAAACAAATAATCTTTCAACAGTATTACAAAAAATTGGCTATAAAATATATTTGACAGTTCCCAGGCTTCTTCAAATAACTGTTTAACCATAAAAAATGAATTAATTTAAATAAAAAAGAAGCCAAGAGCCCCAGTGCTTAAGCCCAACAGTGATAACACAGAGATTCTCCCACTAGGCTGTAATTTGAATCTGTCTTGCAGATGGATATTGGGGGTGGGGGGAACAGAGCCAATGAAAGGAAACATGGGGAGAGAGGGTGATGGTTCACCCATAAGTCCACACCCTAGTACCATCCTATCTCTTTAGTTTTCTGTTTTACCACTTTCTCTCTGCTGCCTTTGAGTTGTCCGACCTCCTTCCCCTCTGGCCCTCTCTAAATGGCCTGTCCTCCTCTTTATCCTTCCTCCACAGTTCCCTCTCCTCCATCCTTGACTCCCTCACCCCACTCACCTCTCGAACTGCCTCCCAGTCTCGTAAATCCCCCTGGTACACCGGCCACCTCCGAACTCTTAAGGCGCAAGTATGGGCCGCCAAACAAGCCGGGACCAAATCAACCTTAACGGTCCACCGGAAAATCTGGCTAGACCTTACCCGACTCCATTGGCTCCCCAACATCCAGAGGATCCAATTCAAGATCTTGGTCCTCACATTTAAAGCCCACCACAACCTCACTCTACCCTACGTCCGTGACATCTTATCCCCTTACCAACCTGCCCGCCCCCTCCGTTCAGCAGGCCAGAGCCTGCTGAACGGAGGGGGCTTTCCCCTGACCCAACCGCTCAACCATTAGCGGGCGAGCCTTCAGCCACTTTGCCCCCAATCTCTGGAATTCCATCCTGAAGTCTTTCCGCCTTGCCCCCTCCCTAGCCTCCTTCAAGTCTCGTGTCAAAACTCTCCTCTTCGATGGACGCATCAGCAACTCCTCCCCACCCCCCCCATCCTTTTATCAGCTCGGGTCTTAGTCAATAACTGTCCAGTGCCTTGGGACGTCCTCCTGACGTGAAAGGTGCTATACAAATGTAATTTTGTTGTTGTTTAGTTCACCCCAACAACTGAAGCAGGTTGGTAGGGAATCAGCAGTTCGGAGGTAGGAAGGGGGCAAGGCTGTGAATGGCCTTGAAAATGAGGACAAGGATCTTGAATTCAATCCTCTGGGGAATGGGGAGACAATGGAGCCGGACAAGGTTGGGAGTGATGTGGTCACTTTGCTGGGTACGGTAGAGGACATGAGCGCTGCAGAGTTTTGAATGATCTGCAACTTGTGAAGGGAACAGCTGGGAAGGTCGATGAGGAGGGAGTTTCTGTAGTCCAGCCATGATGTGACAAATTCATGGGTGAGGATTTCAGCAACCTGAGTGGTGTCGGTGGCGGAATCTGGCAATGTTACAGAGATGTTGGAAGGCAATGCTGGTCATGGCGTGGATGTGGGGGAGGAATCACAGTTCAGGGTCAAACAAAGCCTAACTGGCTTTGTGAGATGGAGTGTGCAGCTGTGGATGCTGATGCTGCCAGTGCCTGAGGTGCAGAGGTGCTGATGCGAGCCATTCAGGAGGGCCTCAGTCTTGCTGACATTCTGCTGAAGAAAGTTGTCCCTTGTGTTGGAAACTGATGGGTATGGTTAAAACATAGGGCACCATAAACTGGAGAATACCAGAATGATCCTTGATCTTAGAGGTATGAGGTAAGGGCCATCTGGTCAAGAGATAAGACCTTGGGGAAAGGGCTGAGATGATAGAATGTGTGTCTAACGTCTTCTAGGGTAAACTAACGGCACTTTCGAGGATGGCAGAGGAATGTGATCAAACGGACATCCATCTTACCCTAGGTTAGACAGGACAAAGGGGGAAAACTGATGGATGGGATCCCTAGTTTTGATATCAGACAGGAAGGATATCCAAGGAGGTAAGCATAAACAGAGCGCTCTTCTCTCTTAGATACTATAATTGCATTCCTCTGAGCTCCCATTAATATTGTTAGACAGGACAAAGAAGACGTTAGAATACAAGAGATACGGCAAGGTCAGGACAGTCAATGGGCAAGAGGACTTCTCTGTATATCTAGGGGAGAAATCTGAAGGAAAAGTTAGACCTACAGGACCGGACCAGATGGGGTGTGAATATAACAGCAGACATTAGAACATCATCTTGAGACCAACCGACGATCGATTCAGCTGATTCCTGTTTTAACCCAGAAGTATATTTCTATAAGTTATAACCAGTCTGTCTTTCACACTATTTGGGTTTATATATTAAAAAACGTACATTTATTAAGGATTGTTGGGTCAGTATTTTGAACTCTCGGGATTGGAAATCCCAACACTTGTCAAGGACTCAACGTCGGATAGTCAGGCAGTCAGGATGCCAGTAGTCCTGAAATTGAGGGTGGAGCGGAAAGATAGAGTTGGGTTTCATCTGCATACATGGGGAAATTTACCCCATGTCTGCGGATGATGTCACCGAGGGGGAGCATGTAGAGGGTGAAGAGGAGGGTGATCAAGGATAGAGCTCTGAGGAACATCGCATGAGACAGTGAGGGGGGCTGGAAGAAAAGCCGTTGGCAGACACAAGGATACAAAGCCAACTCGGTCTTTGTGCCCCGCCAAGTCAATGTCAGTTGCCAAACCTTCAGCCTTAACTCTCTCTAGTCCCCTCTCTATCTGGTTTGAAATCGTAGCTAAAAATACTAATCTACTACCTCCCTATATCCTTGCTCAAGGCCATCTTCAAGAAGTGCAATTACACATTATCCTATTCGACAGGCGCTATATACATGTAAGTTGTTTTTGGGAGTCTCCAAAGCATGCAAGTAAATATACATTTCTTAGCTGTTTGTGAGATAATGCTGTGCGCAAACGGCTATTGCATTTAGCTAACAACACACAGTCACTACACTTCACCGTAAAGTCCTATGAGGCACTCTGAGATGTTAATGACGTAATAGGGCATTATATTAAATGCAAGGATTATTCTTACGTGATGATATTATTATTGTTATTTATGTGTATGGGGTGGCAGGGAGAAAAGAGAAGAGAAAGAAACTATGAAAGTGGCAAAGATATATCAGGAAGCAGGTTGATACAGAACTGCAGAGAACTATATAGAACACAAATGCCTCAATAGAACCTCACTGAATTGTTTCCATGGTTAGTCCCACGTAAAGCCAACAATCTCCTTTTTTGTATTTTCAAAAAGATTATACTGGAGAACAATTTAAAACTCAAGCATTACTATCAATTTGTTCATTTCCACTCTACACTGGCAAGGAACCATCAACATCAGTGATGAGATTAATGGCTTTTGAGGTTAATCTTTTGCCATGGAGCTGAATGGTATAAATAATTCATATCAACAGAATCCCTACTGTCTTTACAAGTCTCTTTTCATAGCTTCTATTATCTGAAAGAAAAACAAAATGGATTTTCAACTAGGCAACCACAATCTGCTTCCTAAACAATAAAGGCAACATTAATATAATGTTTTCCAAACTTTCACTTCTGCACAGACTAGTACATAAAACAGCTTCAGATGGACTTGGGTGGTTACAGCCAAGAACCGAGATTCCAGTTCAAAAACATCTCAGTTCACCAATGAATCTAAGCAGGTCCAGCACATTTATAATGCATTAATTATAATTTATGCTGCTGTAGGTCAAATTTAAAGATTGTATACTTTAAAATGTGGGTGCTAATGACAATAATAATCTTTACATTTCATAAAGCAACCTTTCACATTAGAAGGACATCTCAAAGTGATTCACACGAGTTATCATAATGTCCCTTAACAAGCAAAAGGCTGCTGATTTTGCAGTCTTCAATATGCCTTTGCGGAGGAAATGTTTCCTTTTTCGTGTAGTGGGGCATTTATTTGATTTAGTAAATTTACTGTATATTTTTGTGGGTAATATCCAGCAACATTTTGCACACAGCAATATCCCTCATAAAGACGTGGATTGAAGTGACCAACTTATCTTATTTTTAAAGGAATTATTATTACCCCCAGAAAAGCGATCTGTCAAGCGACTAACAATCGGGTTCCTACTTTCCTACACTGCATGGAGAGGTATTCTCAATTATCCTCTTCAATCATATTCAATGGCTGCCCCAGCTCATTATTGAAGCTTTCATAAAAAGCCACATATAGTATTAACCAGCACTTCGCTGTGCAACACTTTCAGCATCTTCTCTTTATGTTTCAGATTGTCAGCATTCACTGTGTCTTTTGTTATCCTTTTGTCACGATAAAAATTGTGGTGCTTAGTCTCCCAAATTGTGTTATTTAACAACAAACCCCCAAAATGGATTATGAGCCTCTTCTTACAAATTCATACGTAGTTTTGATGCCTAATCTAGACTGAGAACAAGCTTGGAAGAACTGCTTCCATCAGACTATAAGTGATGGATCACATGCTTTGATTTCTGCCACTTGGACACATCACAATATTTCTCTGGCAAGTTGCAAAGCCCAGACATTTCCACTTGAATATTAAAATTTATCTTCTTGCTTTTTTCACCTTGATCACATTGTTTTAGATGGAAGTTCAATGCTGCAAAACCGCAATGGGGCACTATTCTGCATGAGGGGTGTGAAATGAATGCAAGTTGTTGATGTCTTCACGAATGTTGATTGAATGTTACCTCCACAACATCAGTTGGCTCGGCCCCGTCACACACCGCAAGCTGTGAGACCCTTATATATACCATCCAGGCTCAACTACACAATCCCTCTGCTTGTCAGTCTCCCCAATTCCTAACTCCATAGGCTGCACAAGAACATGAAAAAATGTGCAGGAGTAGACCATTCAGCCGCTCAAGCCTGCCCCGCCATTCAATCAGATCATGGCTGATCTTTAAACTTAATTCTATTTACCCGTCCTATCCCCATATCCCCTCCAGATCATCCAGAACCCTGTAGCTCATGTCTTCTCCCACACCAGACTCTGTGACCCTATTATCCCCATCCTCACCTGACTTCTGGTTTCCTATTGCACAGAGGATACAGTTCAGGATTCTGGTCCTCACAACAACAACATGCCTCAGCAATCAGTGTTCACATAAGGAATTTTTTTTACAATAAGGAAAATAACGAGTCAGAGAATGGAATGATGTTGCTTTATGCCACAAATACTTTGGTTGGAAGCCTTTTATGCACCAACAATGTACCTTGACCAGCACTGCTTACTTCCACCTGCGCAACATTGCCAGGCTCCGCAATTATCTTACCCCCCACACTGCCGAAACACTCATGCACACGTACATCACCTCAAGGCTGGACTACGGAAACTCTCTCCTCGTCGGCCTCCCCAGTTCCTCCATTCACAGGCTGCAGGTCATCCAAAACTCTGCAGCCCGTGTATTATCCTGCACCCGCCTCCGCGACCATATAACCTCACCCTCGCCCGTCTCCACTGGCTCCCCATCCTCCAGAGGATCGAGTTCAAGATCCTCGTCCTCACCTTCAAGGCCTTACATGGCCTTGCCCTGCCCTATTTAACCAATTTACTCTCCCCCTACAAGCCCACCCGGACCCTCTGTTCAGCAGGACTTGGCCTGCTCCAAGCCCCCCGCCCGAACCGCCCCACCATCGGAGGCCGGGCCTTCAGTTTTTCTGCTCCGACCTTATGGAATTCCATCCCCCAATCCCTCCGTCTCGTTTCTTCCCTTTCCTCTTTCAAGGCCGGTTTGAAGACTTTCCTCTTCGACCGTGCCTTTTGTTCCACCCCGAATTTTTCGACCTCCCCTACTTGTCTCACCCCTTCCCGTACACTCCCCTCCCAGCTCGGGTCACACGCTTCCTGTGCAGCGCCTTGGGACGTCCTCCGGAAGTGAAAGGCGCTTTATAAGTGTAATTTGTTGTTGTTGTTGTTGTTGTTATCTGTCAATCTGGTTATCCGGATAGGAATCCAATGTGAAAGGTGGACGTGGGCCAACAAAACTCCAGCGTGAGATTACAATGAGCCAGTTACGTGACACAAGGAACTTCATGCATGTGCATCAATGGGATTCACCAGTAGAAAAGATAAGTCCTTATATTTTGCAGTGTACAATTTAAGATGTGAGATAAGATATAAAATAGTACTACTAATAATAATCATAGAGAAAGGGAAAAGGGTCAAAGAAACTCTCAGAAAGAAATAAAGAGCAACTAAGAAGAGGGAAACATACATGTACACACACACACACATACTTTCAGAAAGGGGAAAAGGGAAGAGCGAGAAAAAGAAAAGACAGAAGTGTTCAGAGTGAGACACCAAAAAATATATATTTTTAAAATCTTGTTTGAAACCACAACAAAGCCACAAACAAAGCAGCCAAAAAGCAGAACTGAGTTTGTCAAATGCGTATATTTTTATGATTTAAATTCATTTACCTTGCCTTAATAATTATCATTGCAGTTGATATAGTGCCTTATTACATCTTCTAGACGTCTCAAAGCACTTCCCAGAATATACTACAAAGTGATTTGACTGTATGCTTGACTGTACCTTGCTTTCCAAAAGGCACTGACACATAAGCTAGTTTTAGTTCACATTTGACAATATGGATGTGTCGTGAGCAGAAACCCTGACTGATATTTCCCTTTCATAATCCAAGAACACTGAGATCAACCAACAGCCTGGGCCTCTTTCGCCTCTGCCCTTCCAATTTTTCCGGCTGAGATCAGTCAGCTAACTCAGTTTGTAAACTGGGCAACAGCTTACAAACTGAACATCAGAGAGGTAAGCATGGAAGCTTTTAAATAATTATTTAAAACCACTTCAATAAAATTCCTCTGTCAGCATATTAATTTGTGTTTAGGTAAATTAACAATTCACATTAGACACTAATGTCAGCAGCAGTGTTCTTGATCTATTTGTGTGTACTTTACAGTACAGGTCATTGCATAGTGACCAAGGTCAGGTGCTCTACATTCCCCCAACAAAATAGTGGCAGTCTGAGTTGTGCCGGTACCAATTAGGCTACGGAGACGTTTTGACTTATGCTGCCTCTTAGAACCGGAGCTTATGGTCTCAGCTGACTCACTTTACTGGAGCGGCAGTGCTGAATGATCAATCTATTGTCAGAGGTGCCATCTTTCACTTGAGAGGTGAGAGAAAATAAAATCAAAAGATGAAAATTGTGCTTGTTTTACAGAAAGCTCCTAAATCTCTTCAGTCCTCAAAGGCTTAAAAAGACCCAAATGAATTACTATAGTTTATGTTATAGTAGATAACAGGGGGTTGCCAGATAGTGAACCGAAACAAGAACTATGGCTGATTTTCCTTCAGGAGCCTGGGGATGGGGCAGAAGATTCATTAAAACTACCCATAGATTCTTCCTCTCTCCTCACTTAAGATCAGCTAACTCAGCACAAATCAAGAATTTGAGACCTTCTACTTTTGCATTCAATCCCCTATCACCTGAAACTCATTTCCAAAACTACTTTGTCTTCAAAATCTTCCAAGAAATACATTTATATTGCTGTGCTTTTGGTAGAATATTTAAATCACGCAATTCCCTGCTCAATGTGTGCATCAGTACATTTGTCAAGCTCTTCAAGTCATTTTTTCCCACAAAGAAAGGTACTGTATACAAATACAAATAGGTGTACGACTCTTTACCACAACTAAAGCTGCATTTATCCAGTCAGCCATGTGGCGACCTTAAAACAAAACATTTTTAATGATTACAATTCTGGGTTTGGTTGGAGCAAACCTAACAACTGGTACTAAGAAAAGCAGAGTGATTTTGCATTTAAAGAAAGCATGCGTAATACATTCAACACATACCTGTAAGTAATGCCGCAGAACATAAGCAACTTCCCCTTTAATTGCTTTCTTGGTCAAGATTTTGTGAAATTTTGAAAATTCCTTTGTGCCAATTTCAGCATACAAGATGACAACTGGGGCATTTGGATTCATGGTCGAAAACATATGGTCTCCTTTAAACAAATATGGTTTTGGCCTGGAAACAACAGTTTAGTGTTAACTTCTAATTATCTTCTCCAAACTTAAAACTATATATAAATGCAAATAGTTAAATGCATCATACAGACATCCATCATTAAATACTGGTAAACAATTATTAGATTATTATAATTTATTTCAGAAAGCCACAAACTATGAAACAAGTAAGCAATTGGTGAACATGGACAATGAGAAAGCAAAACATTGTTTGTAGGACTGTCATATATTCAGTTACCACCTTGCTACCTGCTGATGTATATTGCACTCCTTCATTCCTTTTTTAAAAAATTCTGGCACATCACAAAGTTGCAATTAACCCTGCAAGTCTAAATCTTAATTGGTAGGTTGGTCCTAGCTCAACCAGCAGTGGGAAGTTTGCCAAACAGTTCTCTCAATGGCAAGCCATGTAAATTTTAGCTGGTTAAACTCCCGCAGTACATCAATGCATAATCGAGAGTGCCCAAGCTTTAGCTCTTGCCAACCTGTGCCAAATACACTGGGAATTAGGTAAGTGGGGCATGTCCCTCCAGGTGTACATTCCATTCTAGACATGGGAAATTTACAATTTGTAGATGGCATGCATATATTAAACTTGGTTTGGATGCTTTCAAGTACAGTGATGGGTTTCCGCATGTGTCAGACACCCAGTTAACCTAAACCAATTGAGTTACAAAAATGTCAAGTGCAAACAAGTGTTGATAACTGGTAGCAGTGGCCATATTATCAGTGAAATAATGAAAAAAAGTCTTGATTGTCTCCAATAAATGCTGATAAATTAGATGAATATTATTAAATATAGCGTGAATCCATCTTTGCAATGTTATTGCAATAAATGGAGGCGACCCATGTGGAAATACAAGAATTAAATGTATCCATTATATATTGATTGGCATCAAGGCAATGCAACCAGCTTCAATATTAATTTTACATACATTTTAATTACTTAGTTATTATCATATTGAACACACTTTCTGATGAAAACAGGAAAGCACAAGAAACTGATTATCATGGAATGCACATGTAATCAGAATGTTTGTGCTTTAAAGATTATTTTAGGAAATTCTCAGTCTCAGAATAGTTCTGGGAGAGAATTGTTTTGATAGACTAAGAAAAAAAGCATCTAACAAGATCTGATTATCACTGGAGGCATAGTCAGCAATAAACTCTCATGTAAATGAAACAGAAATCTTCTAAGAACTAGAATTAACCAACCTTGTTTACTATAGCAACAAATTACATTTGGATAGCAACTTTCACGTTAAGAGGACGTCCCAAGGCGCTGAACAGTCAGGGACCCACCTGACTGATCAATGATAAACACTTGATTGGGATCAATTGGGTTGGAGGGTGAGGAGGATAGGGGTAGAAGTGTGTCCAAAAGCGGGTCTTAAGACAGATCTTAAAGGAGACAAGGGAGAGGGTGAGGTGGAGAGACTGTGTGATAGAGTTACAGAAAGTAGGGGCAGAAGCTGAAAGTGGGGGAAACATGAAACAGGTCAGAGGCTGCTCAGCTGAGGGAACGGGCAGAGTGGTAGGGGGGTAGAAGGTCACAGAGGTATGGGGCATCAGGCCATGGAGGGCCATGAAGCTGATGACCAGTACTGTATCCTGTGAGTGATGGGGAGCCAGTGGAATTGGGCTAGGATAGGGGTGATAGGGTCGCGGATCCTGGTGCGGGAGATGACATGGGCTGCAGAGTTATGGATGATCTGCAGCCTGTGGAGGGAGGAGGGGGAGGCCAACAAGTAGGGAGTTTGCGTTGTCAAGTCTGGATGTGATAAATGCTTGGATGAGGGTCTCAGGAGCCTGTGGTGAGAGGCAGTGGTAGACCCCAGCAATGTTGTTGAGGTGGGATAAGATACAGATATAGGGGGATGAATGACAGGTTAGGGTTGGAAAGGACATCAAGGTTCTATTTTGGCTCTACGAAGTATATAGTGCACCCATGACAGGTAATGCTGTCAAGAGCCCGAGATAAGGAGGTGATAGGAGCTAAACAGAAGAGTTTGGGTCTTGTTGACGTTCAACTGGAGAAAATTAGCTCTCATCCAGGACTTGATTTCTGACAAACATTCTGTGAGGACACCAGTAGTCCTGAAGTCGTATGTGGAGGCAGAGTTGAGTGTCATCCTCATGTGGATGTTAAAAAGGATGGGACCAAGGACACAGGCCTGAGGGACACCACAAATAACGGTGGAGGAGAAGCCATTAGTGGAGATGGTGAGAGAAACAGAATTTGAACCAGGCAATGGCAGGTTGATGAAGGTTGAACCGAGAAAAAGGCTTTGGAGGAGGATAGAATGGTCGACAGTTGAATGCAGTAGATATGTTCAGGAGGACAAGGAAGCAGAGAGAGCCCTGGACACAGAATTTACAATTTAAGGTTGCACATTGAGTGTGAGGGTGAGGATATTGAACTTGATCTGCTCTGTGACAGGGAGCCACTGGAGTTTGCTGAGGACTGGGGTAATCGGGGTGCGAAGTTTATTGTGGGTGAGAGTGTGGGTGTCAGAATTTTGTATGAGCTGAATTTTGTGGATGGTGAAGGAGGCGAGACCAGTGAGGAGGGCATTGGAGTAGTCCAGCTGAGATGTGACAAAGACATAGACCAGGGTTTTGGCAGCTGTTGGGGTGAGGTAATGGCGGAGACGGCAATGTGGCAGCGATGGAAGACCCGAATGTGGGGGAGGAAGGATAACTGGGGATCAAACCTGATACCTTTACAAGCAGAACAGTGAAAGATTGCTGGATCCACAGGGGACACAGTTATATTGTTAAAATGTTGTCTCAGAGCAGATGCTGTTTATGTGTGTTGCTATGGTAATGCGGAGCAGAAGGTTAGTGCAGATGCAGTATTGAATTAAGTAAGTTTGAATAGCCGATATTTTGGTTTTGATGCGCTTTTCATGTTCGTCAGATAAGAGTTCTGAAGGAATAAAACCAATATTTTTTTCTTAAAAAAACACAATTCTGTGTCCTCACAAGTAACAGAAACCTCATAATTTTTATTTGATTTTGCAAAAAATTGTTTTTAAGTGTATATGTTCTTTCTCTTATTAATAAATTCAATTCTGTAATTTAAGGCAAAGCAAACTAAGCGTATGTAAAGTTCATCCTTATTCAAGAGAATATGCCACATCTAATCAAATAATGGAAAAGCTCATAAAAATACCTATCAGCTGCTTTTTTGAGGAGTTTCTTGACATCACCGGTACTGCAAGTGTGTTCCCCGTGTATAGCAACAAAACTGGCACATCCTTCAGGTGGTGGTTCATCAGCTGCAATCTAAGCCAGATGTCATCATCCAAATTTAGTACATGTTTGATAAGAAAACCCCATTCACGTACAATATATCATGTACAATTTCATGAACTCTTAGGGTAATCTGTTGGGGAACTGTGAATAATCACAGGTTGCATTTTACTAGAATCCATCTTAAAACAACTGTGGGTGCAGGACAGAGGAAGTAAACATTTAAATGTGTTTCATTCACAGTTCATGTTTTACTACTGTATTTTTGAATTGCAAACCCATCTGCTTTAAACAAAGACAATATTATTTTTTTCTGGTGCATATTTTTCAAAAATGAAGCCCCCTTCAACTATTTTTAATTGCAGGAAGATTACTACATACCTGTTGAAACATCTGAACAGTTGGGGAGTATGCTCTGAGGGAGAGAGCAAATTTCAGCAGGTTAAGTTGTAGTTCTGATAAAAATTGGCCAGCTTTCTTTACAATCAAGCTATAATAATTGCGTTCAGAATCTGCAAAATAAAATAAAGAATTGTGCAAGATTATTTTGATTTGTACTAAAAATTATATTCTGCCAGTAAGACCCGATTTTATATTTAAGATTTTTATTATTGAGAATACCAAAGTTAACACTTTTTCCCAGCTTTTGGTATTATACAAAGTTTTCATACTGAGTTACCCATTAATAATAATAATCCTTGCATATGTGGCAATACACACAAACTGACAAGAGATCTGTAAATGAAAAGATGAGATTATCCGACATTGCTGTATATACTTTTTGGGGTTGAGTTCAGCGGATTGCTTGGGATGTGTCATAGTGTGGGGGTGTAAGGGAGTTGGGTTTGGGCTTGCATATATAAATAGCTATTATGAACCATCAAGGAGACTGAGGGCACTGAGCATAATAGAAAAGGTCTCAGATCTTCTGATCCTGCTTATCTCTAGACAGCCTTTGCATCACTTGTTCTAATTGACAGATGTTCCACAAGTAATAATATAGCAATTTCAAAACAGAAGTAAACCACATGCCCATAAAATTAATCCATTCATGTAATGATGCACCCGGTATAGAAGGTTATTAAAATGTAACCACAACATTTGATTTTCAACAATAAGAACAAGCGTTAAGCATTCCAAGTGTGAAATAAATGTAATAGTTTCCTTTCCCCTAAATCCACTTACTTTTCTATATTAAAAAAACCTTAAAATTTTGCAGATTCCAAGATCTGCAAATTCTCATCTTCATGATGTCCTGACCATGCAGATCATGCAAAGATTGCAAAAAAAAAATTACTCTTTCTTAATTTGGAAGTCAATTTGGTAACAGTGGGGAAAAATCATAGATTGCAAATTTAATATTCTTTTCAAATTTCTGCACAATTTTAAGACATTGGTTTTTGAAAGCTAAGTCTCTCCTACGCCTGCCAATCATCTTCTAGTGTGGACACTCCCACCCCCAACATCTGTACATGTATATTTTCTAGATCCCACTCATTATCACATAGACCCTATTCTAGACTCTGTTATCACCATTAACTTGCCAGTGCATACCCCCACCCCCGGCACCCCCAACCCTCGCAATCTCCTGGAGATTCTTACCCCCTTGAAGGGACGATGTTATTTCCTTGACGGTGTCGAGAAATTGCCAGAATTTTTCACCGCCTTCATCTGCCATAAACTCACTAGAAAAAGCAAAGTCAAAGGATAAGTTGTATCGAAATTAATATTTTTGAATAATGCTATGAACGGAAACAAAACTTCCTTGCTAGAAACAAACCTTGATGGTAAAGTTAAATTTAAATGAATATCCTTAAGCAATGCTTGCATCCAATTAATGGATGGGAAACGTTCGAAGCTGAAAATCATTTCTGATACATTTTGAATAAACTGAGCAAAGGTTTTGTTGCTGTGATTTTTGGATGCATTTCAGATTTTTATGGTATTCAAAAAATTGTGTGCAATTAAAATTTGTCATTTTCCAAACAAAATGACTTTGTTAATTTTTAATCTTCAAATCGTCTCATAGCAACTTGAAATAAAGAACTTTAATCTTTGTAACATTTCAGGAAAGGTAAGCCCATGTATAAAGCATCTTAATGCTATAAAGTAGGGTCCGTCGATATGGAAATTTTCCGAATAAATATATCGATGGGCTCATATCGAGATATACCGAAATATCGATATTTTGGGTTTTTTTGTACTGCGCATGCGCGCGCGCATTCGGAGTGCACGTGCGCATGCGCAGTACAAAAAACCCGAAAATATCGATATTTCGGTATATTTAATCGGTATATTTAATCGGTATATTTAATCGGTATATTTAATATCGATATATTTAATCGGAATCCCGGGTGCGTGTGCATTCAGGGCCTATCTCCTCAGGAGGTAAATATCTTTCTCTCTGCGTGTCTCTCACTCTCTCCATCTCTGTGTTTTTCTGTCTATGTGTCTCTCTCCCTCTCTCTTCTCTCACATCCCCCCATCTCTATCTATCTGTATATTATCACATCCACCCCGTCTCTACCCCCCCCCTTCCCCGCCGTCCCTCTCTCGCACCCCGCACCCCCGTCGTCTCTCTCCCCCACCACCCCCCCAGCCGTCTCTTTCTCCCTCCCCCCCACCCCCGCCGTTTCTCTCTCCCTCCCCCCCAGCCGTCTCTCTCACCCCCCCAGCCGTCTTTCTCCCCCCAGCTGTCTCTCTCCCCCTCTGCTCACCCCCCAGCCGTCTCTCTCCCCCCCCACAGCCATCTCTCTCCTCCCCCCCCAGCCGTCTCTCTCCCCACCCCAGCCGTCTCTCTCCCCCTCCCCCCATCCGTCTCTCTCCCCCTCTCCTCTCCCCCCAGCCGTCTCTCCCCCCCCACAGCCGTCACTCTCCCCCTCCCCCCAGCCGTCTCTCTCCCCCTCCCCCTAGCCGTATCTCTCCCACTCCCCCCAGCCGTATCTCTCCCCCTCCCCCCAGCCGTATCTCTCCCCATCCCCCCAGCCGTCTCTCTCCCCCTCTCACAAACCCTCTAATTTCCATACATTGATTCAGAGCCATTTCAATGCACTTCTTACTAACTCCACAAGAAATACAGACAAGTGAGGACAGGTCAGATTATGGCAGCAGGCAATGGGAGTCACAGATTACAAATGATGAAATTGCAATAAAGTATTTTTAAAATATATATATTGAGATAATAACATAGGATATATAGAGACTCGAATGTGGACACGTCAGTATCCAGTAGGGAACGGCGATATGGGAATTTTCCGGATATGGATATATCGGTTGGCTCATATCGAGATATACCGAAATATCGATATTTTCTGTTTTTTCGTACTGCGCTTGCGCGCGCGCATCGGAGTGCGCGTGCATTCCGGGTGCGCGCGCATTCGGGGCCTATCTTCTCAGGAGGTAAATATCTTTCTCTCTCTGTGTCTCTCACTCTCTCCATCTCTGTGTTTTTCTGTCTGTATCTCTCTATGTCTCTCTCCCTCTCTCCTCTCTCACATCCCCCCCCATCTCTATCTATCTGTATATTATCACATCCACCCCATCTCTCTCCCACCCGCCCCCCCCCACCGTCCCTCTCTCGCACCCCCACCCCCGTCGTCTCTCTCCCCCACCACCCCCCCAGCCGTCTCTCTCCCCCTCACCCCCCCAGCATACCTGTATATTCTATTCGAGGACTGTGAATACAATATGGCGGCTTTGCACCTCGGTCTGTGCATTGTGTATGGAGATGAGTATTCTGGGTCTTGTAGTTCAGTGTGCTCGCATCCCGATTTTTTACCTCGATATATCGTTTTTTTTCGATATATCGTTTTCGCCATACCGTTTATCGATAAATCGATATTTTTTAAATGTCGATATCGGCATATCGACATGAAAATTATATCGGGTTTTTAGCGATATATCGATATATCGCCGGACCCTACTATAAAGCAATACACAGGAAAATGAACTCCTAATCACTGGTCATTCAAGTGTGAGTCCACATCACATTATTTCACATTTTGTTTATATCACTAAGACCATCAAGTTCCTCTCGCTACAAGTGAATCAACAGGAAAGTTTGACTCTTCTTTTTGCAGCAATAATTAGTTGGCATGATCACAGCAAGTTAGTGCAACAATGCAAGAAAATAATTTATACGTGTTTACAGATAGTAAAAATGATTGAAACTCTCATCATCTATAGATTTATTTCTTCTCTCTTTGATAGCTTTTACTCTTTGATAGCTATCTTTTTCCTACAATGATTTACAATGTTAGCATCTCATTTGTATGAACACATACATAGATTTCCACTTAGATATCAGTTCTGTCTCAAAAACGTCAAGAAACTTGTAATCTAAATATTAATAAATCGAGAATGTAACCTTCTATCTATCACCATGTTTCCATTATACAGTAGTTTTACCAGATAATACCAATCCTGCAAACCAGTAAAGTGTACAAAACTATATGTGAAAATTGACAAGATAAAGCAAATAATAATAATCCTTGCATTTGCTATAGCACTATTCATATCTTCTAGATGTCTCAAAGCGCTTCACAGAATATATTGTAAAGTGAATTGACTGTATATTTGTGGGTGAAACGTGGCGGCCAATCGCACACAGCAGTGTACCACAAATAGTCATGGATTGAAGTAACCAAATATTTTGTTTTTTGAGAGATTATTATCAAGCACGTGGTGTAAGGAAACTTGCCCAGGTTTCGCTCTGGCCTAGAATTGAACCCAGGTTTCTAGCTTGTAAGGGGAGTGCTCTAACCATTATCAAGAGTGTGGAGTAAGGAAACTTGCCCAAGTTTTACCCTGGCCTAGAATTGAACCCAGGTTTCTAGCTTGTAAGGGGAGTGCTCTAACCACTGAGCTACATGACTTCACAAAGACTAGAAAACAAAGACTAGAAATCTCAAACAAAATAAAGTGTTGAAAACCAGCTCATTAAGAGTCTGAATGAGAAAGACAGGACAATGATTATGCATTAACTCCTCATTCTTCAGGGTCATATTTCAAACATTAGCTTATCTTTCTCTGATCCCTATCAACCTTCCATTGATTTCTAACATTTCTTGGTTTATTTCAGAAGCATATTTACCACTACCAGTTTCTCACACATTAACAGTGATGCACAAGGAATGGCGATCTACCCCAAACCTATAAACCACTCTCGGGAAAGTCAAATTGGTTATATTATGCTTTGCAAAATGGATTTTTTCTCCCCAGAAATAAAATGTGATCCAGTTGCCAAATTGCAATGCTAATGAGGTAAGTCCCCATGACTACACTAGTAGCTCTAAAGAAGATTACAAGCTGATTTACCTTTCTACCTCTGTGACTTGGTAAAATATTGAATGCAAATATATTTAAACATCATATACATCCAAGAACAATAGACACAGATACTGTTGCAGTTTTCCATTTAGAAAAACAGAGTGAATCATTTAATATATCACTGTCCCTTTACAGTAAGGACGTAATATTTATATACTGTAGTTATTTTTTATAATAAGTTCTACTGTATGATGAGTCACTGAGCTGATAATACAAACTACTGTAGTTTGTTTTTTTATTATTTAAAACAATATTGTGGTCATCTGTTGCTATATCTAAACATGCAAAATGTGCTTAAATCCCTCTCGTGAGATGAAACCAAACTTCCACAAGTACCAGTGAGCTCCTGTGCCCTGTTTAACATCAACTTTACTAATTCTGCAGAATATTTTCAACTGTCAATGTAGCTCTACTTTTTTCATAAGCCCTCTGACCAATTAGAATTACTTCTTCATTTAGATGTATTTGATGCAATTGCTGCTGATCATTGTGCCCCAAAATAATTTTTCATCCTATCGCTAGAGAAAGTCACAGGAGTCAAGAAATGTCTCCGCCACTGTTCCTGGTGAGGCCAGGTGAAGAGCTGAGCTGTTTGGTTAGGCAAAACTTGGCCTGGCACTCCAGATCTGCAAGACCTTTACCCCAAAGATCAACAAAAATCCAGATTGAGAAAACGATCGCAATTCACAATTTTGGGAAAACAATTAATATGTGCAAGAGGTCATGTTAATGTTGCACTGCGGATTCTGCCTCACAGTGAATGAAGCACACAACCCATAGGACCAGTGTCTCAGGACTGTACAGATGCTTCTTCCTGACCCAGATCTACAGTAAAAAAAAATACAATATTAGGTGAGCCTTATTTCAACTGGAGCTCCTGTGGCTTAGTGGTTAGTTCCTGTGGCTTAGTGGTTAGAGCACTGGTCTTGCAGGCTGGGGAGACCAAGCTGGGGAGACCTGTGATCGAATCCAGGCAGGTCAGGGCAAAACCTTGGGCAAGTTTCCTTACTCCACACGCCTAATAATAATCTGTCCAAAAAACCACAATGATAAAATTGGTCATTTCAATCCATGACTGTTTGTAGGACACTGCTATGCGCAATTGGCTGCCGCGATTCACCCATAAATATACAGTCAATTCACTTTACAATGTATTCTGTGAAGCGCTTTGGGATGTCGATAAGATGTGAAAAATGCTATATCAAATGCAAGGATTATTAACTGTATTTCCTTTATGGAGAGGCTATCAAATGGCAAGTACCAGTGAGCTCTGGAGGCATCTTTGAAAAGGAACTCTACTGTAAAAAGAGTTACATTTACAGGCTGGAAGGAAGAAATCATTGGTTCTGCATATGAATTCCCCCAAGTCTATCTTCTTCTAATACTAAATTCAGTATTAAGGTTACACAGTGCTAAGGAGGACAGGATTTCTGAAGTACCTTAGGTTAATGACTACTTTTACTGACGTTAATTCAGTTCCTTCACACTCTTGGGCTAGGAATTCCTCCCAGCCAATTCCAACAGTATGAATGAGGTGAATTAGTATCAGGAAATATGTTGTCATTAACCTAAGGTCCTTCAGAAATCCTGTCCTCCTTATAACTCTGTAAGTTAACTAAACCTTACCCTCATAATAGTTTTTAGTTAGAACAGTGCCCTTGTTGTAAAGCTGTAACATTTTCACGCTTGATTTTTATATCTGTAAGGAGATTATTAATGGTTATTCCCTCTAAGGAGAATTCTTATTAACAACGTCAATCAAACTTCAAGGCACTGTGATGACTTGGAAGGTCAGATCAGTTAATAGAGGCAGGGATCTTTTCCACTCAGCTCCTGTTAACTCTGCTAGCTGAAGTCCCCAACAGTGGGGTGGTCCAAGCCAGACAAGTCGTGGGCAGCTTGCCACCAAATGTTCATAAGGTCAAGCTGTGCAGTTTTGGAAGATTACATTTCTGCAGCACCCCACAATGCCACTCTTAGGGTTACCTTAGTCCTCTCTCAAAGATGTGGACAAACCACAACAAGGTATGCTATCAGAAGTATGCAATAAAAGTATGCAGAATGTAATAACAACCTTACCTTGTCTCCAGTAACAGAGGCATTGATGGCGAATTCATATCTAAACTAGCAGTTACACCTTTCCTTGCAGCTTCAGTTCTGCAGAGCTTCAAAAGGATAAGGATCAGTGGCAATATCACCATTTTGGGAAACTGAAAAGGTAAAATAAAGCTAAGTTGAAGGTAAGACATAAAATATACAAGTAAAGCCATGACTTACAATTTATGATGGGTATAAACAATAGAGAAGTTAACTTGAACTATTTCATGTTCTACAGCAATCAAGACATTTGTATGAAAGAGCAGGTATTATTCATGAACAATAGTTAAATACTATGCAAACTACATAAAGTCATTGAATATTATTTTCAGTGCTTACAATTTTAAAGTACTGCAGGGTCTAAATACAGTACTGTATTTGTGTGTTTATATCAGTGTATCAGAAAATGCTTCTTTATGTCAACAAAATGTAATTTTCCAATATAATCACCATTCATCCATCACCTTTCTGGTGGCTCCCTGTTCGATATATTTATTTACATTTTTATACCCAGAATACTTAAACTGTTTGGCTACAATCATTTTGATCAATGAGCACCGTGGGACGTCCTTCCAATGTGACAGGCGCTCTATCAATGTAATTTTGTTGTTGTTGTTAAGGACTCAGTGGTGAAAGCTTGAAATTTTATAGAGCAGTGGTGGCCAACCTTTATTTTCTTGATTGAATACTTCTCGATTTATGCCATGAATCCATCCAAATTGAAACACACTTCTGATTTAAAACAGACTCGCCTAGACTAGAGCGAATGTTTTGCGGGCCATTTATGGCCCATGGATTGGCTACCACTGCTTTGGAGATTTTTATTGGATTTCTCACTTAGAAGAAAGTGCAAACACTGCACAAACAAATTGGGACAGGCAACTGATACCATAAGTTCCAATAACCAGACAACGCAACATACAATTTAATGATAATTTTCACACCTGATTTAGTGTGTCATCTTTAGTATGGCATAAGGTTTAAATGAATCAATGTAAATGGAACCAACTCCATAGTATTTTTTAGAAACAATACATTTCATGTACCACTCAAATATTTGTATTAGTTTAGTGTGAATCCCACTGTACTGTAACATTGTTGCTTAACCTCTTGGAACACTTTTATTTGCACATTTTCTTGCCCAATTTACTGCTCACGTTTCTATATAGATAGTCTTAAATGAGGATTTTCCATGTTGATTAAACAGCAACACATCTTGGAAGTTCAGACGCCTCAAATAAACCATCTGACTGTCATCATCCCAGTGTATAGAGTTCTTTAAAATTCACTGAACCTTTTTAATTACTGTATTCACAGACCCACATTTATATAAACAAAACATTTCGAGGCAGAAAAAGTTTTATCTTCTCTGTCTCCTCATTTTAAAAAGCTATTTAGAATTTCAACTTGTGACTGTATGAGGGGTGCTATTTAAAATATGTTGTTGTCGTGTCCATTTTTGCTTCTTAAGATAAAATATTAAGACATGATGTGATTTTGCAAATTGTTATTCCTGAACAAAGCTTGAATAAAACTGGGAGCTGTCCTGTTCCCAAATCAACACTTGGTTACCAAGCTGCTATTTAACAGTCAGAAGTTAGATCAATTTTTAAATAAAGTTAAGATGATTGCAAATACAAGCAAGGTAAATATTTGCAGAATCTTGTTAAAACAGAAGCAGTTGTCACAGTAAAGATGATACTACTGAACTGGGCTTTACATTTGCTTTCATATCATTATATCAGAGATTCTAAACCACAGTCAGATGGTTTATTTGAGGCGTCTGAACTTCAAGATGTGTTGCTGTTTAATCAACATGGAAAATCCTCATTTTAGACTATGGGTATAGAAACTTGTAACAGTAAATTGGGTAAGAAAATGTGCAAATAAAAGTATTTTTGATGTGTTTCATGGAGGCTAGGGAGAGGATGAGGTGGAAGCACTGCAGGATGGAATTACAGAGGTATGGGGCAGAGTGGTCGAAAGTTTGCCTGCCAATGGAGGGGGGAGGGGGGGGAGTCGGGGGACATGGAGCAGGCCACTGAGCGGAGGGAGCAAGCAGGTTGGTAGGAGGTTAGTAGGTCACAGAGGTCGGGTGGAGCGAGGCCAAGGAGGGCTTTGAAGGTGAGGATCAGGATCTTGAATTGAATCCTCTGGTTGATGGCGAACCAATGGAGTTGGGCGAGAATGGAGGAGATGGGGTCATGGAGCTTGGACCAATAAGAGGATATGGGCTGCAGAGTTCTGGATGATCTGCAGCCTATAGAGGGAGGAGTTGGGAAGGCTGACAAGCAGGGCATTGATATGATTGAGCCAGGATGTGACAAAGGCATGAATGAGAGTTTCAGCGACCTGAGGGGTGAGGCATTGGCAGAGTTGGGCAATGTTGTGGAAGTGAGGGAAGGCAGAGCGGGTTGTGCCTTGGATATGGGGGAGGAAAGACAGTTGAGGATCGAACAAGACACCTAGGTTCCTGACTGGTTTGTTGAGGTGGTGTGTAAAACCATGGAGGTTGATGCTGCCAGTGTCTGTTGTGTGAAGGCCCTAACGAGAGCCAATCAGGAGAGCCCTGGTCTTCTTAACATTCAATTGTAAAAACCATAAACTATTGTGCACAATATCTCAAACTGAAACAAGCGACCTGTATGCAGTATTTTTGATGTGTTTCACCATTTCCATTTCCCAAATGTTAACTCCCTGCAATCCAGCACACCGATGGTATCATAGGTACAATCTATCTTGAGAACAATTTCAAACATATTGTTGCTATAACCAAAAATAGATGCTTTTATTCCACATTCAGTGGCATTATAGAGGTAGCTGGAGGCAATTGTAAAGGAAACAGTCATACCTCAACATTTCGATTTTGATTGTACCCTAATTACACAGAAATATCTTGACTATTACAGGCCAAAACAGGGTATTTAGGCCAAATTGTCCTTTGGCAACATTTATATCCCACGTTAGCTACATGACCTCACCTAATCCCCTTTGCCATAATCCTCCAGTCTTTCTCACATATGCATGACATTTTCCCTGAACTTAGGTAACACCTTTCCATCCATCAAACACTGATAGTTTTCTATGATCTTTGAATTAAATTCCAAGTGTAACTGCAATTGATGTATCAAATGCTTATATTCCCTTCAAAGATTATTCTGTTACACTTTTTTTTAAAAAAACACTGCTTGCTGTTCATTCAGAAGCATACAAAATACATTTCATGCATTTCTGGGCAAAACAGTGTAAGCATATCTTCGTAAGAAGACTGACCAGTAATACAATGTACACATAGATTTGGAAGAAAAATTGGGATGGTCTTTCAGGTTAAGGTACATCATTGGTGGACTTTAACGCTGTTTTTTTTTCTGCATTTGTCTACGCTATTACATTATTTTACATCATTTGTTCTATTTACTGGGCATGAAAATGAAAGAGCACTCCATTTCGGAGTTACTTTATCATTCATGGGTTACTTTATCAATCTTATCCTGTGATTGCAAGCAAGCAAAAGACCTGGTTTCAATTCCCGGTAGGTCAAGGTGAAACCTTGGGCAAGTTTCCTTACTTCACATGCCTGATAATAATCCCAACAAAAAAAAATGGTCAATTCAATCCACAACTGTGGATATTTCTCTGCCTATGTGTTCTTTGTGACAAATTGTATGTTTTTGTTATGTAAAGAAAACATGTGGGGATGCTTGTTTGTACACCAGATATTTGTAATATGAACTTTAATAATTTACAAATTCATATATCTCCAGGATCTCAAATATCAGAAACAGGGGAAGATGGTGGGGCGAGGTATTATTTAATTAAACAGACACAAAAGCCTTCTGCAATAGTATTTCAAGCAAGTGAACAATCTTCAATAATTATGGATCATGAACTGATGGTATAATTATCACATACACTTAAACATTTATTTTTTTAAAATAAAAAATATGCTGTGATACAGATTTCTAAAGTAATAACCTAATTACCAGAATTGTGGTCCACGGAGAAAGTTCATATTACAAATATCTGGGATACAAACAAGCACCCCCAACATGTTTTCTTTACATAACAAAAACATACAATTTGTAGCAAGCAGCACAAAGCACACAAAGGCAGAGAAACATCGTTGAGCTGAAACACTGTAACAATCTCCCAGCTATTTCATTGTAACACCTTGGATGGATAATTAAACCGTTAAGTGAAACCTGGGCTGTCTTCAGTACTGTCTCTTTACAGTATGTAAAGAAGGTGAAGAAACATAGATAGTGCTGCTGTTTTTGTAAGCTAGTAACCTCTACTGAAAAGTGGACGTGGGCACATGGGGGTGTGAACAGCTGTATGCTGAGCTGTGATTTCTTCCTACACCAAGTGAGTAGCCCACACTCACACACTCACACTCTCACTGTCCAAACCTAACCTAGCAAAGGTGCTGGTGGACCAACACCACTTCTGGAAGAGTTCCCCGGCAGGAAATGTAATCTTCACAAAGACGAGGAGTGGGAGCAAAAGGAAGTCATCAACAGCCGCTACTAGAGAGAGGGAGAGAGAGAGAGAGGGAATCCCTAACAAGAGGACAACACAAGACAGGCTGAGCGAGTTACCTACAGTACCAACCGGGCGGCAACACAGCAAAGGGGAGGCTGGGGCTCACTGGGAGAAGTCAGAGCCTCGGCCGGGGCTCAGCTGCTGCCCCCAATGGCAGTGAGGAGGGTGTGAGCCGGGCAGCCCTCCCTCCAGCTACTGTGCCACGTTACTGTGACTGTGTGTGTGGGGGGGGGGGGGGGGGGGAGAGGAGCTGGAAACCACCACAGTCTCCAGGGGAAAGGGGTTAATGTGCATTTAGTTTGTCCTCCATCAGCCGAGCGGCTCCCTCCCCCTCCCCCCCTCTCCCTGTAGCCTCCCTCCCCCTCCCCCCCTCTCCCTGTAGCCTCCCTCCCCCTCTCTCCCTGTAGCCTCCCTCCCCCTCCCCCCCTCTCCCTGTAGCCTCCCTCCCCCTCCCCCTGTAGCCTCCCCCTCCCTCCCCCTCTCTCCCTGTAGCCTCCCTCCCCCTCTCTCCCTGTAGCCTCCCTCCCCCTCCCCCCCTCTCCCTGTAGCCTCCCTCCCCCTCCCCCCTCTCCCTGTAGCCTCCCTCCCCCTCCCCCCCTCTCCCTGTAGCCTCCCTCCCCCTCCCCCCCTCTCCCTGTAGCCTCCCTCCCCCTCCCCCCTCTCCCTGTAGCCTCCCTCCCCCCTCTCCCTGTAGCCTCCCTCCCCCTCCCCCCCTCTCCCTGTAGCCTCCCTCCCCCCCTCTCCCCCTCTCTCCCTGTAGCCTCCCTCCCCCTCCCTCCCCCTCTCTCCCTGTAGCCTCCCTCCCCCTCCCTCCCCCTCTCTCCCTGTAGCCTCCCTCCCCCTCCCTCCCCTCTCCCTGTAGCCTCCCTCCCCCTCCCCCCCTCTCCCTGTAGCCTCCCTCCCTCCCCTCTCCCTGTAGCATCCCTCCCCCTCTCTCCCTGTAGCCTCCCTCCCCCTCCCTCCCGTCTCCCTGTAGCCTCCCTCCCCCTCCCCCCCTCTCCCTGTAGCCTCCCTCCCCCTCCCCCCCTCTCCCTGTAGCCTCCCTCCCCTCTCCCTGTAGCCTCCCTCCCCCTCCCCCCCTCTCCCTGTAGCCTCCCCCCCTTTCCCTGTAGCCTCCCCCCCTCTCCCTGTAGCCTCCCTCCCCCTCCCCCCCTCTCCCTGAAGCCTCCCTGTAGCCTCCCTCCCCTCTCCCTGTAGCCTCCCCCCCTCTCCCTGTAGCCTCCCCCCCTCTCCCTGTAGCCTCCCCCCCTCTCCCTGTAGCCTCCCCCCCTCTCCCTGTAGCCTCCCCCCCTCTCCCTGTAGCCTCCCCCCCTCTCCCTGTAGCCTCCCTCCCCCTCCCCCCCCTCTCCCTGTAGCCTCCCCACCTCTCCCTGTAGCCTCCCTCCCTCCCTCCCTCCCTGTAGCCTCCCCCCCTCCCTCCCTGTAGCCTCCCCCCTGTTGCCTGTCAGTAGCCTCCCTCCCTGTCGGTCTGTAGTACCCACCCCTCCCTGTAGCCTCCCTCCCTCCCTGGCTGCCTGTAGCCTGTCCTGGCCGGGGCAGGGCTGGCTGGCTGGCTGTTCAGGGAGGGAGTCGGGATGGATTAACTCACCGCTGCCATCTTTAGGGTCCTCCTATTTGGGGGCCAGTCCTGTTATCTGGATTATATTTTTATTCCCACCCGATCCTCCCCTTTTCTCGCTCTTGTGTTATTTTAATGGCCTCGAATGCAAACAGTCTAACGCCCCCGAGCCCCTGACCGTGAGACACGTTGTGCTGCTGGCTCTGGTGCAATTGGCTCGAGAGAAGCAGTAATATTCCGGCTATTTACATGGACACCTAAAATCTCTGGGACATTCACATCCACAGGGGTTTGCTGCACAGAGAGGAGTGTGTACAGAGAGCAGTTTGCAGTGTGTAGAGAGGAGTGTGTACAGAGAACAGTTTGCAATGGGTAGAGAGCAGTGTGTACAGAGAGCAGTTTGCAGTGTGTACAGAGGCGTGTGTACAGAAAAGTTTGTAGTCTAGAGAGCAGTGTGTACAGAGAGCAGTTTGCAATGTGTAATGTGTACAGAGAGAGAGCAGTGTGTTGATAGAGCAGTTTGCGATGAGAGCAGTGTAAGGAAAAATCAGTTTATAGTGAGAACAGTTTGCAAGTCAATGCACAGCTAAGGGTACCTCCAGATGTTCACATCTGAAACCCAACAAATTCCTCTTTGAGATGCTTAAACTGCAGTGTTCCTCTGGAAACTATACAAAACTCACACGTTTCTGATTAGCTTGTGTTATTATTATTCAAACAACACTCCTCAAATAATTATGTGACCCTGAGTCGAATGTGTTCAACGTCTTAGAAAGAGAAGCGGAGTTACCTTGGCGTCAACTTTTACCCACATCGAGGCTCTGCTTAGGACCGTCTCCACTTATTGCTCGTCTCTGACTGTAACTTACAGCCAAAACACTCATCCAAGCATTAATCACCTCCCGATTGGACTTCTGAAATGCTCCTTTTACTGGTCTCCACAGTTCCATCATGTGCAGGATCCATCTGATCCAAACCTCTGCTGCCCACATTGTCTTGCAAACTGCTTTCACTATAAACTGCTCTTTCTATACACTGCTCTCACTGCCAACTGCTCTGCCTGTACTAAACTCTGTACCACCATCACACTAGTTCAAGCCAACCTCCACAGTTCCCTGTCATGGAATGGATCAATTTAGCTTTCAAACCCCAGCATGTCCTACCTCTGATGTGCTTACCCACCAATCTACAACCCGCCTCCATTCGACTGGTTCTGGCCTTCTCCGTGTCCCTCGTGGCTTCCATTCCACCATTGCTTCCCGTGCTTTCAACCACTATGCCCTAAAAACTCTGGAGCACTTCCTCTATCTCCCCTTCCTTCCCCATTTTCAGGTTGCGCCTGAACTCCTTCTTAATCGACTGTGCCTATGGTCGCCAACCTTTTCCCTGGCTCGGAGTAATGTTCCAGAACTGGGATGCTACCCTGCATGAAGGACGCTATATAAATGCGAGTTGTTATTGTTGTTATGCCACATGAAATTGAGCAAAGTAAAGCTGTGATGCCCTTATTTATGTTATTTTCTGTGCCTACCCTGGTGACCACAGATAATGGGGAATCAGAATTCAATCCTAGAGATTGAGCCCGAGACATGGCACATCCAAGGAAGGCAGCAGGCACACAAATAACCCACTCCTAGCTCAGGGAGATAGTGACCAAGATTTCAGAGAATATTAAGATGCAGGTTGGCAAGAGCCAGCTTGAGGTGTGTCGGAGTTTATTCAGCTAAAATCACATAGCTTGTTATTGAAAGTACTGTCTTGCACAGCAAGTATCATCCTACTTATTAGGACTTTGACTTGCAAGGTAAACCAGAGCTGAATGGGAAGGGAGTTATTTATCATTTACCAAACTAGTGCTCAAGATTATGCTGTAATTTATTTGTAAAAATTACTATTATGTGCATTCTCCACTTTAAAACATGATTTACTAGCAACGTATCAATATATTACTTCTGGGAATAGGGGTGAATTTATAATCTTTGAGGGGAAAAAAGAATTCTGAATAAATTCTAGAAACAATTCCAAGAAACATAATTTTTCTTGATCAATTGAACTTGCTTCCTACAGGAATTGTTAATGGTGTTGAAAATTATTATAACAATAGTGGTTGTTTATCTGCCCCTACCACTCAAATAATTTGAGGAGGATCCACATTGTATGGTGAACTGAAATTAATGCAAATATATGAGAATTGTGAAGAATCAAATGGTAAAGGATTATATTAATAGTGAGAAAAGATACTGTAGGAAATATTTGCTAAATAGCACATTTCGCACCGGGGAATCTCTCAAAGCCCATCACAGGATATATTGTGAATTGACAGGACAATATTTTGTAAGCAAATATGGTAGCCAACTTGCTCACAGTATTGTGCCACAAACAGCATGAAAGTAATGGTCCAATTTTATCTGGTGGATTGTTAGCCAGGACTCCAGGAGAAACTTCATTCTCTTTTCAAGTAATGCCATTGGATCTCTAACGTCCACTTGAAAAGGTAGACAAGGCTTCGGTTTAACACTTCATCCAAAGGACAATGGACAAACCTTACACTGGAGTATTAGCAGTACCCTGTATTATGGTTTCTAAGTCCAAATGTGAGGCTTGAATCTGCAAACTTTTGATTCAGATGCAAGAGTGTGACCAACTGAGCCAAGGTAATAAATACACAAAGCAAATTATTCAAAAAGATAATTAAGAAAGCATGCAAGAGAATAATTCATGCCAACAAGATCAGGTGAAAGGTTATTAAGCAGCCAATTGCACACAGCAGTGTCCCACAAACAGTTGTGGATTGAAATGACCAATTAATTATTGCTTTCTTTTGAAGGATTATGATCAGGTGTGTGGAGTAAGGAAACTTGCCCAAGATTTCACGCTGCTTGGAATTGAACTCAGGTCTCTGCTTGCAAGGTGAGTTCTCTTAACTACTGAACTACAGGAATTTGGAAAAAAAAATTGCAGGTAGATAATGATGTGCAAATAATTCTGAGACAGAAGATTGATTATATTTAGTCATCTCCAAATCTGTTGTGTAAAGTAGATTTTAGATGTTGATACCCTTTACTCTTTTCATTGAAATATTGGTGGTATGATTTTTGGACTGGTTTAACCTAGTTGCCAGCAGAGAAACATAATACAGTACTTCCCAATATTCTAATTAATTTTGTGATCTTATCAGAGTGGCGATTGAATCTGAACAACACATGCAAAATAAAAACATTACCCTTGTTTTAATAATATTATCCTTAGAATATTACTCTTATTACATCCTAAGGGTAATATTCACCAAAGCTTGAAGCTGCAGCTGAAAACATAATGCATGTATTAAACTCTTGCTTCGAAGTTTGTGTCTTATGATTCTGCAAATGTTGCAAACATTTGATTTTTAAAAACTAATTGCCTGTGCAAAATGTATGAAAACACAGCTGTGATACAGGTATATGAAGAAGAGTCCCTATCTGTGTTTCTGTCTCCCATGTGTCAGTGTAGCCGTCAGTCATGCAATAACTAATTGACAAAGAGAACCTCATTGGAAAGATCTTGCAACTGGCAGTGTCAAATGTCATAAGCATTTTTTTGTTTGTTTTTGGGGATAGGGGGGAAATCTCCTATCATTGTTGAGCTATATTAACAAATGGTTTAAATATGCCCCAAAATATGAGGTATGCATCATATTCTGCAACTACATAGCAACAGTGGGGGAAACAGTGAAAAACTGAGAGAGACCAAGAGAGACAAAAACCGGGAGATAGAGATTGAGAAAGGGACAGTGTGTGTGTGAGAGAGAGAAGCAGAAACACTGGGAGAAATAATTACAAATGTAGTAAGAGAGATAGAGAAAGACGGAGAGCCAGACAGAGAGAGACTGAGATTGTGAGAGAGCCTAGGTGAAAGACACCAAGAGATAGAGAAGCAGAGAGAGAGAGTCTGAGTAAACGAGAGACAGAAAGACTGAGAGGGAGGCACAGACACTGAAAGAGAGATTGTGAGAGAAACTATATTAAATGAGTCCTCCGATTGAGTCCTCCGTAAAGGAGTCCTCCCACAGGAGACCTTCCAGCTATATATAGATAAAGATGAACTACCTATTTGTCTGTGTGGCTGAACATCTACATTCCATATTGGATCCTTTGATTGCAAGCAAAGCTGCAACATGTACAGCTAGTACAGTACAGTACTCCACAAACTGTGGGATACTGAGCAACAGTTTCAACCATTCATCACTTTCTGAGTTTCTAATCTAAGTCAAGCTATTTGGAAGACCATATTCAACCACGTCCTCATCTCATCTTCATCTCCTTCTACATCACACTCCCCTATTGTCTTCCATTCTTGGAAAGAAAATCTTTGCCCTCAGTTTATCTGAATTCTTCTATTCTTATCTAAGGTGTTAGAACACATTCTCACTCATCTTCACTATTATCTTTACCTTCACTCTCTGCTCTAGTCTCTCAGTTTGGATTCTTCATTATCCACAGCACCAAGACATCCCTAGTCAAAGTTTGCTGCAATAAGGGCCTTTGCCTTATCTTCCTCAATCACTCTGCTATTTTGATTTTATTCCACTCCATTTGTCTACCACTTTCCACTGATCTCTCCATTTATATCTACCTCTGAGACCTTTCACTGGGGCAAAGGAGTCATCCCACTCATCTCCAGTTAAACCTGCAAGCCTAAGTCCTAACATAATAATAGATAGGGTGATCCTAGCTGGACAAGCGGGAAAGCTTGTTGTACAGTAATATCAATGGCAAGCTATGTGGTTTTAGCTGATTAGATACCAGCACAATCTGTGGTCCCCAAGTCTCAACTCTTATCAACCTGCACTTAATAGTTTCCAGAATTAGATGAGCAAGATATATCATCCCTCCAGGGAGAGAGTGTGCATTCCAACAATCTATCTCTGACATTTCCATGTTAGTGGGATGCATGGAAATCTCAGCTTGGTTTGGATACTCTTAAACATGGTGAAGGGTGACCAAACCAAAATCTATCTCTGAGGATTCACACGCTCCTGGTTCCAATCCTTCAAGTCTACCTTTCCACTTGATTCCAGGTTACAGGTGTTGCATCTGCCTACCTGTCAGGCATCAAGAGCTGCATGAGCCTCCATTTCAGACAGCTCAACATGGACATCATGGTAACCAACCTACTTTGGTTGTGCCAACATCTCCTCACACATTAATCTGATTCCTCAACCTGACTCCTTGGTCCAATGCCAACATATAAATCCCAATTTCTTCTTGTCTTTAAATACCCTCTAAAAACCTACACCTGGTCCCCTTTTGCCCTTGCTCAGAGTCCATCATCAGCTCGGTGAACTGTGCTGAGACTTTAGCGAACGTGAAGGGCACCGTATAAATCCAAATCGTTGTTGAGATGTTAGGGTCAGACCCTGTTATTCCACATAAAAGGATTGCAGGAGAGTTGCTCTTGAGCACCTCCTAGTGACTTACTTTGGAATCCATTGGAGGAAGCATGGCACAGGTTTCCTGTCCAGCCTCTCTGCCAGGGCAGTGAACCGCTTGGTGGGACCAAACACAAGAGAAATTATGTCTTAAAAATAGATTGATAAAATATTCCCACGGTTATAAGGACAACAATAACCAAGTTATGCCACAGTGTCCTATTTGAAATCGTTTGTTTTGTTTGAATATTTATTCTAATCTTTAAACAAAAAACACTCTTTGGACACTTTGATAGTGACAAGTCCTGACCAGCAGTTCAGGCATCTAACTGCCTTATGGTTGTGCTGACTCACAATCGTCTCACGAAACGATCACTTGTGATTTAGTCACCGTCACTTGTGTGGGAAATATGAAATAAAGCATTACTGCTTTAGATGTGCTCTGCCTGACCAGCATATTTTATTTTAAAAAACTAATAAATGGAGAGTGATTTCAAAGCTGTAATTTAATTTGTTGGTTCATCTGATGGGTTAAAGATGGTTAAGCTTCACTCTCTTTAAGTTTATGGTGTCTCCTGAAATCCTGGATAGGATTGCACCTCTTTGCAATCCTTCACTGTCGATTATTGCCTGTGTCCACCCCCTCAAATAATAGAGAGACGGTAACAATCATTATTCTTGTTTGATGTTTGGTGCATACATGTTACAGTGTCACTGTAACAATTTTATTATATTGCACCTTTAAACCGATCAACTTAATTAACGGAAACCCTCAGTGCGATTCCATTCTGATATCGCACAGTTGCTATTCTGCCTTTTTTTTATTCGCCTGTCTCTCTGAAAAAGTGAATGTTACACGAAACGTTTACTTTACCTTTGCAGAGTTGTGTAGGTACACCTAACTGTACCGTGTTTTTTCTATGAATTCTCTTCACCGGCGGGCCGTTTGACAGCGTTCATTTCAAGCCCCCCAAAAAACAACCCCTCTGTACTCCAGCTGCGGCTTTAAACAAACTGCATACAATACCTGCAATGGTTTATTTGCAAATAGCTGTATTTGTTTCCTAAACGGCCTGAGTGCATTAAAACACACACAGACAGACAGACACAAACAGCCGCCCACACAGCCTCCCGGGCTCAGTGCTGCCCTGTCTTTGCGCCACTCGCCCGACCGCACATTGCTCGCTCTCCTCACCGATTGGCTGTACTTCCCACAAGCCTCTGTCTTCTGATTGGCTGACTCGGACCCTGGCCGGCTCTCTATTGGTCGGCGTCGCTTCTCTTCGGCCATTGGTCACGTTGAGAGCCGGTTCCTCGGTGTTGATTGGCTGCTCCGACTGCCTTACCCCCTGATTGGTCCTGGGCCGCCCCTTTCTCGCTCCATCTAGTGAATGTAGAGTTTCTGCCGCCTGCGCTGCTGCTGCAGCTGCCGAGTCCCGGGGGCAGGAGAGGCTCCAGTCATCATCACTCCACACATTTGGTCCCACGCACTCTCAGCGGCTCCCGCCACTGTCGCCGCCAGCGGAAGATGCTCAGGCTGTTTAACTGCTGCCAGTGCCGCCAGAACATGGACTGATTTGCACTTCAGCCAACGCAGGCAGAGTCACACAGGGATGTCAAGCGCATCAGCATCACCTGAAATGCGGAGATGCTGGGAGGCGGGAGAGGTGGGAAGAGTCGCAGACAAACATATTCCTTTCGGTGAAAAACGATCCCGCGTTGGTATGAGTGCTGGTGTTAGTGTGTGACTAAAGCACAAGCTTACCAGGAAGATGGATGATAAATCCAACAAACTGCTCCTAGCCCTTGTTTTGGCTGTCCTGTTTATTATCATCATCTCCCAGTACATTTGCCCGGGTACCAGCTCGTGTCAGATCCGAAGGGGAGGAGCGCAGAGGCTGGGGGGGGACAGGGCGCCTGGTTCGCTGCTGCCAGAGCCGGATTACTACAAGGATGGAGACGACAACCCGGCTAAATTCATGGCTAAATTCAGCTTCACCGAGACGGACCTCGAGAGGTACGTGGAATTTAACATCAAGGGAAACGATGTGATTGTGTTCCTGCACATCCAGAAGACCGGGGGGACCACTTTCGGGAGGCATTTGGTGAAAAATATCCAGCTGGAGCAGCCCTGCGACTGCAAGCCGGGCCAGAAGAAGTGCACCTGCCACCGACCCGGCAAGAAGGAGACCTGGCTCTTCTCCAGGTTTTCCACGGGCTGGAGCTGTGGGCTGCACGCAGACTGGACTGAGCTGATCAACTGTGTGCCGGCAGTCATGGACAAGAAAGAGGTGCAAAAGTCTCACAGGTGAGTGGTTGGTGGGGAGTTGGGGGGAGAGGAGAGGAAATAGTATCCGCCGAAAAAAGTCATTTATCAATACACGTGTTTCACAACAAGACTATTCTGGCCACAAAGCCGTGGGAATATTCTTATTAATTTAAAAGAAGGTAATGAACATCGGTTTTAATTCGGTGAAGAAGGTACACACGGCTTTACTTCTCCACTCAGGGCAATGACAAGACGTCTCTAGATGTAAACGTTCAGAACTTGCGCTGTCTGGGGGTTAGAGGCTTGTTGGTGTTAGCCACGAGTACACGTGTACTTATGAAGTGAGTAAGAGAGACGTTAGGACAACATACAGTCTCTCTCTCTCTACCCCCCCTGGGTTCTGTTGACCAGATCCACGATCTTTATCCACTTCGGTTATATCCAATCTGCAAACTAAAACGTGTCACGGTTGACTGTCACACGTCTGTAGCTTAGATGATGCAAACGCAGGACATGAGTGTTGGTAGAGCTAGCAAACAGCCAACAACACAAACCAACCAACAACAAACTTGAAGCGATGGAAATGCCAAGTTTAGAGTGTCAGGGAGCACAGCAAACCTTTAACATTAGCATGAAGACAGCCGTTGAATCTGGATTCAAAGTGACTGTCACAATTTGCATTGATATCAGTCGTCTCGTTGTCAGATGTTATTAATGTTGCCGCTTTGATCAGAAGGTGAAATTCGGATCTGAGCGGACTGACGCACGAGCTGCGATGATTCGGATTCCCTCTCAACTTCGCTGTGGATTGCACCGCGTGTAAAGCAGGAGATGTTGCCGCAGTGAAAGTCGAATTCATTAGCAAAAGGAGGAATTGATATTGCAAACACAATCGCCGTGCTTTTGTAAAAATGCGATTGTATTTTGTTTGCGCGGTACCTTTGGGAAGCAGTATTACCACTGAGGCTTTGTGATCAGCATTGGGTAACGCAGGGCTAACCTCACTGACAGCGTCCAAGGCATCAGATTGCTTGAGGGAGCCCTGGCCACGTGGGTTAACTTGCAATCAAGCGTAAATCGTGTCTAATTGAAGCGTCTAATTCAACAGCTTGTTGTTCGGTAGGTTTTTGGTACGTTTATATAACGTGCGGACAGTTGTCTAGGCGTCATGCATACCGCGTGGAAGGGTTTCAATCACTGTAGTTGACAAACAGTTGGGCGCATTTCCTCCCGGTAACGGGAGATTCACCTGTGCTGGAAACGGAATCATCCCCGCGGATCTCGGGTGTTTGAGGTCACCCCAAACTCTGGGCTTGTGTGCGTCAATGCGGTGAGCGGGGAACACGGTGTGTGTCTGTGCGAGGCTCATGCCGGGGTTGGAATTGTTCTCTGCAGTTGTGTCTGGTAACAAACAATGAAACAAACGAATCAAATCCCATCACAAGCGCCATCAGAGGGTGGAAACCTCCCGTGAACGAGGATCCCAGACATTGTGTGTGATATCTTTACACGGATGTTTGCGCAATTTTGTTATTGATAGAACCAGATCCTGGTTTATCCCAAATGGGACGTTCTTCATCAGTATTTATGTTTAACAGAAATATCCGGGTACATTAATACTTGTCATTTGATTAAACGAGACCCTACCATTATCTAAATCCAGGCTCTCATTTGATAATGCAAATGCTGAGTTCAAAGGCGCACTATTCTTCTTTGAACAAAATTATATATTTAAAGGCAGTGCAGTATTTCCATGCAAAATAAAATACACACCTATTGCAAAATTGCGATGGGTTTTGTTCCAAATGGCATTTTGTAGCCCTCTTGCAGCGTTTTGTTTAAATATAAAAGGTAGCTGGTCACCTTTCCGTGAGAATTGTTAGCTAGGATGATTTTAATGATATAATAACTGTAGAAAACCTTTCTATTTGAAGGTCTTTGAACGTGTCCAGATGCCACACAGTTGTATAAATTGCTGTGAAATTGCCTGGTCACTGACCCTATTGATATTTGAATCTCACTGTTTTTTACAGGAATTTCTCTTACAACCCTAATGCAAACATTCTGCAGCATTAATTATTAAATTTATGTTTTATGTGGGTATTTGAGAGATGCTAACCTCTTGTGGTTTACTTGTAAACTGTATTTACAAACTTGATTCTGAAAGAGCATATTCAAAAGATGGCAAAGTAATTTTTGATGTTTTGTATATACTCTTTCAAAATCAAGATTTTTTTTCTTCTTATTTTCTACTCCAGATATTTCTCTGTTGTATCAACTATCTTTGAAGGAATGCAGCAGGTGTTAATTTTGGATGTAGGAGGTGGTGATTAGTATGAATAATATGTTTACTGGAAACCTAGTGGAGACAAATAATTCTAGATAGCATTTTTAATTAACTGTATGGCCCTTGATTTTGGTTTTATAGGGGAAAGGAAATTGAATCACTCCTCCCTGGCTTTATTCATTAAAATGTAGAGATGATGATAATTGTAGTTGTTTTCCAACTGTGTTAATTATAATATTTTCTCTTCATTCCTACTGAATTTTTGTTGTGTGCCTGAGTTTGAGGTGATAATATGCTTTTATTTTAGTGAGTGATCTTGTATATTGCTGTCATTCAGAATACTGTAAATTACAATTATCGGAGAACCACATATCGTGTACACACAAAATCAATTTCAAATGTATGAAAATACTCTTTCAGACACACTGCAAATCTATTGCATCAGCATATACAGTACTTGAATAAAACACTTTTTATCAGGAATTCATTTTTAGTTTTTATTGTTTTGATTGTTGCAGGGTGCATGGAATACACACAGAATAAAAGAATCATCTCTCATAATGCTGCATACAGCCTTGTGCTTAAAATATCCAAGCTAAGATAAATAATAAAACTAGTCTTGTTGCTCTAATATACTCAGAAGTCTTGTAAAACGTTTTTTAGTTTGTCCATGTATTTTCAAGGTTACTGTATCACAGTAAGTTTTCTGTTGAATTTTATTATTTTTAAAATAAAGTCTGATAGGACATGATTTTTCTTATTTTACTGTCACATATTTAGCATTTGTTGATTTGGATCTAAAAATAATAGTACAACATGCTTGGGTAGGGGATCATGGGAAAGACCCGTTATCGGAATTTAAAATATATTGATATATCTAAAAATTCGATATGAAAAAAAAATTGCTATATCGTCCGGCGATATATTGATATGATGCTGACTTTTTCAACTTGTGCACCCCTGAATATGCGCGCACCTCTGAATGTGCGTGCATGCGCAGGACAAAAAAACCCGCGATATAGATATATGCTATCGGTATATATCGATATGGGGAAACCGATATATTGATATCAGAAAATTTCGATATCGACGGACCCTCGTGCGATTGAAGCGAAGCTCAACCAAGACGATATCTCGAACTCTTTTGTGGACTCAGCACAACTCGCGAGTATGGTCTTTCCTACAAATCGGTCGGCGGTGTCGCCTCGGGCACTATTCAGCATTAAAGAAGCATCTTCAGCATTAAAAAAAAGCAACAACAAAAAATTCTGATGAATTTTGCGATCCTACTGAGGACCCCCGCGACCTGATTTGGGTCGGCACCTGAGGTTGGGAACCACTGGCATAGATCATTCCTTTAACATGATGAATCGTCCTTGTTACTGTCCCCAACTCCAGGGACTGAGCAGCCTCCTTGTGTTGCAGTGACCAGAGCTATATGCAGTATTCAAGGTGCAGTCTGACCTGAACACTGCAAAGCTTGAGTATGACGTTTGAGGGTTTTTAACTCAACTGATTTAGCAATATATTCTAGCATTCTGTTTGCCTTGCCTGTTGTTGCCTCAGCCTGTTTTGACATGAGCAACAATCACCCCTAAATCTCTTTCATCTTTCACCTTGACCAGTTCAATCCCATCCATGGAATAATTGTACAGGTAAGCCTCTATTTAGTATGCTTCTATTTCGGATGTTTCGATTGAAAGACCATAATTTTTTGATCGATATAGGACACTTGGATTCATTTTAACGAATAATTTTTTTTTGAGCATGCGCAGTACATATTTTGAATATCACGGTCGCATTTTGCACGTCCTTTTTGTCCATACACACAGTCCATAGTGTACTCGTGGGTAAATCCAAGCGTTTGAATTGGCCAATAGCATGTCGCCACGTCATTGTTTAAAAGCCATCTGATTTTGAAGCGACACCACCTCACGTCAGTATTACATTATTTTCCGAACATTCCCGAGCGATTTACAACCTCTACTGCGCTTCTACCAAGTCGGGGAGAGACGGCACTAAGTGAAATAAGCAGCGGTAATACCGCTAGTGGCAAGAAACCCCACAAAGTCATCACTTTAAATACTAAATTAGAGGTGATAAAGTGCATCGATTCTGGTGAAAAAGGTATGGACGTTGGGAGGGCTTTAGGGCTAGCCAGATCAACGGTGGCTACTATAAAACAGAATAAGGACAATATACTGGCAAGTTCGTGTGTTACAGGTGCAAACAGATTAGCAAAACATAGTGATGTGATTGAAAATATGGAAAGAATGCTGAGTGTCTGGATTGAGGATCAGAACCAGTGTAATATACCACTCAACACCCTGGTTATCCAAGCAAAGGCAAAATTATTGTTTAGGGAGTTAAATGATCAGGAAGGAGAAAGCTCAACGGCACCATCTTTCATATCGATATATCGGTGGGCTCATATCAATATTTCCGGGTTTCTTTATACTGCGCATGCGCGCGCATTCGGGGGCGTGCACGCGCATTCCGTTATGCGTGTGCATTCCGTGCTCTAGGCCCAGGAGGTCGCAATACCAGCGACAAGGTAAGCTGGAAAAGATCGCATTTTACCGATAATACCGATATATCGCCGAAACCATATACCGATATTTACGATATACCAATATTTTTTCATATAGAATTTTTCAATATATCGATATATTTTAAATTCCGATATCGGCATATCACTGTGAAAAATTATATCGATATAACCGATATATTGATATATCGCCGGACCCTACTGTACAGTTACCCCAAGTACCCCTTCTTGCCTATGTGTGTTAATTTGTGGGTTTTATTTGTTATGTTGTATGGTTTTGTGTGTTATTTGGTGGGTTTAAGGTCCAGAAATGTTGTGAAAAGAACACATCTCTGGTTATATAATGGGACCGCATAGAAAATCGCGTGTTGATTCAGGACGTTTTGATCTAGATACAGTTTTTCAGGAACACAACCCCGTCCTAAATAGAGGTTTACCTGTATTTCCTATTTTTCTATCCTATATGTAGTCCCGACCTAACTGTTCAGCATCTTGGGACGTCCTCCCAACTTAAAAGGCCCCCTATAAATGTAATTTTGTTGTTGTAGTATCTTGCATTTTTTGGGTTTAAACTTAATTTGCCAGTTATCAGCCCATGTCAAGCTCTTAGTAAGATCTTTGCTGCCTACTCTGATTCTGCAGTTCTCCCCAAGTTGGTGTCATTTATTAATTTAAATACCTATGTGAATCCAGATCATTAATATATACGAGGAATAGGGGGTTGCCAGTACAGAAACCAGAGGCACCTGCTTAATACCTTCATTTTAACCTACCTATCCTAACAAAAATCCTTTACTTCCATCTCTTCAGCCAATTCTGAATTAATATCCATGTCTTGCTTTTGATATTCAGTGACTACAGTTGTCTTCATTCAAATGAAACCTTGAGTCTCGTCCTGTCCAATTCTGTGTACAATCCCTTGCTCCTAACTTTCAACACTAAATTGAATGAATCCTACAAAAACATCTTTTGATTCAAAATGATTCAATCTCCTCTATGAAGAGCAGCTGTTCTGAAAACTACTTCTGTAATGATCACAATATATTTCCTCAGAGCTATTAGATTTAAGGATGAACAAGTTCTATGAAAACACACAAGTCTAGAGGCTTGTGTGAAGTCATCTTTTCTTCAATTCCTTTTTATTGCACTTCAAAGTACTGTTTTTGCCTTCTGGTGCCATGCTAAATGATGTCCTTGTAACTTAGTTGGCGTGGCCAATGAGTATTCCCTTGGTATCTGACCTTAACTGACTCTTGTCGACAGCTTGATCAGTTTTGACACAGATTGTCACAAGTGGATTCTGATCATTAGTGTTTCTGAAACCAGTCTGTCTGTGTAATGTGCAGATGTCAGAATCATCCTGAGGATCAGCTTCATGGAGAACCAGTGGAGCAGGTAAAGGGCTTCATAAGCTTCAGCTGTTGCATCTCTCCTGATGCTCAGATTAATGGGGAGAACCAGGCATATATACTGTAGGTTAACAAGCCATTTTGATTCCTCATTTGAACCATATCAACCCAAAGGCAGATAACTACAGTAGTTAGATCAAGTTCAGGATGTTTAAATGTGTCATGCTGTGAATGTGTTCAGATGGAGGATTTCTATGTCAAGCATGCTGATGTGTGTTTCAGGGAAGTGATTGTGATGAATCTGAGCATCAGACCTGCTTCATTGTGCATCTTTTGCAAATCAGTGCCAATAATGAAAGAGTGTTATTGCTATGAATGTAAAAATATTTTCTTCCTGGTCTCTAAACATGTGAACCAATAATATAAATCTTATCAAAATACATCACCATGTGCATAGTATCATCGTGAAAAATGTGGTGTTGCTTTTCTCACTACCAAACAGCAAAGCCAGTTGATAAACAATCCATAAAGAGTAATGTCACTTAAATGCGAAATCAGACAATCATGGTCTGAATGCTGGCTATGAGATATATCATAGATCAAATTTCACAGTACTTAATGGAGGCTCATCAAGATTCACTTTTAAATCCATATGACCTAGAGCGCTGTTAGGTGTAGATGATGCCACTGGATGGCTAAATGATCTTGTTGGATAAAGCAAACAGTTATAGCATTATAATTACCTGTGAGCTAAAATAGATATAGGTTGTAAAAATTGACTGTATGAACACAGAAAATTACAAATTGTATCATTATCAGTAATGAGATATAAACTTCCTTTGCAATTTACACGTGCTTAATTGTAATTTAGTTGTACGCAGCATAATCTTTTTATGTTTTTTAATTTTTTTAAATCTTGTAATGTAAGTTGTCACTGGGATTCTGCTATACAGTACATCAAAGGAAAATAAAAATTTCTATTTAGTAGCATATTTATCATTAAAATGTACATATAAATTGGCCAAGGTTTAACATGAATATGTTTTCTGATTTAAAATCAACCAAACATTATTAATAGTTAATGAACATTAATATTATTTGGCGTACTGAGAAGTACTTATCCTCAACCCTCATCTATCTAGGCACCATCCATGCCTATCCACATTGGGCTACAGACATGTGTCACACCCATTCCTCTCATAATCTACCTTTATCCCCTCCACTCTTACAATTTAGAATAATGACATTAATACTATTTCATTTCACAAATCTGTGTAATTTTTATACTTTACCAGAACCTTTGCTCTATGTTGCCTTGTTAGTTATTTTTAGGATTTGTTTAGTTATTTTGAATGGTTTACCTGCACTCTTGCTCCAAATAACCTGCATCCAGGTGCTGATGAGCTGATCAATATTATGCAAATGTTTGTTCTTGATAAAAACATCTTTCCATTGTTGATACGATAAATATTTTTCTATTCAGTTGTAGCATACATTTAGTTGGGAAATATCAGCAAGTAATAGCTCAGCCAGAGCTACCAACCAGTACGTTTTTGCTGTATTTAGTACAGTAAATTGAAGTAAATACGGTAGTACAATTTTTCTTGGTAAAATACGTTTTTTGACCCGACAAAAAGCTCAGTACGTGGGCACACAGGGCCCAATGGGAAACACAGAACAAACACATAAAACATACCTGGGGACAGTTTGGGCCAGGATCTGCAGCAATCAGACAGTCAGACAGGGTGTCTGACCTACAGAGAGAGAGAGAGACGGAGGGGTGGGGGGGTAACACGGGGGGCTGGGTGGGGGGCTGTCTGATGGACTTACACAGAGATAGAGACACACGGGAGGTAGGTGGGGGTAACACTGGGGGCTGGGGTGGGGGATGTCTGACGGACTTGCACAGAGATAGAGACACACTGGGAATAAATGCATGTTAACTGTATTTACCTTAATCCTAAAAGAGATGCGCTGTCATTGGTTAATTGCAACATCACAACTGGGTCCTAGTGCTGTACGTTGTAGGTTCTGGGGAAAATACTCTTTTTTTTACTACAAAATACTATTTTTAGCTTTCAGGAGTACTTTTTTTGTTAAAAAAGGTTGGCAGCTCTGCTAAGCAAATATCTATTTTGGTTAGTACATAAAATCAGACACATTTTGTAAACTATTTCTGATTTATCGAGAAGGAGACATTTTAGTTTATATTTAATGAAAATGTCAGCCTGGCTCAGTTGGTATCACTTGCACCTCTTCATCAGAAGGTTATGGGTGACCTCTCTATTCTCTTCCTCTCACCTCAACCTTCTTCGTTCTGTCCTTGATTGTTTGGAACCTACCTTTCACATCGTCTCCACAAACGGCTTCTCCTGCAGCCTTCACACCATCTTGTGCCTTGTTTGGGTCTGTCTATCCTTGGTCTACTCTTCAACTTGCATGTGCTCCAATCTTGGCGACAAAATTCTCAGACATGGGGTCATCTTCCATATGTATGCGGATGACACCCAATTCCATCTCCTTGACTCCCAGACCACTGCTGTCTTGATAGAATGTCCTAGATGAGAGCTAACCAGTTGAATGTAAACAGGTCTGAGGCCCTCCTGATTTTCTCCCATCAGTGCCTCCACAACTCATACGCTGGCAGCATCAGCATCACCATCCAAGGACACACACTGCATCTCACTGAGCCAGTCTGGCAACTGGGCAACTTATTTGATCCTCAAATGACCTTTTCATACCACAACTGTGCCATAACCTGCTCTGCCTTCCCCCACCTCTGCATCATTGCCTGATTTTACCACTGCCTCTCCACTCAGGCTTCTCAAACCATCATCCATGAATTTATCACATCAGGCTCAACTACACCAACTTTCTGTTTGTCAGCCTTCCCAACTCTTCCCTCCACAAGCTGCAGATCACTCAGAACTCTGTCATGTCCTCTCCTGCACCAGGCCCCATATCAATCAGTCCACTCCTACTACTCAACAGGCTCTGGCCTGCTCCACATTCTCCCCACCAGGCCTGCTCCACCATTGATGGTTGGGCTTTCATCACCCACCCTATGGAACTGCAATCCACAGTTCCTTTGCCTTGCTCCTTCCCTTGCCTTCTTCAAGGCCCTCCTGTTTGACCATGTCTTCGGCCACCCTCCTACCCATTCTCTTGATGCTCTCCACTCTTCCTGATCCCAACCACATGCTCGATTCCAAATCCCTGACTGTCCAGTACCTTGGGTCAACCTCCCAATGTGAAAGGCTTCATACAATTATAATTTGTTATTGTTGTTGCTGTTGTTCATGCCCCACATTTGAACTCACAGTCTAAGCTGACCACTGAAGTGCTGGTGTACTGTTTACTGCATTTTCGGAGGTGCTGACCATGGATGAGAGATACCGAAGTGCTGTCTGCCTGATCAGGTGGGTGTTAACACTCCTGTGGCATTATAAAAAAAAGTTAGTTTCTCCCGGTGTCCTTGTCAATAGTCAAATTGGTTATTCACTTGAAGACTGTATGTGGGACATTGTTCTGCACAAATTAGCTGCTGCATTAAACTACAAATATACAGTTGTGACAATTTACGGTAAAAAATTTGTGTAATGCTCTGAAATGTCTTTCTGAGGTAATAAAGCACTATATCAAATGCAAAGATTATTATTATTTATCATAATATATACATAATATTGTAAAAAAAGTAAACACAAGCTTAACTGCAATAATTAAATAATAAATTGGTCACTTCAATCCACGACTGTTTGTGGAATACTAATTTGCATAATTGGCTGCCGCGATTTGCCCACATAAATATAGCCAACTCACTTTACAGTATATTCTGTGAAGCGCTTTGATATGTCTAGAAGATGTGAAAAATGCTATATCAAATTCAAGGATTATTATTAAATACCTTTAACCTTTACTATTTAATTGATGAAAATCAGTATCTATCATCTGGTCTCTTAGTGGTGTAAGAAACTATGTTTCCCTATATAAAGGTACCACTAACAATGTAAAATCATATCTTGAATTGATTTAAAAGTTATTATTGATATTTTAAGAATCAAGTATCATTTCAGTTAGTTGGAAAATGAATATGTGTAGATGGGATGCATGAAACTCTCAGTTTGGTTTCACTTGAACATCTGTACGTGTCAGACATCCAGCTGCCAAAACAAAATAATATTTTCAGTGCACTAGTTAAAAACAGGGCTGCTTTGGACATATCTCTTCATCAGAACCTACCCAGATGTTGATTTCCCCCATTCCTATTTTTGTTTCACATTTCCAGCACTTTAATTTCTTTTTATTCACCTATACACCAACCCTATAAATGTTGAAACATTCAGTCTTTGTCTTTTGCTAAATCTGCAAACATTCCACAATTGCAAGGTATTTCCACACATTATTTTTCATAATATAAAGCATACAATGTGATTGAGATTGTAGGTTTTAACATGGCTTATACAGGTTTATAGCATGACTGTAGATGATAGCAGCAGTTAGATGAATGGAAGTTGTGCTCAGATCTGTTGGTGCAATTACCAGTTATCAGGTATCAATGTCTAGCGTAGCTTGTCCTAACTATCAAAACTCTGCAATTTTCTTCAGTTAGATATTTAACATATACCAGTATTCTTCATTTCTGGCACTAAATCTTTGCCTATGGAATTGTTGTATCAGCATTCGGTTGGCAGCACACCAGCAATACGCTGACAGCAAAAATAAAGAAGCACACTTTGAAACATTTCTGTTGGCTTAACCTTCATGACTATGTTTTTGTTTTTCAGATTGGATTATAGTGATTCGACTCGCTAATCGTGCTTCTGTGTGTGTGCGCGTCTGTATGTTTTTGTGTGTGTACGTATGGCAAAAGTGGACAGCGTTTCATATTTAACTTCAACAGGCATCACTGATACATGGTCAGAATCAAATACTATTGTTTGATGATGCATGGATCCAGGGGAATTACCACAGGGGGACCCAAAGGACAATATATTGGGTGTTAGTATTTTTAAACAATCTTGCGTGGTGTGTTTAGCAGTATGTTGAATGTGCGGGTTGTGTCTTCTCCACCACATCTGCTCTCCTAAGCATTCAACTGAGAGTTCAATATTCTACTTATACAGATGGAGGTATGATTTGTCTAAGGGTTAACTTCCCCTTTCAATTTATTGCAGGTTGTGACTATGTGTGCTGCTTCATAGATGGATTCCAATTTCAATCATCCTCAGATAAGGGCTACTCAAGGTCTCCTTCATGGGCACATTTAATTTAATTGTACTTGATAAACAAATGGAAATAAAGATTGCATAACCCCAATGGAACTAGTTTGGTTGTTTCTTTGTGGGAAGGCAGGAGGAACTTTAGGGTTGTGGGTAGTGAAACAAGTCTAATACTCTTGGCCTGATTGGGTAGGAAACCTGTGATTTTAGGTAACTGGGGTGTGTTCTGACTAGGTTTGTATTTGATTTAGAGAATGCCAAATGATTTGACAACTCCATCATTGATTATTTGTGTTTGTCTTGCCAATTTTCTTTATTTTCTCCTCCTGTGTTGAAACAAGCCAACTCTTTGCTGCTGTATGATTCTAAAGGCAATAGGAAGCTTCTGGTACATCTGCCAAGTAGGTGTTTGTCTTCTGTGAGCTAAGGTAGTGTGTTGGCAGTCCATTGTTCCTGTGGGGTATCACAACTGCACCTGAAACCTATTATCTGACTTCTACGCCAGCACAGTTTCCAGTAGGGAAGATTACATAGTGTTTAGAATTAAGATTGTGGCACATTTAATCTCCTGGTCCAGAAGATGCTGTTTGGAATTTTTAGCAACCAGCTAGTATCAGCTGATGGTGTATATCAGGTTTCAACAGCAATCAAAGAAATCACTGGGAACACTCAACAGATCAGGCAGTATCTATAGAGAAAGGAAAAGTTTTGGGTCCACGATTCTTCGACAGAAATGGGGCATGTTGGGAGGGGAAACTGTATAATTGTAGGTGAAATGATGCAGCCAATTGCACACATCAGTATCCCACAAAGAGTTGTGGATTCAAATGACCAATTTTTTTAGAGAGAGATTATCAGGCCTGTTGAGTAAGGAAACTTGCCCAAGGTATCGCCCTGCCCGGAATTGAATCTAAGTCTCTCGATTGTAAGGCAAGTGCTCTAACCACTGAGCTACAGGATTCAGTGAATGTACTTACTATGCCTAGTGCTAATAGCATCTACAGAAAGTTGAAATTCTTCATTTTGTGGGTAGCTATGGCTTTTAGACACTGAATCTAGATGACTTCCAAATTATGTTTTATTGATTCACATGAATTTACCTTGCCTCCAATACTCGTCTTGATGTGAAAATTAAACAAAATAAACTGTGACATATTTCTTGAGACATGGCTTCTGCCTTAATAAGGTTCATTTATATTCCTGCAGCAGTTCTAAATAATTAATTATGGGATATGATGTGAGAGATTGAATGGAGGGTGTCCAGAGACATAGAAGACATTGTTACCTTGAGTACTGTAGTTCTGCACCTGATAGGTATGTGTTTAGTTTTCAGGCAAAGTGAAGAGCAGATGGTAGATTTATGGTCTTGGTCAAGATCTCCTAGTGAGGTTAAGAGTTTGGGGAGTTACATAATTTGTGATCAGTGAATAAAGGGCTCAAGTAAAATATGGTAATCTATTTGAGAATTCCCCAAAGTGCTTCTTTTCGAAAAGTTTTCATTTCAATATTATTAAATGGAATGCTGAGCTATACAAAGTACAGTGCAGTGATCCACTGGGAAAATAAATTCATAGCAATAAAATATACATGTACATTCCTTAATGCATGCAATTAAGTAAAATGAAATTATCCAGGTTTCATGGTTACTTATACATACTCAGTGGCATATGACATTGATTAAACATGATAGTCAAAGTACTGTTCACTGTTTTATGAGATAGTAGAGAGAAAGAAGGAAAAAAAGGAGGAAGATGGGAAGGGACAGTACCAGCACTGCCCTCTCACTTCACTGAGTTGTGATTAAGAGTAAATGAAGGATGCTTTGAGGGACAACTAGGCAGTGATGCTAAATAGCACTGTGGGGGTGGAGGGTGGTATGGGATGGGAAGAATCTAAAACTTTGATGAAATAAATCCTTAAAATAAATAAATCATTTGAATTAATGGTGAAATCAAAGATTTTTTAATTGTACAGTATTATATTACAGTACTTTAGAAGAGATATATTAATAGGCTACAATAAAACTTCTATTATAAATAATAGCAATTAGGCTAAGTTTAGTCTGACATAGAATCATAGAATCTTACAGCACAAAAGGAGGCCATTTGGCTCTTCGAGTCTGTGCCGACTCTTTGAAAAGAGCAATTCAATCTCACTCCCCAGGTCTCTCCCCATAACCGTGCAAACCCGTCCTCCCCAAAATAAATGTCTAGCTCTCTTTTAAAAGTTGTTATCAAATTGGCCTCCACCACCTTTTCAAGCAATGCATTCCAGATTTGAACAACTTGCTGAATGAATTTTTTTTTCCTCACCGCCCCTCTGAAATAGTTTCTATTTTAAATCCTTGACCGAGAGTCACTGATACACCCACCAGTGGAAACAGTTTTTCCCTGTTTACCCTGTTGAATCCCTTCATGATCTTAAAAACCTCTATTAGGTCTCCTCTTAACCTTCTCTGCTCCAATGAGAATAAACCTAGCCTTTCTAACCTTTCCTCATAACTGAAGTCCCTCATTCCTGGTACCATCCTGATAAATCTCCTCTGTACCCTTTCCAATGCCTTAACATCCTTCCTAAAGTGTGGTGACCAGAAATGAACAGTGTACTCTAGCTGAGGCCTAACCAAAGTTTTATAGAGGACATAAATGAACATATAGGGTAAAATGATGACCGATGTGATAGAATAATTCGAGATTACACACACTTGTCAAATATTATAAATGTATAATTTATTTTGTAAAATGGAAGATCGAGAATAGATTTAGTCAGTCACATAAAAATAAGGAGAACATTGATGTAAATGTATTTTAATTTAAAAAATACATACATCGCTTTTATCATAATTTATTTTATTAGTGTTCTATACAAACAGCCTCACACACTAATACTTTCATGGTAAGGTTACTTTTCAGTAGAGATGTTATTTTGGGGGATCATTTGTATAGGTGGATGAAGCTTTATTCTGACGGCACACTACCCAATAGATGGGATCAGTCATCAGAGTACATTTAAATATGGTGAGTGTCAAAACCAATGTCAGTTGTTAGACACCTGTTTGCAAAGTGCATATTAGCTTTATAAATTGCAGCCTTCTTTTTTTCCATGACAGAATGGCTGTAAAGCGATTGAAATTATAAAGAGCTGTGACATAGGTAATAATAGATATTGTCCTATGTTCATTGTTAGCTGTACCATTCTCAACACAGCAGTTCACTATGTTGAAATTAATAATGATAATACATGGCTGGGAGTATGAAGTTGTTTCATGATTGGAAAGAATATATAGTACTAAAATGTTGCAGGTACAAAAGAGTTATTCAACAGATATGAATGTGAGAATGTAGAATGTCTGAGCTATTATGGTATTCAGTACAATAAGTAGGGAGTCAAATCTAGATAATCATTTCACATTATACTCTAAATATTGCATTACAATCTATCAATAAACTACATTTCAGTCAGCTTTCCTGCTCATTCTCTTTTCTGCTTCTACCGTTTATTGCCAAGCTATTGCTCATACAGCTTACATTGTTGTGTTTCTGAACAGCCATTTGTTTTTCTTGTTCATAATTACCCAAAAAAAACAAAAACAAATTACATTTATAGAGTGCCTTTCACATCAAACAATATTAACTTGAGAAAAGTACACAAATTGCTGAGATACCAATTGGATTTTTTTGTTTAGAAACCTGAAGTTGTTTTATGAGTCAATTTGAAAGATATCAACCTGCATGGAAAATATCCCAGTTAAATAAACAAAGTCAAGCTTCTAATCTAAATTCTGATACATGCTTTACTGGAAATTGGAGCATGTCATGTTATTTGGAGCTATGGCTTTTTATCAAATCTAATATTGAATCTCGTCTTTACCAGACATGCGTTGAATTGTTCCCCACAGTTATCATAAATGGTTAGTGTATTCTGGCTTACCTGAGGGGCATTAGCTTTCAGTGGGTGGTAAATAATGATTGTTTCAGTACTGGAGGCTGTGAGTGAACAGGTTGTGATTATTCATTAGGGCCAGAAGCATCTCTTCTAGCTTTCTACACAGACCCGGGAGCAGGTGGCTGGTAACTGTATTTATTAGTCTGTTTAACAAAAAATCCCATCTGTTAAGTCTGATGTTCATCATGTTTTGTAGATGGGATACAATTATAGTGGGTAGTTTCTAACGCACGTTTTATTGTACAGCATTTCCAATGCTTTAGTCAAATAGCGAAAATACAAATCAGTATAGATCCAGACTGTAGGGACCATAAAGTATTGTGTTGCAAATAAATAGCAATCAGATTCATGTGGATTCTGTGAAAGAAGAATTAACTCACTATAACTGGTACAACCCTTAAAGACTACTTTGGAAAAAGCAAGATTGAGAATATTGAGGAAGTATTTTTATATCTGGGATATAATAATCCCAACTATCATTCCACTGGTGCTTAAAAACGCAAGCCAATGCAATTAAATTTGTTGACCCAAAAGTGTGACATTTGTGGCATTCAGTGTGAACACATTAAATGCACTCTAAAATGCTGCAAATTTCACTGAATTACTTATCTGTGAAAATCTGATATCTGAAAGATGGAAACAAAGCTATAGAAATTCTGTAAATTACATAAAACTTGCCTTAGTTTCATATAAATCAATTGTAAAACTGCAACTAGCTAAGCATAAATTGTGGAAGTAGAAAATGGTCAGTGACAATTTGCTTAGGATGTATAAGATATTTATTTACAGTAAATAATAATAATCCTTGCATCTGATATAGTATATAGCGCTTTATCACACCTTCTAGACGTCTCAAAGTGCATTACAGAATATACTGTAAAGTGAATTTACAGTATGTATGTGGGCGAAATAATTCCTCTTCTGTGAAACAGCTGTTTTTATTCTGTTGGAGTGCACAATATTTTTCACTGCACAATAGTAATCCATTGTAGTGACAAATAAAAACAAGTATAAATTATCACTCAACACAGAATGCAATATTCCAATATAAATTCAAAGAGTATACAGTACTAAGATTTATGGGAACATTCTCTCACTAAATCAAAAATACTGTACTGACCATGGGATCCTTTTTCATTTATAGAAACATCACAGGTTTGTGATAGCAAGTATCACAGACAGAAAAGTAAACTATACAGTATTCAAAATTGAATCTGATTGTTACTTATCTTTAAAACAATACCTTTTGGTGCCTATGATCTGGATCTATGTGGTACACAATATTTATCCGGTGATCTTGAACTGTCACCTGACTTCAGATGAGGGAGAATACATCAAGACTAATGAGCTTTTGTTTGACTGGCTCAATAATGCTCAATACTACCAAGTGTCTTGCTTTATCAGTACTGTTCCTTGAATTACAGTGCCTTGGCATGCAGCTTGTAAAAAAAAAAATTAGGAGAAATTCCAACTGGGTCTTGATTCATTCTCCTTCTGTAATATTTATCTGTATGGAGATTTTTGGTATTTTCGTAAATTCGGCTTTGGTTTTTATTCTGTTTATTTGTAGATTCTTTTAAGAATTCCAGAATAATTTCCGAGATAATATTAAATTTTATTCAAGAAGTAGTTCAGTTGTGATGGCTGTTGTTTTAAACAAAAACCTCCAGTGCTTTCAAGTTTGCATCTTTCTACTTGAACATGAATTTTGCTGACAAAAACTTGTCAGCAGAAGAAGCTCAAATAGCTAATCAGAGATTTTATTTACAGGTACATATAAGCTATAGTGTCAGCCTCCCATAAATCATCTCATGACAACAATTTAAAAATATACCTGTATATATGACTGGTAACGTGCTCTAACCAGAAAAAAAAATCACTGGTTACAACAGGATTACTGGTTGTATTTCTCTCCTACCCTCCCTTTCTTGCCAGTTATTAGAATGAAGTCTATTCAATATCTCAATATCTCACATGAATGTTCAACAGTATTGTAATTGATATCATTCATGATTTCCGATGACCAAACTCTGTGCCCACATCACACCTGTTCTCACCAGGCTCCACTCGCTCCCCATCATTGAATGGGCTGACTACAAGATCCTCACACTCCGGTTCAAATCCATTCACTCACTGGCACCTACCTAACTCTCTGACCTCCTCAATCCACCACCTGGCACCTCTGCTCAACTGGCCCTGGGCGCCTGCTCATCCCTCGCATCCTCCACCAAACCATTGGAGATTGTGTTTTCAACTGCAATGCTCCGAAATTCTGGATCACTCTGAATCAACCCTCCCCCTTTGCCCCTTCTCTCTCCCTTTTCAAGTCCCATCTGAAAACCTTCCTCGTCGACCTTCCATACGGTCGCCTCCCTCCTTCACTTGGAATTAGGCTCCGCCCCTGTTAAATGCTCTGAAATACTTGGAGGTCGCTTTATAAGTCCATGTTGTTGCACTGTGTCACTTTATGGAGGGCATGAATTTGCATCTTGGAATTCCACCTATTTTTAGCTTACAAGATTGTTCTGTCTTAAAATTTTGGAGACTCCACAGAATTGTTTAAAATTATTAAATGAAGCCAGATTCAAATTTTAATTCCAGAACTGGAATTGGATGACGTTTTACCCTTTTTGGTCTTGCTTCATTAGGGGAATAGTACTGTATTACTATTATTATCCTTGCAACATAACTTATATATCAAGGTCTGAAATAATTGACGTTGATACAATCTCCGACATGAATTATGTAGGAATTTATCTCTGTCTGTGTATCTGTTTTGTTTCTTGCCGTACATCATTCCACAGCTTGCATTAGACTTCGTAGACTTTTCTTTGATTGTGTTTTTCATTTGCTGGACTTTGGCAGGCAATGGCATTTCACTAATTTCAGAACAGGAAACAGGCAGTTGGTATAGTAAACCTGGGACACAATGAAAGTGTGCATCAGAGTCTCGGCAGCCTGTGTTGAGTGGCAGTGGTAGAGGTGGGTAATGTTGCAGAGGTGTGGAAAGGCGAAACAGATCACCACACAAATGTGGAGCCTGAAGAATAGCCAAGGGTTGAAAAGGATGCAGAGGTTTCCAATTGGCCAGAAGGTGCCTAGGACATAGATGAAGTATGTTTCTTGAAGCTTGCGTTGTGCTTCGTTTGAACAGCCTAGGAGTCCATGGATGGAGAGGTCAGAGTGGAAAGAAGAATTAAAGTGGCAAGCAACTGGAATCTCTGGGTAGCACTTGCATATATCCTGTTGTTTATCCTAAAATTGCCCTTGCAACACAAAACTTCTGTCAAAATGCAAAATGCTGCAAATGCTGGAAATCTGAAATTTTGGACATTTTTGCTGCCTGACCTGCCAAGTGTTGCCAATAATTTCTCTTTTTGTGTACTGAACTTGTGTCCTCTTGTTCTGCTGTCTTGGTACATTTGAAAGTAATGTTCTGAGTACTTTCTCAATCCCATTTTATATACTGAGACTTCTCTTTCAAGACTGAAGAGCTTAGGTTGTCTAATCAATGCTCATAGCTCATTTCTCTGTCATTGGGTACATCCATGTTGCTCTCTTTTGTACTACTTCTGGGACCTGGGCAATCAAGGTAACCAGAACTGAATGCAGTACTCTAGGTGTGGGGCCTGACAAGAGCACTTCTATACAGCTTGAATATGATCAACTGATTTGGCAGTATTGTCCTGAATTCAATTTGTCTAATTTATTCCTGACATTGTTTTGACATTTCAGTTACTCATTGTATTTATATTGTGTTACAATTTGTATTTCTTTATTTTTACCTTTTATTTCATTTATTTTAACGGAAAACATTGTTAATTGGTATCATGATAGAAAAAAAATATGCGTGTGAGAGATTCCATATATCAACAACAACAAAATTACATTTGTGAAGCGCCTTTCATGTTGGGAGGACATCCCATGGAACTGATGATTCGGGGGTCAAGACCTGAGCATGGGGGATGAGGGGTTGGGATGAGGGAGGGCAGAGAGATGGAAGGGTGGCTGAAGGCAAGAAGTAATAAAGTGGATTGACTGTAACTGTATATTTGTGGGCAAAATGCGGCAGCCAGTTATGCACAGCAGTGTACTACAAACAGTCATGGATTGAAGTGACCAATTTTTTTTTTTTTTCTTCTTGAGGGATTATTATCAGGCATGTGGAGTACGGAAACTTGCACCAGGTTTTGCCCTGCCAGGAATCGAACCCAGAAGGATAATCCAAATCACATTGAAGAAAGCAAAAAGATTAAAGTGCACATGATATTCCTGTTCTATGTGGCAGCAATGCTCAGAATTCACGCTTTCCAATTCCTGGTGAAGCTTTAGTAAAAAATCTATTATGAATTATTAATTCCTTTATTCAAGTGAGCAGAAATATACAAAGTAATCTGAGCCATGTGGATATATTCTTATCAAGGGATGAACATTTGTGGTTTCAATTCCTGCTAGAAATGCCATTGACAATCAAAAGGTTCAAAAGTGTCTAACACACACAGGGATTTCATCTCTGCAGTCACTAATAATTATGCGGAATCTAGCAAAAACTGCATTGAATCATGCATTTCTAACCTCCAGCTTTGAGTGTTTAGGGAATAACTGTTAAGTGTTTGGGAGATGTTTATAATGTGCACGTACAATCAAAACATTCGCATGGATCTACGTTTACTTCATTTACGTGGTTATTACATTTAGGAAATGGTTGAATTTAGTCTTTAAAGTTGGGTTTCTGAATTCAAGTAGCAAACCATTAAAGTAATCCTGTGATACGGGATGTCTTGTGCAACACATAAAATTATATTAGTTATGATTGAGATTGATATGCAGTTCTTTGAAATTGAATGTCTGTATTAATGAGGGAAGGGAGAAAATACACCATGGTGCTGCTGAATCTATTTAGTATCAATAAATTGAATACAATTATGCCACCTTTTTTATTTCCAGTCAGTAATGCTTTAAATTACCGAGTAACTTTGTTTGGTTTTTCTCTTAAAAAGCAGTAAATAATCCTGTGGTATGAAAATTTGATTTGCTTACAAACAGAACATAGTTTAGCTTATTAATAATAATAATCCTTGCATTTGATTATAGCCTGTTATCACATTGGTGAGAAATCTCAAAGCACTTCACATAATGTATTGTAAAGTGGATTCACTGTGTATTTTGTGGGCAAAATGTTATTGTAGTTTTCATCAGAAAGACATCAGAATTTGTCAAGAATTCTTAAGTGATATTGATAAAAAAAAGTGCATAATTTTCTTCCCCTTTGCGCAAATCCAAATAAGCTGTCACTGGCATGAATATAGATTGACTTAGATTGGGTTTCACTGTCACATATATTTCTACCTATATTAAGTACAATTGACTGCATTATAGAAAAAGACAGAATATGAAAGATCATGTCTGCCACATCTAATCAATAATGTTCCACCCTGTTCATTGATCAAGTATGACACTTGTTAGATTCTGAAATGGAACCAGTTACATAATTCTGACTACAGCTTGGGAGTTATTTTACTGTTCTTAGATGAAAGCATTTTGAAAAGATATTGGTGCAATTTAGATAATCCTTTACATTTGGAAATCACTGAGCAGATGATTGTGTATTTTGCAGGTTAATACTTTGAAACCTTTTTTATGCAAAGCAAAATTTAATTGATAAGCAGGACTGCATTCAACATTTGATTGCTCCATATCTTTAAATAACGCCAGGATCCAGTAGAAATTTCACTAGCTCCCACAAACAATGCAGCATTAATGTATGTGAGAGACAAAAAAAACCAGCTCATTTCCACACAGAAATGATGGATACATTTAGTGTACCATAATTGTATTGAATGAGGCAGACATATTGAAGGATATGAGGGAAAGGATGTTTTGCCTTTATTGATCTTGTGAATGTATGTGTGTGTTAAATAAAAACAATTCATTCTAATGGACTCTGCCAAGGTCAGTAAATTTTCAGAGAAGTGAAGTGAAAATATGGGTGAAAATATCTCTATTACCAGATTTGGGGCACAGTCTTCTGATATGCACAATGAACATCTGAAAATTTCTACTTTTTTATTGAATAACTTAGGCAAAGAGTCATGGTCCACAGCACCCACTAAAACCTAGCTTGAAAGAACAAGAGAAGAAATGAGATGAGTCAAGGACTATTGATTAGGTGAAGCCAAGCTTGGGTCAATAGACTAGTTGTAAGTATAAGGCAAATGGGAATAGATTGAAGGAAAGGAAAATAGAAGAGAAAAGGTCAGGTAACCCCACAGGCACTGGTATGTCCTTATAAAATTTAAAAGCATCTAGGAAATACAGTGGTTGTGTTAATACCCCAGGAAATTGGAGAATGCTGTTGTGTATTGTTAAATAAAATGAGTGACGTGAAAAAAATACTATTCTTGCTAAATGTTTTCTCCCAAATGTTGAAATATTGAACATTTCAATAGAATATATGTTACTAACTATAAGATCACTACCTGTAATTCATTTAGCACAAAAGCCCAATTATTCTGTATCACATCAATTATCTGATATTGTAACTTTCAAGTAATGAGATACACTATTCAATGCTTCGAAAAGAATTCTACCAAAAAAATAAAAACTGGGGTGCTCAAACACCCTTAAACCAGCTTTCATAATAAGTGTGAACTTGCATGTTTGGATATTATAAACAATAGGCAGTGCCATAACATACACTTTGGTAATACATGAGTTTCCACTGTGTTCTTAACTTCAGGCACACTGCTGAGAGGTGCTCAGTGAATGCAGGAGGTTCAGAATGTTTAAATGCTAAAGATAGAAAAATACAATTATAATAATCCTTGTATTTGATATTGTGTCTTTCGTTGTCAGCAGGATGCCTCAGAGCTCTTCGAGATTGACTGTAAAGTGTAGTGAACTCGTATTTTGTGGGCAAACACAGCAATCAATCTGTTCATCAGCAATGTCCCACAAACAGTCATGAAGTGAATGACCAATTTTACCTGGGGAATTGTTGGCCCATGACACCAGAGAAACTGCCTTCCTTTTTTGAATAGCCCCATGACCTTGAATTATGATTTCATCTGACAATACTATGTAAGCAAATTGCAAATTCATTTAAATATTTGTATTACACTGCTCCATAGTGCTTCCAAGTACTGTATAAAGTAACAGAAACAACTGATGGATAAGGTGAGTCTGAACCATACACAAGCACACTTATGTACCTCATAATTACATTTTACCATCCCTGCTCTTGCCATCTTTGCCATTAACAACTCTTTTCCAGATGTTTTATGGTCACCAAGATATTTCCATCATGATATTAATGGTTTGGGAAGGAATAGTTAGGTAGACCTTTAATGGGGTCATGGAACCTCCTGGCCCCTTGCAGCTACAGACAAAGCTTGTTGGCTTTGTTTCTCATTTATTTTATTTTCTGCAGTCCAAATTGCAGGAGAAGCAGATGGTCAGGGTCCATTTCTCACAGTATTCCTAGCCCAATGATATGCAAATATGTAATTAAGAGAAGCCACAGCATGCTTCAGTCTGCATGCAGTAATCCCCAAAATAGCTTCTGATAACATTAAACCCTCCAAGTGCAGACAGGAAAATTATACTCTTGCAAGATTAAAAATGAGCTATTTGAGGTGCAATGCAAATCTGACTTGCAAGTAGTGGAAGTGAAATAATAGTTAACCCATCTTATCATATTGCAAAATACAATCCTTCTTTGGTGGTTAACCTGTTGGAAGTGGACCTTGGGGCTACCAAATAGCACCCCTCTCTCTCCCTCATCCTCCACCTCCCCACCCACCCCCAAGCTCCCCCACCCCCGAACATTAGTTCAAATTTAGGTAATTCTGTGTCCAATCATTAGTGTGTTTTCAGTTTTTAGTGATTGAATATTTCTTGATTTATGGTATTAATCAACAACAACTTACACTTATTATAGGGCCTTCCATTCAGGAAAGTAGCTCAGAGCATTTAAATCAAATCATATTCAATCAAGAAAATTTATTGTGTTGGATGAGAGTAATATTCAGTCATCAATGTTTATGAAATTCTAATTTTTAAAGACAATTTACATATATTTCCACTTTTTGGAAACACATTACTCTGCATTATATTAGTATTATAGTTGGTGAATAGTGTAAAGATTGAAGGTCTCATAGAAGCCCGAAAATGCCGAAATAAAGCCTAAGGAAATTAAATAAAGGTATTTCATACTGTCTCTTTAAACATTTACTTATATGCATCTGGTGTACATGTTTCTGACCTGTGCCTTTTTTAAAACAAATTTGTATGTGACTTTGAAATTCTCATTTTTGAATTTACAATGGTTGAGTAGAATGCAGTATGTTGAAGTACAAAGACAGTGGACGGTGTTAGTCCTGAGGTTATATTATCAGCTACATTGCAATATTTTTAGGTATGTGATATGATGGTATGATAAGGAGGCCAGGGAGGAGAAGGCTAGAGTCACAGCGCCAGTTTCTCAAGCATCATGTCGGCAGAGGTCTGGAGGTGCATGACCTGGTTGGCCACTCAATCGCAGGAAGTATGAAGTCTGGCAACTATTTCTTAATTCTCTGCCCAGATAAACTGGGTAGGATGGATAGATTCAAAGAATAAGTCCATCCTGTCACAATATTGCTGCTTTATAACTGAAATTTAAAACTAGGATAGTGAAGGATTAATCTCTCTTTAGAGACAAAAGTATTCAGACTCCTGTATTGTATTTTTCGTGCTTTTTTTTTTGAGTTAGCATTACAGTTCCAGGGATTATGCCAGAATGAGATTTTGGTGGTCTGTCTACATGGACATGAAGAAGAGTGAATGGTGGGTATTCAGACAAACCTCATCAGCATCACATTTGGTCTTTACTGAAGGTTTGGAGAAGTTTGACATCACTTGTTTATTCGTGAAGTGATATTTTATTCACAACAGTTGTGTGTGAATTGCAGATTTGTTAGAAAAGTAAATTATTGCTACCCACAATATCCCTGAGGATATAGTCCTATAAATATTCTATAGAATGGATTCCATAGAGACTTTGTAGAAACCTCGGATGGAAATCTTACAGTTCTTAAAATTACTACACTTCCTCTTAATCATAATCTGAGTTTATGGGATTTAGATTTACATTTTTAAAGCTCTTTTAAAAGAATTTCTTAGATACCGTAGTCTTTTAAAGATGTTCTTTGTACATTTTAGTGGTACAATAGTTAGATAGTTTGCATGGAATCTACTTGATAAATACCTAGAAGAAAGCCATTTGGCCACCACTATATACATATGGAACTATCTATACATATGTTAAAATATAGAAATTATAGTCTAACTATAATACAATAATAATATCTATATTCTAACACATAATATATATTATATATAGTTATATATTATACATATATTTTCTGGTCCCTTGCCTTGTTCCTTCCTGTCCATTTAATCTTATATTTTCCCTAAACGTTTAAACTAATTATTTTTATGTTGATAACTATATCACAAGTTACCTCAAGCTAAATTGGTCTATTCTCTGGAATGGGTCCAAACCCCAATGTGTCATTTCAATCCTTAATCTTTTCAGAATGATAAAATGAGCCCCAAGTTTTAATTTTTAAAAAAATCATCTTTTTGAGTGAGAGGTGGGCACTTGATGCAAGTGGACACAATCGGCAAAAGCAGGCAGATATACGGGTCCATGACAATCCCAAGCAGTCTAGGAGGTACAAGTCCAGAGCTCTAATTCGTCGGACGATTCTAGCCTTTAAATATCCAAATCAGTACTGTATGAGGAAGACAGGAAGATTTTTGTAAATTGGGTCCAATATGTTGCTATTTCTAATTGAAATATTTAATTAAACAATTGAACTGGGCACTTCTGGTACTGGAAGTATGCACTGACCCTGCTCTGAAAGTAAATTGTGTCTTTTAACACACACACCAGACACACCAGACTAAGTAATAACAGATAGTGGCGGAGTATTGTGTTGGTGTTTGTTGTTGGGGTTGCTCTCTTGCGCTTCTTACCTTTACTGCTTGTGGTTTGCGGTCCAGCGATTCTTTTTTGAGTGGAGGGCGCCAGGTCGGTGAGGGAGGCGACAATGTGATTTTAAAGTCGCACTTTACTGGCCGCAAGCCGAAGCCCTAGACTCTACTAGCGGCAAACCAAAATACTGCACCTGCGCGACAATGTGGATTATCGGTTAGCGTTATCGGCTTGCCGCTAGTATGACTTTGAAGTCGTATGCGTTCCACTTTTTTCACCTGTTTGGCGTGCTCCATTTTGGGGAGAGTCGCTGGACTGTAAACCTCAACCGCAGCATCATGGCTTCAAGCACAGCATCTACCAGCGGGGGTGGGGGGGCAGGAGAGTGGTTTTGACGGTGAGTGCCAATACCATATTCTGTTATGTTATTATTTATGCATTTACAAATGCTCCACTGCTATTGTTCCGGATAAGTTCCGGTTTATCGAATGGAGACTTCTTTTTTTGGTGTGCCGGTTATACAGAAGTGCTGGTGCATCGAGTCACGGATAAACGGGCTTCTACTGTACTAAGTCAACATAATTACCTGTGAAGGAACACTGGCTACTGCACATTTAGGTGCCACTCATGATTGGATTCTTGGTTAGCCACTTTATGGCTGGCAATTGAATTTACCCATTAATGTTGTGAAAGGTACTCTCAATCAGTGATTAATAAAGAAGGACAAGTGAATAACTAAACACAGATCTATTTATGCTTTTCTTTGTCTCAGAATCCATTGCAGAATTTTTTTTTCTAATCAATAGTTATTTTCTTCAGAACTTTCTGTTCAATTCCAGGCTTCATTTCTGGTGATTGAAGTAAAGTGCTAGGACACCCCCTAATAGAGTATTGAGTCTGATCTTACAGGGTCGGACGGTAGAGCAATGTGAAACAATTTTACATGCTCGAAAGGAGATGTCTCTGAGGATATTTGTGGAGATGTATAAACTGCTAAATGGGATTAATAAAACTGAGAAGGCACTTTTAGGTGCATAGTAGGAAGAGACATCACATGCTCCAACAACAATTTGCATTTATATTGCTCCCTCCCACAGAGTAGCATCCCTGAGTACCTGTACTTTTAGAATGCATGTTTAGAGGATTAACACAAGGAATATTTCCTCAGACAAAGGAAATAAACAATTGACATGGACCACCAGGAAATGTGATTGAAGTCACACAGTTCCAAAGGTAAAGAAGACTGTTGTGAACCATAATGCTTCAGAAAATGCTATAAGATTGCTTGAGTGTGAATGCCTCCAGACATACCTGCAGTCGATGACACAGTTCAGTCCCTCTTTTTTATGTTGGCCTTAGCCTCCAGCTGCTCCTTTGAGTATATTACCTATACTACTAATCTGTAATTGTATATTCTTACTGAAAAAGAGTAATTTTGCAAACAACTTTCTCACATGTTTGCATGCACTATTAGCAGATAACCGGATCCAAGTACTCAAACTTGCTGTCTTTCAAAATAATGACTGACTCGATTGCATTAACTATCGGTCAGTACACTTAGCATTTTCAAAGAATCATAGAATTTTACAGCACCAAAGAAGGCTATTCGGCCCATCGTGTCTGTGCTGACTCTTTGAAAAGATCTATTCAAAGTCAATCCCACTCCTGGCTCTCTCCCCATAACCCTGCAAACTTGTCCTCCCCAAATAACCATCCACTTCTCTTAAAAGTTGTTATTGAATTGGCGCTCCACCACCCTTTCAGGCAATGCATTCCAGATTCGAACAACTTGCTGTGTGAAAAAAATTCTTACCTCTCCTCTGCTTCTTTTAGAAACTATTTGAAAGGCGCTTTATAAATGCAACTTTGTTGTTGTTGTTAAATCTGTGACTTCGAGTCACTGACACACCTACCAGTGGAAACAGTTTTTCCCTGTTTACCCTATCGAATCCCTTCATGATTTTGAAAACCTCTTTTAGGTTTACTCGTAATCTTCTCTGCTCCAACGAGAATAATCCTAGCCTTTCTAGCCTTTCCTTATAACCAAAATCCTTCATTCTTGGTACCATCCTGGTAAATCTCTGCACCCTTCCCAATGCCTTAACATCCTTCCTCAAGTGTGGTGCCCAGAACTGAACACAGGACTCTAGCTGAGGCCTTACCAGTGTTTTATACAGGTTAATCACAACTTACTGACTTTTGTACTATATGGCCCTGTTTATAAAGCCTAGTATCCCATATATTTTTCTAATAGCCTTATCTACCTGTCCTGCCACCTTTAAAGATTGACCTACATAGTCTCCCAGGTCTCTCTGTTCCTTCACCCCCCCGTTCCTTCACCTCCTTTACCACAGCACCTTGGGACATCCTCCGGATGTGAAAGATGCTCTATAAATGTAATGTTATTGTTGTTGTTGTTAAGATTGTACTAGCTAGCCTATATTCCCTCTCCCCATTCTTTCTCCCAAAACGCATCACCTCAGATTTCTCCACATTAGACTTCATCTGCCATGTGTCTGCCCATTTTACCTTTCTGTCTTTGTCCTCTTGCAGTCTACTACTATCCTCCTCATTATTTACTACATTTCCTAACTTTGTATCATCTGCAAACTTGGAAATTGTACTCCCTGTACCCAAGTCCAGAACATTTATATATATCTATATATATATATATATATACAGGTAGCCCCCGCTTACCGAACGCCCTGTTAACGAAACTTCACTATAACGAGGGTTTCTATTTGTAACCCTCTATGTGCTGAGCGATGGTTGCGCTCGCTATAACGAAAGTTTAAATCTCGCGCGCTTCTTGTCTCCCGGCAGCCTCCGCGACACAAGCGCACATACATACACACACTTACTTCAGCGCCACCTAATCCAAGAGAAAACGCCGCAGTATGGGAGGAGCTTAAGCGGTAGGATGCTCTGTCTGTCTGTCTCTCCTTCTCTCTGTCTCTCTCTCAGTCTCTCTCTGTGTCTCAGACTCCCTATGTCTCTCTCTCTCTGTGTCTCTTTCTCTCTTTCTGTCTCTCTCTGTCCCTGTCCCAGTCTCTCTCTCTCTCTCTCCGTGTCTCTTTCCCTCTCTCTGTCTGTCTGGATCGCGCTCTCTCTTTCTCTCTCTCTGTCTCTCTCTGTGTCTCTTTCTCTCTTTCTGTGTGTCTCTCTCTCTGTCTCTCTCTGTGTCTCTTTCCCTCTGTCTCGGCTGCGTTCTCTCCTTTCTCTCTCTCTATCTCTCTCTCTGTGTGTCTCTTTCTCTCTCTATCTCTCTCTGTCTCTCTCTCTTTCCGTGTCTCTTTCCCTCTCTCTGTCTCTGTCGCGTTCTCTCTCTTTCTTTCTCTCTGTCTCTCTCTGTGTCTCTGTGTCCACTGTACACTTCCCTCCAGTCAGGAAAACAACTGTTCACCACAACTTTCTGCTTTCTGTCTCCCAATCCATTCGCACTGTCCCTCCAATACAGGGGACTTCTATTTTCCATACAAGTCTCTTATTATTCCTTACAAGTTTTTTTATCATTGGTCCAGACATATATAATGAAGGTCTCAATTAAATAACGTGGTGGACGCAATATTCATTACCATATTAGCACTAAATGGTGCTTACTGTGTAAAATGTGCAACTGTGCTGCTGACTCTCTATAAAATGTAATTTTGCAGTTGTTGTTGTTGAAGTGGTTCTACACAATTGAGTCACTAATTCATTGGACCATGTTAGTATCTGCCGCAGCAGCATTATTCTGTGAGATTCTATGCTAATTCTACCTGATTTACATATGTATATTAGAATAGTAATTAAAATTAGACATTTCGTATAAGTCACAAACTGCAAGCCTCACTTTAATCAGACTTTTAGAGTATCATAATTGCTAAGCTATTAGACATAATTCATTATTAAATTTTACTGGTGAAACCTAATTTACATAAGAGAATTAGGCGAATTACAAATGAGACATTTTCTGCAACTGAATACCCTGTAAATCTCAGTTTTACAGCAGCTATGTCGGAATGGTCAGCAGTGACCTAGCCCAAGGGATTAGTACAGCCCAATACATTAAAAAAACAAGCTCTGTGTAATCCATATCTTATTAAATTAAAATGGTGTATTTACTATATTTCAATCTGTTAGCTGGAATGAATCCAGTTTAAATGTAGACTGAACTACATACTTCCATGATGCCTGTCAGGGGGCATAGGAGAACTCAGCCAAGCTACTCTCATGGCTCCAGTCGATAATTAAATTCATGAAGATCTCCCTCGTTAGGTAGAGTATATAATAAGAATAATAATAAATGAATAAATTTTATATTTATTGCATTTGATACATCACCTTTGGGAGAATATCTCAAGGCATTTCACAGGAATATATCATAGGAACATAGGTTCAGTGCTTCGAGCTGTTCCGCCATTTAATTAGATCATGGCTGTTCTGTACCTCTACAAATCCTTTCAATACCAATTTCCTGCTTTCTACCCGTATCTCTTAATGCCCTGACCTACCAAAAATCTATCAACCTCACTCTTGAAGGTGTGGATGGATCCAATATCCACAATCCTTTTGGGGGAGAGAATTTCGGATTTCTACCACCCTTTGAGTGAAAAAAGCCTTCCTGATCTCACTCTTAAATGGCCTGGTTCTAATGTTAGATTATGACCCCTTGTTTTGGATTCCCCACTAGAGGATGTAACTTCCCTGTATCTACCCTATCAAATCCCATTATCATCTTAAATACCTCAATCAAATTACCCTCAACCTTCTAAACTCAAGGAATATAATCCACGTTTATGCAGCCTTTCCTCGTAACTTTACCCTTTTAGGTCTGGTAACATTCTGGTGAACCTGTGTTGCACCCCCTCCAGGGCCAATATATTTTTCTTGAGGTGTGGTGCCCAACCCTAAGGGACAGTGCCCCAAAAATGTATAAAATATACTGATTATTTAATTTCCAGGTGAACATACCACTAATGTTTGCACACTAACATCCAGCAAACAACCATGAAATGAATAACCATTGTTTTTAGGTGTGGGGGTGAATTGTTGTCCAGTACTCCAGGAGAAACTCCCTGCTCTTTTCGATAGTGCCATGTGATCTTTAATGTCCACTTGAACAGTCTCTAGGTTAATGCCTCATCCAAAGGATGTCACCCCTCTACCAATGCAGCACACCCCTAGCATTGCATTTGGGTATCATTTTAGATAATGTGAGTTCCAAGATTATAAACTTCAAGATACGTTTTCTGGCTAGTTGGATTAATTGAGATGGGGTGTGAATTACATAAGATTTAGGAGCAGGTGTAGGCCATTCGGTCCTTCGAACCTGCTCCACCATTCAATAAGATCATGGCTGATCTTCTCACCTAACTCTGATTACCTGCCCTATCCCCATATCCCCTAATCCCTCTATTTTTCAAAAATCTATCAGTTTCAGCCTTGAAAATGTTCAAGGACTGAGCATCTACAGCCTTCTGAGGTAGTGAATTCCATAAATTGTCTGGTCCAACAAGCCAGAATCTCCTGCTAAGGTTAATTACAATACTGGTACCAATATTCACAGGCAATTTTCAAAAAATCCCGTATATTTTGGTAGAAATGTTGCAATTATTTGATGACTATGAGCAGAAAATAGCAAATAAGCTATTATCTGCTTGCGGATGCAAACAATCTGAGTCAAAGTTGATATTTCTGGCCTATGTGAAGGGCTGTAAGGAATTGGGCTGCTCAGCGCAGTAATATTCTGTGAAGGACATTTGGACGTCCTCCCAATGTAAAAGGCGCTATACAAAATGCAATTATTATTTTAAATCAAAATTATCCTACAGGTGAAAGTTTTATGTACAAAATACGGTATGGAACCATTTAAGAATGCAAACAATAGATATAATTAACACAAGAAGTCAGCACCAGAAGTCATGAAGACCATGAAAGCCTACACTTCTAACATCTATTGTAACCTCACCAGGAAATGTTATGATTGTGTTTGGAATTTTTTTCTGTATATCAGCCTGATTTAAAACCAATCTATTTTGAAAATGTTAAAATGATGTTTCTTGAAGCACAATTAGTTATAGAATCAATATCCTTTACTTGTAAAACACATTTAAATTTTCATGTCACGTATGGTCCCAAACCCTAAGAATCCTAGAAATTTGGGAAACAAGAACATGAGAAAGCCATTGAGCCCATCAAGCCTGAACCTCCAGTTTAGTGGACCTTCACAGGTCGTTTATTCCCAAATCCCCAACCTTTCATTATAACTCTCTACATCTTTGTTACCCAATTAATATTGCACAGAACACTGGCTTTTAGCTTGCAGTCATTCCAAGATAGTTTGTTTTCTGTTAGGAATACAACTTGCATCAAAATGCAATGGCACAATATATCAATACATTATACTTTATACAATATCTTGGGGTCTTGTTGATTTGAATCATCCTGTTCACTCATTGCTAAACTTGGTGCTACTTAGCCCTCATAATGCAACTATTGTAATCTGAATTTAACAACAAAAGTATATAAGCAGTGAGATAAAGAGAATTTATTAGCTCATGGAAGTGCAGATGTAAGGAGAAAGAGAAAAATACTGCTACAATCTACCAGTTGATTGTACCCTTGAGAGCAGTGTGCAAAATGTACTGGAGATTGCTTCTGATGCATCATTAATCTTGCAAGTTGCAAGGGCTGTGATGGGATCTGCTGGCCTAGCATGTTAATCTCTGCAGGTTGTTAATGAAATGCTACCTGGTAATGAGTCTATGGAGAATGGTACTAAACTTCATCAGACTTTTAAAACACTTGGTTTGTTTTGTGATTATAATGGATGATGATACTCTGTGTGCATTGTCACTTGTGTTGCAGACTTAACTACTTTGTTATTTTCATATTGGTAATTGAAATAGATATGTACATATGCAGAACAAATAATAATATCCTTCAATGTATGAAAATGGATCAGACTCAACCTAATCTGAAGGATTGACGATCTACTTTCCCTCAATTATTATGGATCTTAAATGTGGAGTCCTGTAGCTCAGTAGTTAGAGCATTCACCTTACAGGCATGAGGCCTGTGCTTGAATCCAGGCAGGTCAGGGCGAAACCTTGGGCAAGTTTCCTTACTCCACATGCCTAATAATATTCCCTCCAAACAAAAAACACAAAAATAAAATTGGTCATTTCAATCCACGACTGTTTGTGAGACACTGCTATGCGCAATTGGCTGCTGCTTTTCGCCCACAAATATACAGTCAATTTAATTTACAGTATATTCTGTGAAATGCTTTGAGATGTCTAGAAGACATGAAAGACGCTACAGTATATCAAATGCAAGGATTATTATTATTATTATTAACTTTGTGCCTTCTTAATTTAGGACCCAGTGGATATTTTTCTCCCCCAATCCTAGTGACCAAGATATAAATATGCACTATTTCAGCAGCTTTGTTGAAATAAATTGCAGTACTGTTCTGATGTGGGGCGAAGTAGGGAGCAGTCTTCGAGTGTTAAGTTTGAAATGAGGAATACAGGTGCTTTTCCATCTTAACCATTGTATTCCTGGGAGTGCACTTCAAATTGTCGATTCTGATCCTGGACATAAAGAGTGAAAAAAAAGTCTAATCTCCATCAATATCACACTATAACAGCCACAACTTGTGTTTATATAGTGTCCTCCACACCGGGTAGTGTCTCAGGGCGCTTACCATTGGCATAACTCATGGCCGAGTCAGGGGAAGGGGGAAGGTGACCATAAGCATAGTTGAAGAGAAATTATTTCAGGCATGAACTGGATCATAATAGTAATAATAATCCTTGCATTTGATATATAGAATATACTGTAAAGTGAATTGACTGTATATTTGTGGGCGACTTGTGGGAGCCAAATGCACACAGTAGTGCTCACAAACAGTTTGAAGTGATCAATTTATTATTGTTTTGTTTTCTTGATGGGGAAAGAGGGGGGTGAGGTGAAGGATTTGAGGGAGGGAATTCCAAAGTTTTGGCATAGTGGCTGAAAGCACAACCGCCGATGGTGGAGGGGAAGATTCGGGGGACAAGGAGGAGGTCAGATCCATTAGAGCAGAGGCAGCAGGTAGTGCTGTGAGGAGAGTGGAGGGTAGAGGGGTGCCGAGGAGTGGAGGGATTTAAACACTAGAGTGAGGATCTTGAAGTCAATCTGCTCTGTGACAGGGAGCCAGAGAAGTTTGGCAAAGACTGGGGTAATCAGGGTATGAAATTTGGTGCAGACGAGAATGCGGGCGGCGGGGCCGTATGAGCCATTTTGTGAATGGTGAGGAGGAAAACTGGCAAGGTGGGTGTTGGGAGTAGTCCAGCTGAGAGGTGATAATGGCACGGACCAGGGTTTCAGCAGCTTTTGTGGTGAAGTATTGATGGAGCCGGACCATGTGGTGGAGATGGAAGAAAGCGGTGCTAGTCAGGGACCGGATTTGGGGGAGAAAGGATTACTGGGGATCAAACCTGATGCCTGTTTGAGCATGGGATTGGAGAGTGTTAAGGACAGATTGGGTAGGTTGAGGATTCTGGAACCATGGGACAGAAGACACCGACAGGAGCCAAAGAATATGGCTTCCATCTTGTTGACATTTGATTGCAGGAAATTTGAGCTCATCCAGCTCTTGACATCCGACAGACAAGCTGTCAGAACATCAGGGGATCACAGCTGGAGGATCACAGCTGGAGGTAGAAAAGTAGCGTTGGGTGTCTCCACATACATGTAGAAGTTATCCCCATGTTTGCAGATTATATCACCAAAAGGATGCATGTAGATGCGGAAGAGAAATAGGCCAAGGATGGATTGTTGTGGTATCCCACAGGTGACTGGGCAGTTTCTGAGGTAGGATGCAAACCAAGCAAATGCAGTCCCACTGAGGTGGATGATGGAAGACGGCGATGGAGGCGGATGGCTGTGTCGAACATGGCAGAGAGGTCCAGGAGTACAAGGAGGCAGAGGGAGCCCTGCTCACAAAAAGAGAGGACACGGTTTGTGACTTTCACAAGTGCAGTCTCTGGACTGTGGACAAGGTGGAAGCCAGACTGGAGGCATTTGAGTAAGGTGTGGAGGGCGAGTTGTGCGCAAGGTTGATTGGCCTTCCAGAGCTTTTGCAAGGAAGGGCAGGTTTGCGATAGGCCAGTAGTGGCTGAGTTTGGAGGGATTGAGGGTAAATTTTTTAAGGAGAGGGGTGATGACGGCGGTTTTGATGGGACCTACAACTGATCCTGAGGAGCGGGACTGATTAATAGTATCTGCCAGGAATGGGCAGAAGAGGGGGAGCTGGATGATCAGTAATTAGGTAGGAAGGGGGTTGAGGCAGCAGGTGATGGTGGATGAGAGAGGAAGGAGAGATAGATGGGGGCAAATGAATATAAGAATGTAGGATGGCAGCCATGATAGGAGCTGAGGGTAGGGTGGCTGAGGGTAGGGTGGGTAGGGAGATGGAATGACGGTGATGGTGGGTGACACAGGGTAGAAGCATGAGGCTTACAGGAGTAATTTGCCGATTTTGGAGGTAAAAAAGTCCATGACCTCTTCACAATAGAGTTGGATGTGATGATTGAGGGTGCTTTAGGGCGTGCACGGGGTAGGTGATGGGTGGTGGAGAATAGTTTCTTGGAGTTATTTTTGGCCTCCAGAATGATGTTTGAATAGTGCGCAGATTTTGCTTGTAACAGGGAACGGTGGTAATTTTGAAGATGCTCGAACCACAGCTGGTGAATAGGCTGATTTTTTGCCACCTGCATTCGAGCAGCTGAGTTTGAGATTTTAGGAGTGGAGATAGCTGTTGTACCGGGGGAGCGGGTGGGTTTGGATGTAGTCCCGGATTTCAGGGGCACGAGGGAGTTGAAGGTGAAGGAGAGGCGATAATGGAGCAGCTTGATGGCTGCTTCAGGATGAAAGTGGGTGAAAGGCCAGAGGGAGAGGAGGTCTGAGAATGAGAGGGCCTTAATGAGGGTCTCAGTGGGAAGCCTTTTCCTTTATTGTAAGCAATGTATAAGAAGGGGAATATGTAAAAGCATCACTTCCTTCATTTTTACCCAGTTGCAAAGATTTGAAGAGATTAGAATTCCCAACTATAAACATGACTGTTTGTGGGACACTGCTATACCCAATTGGCTGCTGAGTTCTACCCAGTAATATACAGTCAATTCACTTTACTGTATATTCTGTGAAGCGGTTTGAGACATCGATAAGATGTGAAAAGTGCTATATCAAATGCAAGGAATATTACTATTATAAATATGATTACGTTTTCAGCTGTTACTTTACAATGATAACTCCTTTAACAGATACAAGCATAGATACTCTGATCACATTATGAAACTGGCTGGTAATAGCGCTGGAAATATTGTCAATTCTATATAAAGACTTCATTCGTTAGGTTATAAGAATCTATAACCAATAGTAAAGGCCTAGAGCTGTTTGCAAAGTACTGAATGGTTTTTCCTCCCACACTCACTCAGTTACCTGCGGGGTACCTCAGGGACCCATCCTTGGCCCCCTCCTTTTCCTCATCTACACGCTTCCTCTTGGGGATGTGATCCACAGACATGGGGCACAATTCCACATGTACGCGGATGACACCCAACTCTATCTCTCCACTTCACTTTGTGACCCCCAGTCCCCCGATGTTCTGTCAGCCTGCCTTTCGGACATCAAGGGCTGGATGAGCACAAATTTCTTGCAGCTGAATGTTGACAAGATGGAGGCCATACTCCTTGGCTCTCATCAACGTCTCCATTCACACGGCTCTCACCTCCTCCACCTTCCCGGCCTGCCCCTAAAACTCACCGAACCTGTGCGCAACCTTGGCATCAGGTTCGACCCCCAACTGTCCTTCCTCCCCCACATCCGGTCCGTCACCAGCACTGCCTTCTACCACCTCCGACGGATCGCCCGTCTCCGGCAATACCTCACCTTAAAAGCCGCCGAAACCTTGGTCCACACCTTCGTCACCTCTCGGCTGGACTATTGCAATGCCCTCCTCGCCGGTCTCCCCTCCACCACAATCCACAAAATCCATCTTATCCAGAACTCTGCCGCCCGCATACTCACCCGCTCTAAGCTTCGCTCCCCCATTACCCCAGTCCTTGCCAGACTTCACTGGCTCCCTATCCCAGAGAGGATCGACTTCAAGATCCTCACCCTTGTTTTCAAATCCCTCCACTCCTCTGCACCCCCCTATCTCTCTGATCTCCTCTCCCCACAACCCAGCACCCGCTGCCTTCGTTCCTCTGGGTCCGGTCTCCTCCATGTCCCCCGAGTCCTCCACTCCACCCTCGGCGGCCGTGCCTTTAGCCACTACGCCCCGAGGCTCTGGAACTCCCTTCCTCACTCGCTTCACCTCACCCCCTCTCTTCCCAGTTTCAGGTCGCTTCTCTTCGACCGAGCTTTTGGTCACCTTCCTGCCCCTGCTCCTGGCTCGGTTCCGGGATCCGCCACTGTGAAGCGCTCTGAGACGCCGTCTGCCATGGAGGGCGCTATATAAATCAAAGTTGTTGTTGTTGTTAAATAGATTAAAGGATTCAGATGATATCTTGCTTTATAAGAATACACTACCATTTAAACTATTATTGTGGGTTGAAATAGTTTCCCCTACGGCAGCCAGTGCTGCCTATGAATGATGTAACTCTGCAGGAGGATTAATAACAGGGGTTCCATTACCACACGTTTGTCAAGCAGTAACCCAATTACACATAAAGTAACAAAACGCAAAATACTGCAGATGCTAGAAATCTGAAACAAAAACAGAGGTTTGCTGGGAACACTCAGCAGGTCAGGCAGCATCTATGGAGAAGGGAAAGTGAGTCAATGTAAATAAAAAGAGTTAACCCATCATCTCCTGTTCTCTACCCCCCATTTTCTCCTTTGTCTTACTTGTCCTGCCACTCCCTGTCTGTTACTCCTTAAAAGCCTCTCCCTGCCATCGTGACCCAGTTCTGACGGAGGGCCATAGACCCGAAACATTGACTCATTTTTCTTTCTCCATAGATGCTACCAAACATAAAGTAGTAGTATGCATTGTATTGAACAATATGTTGGAAGAAAGTATTATTTATAAATACTGAAGCTCATTTTTGAGAATCTTATTTTGAGATCACCCTCCAAATCTGTAAATTAATCAAACTTTGAAGGCACGTGTGAACTTTGTCAGAGTGTACAAATGTCCAAGGAGATGGTAGCTTCATTGAGGTAGGCAATTGTCTACTCACTCTTGTTTAAAAGGACCAATTGTCATATGTCCAAACATAACATTTATAGAAATATTTACCTTCTTTCATACACAACATGAGAAACTTCTTATTTATTGTGATAGGCTGAAACACAATCAAATGCCAGCAGGTTGAGTAGAAAGTAAACAAACTATGTTTTTAAAATAAACGTGCTCAAAAACTATTTGCTAGTTAAAAATGATAAAAGAGTGAAATACTAAGAATAAAAATCTATATTTTTCTCAGGCATGATACATTTGCTTGCATACTTGCTGTGTTTTCAACAGGATAAATATTTTTACTTTATGTATTCCTGTTGTAATTCAGGAACTCTCACACTGAGTTCCTCCAAGTCTAAGTACCGGTAGTCCTTGCAATATGGAAGCTGCAATAATGTATCCATTATTGGATACATTACAATAAACCTGGGTCTAAAAATTATCTTTTAAGGGAATAGATGTTTTGTCAAGTGCAATCTTATGCATATCCTGAGTCATGTAGCGCAATGGTTAGAGTACTCATCTTTAAAAGAGAGAGACCTGGGTTGATTGCTGGCAAGGCGAAATGTTTCCTTACTATTTACCTAGCAGTATATAGGAACCTAGTTGTTAGTCGATGGGTGGATCACTTTTCTGAGTGTAATAATTTCGTCAAAAAAAAAGAATAATAAATCAGTCACTTAAATCCACGACTGTTTGTGGGACACTGCTATGCAAACGGCTGCCACGTTTTGCCCATAAAATTGACTTTACGGTGTCTTCTGTGAAGTGCTTTGAGATGGCTTGAAGACCCAATAAGGCGGTATATCAAATGCAAGGATTATTATTAATACGAGCAGATGCACATTTGGAGAGTAAAACTGATTATATTTATCTGTCAGATGAAATGCAATGTTTAAAGATGTACTAAGCTAATGCGATGTAAGAACAAACGTTAATGTTTACAGGCAATTAAACAAGCAATATATATAGTCTTACTTTCTTTATCAATGTAATACATTTTTCAACTCCAGACATATTTCACTGTAGATTATAAAATTTCAGGCTGTTGTCGCCATATGCCTCAGCAATTTCCTACTCTTAACGAACAGTTAACTGGTGGTTCCTCTTTTAATCTGAACTATGCTTTGAATGAAGGGTCTATGCTTTGACGATGAACTATCAGACATACACATGAATTTGGTTCAAATAAACCATGGTTAGTGGATGTGTAGAAACTTTTCTTATGGATACAATGTGAAACTACAATAAAGTCCTGAGTTTATTCCCTTTTTGGGAGGTTAACTAACGCTATGTGGGGAAGGAAACAGGAAGTAACATCAGAGGAGAAACACGGAACATAGAGGACCTGGAGAAACAGATAACTTTGGAATAACGAGTAGTCGAGAAATAAGAGGGGTTAGATAGGGGAGAAATTCAGAGCGGACAAAGGGAGTTTTGGAGTGCACAAATGCAGTGTGTGACAAATAAGGTTAGTGAGCTGCAGGTGCAAGTTGCCACATGAGGTTAGGATGTAGTGACAGTAACGGAGATCTTGCTCAAACAAGGGGTGGAATGGGAGCTGAACCCATTGGCTACAATGCATTCAGGAGGGATAGGGAAGAGAAAAGAGGAGGGGGAAGGCTGTATTGATCAAAGATTCTGTTATAGCCCTGGAAAGACATGATGTACTAGAGGGATCAAAGACTGAATCCATTTGGTTAGAGCTAAGGAGTGTTATCATTATTAAAAATGAGCTATTATGCTGCAGGTCGTATAGTATAGTCCACCTATCAGTGGGAAGTAGATAGAGAAAATCTTCAAAAGATTTCAGAAAGAAGTAGAAAGAATAGATTAGTGATAATGGGGGACCTTGAATATCTAAATATAGACTGAGAAAAAAAACAGTATGAAGCGCACAATAGGGGAAAAATTGCTAAAATATGTACAGGATAACTTCCTTGATTGGTATGTTTCCAGCTCAAGAAGGAAGGAAGCAGTGCTGGATCTAGTCCTGGGAAATTAAATGGGGCAAGTGGAGCAGGTTTCAGTGGGAGAATATCTGGATAATAGTGATTAAGATGTCATTAGATTTAGAATTGTTAATGGAAAGGGAGAAGGAACAGATTTACAAGAGGCAAAGAGAGCGTATTAGAAAAGATTATTGGGTGTCATAAAAGGGAACACTAAAGTTTTCAATAAACATATAAAATAAATAATAAATTGGTCACCTCGATCCACAACTGTTTGTGGGACATGCTGTGCATAATTAGTTCTGGCTGTTTATTTTGTGGGTGTCACCTACAAAATACACAGCCAATTCACTTTACTGTATATTCTTTGAAGCATTTTGAGATATCTCGAAGACTTGATGAGGTGCTATAACAAATGAAAGGATTATTATTATTTAGTAACTTTCAGAAATTGAAATATTAATTTACCTTCACAGGAATATGTCACCTTTATACCAAGAAAATATTGTTCTGTAAAAAAACTTTTCTTAAAAAATATTACTGTCTGTACAATGTTTTGGGAATTTGGGCAGATTACAGAGATGCTTTATTATGCTCAGTGGCTAACCTTCTGTTTGTAACTCTGTACCAATATTCGGTACAGCCCTGTTATCTAGTATTTACTAATACCTTGGTCCTTTTTTTATATGATATGTGATATATAACAAAGAAACTCTTGTACCATTTACATTCTTGCATTGCAAGAAGAATTCATGAGATAGAATAGCCAAGTGATTTTAGTATTATAAGAAATTCTGTGTTCAGTGCGAATGGGGTATATCTAGCAGAAGATTGAGATTGGAGAAAATCACAGGGATTGGGGCTTGTGAGAGCATGATGGGATTCATAGCAAGGATGTGAATCTTAAAGTCGATCTGCCAGTAGCCAGCAAACAAGTGAAGCCTGAAGAGGACAGACGTGATGGGCATACAATGTTTATTTGTATGTACAAGTAATAATAATAATAATTCTTGCTAATTATTAATTTATCGGCAGAATGTATACACAATTTCCTTGCTACTGTAAGATATTGCACGATTTTCATTTGCAGTGTATATGTGGTAGTAGGATAATCTTATCATGAATTGGAAAGCTGCTCTACTGTCTTGTGACAATTGTTTGAAAGAACAGACTTGCATTTTACATCACCTTACTTTGAAACCTCTCCAAACTACTTCAACCGGAATCTTTATTTGGGATATAAAGGCAAAAAGGCCAGGTTCAGCAGTACGGACATCTGGAATCATTCAATACACTAAAAATGAAATAGAATATTAAATAGAATCCTTCAATGATCTTAATAGCATTTAGTAACATACTTAAAACAAGCTGCCTTCTGGATATGCTGTAGTGTCCATTCACAAGTCTCATTCTGTTGTGCAAAGTGTTCATTTCTTATTGCCATGTAACAAAGCATCTAGCAGTTTGTTTTGAATTGATATTTGTATATGCAGCAGTTTTAAGCAGGTGTTACAGTGTATGATGCCCATGCAGAAAATAATTTAAAGGTCAAACCAGATTGCATCTTTTTGAATCAATTTTATTTCAATGCCGTTTGATACAAAAAATTATTCTGTTTCATGTGCAGCCATTGGAACAAAACAAAATCACATTTTGTATGTAAAATTAGCTGAGCTATAATTGACTATCTTTCCAGTTGATCTTACAAAACTTAATAATTATGATAATAATAATCCTTGCATTTGATATAGCACTTTTCACGTCTTCTTGATGTTTCAAAGCGCTTCACAGAATATACTGTAAAGTGAATTGACTGTATATTTGTGGGTGAAAGGCAGCAGCCAATTGCGCACAGCAGTGTCCCACAAACAGTCGTGGATTGAGTGACCAAATAATTATCACTATTTTATGAGGAGTTATTACCCCCGGAAACGTGATCCGCCAATCGGCTAACATCTGGGTTCCTACTTACTGCTATGTAAACATGTGGAGTAAGAAAACTTGCCTTACGTTTCACCAAGCCTGGTACATGAACCAGGGTCCTCTTGTTTTCTTACATGAGAACATAAGAATTAGGAGCAGGAGTAGGCCATTCGGCCCTTCAAGCTTGCTCTGCCATTCAATAAGATCATGGCTGATCTTCTCACCTAACTCTAATTACCTGCCCTATCCCCATGTCCACTAATCCTTCTATTTTTCAAAAATCTATCAGTCTCAGCCTTGAAAATGATCAAGGACTGAGCCTTCTGGGGTAGTGAATTCCAGTGAAGAAATGTTTCCTCATCTCTGTTCTAAAAGGCTGACCCTTAATTTTAAGACTGTGACCCCTGGTTATAGATTCTCCTACCAGGGGAAATAGTCCCTCGGTGTCTACTTTATCTAGCCATTTAAGAATCTTATATGTTTCAATAAGATCCTCCCTAATTCTTCTGTACTCTAGAAAATACAGCCTTAATTTATTCAACCTATCCTCGTAGGTCAGTCCCTTCATCCCAGGAACTAACCCAGTGAATCTACGCTGCACCCCTTCCAAGGCAAGTATGTCCTTTTTTAAATAAGGAGACCAAAACTGCACACAATACTCCAGGTGCGGTCTCACCAAAGCCCTATACAGTTGCAGCAAGACTTCCCTACTCTTGTACTCTAAACCTTTTGAAATGAACGCTAGCATGCCATTCACCTTCTTAGTTGCTTGCTGCACCTGCAAACTAACTTTTGGGACTGGTGTACAAGGAAGGATACCCAAATCCCTTTGAACAATAACACTATCCAACTTCTCCCCATCTAGAAAATAATCTTTAAAATAATCTCCCCCTGTGGCACTTTTCCTGTACCAACCCATCCTCCGCCTCCACCACCCTCCATAACACCCTCTCCACTACCCTCGACACCCTGGCCCACCTCACCTCCAGAACCGTCTCCCACTCCCAATCATCACCGTGGTACACAACTCACCTCCGTTCCCTCAAAAGCCAAGTGAGAGCAGCTTAACGCACCTGGCTCAAATCTGGCTGGACCGCATCAAATTTTACCGCTCCGCCCTAGCTACCGCCAAATCAGCCTTCTACTCCATGATAATCCTGGAAGCGAAGGACAACCACTGCCTCCTCTTCGCCGCCACCAACCAGCTCCTCTGCTCCACCCGTCTCACTTCACAGATCCTCTCCTCAAACGCACGTTGCGAGTAGATGTTGGACTTCCTCGAGTCCAAAATCGAGAGAACCCACTCTGCGGTTTCCTACCCCCACCTCTCCTCCACCTCCGCCCCTCCATCCGCTATTCCAACCCCCACACAACCCCCTTTCATACTTTCATCCCCACCTCCCCGTCTTCAGTCACAAAAATAATCACCTCCATGAAACCCACCACGTGTTCACTGGACCCCATCCCCACCCCCCTCCTCCGCAACCAACTCCACCTTTTGGCCCCACTCATCTCTGACACCATCAACCTTTCCCTCTCCTCAGGCACCGTCTCTACCTCCCTTAAAACAGCCACCTATCCTGAAAAAACCCTCCATTGATGCGTCGCAGCCATCAAGCTACCGACCCATCTCCAACCTCCCGTTTTTATCCAAGGTCCTTGAAAGAGTGGTTGCCTCCCAGCTCCGCTCTTTCCTTTCAACTCACTCACTCCTTGAACCCCTCCTATCAGGTTTCCGCCCTGCTCACAGCACAGAAACTGCCCTGGTTAAGGTCACAAACGACATCCTAACCGCCTGCGACCAGGGCTCCCTCTGCCTCCTCGTCCTCCTTGACCTGTCTGCTGCGTTTGACACAGTCGATCACACCATCCTCCTCCAATGTCTTTCCTCCCACCTCAACCTTCAAGGCACAGTCCTTGACTGGTTCCATTCCTACCTGACCCACCACCTACATTTTGTATCTTCCAACGGTTTCTCCTCAAACCCTCGCACAGTTTTTCATGGTGTCCCCCAGGGCTCTGTCCTCGGCCCCCTCCTTTTCACCATTTACATAATGGGCGATGTCATCCACAAACATGGGGTAAATTTCCACATGTATGCGGACGACACCCAACTGTACCTTTCCACCTCATCCCCCAACCCCCAGACCATCGATGTTCTGACAGCATGTCTGTCCTGGACAAGGGACAACTTCCTCCAATTGAACGTGAGCAAGACCGAGGCCCTCCTGATTGGCTCAAGCCAGCGCCTCCGCACATCGGGCGTTGCCAGCCTCAACATCCAAGGCTGTACTCTCCAACTCACAAAGCCAGTCAGGAGCCTTGGCATCACGTTCGACCATAAACTCTCCTTCCTCACCCACATCCGTGCCTTGACCGGCACCGCTTATTTCCACCTGCGCAACATTGCCAGGCTCCGCAATTATCTCACCCCCCATGCTGCCGAAACACTCGTGCATGCATACATCACCTCATGCTGGACTACGGAAAATCTCTCCTCGCCAGCCTCCCCAGATCCTCCATTCACAGGCTGCAAGTCATCCAAAACTCTGCAGCCCGTGTACTATCCCGCACCCGCCTCCGTGACCACATAACCCCTACCCTCCCCTGTCTCCACTGGCTCCCCATCCTCCAGTGGATTGAGTTCAACATCCTCGTCCTCACCTTCAAGGCCTTACACAGCCTTGCCCTGCCCTATTTATCCGATTTACTCACCCTCTATAAGCCCACCCGGACCCTCCGTTCAGCAGGATTTGGCCTGCTCCAAGCCCCCCGCCCGAACTGCCCCACCATCAGAGGCTGGGCCTTCAGTTTCTCCGCTCCCACCGTATGGAATTCCACCCCCCAATCCCTCCGCCTTGTTTCCTCCCTTTCCTCTTTCAAGACTTTCCTCTTCGACCGTGCCTTTTGTTCCCCCCCGAACGTTTTGACCTCCACTACGTGTTTCACCCCTTCCCGAACACTCAAGTCACACGCCTCCTGTGCAGCGCCTCCCGACGTGAAAGGCTCTTTATAAGTTTAAATTGTTGTTGTTGTTGTTATTCTTTTATTCTTACTACCTAGGTGAATAATTTCACACTTACTAACATTGAATTCCATCAGCCACCTACTTGCCCACTCCCCTAGCCTATCTATATCTTGTTGCAATCTTTTTGCATCATCCTCAGAGCTCACCCTCCTACCTAGTTTAGTGTCATCCACGAATTTAGACACATTACATTCAATGTCCTCATCCAGATCATTGACGTAAATAGCTGAGGCCCAAGCACTGATCCTTGTGGCGCTCCACTAGTTACATCCTGCCAATTCGAGAATGATCCGTTTATCGCTACTCTCTGCTTTCTACCCGATAGCCACTCTTCTATCCATGTTAATATGTTCCCATTAATCCTGTGGGCCTTAATCTTGAGTAACAGCCTTTTGTGTGGCACCTTGTCAAATGCCTTCCTAAAATCCAAATATACCACATCTACTGGTTCCCCTCTATCCAAACTGCTGGATACATCTTCAAAAGATTCTAAAAGATTAGTCAAGCATGACTTCCCTTTTGTAAAGCCATGTTGACTCTGCCTAATCTTTTTATGGTCTTCAAGGTATCCCATAACAACGTCTTTTATTAAGGACTCAAGAACTTTCCCTACAACTGACGTCAGACTAACTGGTCTATAGTTTCCCATATTTTCTCTCCCACCCTTCTTAAATAGTGGAGTTACGTTTGCAATCTTCTAATCAATGGGGACTTTTCCAGTATCCAGAATTTTGGAAGATTATAGATATACCATCCACTATCTCAGTAGCCACCTCCTTTAAAACTGTAGGATGCAGGCCATCCGGTCCAGGGGATTTATCGGTTTTAAGACCCGACAATTTACCTAGAACCATTTCTTTACTAATGTTAATCTCCCTAAGTTGCTCGCTAACATCGTCTTCTTGGTTCCCCTCTATTTTTGGTATGTTTCCAGTGTCTTCTACGGTGAAGACTGTAGAAAAATACTTGTTTAATGACTCTGCCATGTCTTTGTTCCCTATTATAATTCCTCCGGTCTCTGCCTGTAATGGACCCACATTCACCCTCGATAGCCTTTTCCTTTTTATATATTTGTAAAACCTCTTGCAGTCTGTTTTTATGTTCTTCGCTAGTTTGCCCTCATAATCTATTTTCTCCCTCTTAATCAATTTTTTGGTCCTCCTCTGTTGTTCCCTAAAGTTCTCCCAATCCTCGGGTTAACTTCTCATCTTAGCAGTCTTATAGGCTTCTTCTTTTGATTTGATACTTTCCCTAACTGCTCTAGTTAGCCACGGCTGAACCACCTTTCCCATGGCATTCTTATTCCTCAAAGGAATACGTGCTCGCTGGGAATTTTGCACTATCTCCTTGAATGTCTGCCATTGATGGTCTACTGTCAAATCCTTAAGTCTAGTCTCCCAGTTTATTCTGGCTAAATCCTCTCTCATACCAGCAAAGTTGGCTCTTTTTAAATTGAAGACTTTTCCTTCAGACTTAACTACTTCCCTCTCTAACTTAATGCTAAATTCCATCATATTATGATCACTTTGCCCTACGAGTCAAGTGCTCTAAACAATATGCTACAGCTTCTGTGATGGAAATGCCCAGTGGGCACCATGATTTGTCAAATTTCCAATGATCATCAGTTTAGAAAAAAAAACTTGTACATGTCACCATGATCTGATGTGAATGCTGCGTCTATAAGGAGACATAGACTGGGTGGCTGAATGCTAGGTAGGTCACTGTTTTGTCTGATTCATAAATTTCAGTCAAGCGTTGCTGATCTTAGAAACATGTGTTACGCTGTAACATTGCATTCAATTTGCATTCAAGTTAGATTTATTTGTCTTGTTCTGAAATTTTCTTTTCGTCATCTCCAATTCATCCAAACTGTGCTGCCTTTTTTGTCTGCACATCTGTCTCAACAAAACTAATAGCTCCATCCTTGCCAAGCTCCACTGGCTCCCAATATTTCAGCAGATTGATTTTCAGATCCTTTCCCATTGCTTTAAATCCTTTCATGGTCTCAATCCTATCTATTTATGCAATTCGCGCAATGCGATTCCTTTCCCATACCCTCTGCTCTTCCAAATCTGTCTGTTACTTTTTCCTCCTTTCTCTGACAAAATCTTCAATGAGAATTCTTCTGCCCTTCAGCCACTCTTCCCCCAACTTTTGGAATTCTATCCCACATCCCACCGCCTCCTTCAAGTCCCGCCTCAAGACCCTTCTCTTTGACTATGCCTTCAGTCATTCCCTTTCCCTCCACGCTCCCTGATACTGACCCCAGTTAAGGTCCGAAACACTGACTGTCCAGGGCCTTCGGATGTCCTCCCGATGTGAAAGGCGCTAAACAAATGTAAAACAAAAAGAAAGGTTGCTGGGGAAACTCAGCAGGTCAAGCAGTAATCCATGGAGAAAGGAAAACGAGTCAACATTTCGGGTCTACAACCCTTCGTCAGGACTGGGGCTTGTTTGGAGGGAGAGGTTTCTTAAAGACATTGGCGTTTGGCCTCTCTGGCGAAAGGACCTCTACCTGGCAGAGGCCAAACGCTAGCTCTCTGACAACTCTGCCTACCTTCCACTCAACCATGACCCCACAGCTCAACACCAAGCCACCATCACTGAGGTAGTCAATAACCTCATCTCCGCTGGCGACCTTCCTCCTACTGCCTCCAACCTCATAGCCACCCAACCCCGTACAGCCCATCTATAATTTCTCCCCAAGATACACAAACAGGACTGTCCTGGCAGAGCCATTGTCTCAGCCTGCTCTTGTCTCACTGAATTAATTTATCATATCTAAACTCCATTTTTGCTCCCCTCGTCCAATCCCTACCCACCTATATCCGTGACTCGTCAGACGCCCTCCGACATTTTGACAATTTCCGATTCCATGGTCCTGAACATCTCCTTTTCACAATGGCCGTTCAGTCCCTCTACACCTCCATCCCCCACAAGGACGACCTGCAGACCCTCTGTTTTCACCTTTTAAACGACAAGATAAATCTCCATCCACCACCACCCTCCTCCTCCTGGCTGAACTTGTTCTGATATTGAACAACTTCACTTTTAACTCCAACCACTTCCTCCAGGTAAAAGGCGTTGCTATGGGAACCCGCATGGGTCCCAGCTACACCTGCCTGTTTGTTGGCCACCTGGAACACTCCTTGTTCCGGTCCTTTTCAGGCCCACTCCCCGACCTGTTCCTCAGGTACATTGATGACTGTGTCGGGGCTGCCTCCTGCTCTCGCAGTGAGCTAGAGGTATTTGTAAACTTTATCTCCACCTTCCACCCCTCTATAAAATTGAAATGGACTGTCTCTGATACTTCCCTTCCCTTCCTTGACATCACCATCTCTACATCAGGCAACTGCCTGTCCATCCACAGACATCTTCTGCAAATCCACTAACTCCCACAGCTACCTTCACTACACCTCATCCCACCCAGCCTCTTGCAAAGATGCCATGTCTTTTTCCCAGTTCCTCTGCCGCATCTGCTCTGACGATGCAACATTTCATACCAGAGCGACTGAGATGTCTGCATTTTTCCTCGACCGAGGATTCCCACCAACCATGGTAGCAAAGGCCCTTGACCGCGTCCATCCGATTTCCCGCACCTCCACCCTCACCCCTTCCCCCCCATCGCGGAATTGTGATAGGGTCCCCTTGGTTCTCACTTACCACCCTACCAGTTTCACTATTTAACACATCATCCACAGAAACTTCCGTCACCTCCACCATGACCCACCCACCAAGGATATATTTTCCTCCTCTCCCCTCTCTGCATTCCGAAGGGACCGTTGCCTCTGGGATTCTTTGGTCCATTCCGCTGTCAGCACCACCAGCTGCTCTCCTTCTTCTTGCACCTTACCGTGCCAGTGTAGGAGATGTAATACCTGCCCTTTCACCTCCACCCAAACCACTCTCCAGGGACCAAAACACAGCATCCTTGTGAGACAGCGGTTCACGTGTACTACCACCAATGTAGTATACTGCATCCACTGCTCACGGTGTGGTCTCCTCTACATTGGGGAGACTAAGTGCAGATTGGGAGACCGATTTGCAGAGCATCTTTGCTCTGTACGGAAGGTCAACCCTGATCTTCCTGTCTCCCTCCATTTCAACTTGCGCTCACATTCAGAGGCTGATCTTTCAATCCATGGTCTCCTGCGCTGTTCCAGTGACCTACAGCAAAAGCTTGAGGAACAGCACCTCATCTATCTATTGGGGACACTACAGCTTTCTGGCCTCAATGTTGATTTCAGCCATTTCAGGCCACAGGAGTTTCCCCTCCCACTACCCCCCCCCCACTCCATCCATCACAATCATACCTCTAGACACCCCTTGCCTCTCTGGTATTTTGTTTATTCTATCACCACTAAACACCTCTTCCTTCCAGTTTCGTTGAAACCCACCCCCTCCTGTTTCTCCCCCTGAAACTGTTAACAAATATTCAACCCATCATTTTACACACTCTTTTTTTCCTTTTTTTGTTTTATCTATTTTGTCTCTTTTGTCTTCCATGTCCTGCCTCTCCCCCTTTAACGTCTTTCAGAAACCTCTCCCTCCAAACAAGCCCCAGTCCTGACGAAGGGTTGTAGACCTAAAACATTGACTCTTTTTCCTTTTCTCCATGGATGCTGCTTGACCCGCTGAGTTTCCCCAGCAACCTTTGTTTTTGTTTCAGATTCCCAGCATCTGCAATATTTTGTGTTTTCTATACAATTGTAATTTTGTTGTTGTCCTTTTGAACTCTTACACAATACCCTCTCTCGTCTGTTTTCAAAACCTTCCTTCCTGAAAAGTTATTTCTTTGTCCTGCTTTTTGGTCAATACTTAATTCTATTGAGTTCTTTCAGAAACCTATATATTTTCTTTCCTCTGTTACGTCATTTGATTTTTTTCTAAAGAAGGTAATTATTCTACACATACCAGTCACTCTGGTACCTGGAATAAGTGGCAAATCTTCATGTGTGAACCTTGACAGCAAGTGTCAACATATTTTTCACTGGGGGAAAGAGTATTGCACCAGAGCCTGTTATTTCCACAGATCACAGACACACGGACACATAAACGCAGCTGAGAGTAAATTTAGCCCACAAAATAAGACATATATTGGGAGCTTCACACATTTACCAGGAAGCTCAATTTGCATTATAATTTCTTGTTGATGCTAAACTCAAAACGGTGGCTGAAGTCTATAAAACAAACCAATCTATCTCTGCATTTCAAACTAATTTAAATGCAGCACACTGAAATAAAAAGCAAGGCAAGCAGCAGGCAAAATACATTCTTTTGCTTCTCAGTAGAAACATAAAGCAGGTTTTAAAGCTGTTGATGGGGAAAATCTTGTTCACTTTCTTAAAAAAAATTATCCCTCAGCAAATAATGCAACTAACATCATATGTTATCTAGGCTTATTCAAAGTTGAGGAGGAAAAAGCACCACATGCAAAGGAAGGAAATCATGAATCTGGAGCTGAATGTATTCATGAATGAAACATTTCATATAAAATCAGAGCACATCAGCTTTTGAATAACTTGTACTCTGCTTAAACATTAATATTTTTTCTCTGACAGGCTTATTTCTGTGAACCACAGTGGTCACCAACCAAGGTCACTCTTTTGCCTCTGAAGAACTGAACCCATGGAACCTAATGGGATGTGCATTGCCTGGGTCATGTTTCAGACTTTCAGTAATAAATAATGCATCCTATTTTTTTTCTGACAGTGGACTCCATACCCAAATGGAGTGCTATTTTATGTTTTCAAGGACACAATGAGAAGAAGCTTTTGAAATGAAAACAAAATCTTGTATGTTTTGGGGCCTATCACCAATTGTATGGAATGAACCCATGTCAGAAAACTGATGTAATTCACCTTATTCCTTTATTATTAGGAGGAAAGGGATAAGGGGAGATGGCAGAATGGAGAATACACAGCAATGAAGGCTTTTAGTCTGTAAGATTTTAACAGAGCAATCTGTTTCACAGGAAATAATGGTCTACATTAGCTGAATGCTATTTTAATGAGAGGTCAGTATTAGAATATACTTGAACTGGATAAAGTGAAAATAGTATTACTGGTTTGTAAGATTATAGACCTCTTGGAAATTGCCTTAAGTATGTCCATGATTATTCAGATCAAACAAGAACATATTGAACACAGCAACCTTGATAACAGAATTGCAAAATAGATGAAAACTGATTTATTTTTGTTATCATAATTGATGTTTCTGACTTAATATAGAAAACTGGTATACACTTACATGTCATGTGAAGCAAAGCAATTGAAAAACACTAATCTATGTGCTAATTTCATTCCAGCTATAAATTTATCACATACTTTACTGCTGCCATATCACTTCAGCGTATAATTTACACATTAGAATGTTTATAATAACCGAGCATTGTGTTTCCCTACAGCTTTGTAAGCTCTGCTTTTGTCCATAGAATGATTCTCAAGATGATGACTGAGCTAGTATGTGGAGCACATATTTACATCCTCCTAATAAAATGAAGCTTAGTGTCTATCTTATATGCAAAACTTCAGTAAAGCGAATGTAGTGTTCATAGATTGTAATTATTTTGCCAGATATGCAGTCAGTTGAATAGAAACATTGGCTCCTGCAATTTTCATCTGTTTCCATCTGGAGTCCTGTGGCTCAGTGGTTAGAGCACTTAAAAATAATAATAATTCTTGCATTTTATATAGCGCTTTCACATCTTATCAATGTCTCAAAGTGCTTAACAGAATATACTGTAACGTGAGTTAACTGTATATTTTTGGGTGAAACATGTCAGCCAGTTCTCCATAGATGCTGCCTCACCTGCTGAGTTGAGTTTTCCCAGTGATTTCTATTGTTTTTCACAATAAAGTACAATATTGCTAGTATAATTAATCAAGGGCTCTGTCCTCAGCTAATACTTCACATCGATAGGAAGAGACAGCCATTCAGCAACACACGCGGCACTCTCAGAAAAGAACATGTGGTAACTTTAATAACTACTGACATAAGTGCCTCATTCTTCGGGTGATGCAAGCAAAATCCATGTCTAATATAGTGAAACTGATAGCTCATTACCCCAAGGTAAATAGCTCAAATGACTATCTATTAGAGTTCTAGTTATCCAAAGTACAGTACAGGTAGCCCCCGCTTACCGAACGCCCTGCCCTGTTAATGAAACTTCACTATAACGAATATTTCTATGTGTACCTCCTATGTGCTTAGCGATGGTTGCGCTCGCTATAACGAAAGTTTTAATCTCGCGCACTTCTTGTCTCCCGGCAGCCTCTGCAACACAAGCGCACATACATACACACACTTACTTCAGCACCACCTAATCCAAGAGAAAGCACTGCAGTATGGGAGGAGCTTAAGTGGTAGGATGCTCTGTCTGTCTCTCCTTCTCTCTGTCTCTCTCTTTCTCAGTCTCTCTCTCTCTGTCTCAGTCTACCCCTGTGTGTTTCTCTCTCTCTCTCTCTGTCTGTTTCTCTCTCTCTGTCTCTCTCTCCGTGTCTCTTTCCCTCTCTCTGTCTGTCTCGGTCGCGCTCTCTCTTTCTCTCTCTCTGTCTCTCTCTCTGTGTCTCTTTCTCTCTCTCTGTTTGAGTCTCTGGCTGTCACAATCACACTCACAGTCTCTCTCTCTCTTTCTCTCTCTCTCCGTGTCTCTTTCCCTCTCTCTGTCTCGGTCGCGCTCTCTCTCTTTCTCTCTCTCTGTGTCTCTTTCTCTCTCTCTCTGTTTGAGTCTCTGGCTGTCACTCACACTCTCTGTCTCAGTCTCTTTAACTCTCTCTCTCTGCCTTCAATAGCAGTGCTCCCTGCCTTATGCCATTGCTGGTACACTGTAAATGTTAGTGCTAGGCACAAGGCATTACTGGGAATGATTTTTTTAATCTACGGAAATACAGTAGAGACCTCCCTCCCGCCCGCTTAACGCAATTTTCGCATAACGAGGAGTTTTGAAGTCCCTAACCCTTTCCTTAAGTGGAGGATATCCGTACCTCGAAAGTACAAAGTACTGTACAGTACTCGAATATACTGGACAGTTATATGGGGTTGACAAATTCCAGGGGTTGGTTATCGGGAGTTCCACTGTAGGAAATATGCATGTTGATTGTCTCCTGACTTTATGATTCTATTGAATGTGGTATGAAACACATTTTTTTATTTGATTTTTCTGCTCCATGCTGTTTTCATATGAGAGTCAAAGTGCAGTTTAAATCTATAGGTATTTCTCTCCATAAAAAGGCAAGCAACATTAAGAAGAGCTGGACAGACTCAATTTTCATAAGGGCACCTCCCCAATTAATGAAAAGCTATAACTGGACTAACATTTAAAATGTATATATAATGATATTTTTCAATCTAGGATTGAGTTAAAGTAACAGTTTAGGTTACTTTCCATGCACCACACAGTGATATGAAATCCACATAAGAAAGTTAGGTTTTCAATACAAAGTATTACTGTATATTGATAATTCAACTGATTGGATGCAACAGAGGATGTTTTCATGAAATTGTGCAGTTTGAATCACTGGATAGTAGGGTCTGTCGATATGGAAATTTTGCGATTTAGATATATCGATGGGCTCATATCTCGAGATATACCAAAATATCGATATTTTGGGGTTTTTTGTACAGCGCATGCGCGCGCGGCGTGCGCATTCGGGGTGCGCACGCATTCGGGGCCTATCTCCTCAGGAGGTAAATATCTTTCTCTCTCTGTGTCTCTCACACTCACTCTCTCCATCTCTGTGTTTTTCTGTCTGTATCTCTGTGTCTCTCTTCTCTCTCACATCCCCCCTATCTCTATCTATCTGTATATGATCACATCCACCCCGTCTCTCCCCCCACTCCCCCCCCGCCGCCGTCCCTCTCTCCCACCCCCCCCCGCCGTCTCTCTCCCCCTCCTACCTCCCCCAAGCCGTCTCTCTCCCCCTCCCCCCCCGCCGTCTCTCTCTTCCTCCCCCCCCCAGCCATCTCTCTCCTCCTCCCCCCCAGCCGTCTGTCTCCCCCTCTCCCCCCCAGCCGTCTCTCTCCCCCTCACCCCTTTGAATACCTGTACCTTGTATTCTAGGACTATGAATACAATATGGTGGCTTTGCACCTCAGTCTGTGCATTGTGTATAGCAATGAGCATTCTGGGTCTTGTAGTTCAGTGTGCATGCATTCCGATTTTGTCCCTCGATATATCGACTTCTCGATATATCGATAATTTTGAAATGCCTATATCGATATGAAAATTATATCGGGTTTTAGCGATATATCGATATATCGCGGACCCTACTGGATACTTGGATAGTGTCTTTGAATAAAAGGAAAAATGTTTTAATTAGCCATGATTGAAGGTGCATGACAGATTCAAGTCAATATATTAAAATGAATCATTGTCAGTAGAAATATACAAGTACAGTACTAGAAACATCAGTTCTTTGCAGTATTGAACTGCAAAGCAGGTGGACTGCTTTATTTAGTATTCTAGTCTGCCTCACTCAGTTGGTAGCTCTCACTTCTAAGACAGAAAGTTGTGGGTGGAACTTGACTTGTGGTTCAAGTCCCGCCTTGGGACGTGGACTTCAAATAATGTAAGATGACATTCCAATGCGGTGCTGGGGGTTTGTCGCATTTCTTCCAGTGTCTTAGCAAACAATCCCCCAAATAAAATTGATCATTCACTTCACGTCTGTTTGTGGGGCATTGCTATCTGTAAATTGGCTGCCTTGAGCATTTATAAATACCCAGACTAGTCTATGGCACCTCACAAATAAGATAGAGTTTATATCAAATGTAAGGACTATTATTAAATATACGTATATTATTTTACTGACAAATTGAATACAATGTCCCTTCAAATCTCTATGAGTCCATCTTAAGGTAAGGATTTTCTAAAGCTTCAATATGAGATCACTTCAAGCATTGAGCAGAGAGCCCAGCAGAGTGAGAAGGGAACTGAGTGAGTGGAACAGAGTGAAAATTCTGTTAGGGAATTTGGTGAGAGTGGGAATTCAGTCTAGAGGGGCAAAGAGGTGGATTATTATAAAATATATAATAGTTACGGTGTATTAAAATATTATAAAAACATGTCTGGGAATATTGCAGGGCAGCTTAGACTGCATGCATGCAAAATGTGTTACCATGTGTGAACTCCAAGATGCTTTCTATGCCCTGGACAAGCACATGTGTAGGAAGTTAGGGGATGGGCAGGGGAGGCAGGGAAAGAGTTGTGAGGGTGGCAGAAGACACGATCAAAGAGGAGGGTCTTAAGACAGGTCTTGAATTAAGAGGCAATGGAGGAAGCGAGGTGAAGGGACTGTGGGACGGGGTTCCATATTGTTGGGGCAGAGAGGCTAAAAGCCCGTTCACCGATGTTACGGCGGGGGACATGGAGCAGACCGGAGCCGCTGAACTGGATGATTAAGGAAATTGTGATTAAAATAAAACAGAAAAGGGAGGTTTATGGTAAACGTCAGATCCAAAATACAAAAGGTGATCAGATACAATATAGAAAGTACAGAGGAAAACTGAAAACGGAAATAAGAGGCACAGAATAGATGTATGAGAAAAGATTAGCAGGTAACATAAAAGGGAATCCAAAGGTATTTTCTAAGCATATAAAGAATAGAAGGTTAGTCAATGGTAGGGTGGATCTAATTAGGGATCCAAAAATAAATCCTCATGTTGAGGCAGACGGCTAATGTACTGAATGAGTATTTTGTATCTGTCTTCACAAAAGAAGATGATGCATCAATGCCACAATGTCGGAGGAGCGGGTAGAGAAACTGGATAAGATAAGAATAAACCGAGAAGATGCTCTCAAATAAATGGAGTCCTGTAGCTCAGTGGTTAGAGCTACAAGTGAGAGACCTGGGTTCAATTCCAGGCAGGGTGAAACCTTGGGCAAGTTTCCTTACTCTATATGCCTAATAATAATCCCCCCCTCAAAAAATTGGTCATTTCAATGAACGACTGTTTGTGTGACCATGCAGTGCGGAACTGGCTGCTGCATTTCGTCCACATATATACAGTCAATTAACTTTACAGTATATTTTGTGAAGTGCTTTGAGATGTCTGGAAGACATGAAAAGCTCTATATCAAATGCAAGGATTATTATTATTACTAAAAAGTTTGTCGGTGCTCAAGGCAGATAAGTCACCTGATCCAGACAGGATGCACCCTATCTTCCTGAGAGAAGTAAGTGTGGAAATAATGGAGGCTCTGGCCACAATCTTTCAATCCTCCTTGGACACCAAGATGGTACCAAAGGACTAGAGGGGTGCAAATGTTACTCCCCTGTACAAAAAGGGATAAACCCAGGAACTACAGCCAGTCAGCGTAATGCCAGTAGTGGAGAAACTTCTAGAGACTATAATCTGTGAATAATAAATTTTCACTGAGAAAAATATGAGTTAATAAAGGACAACCAACACAGATTTGTTAACCAAAAATAATGTCTAACTAACCTGCTAGAGTTTTTTGATGAAGTAATGGAAAGGGTGGTTGAAGGTAGTGCAGATGATGTAGTTTATATGGATTTTCAAAAGGCATTTGATCAAGTGCCATATAATTTTGCATGCAATATTTTGGAAGTACAATAGAAGTTCATGGTATTAAAGTGACAGTGGCAATATGGAAACAGAACTGGCTGGGAGACAGAAAGCAGAGAGTGGTGGTGAATGGTTGTTTTTCTGACTGGAAGGAAGTGTGCAGTGGTCTCCTCTGGGGGTCAGTATTGGAACCACTGCTGCTTTTGATCTATATAAATGACCTGGTATAGGGAGTACAATTTCCAAGTTTGCAGATGATACAAAGCTGGGAAAAGTAGTAAACAGTGAGGAGGATAGTCGCAGACTGCAAGAGGACATAGACAAATTGGTAAACAACAACAACAACAATAACAAAATTACATTTATAGAGCGCTTTTCATGTCGGGAGGACATAAAATGGGCAGACACGTGGTAGATAAGTTTAATGTGGATAAATACAAAATGATGCATTTTGGGAGGAAGAATGAGCAGAGGCAGCATAATAATAATAGCTAGATGATAAAATCTTAAAGGGGTTGAAGGAACAGAGAGACCTGGGGGTTCACAAAGTAAATCTTTGAAGGTGACAGGACTGGTAGATAAAGCTATTTCTAAAAAGAATACAGTTTACTAGGCTTTATCAATATCATAGAATACAAAAGTCAAGAAGTTATGATGAACCTTTATAAAACATTGGTTAGGCCTCAATTGGCGTACTGTGTTCAGTTCCTGGGCACCACACTTTAGGAAGGATGTCAATGCATTGGAGAGGGTGCAAAGAGATTTACCAGGAATGAGGGACTTCAGTTATCAGGAGAGGCTATTGAAGCTAGGATTATTCTCCTTGGAGCAGAGCAGGTTAAGAGGAGACTTAATAGAAGTTTTCAAAGTTATCAGGGGATTCTATAGGGTGAAGAAAGATAAACTATTTCCACTAGCGAGTTGGTTCGGCATAAGAACAGCAACTTAAAATAATTGTTAAAAGAAACAGATGTGAGGTGAGGAGAAATTTTTTAATGCGTCGACTTGTTCAGATCTGGAATTCATTGCCTGAAAGGGTGGTGGAAGCCAATTCGATAACAACCTTTAAGCGAGAAGTAGATAGATACTCATGAAGCACAGGTTTCTAGTGCTCTTGGGGGAGCAGGATAGTGGGGTTGAATTGGACAGGTCTTTTCGAAGAGTTGGCACAGATACAATCCTTCTGCGTTGTATAGTTATATGATTGCAAATAAACACCTATGCTACAATTGAAATATGATTTTCATTAAGATTAACAAGCAGAAGGAGATTAAAATGCATAAATAGTTTTCTTTTTGTCTGTTGCACTTCAATGCCACGTTCTCATTTAATTTCTTGTGAAATAGTGAGTAGGAAACGGAAGTTTTAAAAAAAAACACTTTGGGTATCAGCATTCACCAAACATTTAAACAAACCTAAATTTCCATGCTTGGGGCATTTCAGAATAATAACTAATGCAAGTGGACCATAGTGCTCAATAATAAATTAATGTTAACAAACTTATAATACTTGTAGTGTTCCATAGATGCTTGCTGAAGTGATTAACTGATTTCAGGGACATTATTTTCAATTATTTGAAAGATGTGTAGAATAACTGACACGTTATTGCCATTAGTATAGCATTTTCTTTCGAGAAATAGAAGGCATGAAGAACAAACAAACACACAAGCAAAATTTTCAGAATGTGAAACGCAATATCGATTTTCTCAAGTAACTTATCTAATTACGGCACTGATAGAAATATGACCAGTTAACACATTTCTAAGGCCACCTGTTGCTCTGCGCAGACTTTACATAAGGTGCCCCCAGTTGTGTGGGTTGGGATACTACTGGAGTCTAACCATAAAATAAAGAGAGAATAAAAATACAAAAAGATGAGCAGTGGATAGGCGGATACGGACATGAAAGGTGCTTTATAGATGTAATTTTGTTAATGTTGTTTATTAATACTGTAATAACAATCTTTGCATTTAAGTTTGGATCTATAATATTAAAATGTATCAACAACAACAACAACAACAATTTACATTTATAGAGCGCCTTTCACGTCGGGAGGACGTCCCAAGGCGCCGAACAAGAGGCGTGTGACCCGAGCTGGGAGGGGAGTGTTTGGGAAGGGGTGAAACACGAAGGGGAGGTAAAAGAATTCGGGGTGGAACAAAAGGCACGATCGAAGAGGAAAGTCTTCAAATTGGCCTTGAAAGAGGAAAGGGAAGAGGTGAAACGGAGGGATTGAGGGATGGCATTCCATAAGGTGGGAGCGGAGAAACTGAAGGCCCGGCCTCCGATGGTGGGGCGGTTCGGGCGGGGGGCTTGGAGCAGGCCAAGTCCTGTTGAACGGAGGGTCCTGGTGGGCGTGTAGGGGGAGAGTAGATCGGTTAGGTAGGATGGGGCAAGGCCGTGTAAGGCCTTGTAGGTGAGGACGAGGATATTAAATTCGATCCTCTGGAGGATGGGGAGCCAGTGGAGACGGGCGAGGGTGGGAGTTATGTGGTCACGGAGGCGGGTGCGGGATAGTACATGGGCTGCAGAGTTTTGGATGGCCTGCAGCCTATGAATGGAGGAACTGGGGAGGTCGACTAGGAGAGAATTTCCGTAATCCAGCCGTGAGGTGATGTATGCGTGCACGAGTGTTTCGGCAGCGTGGGGGATAAGATGGTTGCGGAGCCTGGCAATATTGCGCACGTGGAAATAAGCGGTGCCGGTCAAGGCGCGGATGTGGGGGAGGAAGGAAAGTTTTTGATCGAACATGATGCCGAGGTTCCTGATTGGCTTTGTGAGGTGGAGAGTGCAGCCTTGGATGTTGAGGCTGGCAGCGCCCGATGTGCGGAGGCGCTGGCTTGAGCCAATCAGGAGGGCCTCGGTCTTATTCACGTTCAATTGCAAAAAGTTGTCCCTCGTCCACGATTCGATGTCGGACAGACATGCTGTCAGAACATCGATCGTCTGGGGGTTGAGGGATGAGGCAGAAAGGTACAACTGGGTGTCATCCGCATACATGTGGAAATTTACCCCATGTCTGCGGATGACGTCGCCCAAGGGGAGCATGTAAAGGGTGAAAAGAAGGGGACCGAGGACAGAGCCCTGAGGGATGCCGTGGGAAACTGTGCGGGGGTTTGAAGAAAAGCCATTGGAAGAAACAAAATGTAAACGGTGGGTCAAATAAGAATGGAACCATTCAAGGACTGTGCCTTGAAGGTTGAGGTGGGAGGAAAGACGTTGAAGGAGGATGGTGTGATCGACTGTGTCGAACGCAGCAGACAGGTCAAGGAGGATGAGGAGGCAGAGGGAGCCCTGGTCACAGGCGGTTAGGATGTCATTTGTGACCTTAACCAGGGCAGTTTCTGTTCTGTGGATAGGGCGGAAACCTGATTGGAGGGGTTCAAGAAGTGAGTGATTTGAAAGGAAAGAGCGGAGCTGGGAGGCCACCACTCTTTCAAGGACCTTGGATAGAAACGGGAGGTTGGAGATGGGTCGATAACTTGATGGTTGCGACGCATCAAGGGAGGGTTTCTTCAGGATAGGGGTGATGGTGGCTGTTTCAAAACATTATATAGAAAAGGAGGAAGTGCTGCATTGTTGGAGGTATCATCCTTCAGATTTAATGTCAAGCTTGTAATGTCAAACCAAGGTCCTGTCCACCTGTTCAGGTGGACATCAGAGAACTCAGAAAAGTTTTTGAAAAGAGAAGTGAGTCTCTGCCAGTGTTCTACAACAACAACAATAACAAAATTATACATGTATAGTGCCTTTCACATCAGGAGGACATCCCAAGGCACTGGACAGTAATTATTTCAGACCCGAGATAGGGTTGAGCATGGGGAAGGCGGAAGGAAAGGAAGGGGATATAGGGTCACTGATGGGACTGTTGAAGAGGAGAGTCTTGAGGCAGGACATGAAGGAAGCCAGGGAGGGGGCGAGGCAGGGTCACTGTGGAATCGAGTTCCAGAGGTTGGGGGCAGAGTGGCTGAAGGCCTGCCCTCCTATGGTGGGATGGGTGGCTCGGGGGACATGGAGAAGGCCGGAGATTGCTGAGTGGAGGGTTGGTAGAGGGTTAGGAGGTCACAGAGAGGATATGGATGGCTTTGAATGTGAGGACCAGGATCTTGAATTGGATCCTCTGGGTGATGGGGAGCCAATGGAGTCAGGCAAGGATGGGGGAAATGGGGTCATGAAGCTTGGAGTGGTAGAGAACCTGGGCTGCAGAGTGGGACATCCTACCGACGTGAAAGGCGCTTTATAAGTTTAAGTTGTTGTTGTTGTTGTTCTGGATTATCTGCAATTTATGGAGGGAGGATTTGGAAAGGCTGACAAGCACCTCTGGATAATCACTGAGAGGATCCAATTCAAGATCGTGGTCTCCTCATATTCAAAGCCCTCCATGATCTCGCACCATCCTACCTCTGCGACCTCCTAACCCCCTACCAATCTGCCCGCATCCTCCGCTCAGCAGGCTCCAGCTTGCTCTATGTCCCCGACCGATCCGTTCTAGTAAGTAATTCTCCAGATAACTTGGTCATCCAGATAACTGCAGATCATGCATAGAATATTGCTCTGCAAATAGGCTGCCATCTTTTCCCACAAATGTACGTTGTCCCTACTTTTAACATAATCATTATAACATGCTTTGAGACATTGTAGATTATAGATCCTCTCTCAAATTAGAGGATTGTTATTATTAAACTCCCTACTTCTGCTTATCCTTTTGTATTTTTATTCTTTCTGTTCTTTCTTTATCCTAAGTTTATTTTGTAAGATCTGTTGTACATTTTCCCAATCCCTGTTTATCTTGTTCTCTCTTTCTCAACAAATTTATTTCTCATAGAATGAATTATTAAATATATCTATTTTCTTTTTTCTTTCTACTCTCAGTGTATATTTGGGACATGGGGCAAAATAATTCTGTATTTGAAAAGGGCTTTAAAAAGACTCATCACCAGCCAGATTCAAAAGCCAAATGATTAACATGGGCAACTGGCTAATGTGGATTCACAGACCCAAACCTGCAATTGACCAGTATACGCAGAGGTGGGTCACAACAACAACAACTTGCATTTAGATAGCGCCCTTCATATGGATTGATGATCCAGAGCACTTCACTCTCTTCTGTTTAGGTCACAGAACTAAACAGCACTAAAATTTGTTCATTCAGCCTCCGCATGCTCAGAAGACAAATGGAGGAAAGGGCTGTGTGAGCACACAAGAGGGAGGTGATGTACCCCAGGGGAGAGCCTACAAGGTCTTTGTGTCCTATCGAAACCTTTCAGTGGAGGCTCAGGCTCTTCAGGGAAGCTTTGCCAGAGGTACATATAATAAGAAAACTTGTTTAAAGTGATCATCAGTGACTCCAACTGCTCTGCCCACGGTTCTGAAAGTGACAGGAGCCATACATTTTTTCTGGCTGCTGGAGTTTCTCAGGCACCAAGGAGTCGATTTCTGAGCTTGTCCATTTGTATTCAAGAGATGACTGATGAAGTGCTGTGGAGGACTGGAAGGCTGATACATTTCCACAAAAGTGCAATGGAACTGAGAGACACCAACAATTTTGTATTACAGCTGAATTAATTCTGTGTTAATTCTGGTTATCTACATGTGTATGCAGGAGTAAAAGGAACCTGCCTACGTGTTTGTATACACTGTGAAGGTTTCCATTTCCTCAATGTGCAGGTGGGCTGTGATGCTCAGAGAAACCACTCACAGTAAATTCAGAGTCATCTCTGGATTCCTTCAGTTTGTGTGGCTTGACTATGCAAACACCTTGCTTGTTGATTTCCTCAATGCCTCACTCCACAGGCTACAGATCATCCAGAACTCTGCAGCCCGCGTGCTCTCCCACTAGACTCTGTGACCATATCATGCCCACCCTCACCTAACTCCACCGGCTTCCCATCACACTGAGAATACAGTTCAAGATCCTGGTCCTCACCTTCAAAATCCTCCGTGGCCTTGCTCTCCTCCACCTTTCCGACCTCCTTAGACCCTACCAACCCTCTGGTCAGTGGGCTCCGGCCTGCTCCACGTTCCCCACATCTCCCGCCCCACCATTGACGAGTGGCCCTTCAGTCATTCTACCCCCACACTGGAATTCCACCCTGCTGTCCTTCCATCTCACTCCATCCTTGACCTCCTTCACGACCCACTCAAGGCCCTCCTCTTCAACCGTGCTTTCGATCAACCTTCTTCCCCTCCACCGCTCTCTACCCTCCCCAATCCCTGCCCTCAGCTCGAGTCTGAAATTCTGTCTATCTAATGCGTTGAGATGTCCTCTCAATGTGAAAGGCGCTGTACAAATGTAATTTTGTTGTTTTTATATACAAATGACAGCAACACAGCCTTTTTGAAAGGTTGTGGATGCAGTCTGAAGCCATAGTGGCTCAGGTTCCCATTACAAATCCACAGGCTTGATTACCACCCGATAAACAAGAAATTAGACCCATTCCAGAATTCATGGTATTCTCATGTAGCAAATTCAACTCCAAGTTAATTTCATTCTGTATTCAGAATCAAGGATGTTAAACAAAAGCACAATCAAAGATGTATGTTTTAATCCAATTTCGAATGTTGAAAACCTTTTGGATGGACATTCCAGAGGACATGGGTACAGAGGCTGAAGGCTCAGCCACTATTAATGAGAAGCAAAAAGTGAGGAAAGGGCAATTACAAATATTGGAAGAGTGGAGGATTCAGGTAGGAACAAAATAGCTGTAAGAGAATGCAGAGATATTGAGGGATGACAGGATGAAGGATTTCAAAAATCATATCCTGCAATATTATTGTTGATTGTTATTGTTTTTGTTGTTTATTGTTGTTGATTTTGTTGTTTATTGTTGTTGTTTGATTTCCCCCCCCTTGCCCCCAGGCCTTCCCCCCATCTTCTTCTTTCCTCACTCCCTTTCTCCCCTTTCTCTCCCCCCTTTCCCCCTTCCCTCCATCTTCCCTCTTACCCCCCTTTCTCCCTGATTTTAAGCCACCACCATCTTTCCCTCCCTCTCCCCCCTTAACCCCCTTTCTCCCCCCTTTTCCTCCCTGATTTTACCCCACCTTTGCCTCCCTCTCCCCCCTTAACCCCCTTTCTCCCCCGGCCCGACTTCCGCAACACTTTGTGCGACACTGTTGTGCGCAATTTGGCTGCCTTGTTTCTCCCACAAATATACAGTCAATTTTCCTACTTTCCTTCCCCCAACCACAACCTCTCCCCTCCTGCTTTGGTCCCTACCTCTTCTCCACCCTTTCTTCCCTCTTGTCTTCTCCCTCCCCCCGATCTGGTCCCAACCTTGGGACGTTGTTATATTCTGTGAAGCGCTTTGAGACGTCGATAAGATGTGGAAAGCGCTATATAAATGTAAGGATTATTACAGTATTATTATTATTATAAATACTGTACTGAATTCCCTTAGTCCAATTCCCTTTTTAGGGAACACTCTCCATCAGTTCCAATTTGTAGCACAGAATTCTATATTGTGGATTCCTGCAGCTTAGTAGTCCATAGAATGAGAGGATTTGGGTATGATTCCTGGGCAGGGTGAAATGTTAGGGATGTTTCCTTCCTCCACAGCAAATGCTGTTTCGCCCTCAAAATATAATTCACTTTACAGTACATTCTATGGAGTGCTTTGAGATGTCTTAAAACACATGATAAGGCACTATATAAAATGGAAGTATTATTATTATTATGATTATTATCAGAGCTTAAGAGGTGCAGAAACATTGAGAACCAGTAGGGCCAGGCAAGTGTGGAGTAATGAGAATATGTATCCCTAGTACAGGAGAGACTATGGGAAGCAGGTTGGATTCAGGGAAATTAACTATCGATGGGAAAGGTACGAATGAGGATTTCTGCAGTAGAGAGAGAGCGCTAAGCAGACGTTATTCCACGGGCAATTGTAACAGGCACTGATGCACCTGTTTTTTGCCTCTGAAATGCTGGGCCTTGCGTATAAGAATCATTATTCTTATTATAAATTGTCCTCTGTAAGAGAGTCTACCTTCCAGGCAACTTTCTACTTATTGAGTTTGTCATCTGAAGTAACAATAAAACAATCTTGATTGGCCACGATTGTCATGACAACTGATACAATATGATAAAATTCAATGCAAGTGAGAAGCAGGCCTTGGGCTCACATTTAGGATCATTGGTTTCCGCAATGAACCATCAATTGCATTACTAGCATTGTATTTATATTTCCTTAACTGGGCTCATCAAGACCAAACACATTTATGGCATTTAAAGATGAGTGACAGCAACAATCGATCTATGTGGTAAGGTTTAGGTTTCTGTGTTTATTGCTGTCTTTTGTGGAACATGTAAATTGTTTCAGGATGTGCTACCTTTAGTCTTCTTCAGATTCTTACTGGGAATTGATCATACTACCTTATTCAGTTGTCTATTTAACAAACACCTGCTGTGCATTAACACTTCCAGTGTGATAAGATGCTCATTTTGATAGCCTGAATTAATCCAGTAGATGTGTTGTGGGATACACTGATAAAATAAACAACAAAAGCAAACAAAAAGGCCCAGAACAAGTGTGCAGTATTTAAATCCAATACAGTTATTATTTTTTTCCCCATGCAGTATTAACAGAAACAGCATTTTAACACTTTATAACACTTTCTCATCTATGTTAATGCAACACTTTTAAGGAAAAACCGCACGCAGACCACACAGGGAAAATAAATCCATAGCTTCGTAATCTAACCTGGAAAAAAAGATACTATCTCTTTAATTCTAGTCCTTTTTATCTGGGGAAGTGGCTGCTGAAATTCTGTTGAAACAGCCTTTAGTGTCTATTAGCTGAGAGTTTATCTGTGTAATTTGACATTTAATTAACTGTACCTTCACTCAAGCTTCCTTGTGCCTGGTTTGGTAAACTGAGCTGACAGTTTACTCTTTCTCTTTCCTTCTAATTAACATAGGTGCTATGCAAAGTTTCTCTCATAAAACAGAGTCATTATATATTAATGACAAGAGGTTATGTGAGTTTATTCTGTTCGGGGTTAGCAAAAGCAACTTTATAACAGAGGTTGAGAAGACGGTGATCTGATAAGACCATGATTAGTGAGCATTCAGCCCCCAGTACTACAGCAGGGATCTCCCTCCATATTTATATCAAATTTTGTCTTAATAGAATCTAAATAGCCTGGAACACACTCTTAGTACAGGAGATGTCTTGTGTTATGAGTAACAGTATTTATAATGACCGCCTTAGCGTTTGACAGACAGAACGTAGATTTGCCTATTTTTCTCTCTTTTTAAAAATAGGTTCTTCAGTACCATTACTGAGAGTTTATTGCTGAAAAGCAAAAGGGAACCTTCCCCCTCCAGAATATCTTAAATTAATCTACTTTTACCATATTTGATGGATTTTAATTTGAAGGAAAAGTCTGCTGCAAAAATAATTGGAAATGGCATTACTGTACTAGTGCCAACAGTCCCTTAAAGATATGTGTGTAAAATATGTATAGGAATCTCCAGGGATCATAGTTCAATAACTTGACGTGTTTGTTTGTTCATAGTACATATTTTGGAATTCTCTAGGTATTGGGATGATTTTTTTTAACAGATTTGGTAATTTGGTAATTTAAAATCCTGAGAAGGTGCTTTGAGATAGCGATAATGTGCTATATCAGACACAAGGATTATTAAATATGAGCATGTTAGTCAATCTGTTATGAAACTTATGAAACACATTTTTTCCATCCATTCCTCAAAACTGACTGTAGGAGTAAACACCCCCTTTCTCTCCCAGTTTTGGCACAAAACTTTGTGGGTTAGAGAGGGGACAGGGATGTTCTTCATGTTCATTCCAAGTAGCCCATCGTTCCACATCAGCAGTTGTAATCTGGTGAGAAAACACAGGATGGCAAATACTGAGGAGAAATTCTACCTGCTCTAGCCTAGATAATATTGTGCTTTATTCATGCAGCATTTCAAAGCAACAACAACAACAACAACAAATTACACTTATAAAGCGCCTTTCACGTCGGGAGGACGTCCTAAGGCGCTGCACAGGAGGCGTGTGACCTGAGCTGGGAGGGGAGTGTTCAGGAAGGGGTGAAACAAGTAGGGGAGGTCGAAGAATTCGGGGTGGAACAAAAGGCACGGTCGAAGAGGAAAGTCTTCAAACCGGCCTTGAAAGAGGAAAGGGAAGAAACGAGACGGAGGGATTGTGGGATCTAGAGTTTGGAAAATTCTTGTACACAGTTTTAATTTTGAAACCACATCTTGCAAGTTGTTTTAACAACAGTAGAAATACAACTTCTAAGTTGAGATTGAATTCATCAATTTGCCAAATTCTGGAAGTTCTGAAATGTTTAATAAATAGAAGAAACCTAGACCCGGGTGGAATTTTTCTGCATACAAAGTAGTCTTGGACCTGGAGGCATTCCAACACTTTGGATCAGAGAACTGCCAGGCTGTTAGCAGGTGATGTGGAGGAGTGGGCTGCTTGATATAAGATTCTGTGGGATTGGTGCTGCTTTCAGAGGTAAGAGAGGGAAAGTGTTTATACCAGCACTTATTAAGGTACAAATTTCTGGATGCTCCTTAACGTGTTGCTTGTGCCAATTAGCATCAGGAGCAGAAAGTAATGGCACATTGACTGCTTCAATTCCACTTACCACTGGCATGCATGTTTGGGATATTAATACCTGTTTATTAACTTGTACCGGTGGCAGTTGTTGTACACTGATGATTATATACACAAATTTCAATCGGTATCTTTGTGCATGTGATCAGCTCAGCACTCGCACTTCTGCAGTGGCTCTGATGAGTAGAGCATGAAGCTGCCCGGCAGAGTCTCCCTTAATTCAATAACGGATACATAGTTCCTCAGCCGTGATCGACACGGAGAAGAACCACAGCCTGAGATCCTGTTGATGTGATGGTTTACAATATTACTATTTCCAATCTTTCTCAGGGGTTTGGGCGGCAAGCCAGGGCTGAGCAGGGAGTTGTGTTTCTACAGCAAGATCAGACAATTTAATGCTCTTCAATGTACTGATTCATGACTCAGTCATGGGTACCAATTTCAGTCTTCGGGAAAACAAGTCAGTGCGCAAGATTCATTTTTAATTGCTTTGCAATTCTAATTAACACTCTTCCTTTGAAGGAAAATATCGTTACATGTATGCTGAAGAGCTATTTCTTTTGTAGCTCCAGTATTATGCTGTAATGTAATAAAAAATAAGCAATAGTATCATTTATAATGAGTCCACTGAACACCTTCATATCAACCTGCAACAAACAAACTAGCTCACATTTTTTCTTCCAATTTTAGAGGTTGTTGTTTCAAATAAAATTTTCATTGTTGATCTCTGTTGCGTGATGGTTCTTGCCTCCTCCTCTTGGTATAAAAATACTATAACGCTACCTTAACTTCTCTTCCAATCTTGTAATGTTGTCACATTGTGTTTGATGCGTACATGGGCGAGGGAAAAGGGAATATTTTTCTCAATTAAGGTTGGGTGGTAGTACAGGGAACAAAAACACAACAAGAAGTTGCAAACAGCAACTCTAAACTGTATACAGTTTTGCATCACTCTCACTCATGGAACGTCCATGGAGGCATACCCAAAGTAGATTGCAGGTTAATAAATAACTTAATGCTTTAATAGGAAGATGGTAGGGTAGGTATTCTGGAAGGATTAGATCAAGCATTCTGTAGGTTTGCTTAATCTAAACCTTTTGTGATTTTGAGTTATTAGATTTAGAGAGAGAGATACATCAAATACATCTTATGGGAAATTGTATGGGTAGGCTGGATGGACTTTTGGTCCACTGAAATTGAACTATGTCTGTCCATCATTGAAATTAGTTTATTTTCATGTATCCATGTACTGCCTTAAAATAGTTTTAAATAACATCATTGAAACCAATGGCTGTTATTCACTGGTATGTTTGATTTGAACCATGGCTTAAAAACGTACTCCATGCCATCTATTTTATTTATATATTACCAGTTTATAGTAAAACAGAAAGCTTTTTGCCACCACACATTTTTTATATTACGTGTTACCTGTGGGTTGATTATCTAATAACATACCGCCAACATGACTTGAAAACCGTTTATTAGCCTGCTTATTGACTGTAGGGCTCCAGAATAATAATATCAATTTGAGAGTTATAGATGTCATCAAAGATGTCCAACAAAAAAATGTTTACACCTTGATTGTTTAATACTGGCTACTGAAGGTTCAATAGTTATCATGTTTGAAATTTGAATATTGCTTTAAGGTATTTTCGCAGTCTACTTATTAATATTCTACTCTTTCCAAATATCTATAAATAAGCATAGGAAGAAAACAAAGACTACTATTATATTTTAGGGATATTTCTACTTACCATCCTGCTGTATTATTATTATTATCTTGCCTTGCAAGCGAGAACCTGGGTTCAATTCCAGGCAGAACCAAACCATGAGCAAGTTTCCTTACTCCACACACCTGATAACAATCCCTCAATTTTTTTAAAATTCTCCAAAAGATGAAAATATCCAGAACTACCAGTTATCTACAAGCAGTCTCCATGGGTCACTGGGGATTGATAAATTACATAAAGTGCTTTGCTACTGTATTCGTATAAACATTTCTTCATATTTGTGAAATGATAACTGAAATATTTCTTATGTTGTAATGGAAATACGGAACTCCTGTGGCTCAATGGTTAGAGCACTTGTCTTGCAAGCTGGGGAGACCAAGCTGGGGAGACCTGTGTTCGAATCCAGGCAGTTCAGGGCGAAACCTTGGGCAAGTTTCCTTACTCCACACGCTAGGGTCCGGCGATATATCGATATATCGGTTATATCCGAAATAATTTTCATATCGATATGCTGATATAGGCATTTAAAAAATATCGATATATCGAAAAATTGGTATATTGAAATAATCGAGATGCGCGCGCACTGAACTACAAGACCCAGAATGCTCATCTCTATACACAATGCACAGACCGAGGTGCAAGCCGCCATATTGTATTCATAATCCTCGAATGCAATATACAGGTATGCAAGGAGTGAGGGGGGAGAGACGGCAGGGGGGGGGAGAGAGAGACGGCGGTGGGGGTGGGGAAAGAGAGAGACGGCGGTGGTGGGGTGGGAGAGAGAGAGACGGCGGGGGTGGTGGGGGGAGAGAGAGAGACGGCGGGGGGGTGGGGGGGGAGATGGGGTGGGGATGTGATTATATACAGATAGATGGATAGATGGATAGATAGAGGGAGAGAGGAAGAGAGATGGGGGGGGGGGGGGGGTTGTGAGAGAGGAGAGAGACACAGAGACACAGACAGAAAAACACAGAGATGGAGAGAGTGAGTGTGAGAGACACAGAGAGAGAGAAATATTTACCTCCTGAGGAGATAGGCCCCGAATGTGTGCGCACCTCCGAATGAGCACGCACTTCGCGACGTGCGCGCATGCGCAGTACGAAAACCCTGAAACATATCGATATATCGGTATATTTCGATATGAGCCCATCGATATATCTAAATCGGAAAATTTCCATATCGACGGACCCTACCAGATGCCTAATAATAATCCCTCCACACAATAATAAAATTCATCATTTCAATCCACGACTGTTTGTGGGACACTGCTGTGCACAATTGGCTGCCACGATTTGCCCACAAATATATACAGTCAATTCACTTTACAACATACTCTGTGAAGTGCTTTGGGACGTCAATAAGATGTGAAAAGCGCTATATCAAATGCAAGGATTATTATTATAAATATGTAAGGCCCATTTAAAAAATGTTCTTAAATGTTCTGGAGCTCCATCTTAATGTTCCCGAGATCCAATAATAATAATAATCCTTGCATTTGATATAGCGCTTTTCACGTCTTCTAGACGTCTCAAAGTGCTTCACAAAATACACTGTAAAGTGAATTGACTGTATATTTGTGGGCAAAACGAGGCAGCCAATTGTGCACAGCAGTGTCCCCGCAAACAATCATGGACTGAAATGACCAGTTTATTGTTTTATTTTTGAGGGATTAAAATCAGATTATTATTAATAGTAATAATGATAACAATACCATGTACTTGTCATTTTAGCTCAATCAATAGATCACTCACCTCTGAGCCAGAAGATTGAGGATTCAAGCCTTACATTGGGACTTTGAGCACATAGCCAAGGGTGATACTCTGGTACAATGCTGAGGGATAATTCCACTATCAGCCACCATCTGTCTGTTCAGGTGAACGTTAAAGATCCCACGGCACCATTCAAAATGTGAATGGAATTCCTTCCAGTGGCCAAAAATTCCTAGATAAAATTGGTTATTCACTTCATGACTCTTACGTGACATTGCTATATGAAAGGTTACAATTACATTCATTTGCAAAATACACAGTTACTACACTGCAATAATTCTTTTGAAGCTCTTTGAGATGTTCTCTTGATGTCAAAGGTGCTATAACAAAGGATTATTACAAGGAATATTAAAGTGTCATATCAATGCATGGAATTTGATTCCCATATCTATTCAATCGTGTTGCTCAGGGTGTCTGCCCAATTGATACTTTGCTATGGGACATATTGGCCAATCACTATCCATATAAAATATTTGAGAGTGGGATCTCATTGTTTCCCAGAATCTGAAATTTGTGGAATTTATACACTGTATTATACCAGCTGTCATGCTTACCTACTCTCAATCTTCTCTTTCTTCCTCTTTGAATCAACAGGCTTTCAAATCCCTAGCACAAAACCATCTAACCATTTATTTTCCTTGACTTATCAAATTGTCGCTCCCTTTTCAACCCTACTGTCATCCTGCACTGTTGACTTGGTTCTTTGTTAGGTTTATCTATTTACTCAAAAAAAACTTTGTGAACCTCATAATATACACAAGGCTGGAGTTCACCATTCAGGTCACATCCTATGCTTTGAGCTATTTGAGAACAATTATCTCTGTATCTTGCACACAGACATCACTCACTAATGTTTGCTTAATTGGCCGACAGCACTGGAATCATTCTGGGGCATTTAATAGCTCTTAATAAAATAGTCCCTTTTAAAATGGTTCTTTCACTCCTCTGAGAGCAGCAAAAACATTTTCCATTAAATTCAAATGTCATATGGAGTAAGATTTCTTTCATTTTCTTCAGCTTGTAAAAAAGCCACAGTCCATTTCTGTTCTATCTTGCTCTTGTTTCCTGTGCCTTGTAATATTTAACACTATATTTACAAAATGTAATTTCAGAGAAGTACATGGGAAGTCTTCTGACTATTCCATGTCCCAATCTGGAATTGAGATAAGTATTATAACTTGATGAAAGAAAAATACTTTTTGTACAAAACAATTCCTTCTTTATCTACAGCCAAAGTTATTATTATATCCAAAGCTTAGCTTCACAGTTTACAACAACAACAACAATAGCAACAAAACTACATTTGCATAGTGCCTTTCATGTCAGGAGGACATCCCAAGGTGCACAACAGTCAATGTTTTTACACCTGAGCTGGGGTCGGGATTGGGGAGGGTAGAGGGAAAGGAGGGGAGAGGGTTGACCAATGGGACCATCGAAGAGGAGGGTCTTGAGGTGGGGTAGGAGGATAGGGAGGGGACGAGGGGTTGAAGAACGATAGGGAGGGGTCGAGGCAGAGGGATTGCAGGATGAAATTCCAAACATTGGGGGCAGAGTGGCTGAAGGCTCACCCGTTGATAGTGGGGCGAGTGGGTCAGTGGACATGCAGCAGGTTGGACTCCACTGAGTGGAGGGAGTGGGCATGTTGGCAGTGAGTAAGGAGGTCACAGAGATAGGGTGGGCCAAGGCCATGGAGGGCTTTGAAGGTGAGGACCAGAATCTTCAATTGAATCCTCTGGTGATAGGGAACCAATAGAGTCTGGCGAGAATGGGAGAGTTGAGCACATGGAGCTTGGTGCAGGAGAGGACATGGGTTGCAGATTTCTGGATGATTTGCAGCCTATGGAGGGAGGAGTTGGGAATGCCGACAACCGGTGTAATTGAGCCAGGAAGTGATGAAGGCATGAATGAGCGTTTCGGGGGCCTGGGGGGGTGAGTTAGTGGCGGAATCGGGTAATATTACGAAAGTGAGGGAAGGTAGAGCAGATCAAGGCTTGGATGTGGGAAAGGAAAGACAGTTGAGGATCAAACAAGAAACCTAGGTTCCTGACGGGCTTGGTGAAATAGATTGTGCAACCATGGTTGATGCTGATGTTGTAGAGGTGGAAGAAGGCAGAACAGGTTATAGCATGGATGTGGGTAGAAAGGATAGTTGAGGGTTAAACAAGATGCCCAGGTTCCACTAGGGTCCAGCGATATATCGATATATCGCTAAAACCCGATATAATTTTTATATCGATATGCCGATATATGCATTTCAAAAATATCGATATATCGAAAATCGATATATTGAGGTAACAAGTCCGGATGCGAGCACACTGAACTACAAGACCCAGAATGCTCATCTCTATACACAATGCACAGACCGAGGTGCAAAGCCACCATATTGTAATCATAGTCCTCGAATATAATATACAGGTATGCAAGGGGTGGGGGGTGAGAGAGACAGCTGGGGGGTGGGGAGGGGGAGAGAGACTGCTGGGGGTGGGGGGGGTAAGGGGGAGAGAGACGGCTAGGGGGAGGGAGAGAAAGACAGCTGGGGGGAGAGGGGGAGAGACGGCTGCGGGGAGGGGGAGAGAGACGGCTAGGTGGGGGGGAGAGGGGGAGAGAGATGACTGGGGGGAGGGGGAGAGAGATGGCTGAGGGGAGGGGTAGAGAGACGGCTGGGGGAGGGGGAGAGAGATGGCTGGGGGGAGGGGGAGAGAGACAGCTAGGGGGAGGAGGAGAGAGACGGCTGCGGGGGGGGGAGAGAGACGGCTTTGGGGGGGGAGGGAGAGAGAGACGGCGGGGAGGGGGAGGGAGAAAGAGACGGCTGGGGGGGTGGTGGGGGAGAGAGACAACGGGGGTGGGGGGTGCGAGAGAGGCTCGGCGGGGGGTGGCATAGAGACGGGTGGATGTGATAATATACAGATAGATAGAGATGGGGGGGATGTGAGAGAGGAGAGAGGGAGAGAGACACAGAGACACACAGACAGAAAAACACAGAGATGGAGAGAGTGAGAGACACAGAGAGAGAAAGATATTTACCTCCTGAGGAGGTAGACCCTGAATGCGCGTGCACCCGGAATGCGAGCGCACCCGGAATGCGCTCGCGCTCCGAATGCGCGCGCGCATGCGCAGTACGAAAACCCCGAAAATATCGATATTTCGGTATATCTCGATATGAGCCCATCGATATATCTAAATCGGAAAATTTCCATATTGACGGACCCTAGGTTCCAGACTGGCTCACAGAGGTGGAGTGTGCATTCTTCGATGGTAATGCTGTCAGCGCCTGAGTTATTACGATGAATAAGATATATCCCTCCTATTTATTGGCCATCTCCCTCCTACTCACCATTTCAACCAGTGTATCCTGTCAGTTTACTCTCCTGTCATGCTCATGTGAGTTAAATAAATGCACTTGGAGTCATTTGAAGGTAATATTTGAATTGTGAAAAAAATAGATTTTCTTCTGTTCCAATTAATATCCGTCTGTTATTTATCAGATAATAAAAATAAAGCATCACCAGATCTCAGCATCATATCATTAAAAATCATTAGCAAAGCCATTTCTGTATGTCATGTACTATTTAATAATAATAATAATCCTTACATTTGATATTTGATCCATTCGCACGGCTCTCACCTCCTCCACCTTCCCGGCCTGCCCATAAAACTCTCCAAACCTGTGCACAACCTAGGCATCAGGTTCAACCCCAACTGTCCTTCCTCCCCCACATCCGGTCCCTCATCAGCACCGCCTTCTACCACCTCCAATGGATCGTCCATTTCTGGCAAAACCTCACCTCAAAAACCGCTGAAATCTTGTTCCCTGCCTTTGTCACCTCTCGGCTGGGTCTACTCCAACGCCCTCCTCGCCGGTCTCCCCGCTAACCACAATCGATAAAATCCAGCGAATTCAAAACTCTGCCGCCCACATATTCACCCGCACCAAGCTTCGCTCCCTCATTACCCCAGACTTCACTGGCTTCCTGTCCCTGAGAGGATCAACTTCAAGATCCTCACCCTTGTTGTCAAGTCCCTCCACTCCTCTGCACCCCACTACCTCTCTGATCTCCTCTCTCCCCAAACTAGCACCCGCTGCCTTCACTCCACTGGGTCTGGCTTCCTCCATGTTCCCGAAATCCTCCGCTCCACCCTCGGCACCTGTGCCTTCAGCCACCATGCCCCAAGGCTCTGGATCTCCCTTCCTCACTCCCTTCGCCTCACCACCTCTCTTCCCAGTTTCAGGTCACAGCTAAAGACCCTTCTCTTTAACCGCGCCTTTGGTCACCTTTCTACCCCTGCCCCTTGCTCGGTCCCGGGATCCGCTATTGTGAAGCGCTCTGAGACACCACCTGGCATGGAGGGCGCTATATAAATCAAAGTTGTTGTATTGTTGTTGTTATATTGTGCTTTTCATTTCTTCTAGACGTCTCAGAGCACTTCACAGCGTATATTATAAATTGCACACAGAATGTAGTGCCAATTGTGCACAGCAGTGTCCCGAAAACGGCCAGGCTGAACCATTTGCTATTTTGATTGAGCCGTCCACTTAATAGCATCGTACAGATACTCCAGTGGTATTGAGGAAAACATTTTTTCAGTGGCACTTTGATGTATCTGGAGGCAACCAAGTCATTGCATTAACTTTACCAGATACTTACAGCTGAGACTTACAGATCAGGAGTTCACTGGTTCAAATCCTGGTCCATGTTGAGTCAGGCAGGAAGTATCGGAATGCTAAAATTGACCTCGGCCTTCCCAGCATGGCAGAAATCACTGTCAAGACACACACATGAACAATAACCACGGCCAAAGTACTGGAGGGCACCAACACTTGTAGAACTGCACCATAGGAAGAAGAGACCACATCAGGAGTAGGGTCCGTTGATATGGAAATTTTCCGATTTAGATATATCGATGGGCTCATATCGAGATATACCGAAATCATAGAATCATAGAATCATAGAATCATAGAATTTTACGGCACAAAAGGAGGCCATTCGGCCCATCTAGTCTGTGCCGGCTCTTTGAAAAGAGCGATTCAATACCACTGCCCTGCCCGCTCCCCATAGCCTAATAGACCCGTTCTCCCTAAATAAAGATCTAATTCCCTTTTAAAAGTTGTTATCGAATCAGCCTCCACCACCTTTTCAGGCAATGCATTCCAGATTCGAACAACTCGCTGAGTGAAAAAATTTCTCCTCAGCTCCCCTCTACTGCGCCTTGAAACTATTTTAAATCTGTGACCACGAGTCACAGATTCACCCACGAGTGGAAATAGTTTTTCTCTATTTGCCCTGTCGAAACCCCTCATGATCTTATAAACCTCTATTAGGTCTCCCCTCAATCTTCTCTGCTCCAGAGAGAATAACCCTAGCCTATCTAGCCTCTCCTCATAGCTGAAGTCCCTCAATCCTGGCACCATCCTAGTAAATCTTCGTTGTCCCCTTTCCAATGCCTTCACATCCTTTCTGTAGTGTGGTGACCAGAATTGAACACAGTATTCCAGCTGAAGCCTCACCAAAGTCCTATAGAGGTTAGTCAGCACTTCCTGACTTTTGTACTCTATACCCCTATTTATAAAGCCTAGTATCCCATATGCCTTCTTAACAGCCTTGTCTACCTGTCCTGCCACCTTCAACGAGTCACTAACACAAATCCCCAGGTCTCTCTGTTCCTTTACACCATTTAAAATTGTACTATCTAGCCTATATTGCCTCCCTTCATTTCTTCTCCCAAAATGCATCACCTCACACTTCTCTGCATTAAACTTCATCTGCCATGTGTCTGCCCACTTTACCAATTTGTCTATATCCTCTTGCAGATGGCTACTATCCTCCTCACTGTTTACTATTCTCCCTAACTTAGTGTCATCTGCAAACTTGGAAACTGTACTCCGTACACCCAAGTCCAGATCATTGATGTAGATTACAAACAGCAATGGTCCCAAAACCGATCCCTGTGGCACACCACTGCTCACTTCCCTCCAATCTGAAAAACAGCCGCTCACTACAACTCTCTGCTTTCTGTCTCGCAGCCAGTTGTGGATCCACGCTGCCACTGTCCCTTTTACGCCATGGGCCTTTAATTTCATAATAAGTCTCTCATGTGGCACTTTGTCAAATGCCTTTTGAAAGTCCATGTAAACTACATCAACTGCGCTACCATTATCCACCCATTCCGTTACCTCATCAAAAAATTCTATCAGATTTGTAAGGCAAGATTTGCCTTTAACAAATCCATGTTGACTGTCCTTTATTAGCCTATATCTTTCTAAGTGAAGATCTACCTTGTCCCTGATTATGGACTCTAGAAGTTTGCCCACTACCGACGTTAGACTGACTGGTCTGTAGTTACCAGGCTTGTCCTTCTGCCCCTTTTTATACAAGGGAAATATTGATATTTTCGGGTTTTTTTACTGCGCATGCGAGCGCGGCGCGTGCATTCGGAGTGCGCGTGCATTCGGGGCCTATCTCCTCAGGAGGTACATATCTTTCTCTCTCTGTGTCTCTCACTCTCTCCATCTCTGTGTTTTTCTGTCTGTGTCTCTGTGTCTCTCTCCTCTCTCACATCCCCCCCATCTCTATCTATCTGTATATTATCACATCCACCCCATCCCCATCCCCACATCCCCCCCCCGCTGTCCCTCTCTCCCACCCACCCCCCATCGTCTCTCTCCACCCCCACCCCCCCAGCCGTCTCTTTCCCCCCCTCCCCCCCCACCGTCTCTCACCCCTCCGCCCCCCAGCCATCTCTCTCGCTTCCCCCCCCAGCTATCTCTCTCCGCCTCCCCCACCCAGCCGTCTCTCCCCCTCCCCCCCCCAGCCGTCTCTCTCCACCTCCCACCCCCAGCCGTCTCTCTCCCCCTCCCCCCCCAGCCGTCTCTCTCCCCCTCCCCCCCCAGCCGTCTCTCTCCCCCTCCCCCCTCCCCTCCTCCCCCGCTCCCCTCCCGCAGCCATCTCTCTCCCCCTCACCCCCCCCCCCCCAGTCGTCTCTCCCCCCCCCCACCCCTTGCATACCTGTATATTGTATTCGAGGACTATGAATACAATATGGCGGCTTTGCACCTCGGTCTGTGCATTGTGTATAGAGATGAGCATTCTGAGTCTTGTAGTTCAGTGTGCGCGCATTCCGACGTTTCGATATATCGATATTTTTTAAATGCCTATATCGGCGTATCGATATGAAAATTGTATCAGGTTTTAGCGATATATCGATATAATATATCCTAATCAGGAGTAAAGAGGCACACCGTAATCAGAAAAATACATTACCAGCTGTCACTGCCATCGGAGTGATCATTGCTGGTATGTGCCCTATAAATAAGTTGCTCAAATGACTGGTGAGTGTTCCGAGTTAGAACATAAGAATTAGGAACAGGAGTAGGCCATTCGGCCCCTTGAGCCTGCCCCGCCATTCAATAAGATCATGGCTGATCTGTTCTAACTCCACCTACCTGCCTTATCCCCATATCCCTTAATCCCTTTATCCACAAGAAATCTATCAATCTCAGTCTTGAATGTGTTCAAGGACGGAGTATCCACAGCTCTTTGGGGTAGAGAATTACATAAATTCACTACCCTTTGAGTGAAGAAGTTTTTTCTCAACTCAGTGTGAAAGGGCTGACCCCCAGTTTTAAGACTGTGATCCCTGGTTATAGTTTCTCCGACCAGGGGAAAAAGTCTCCCACTATCTATTCTGTTGTGCTCCTTAATAATCTTATAGGTTTCTATAAGATCACCTCTCATTCTTCTATATTGTAGAGAATATAGGTCTAGATTGCTCAATCTATCCTCGTAGCTCACTTCCCCTCATCCCAGGTACCAACCTAGTGAATTTACATTGCACCCCTTCCAAGGCGAGTACATCCTTTCTTAAATAAGGAGACAAAAACTGCACACAATATTCTAGGTGCGGTCTCACCGGGGCCCTATACAATTGCAGCAAGACTTCCCTATTCTTATATTCTAACCTTTGTATTGTATTGTATTGTATTGTGAGCTCTGTTTTCAAAAACATGTATCTTTGCACAAGATTATTTACCATAGCAACAACACTTACCAAAGCATAACAGAGTACTGAGGCCAGCACTGCAAAGATATTTGAGGAAGATACTATAAACGGAATCCGCAAGCAAATCGAAGGTATGAAATTGTGTTCAAATGAAACGTTTCATTTAACCTTATTCAAAACATTGAAAAAGAACACTACAAAGTGAAACAAAAACAGCAATCACTGGGAACACTCAGCAAGTCAGGCAGAATCTATGGAGAAAGGAAAGTGAGTCAATGGTTAAGTGCACGTCCCTTCATCAGAAATCAGAACTGTCTTCCAGCAAATACATAGTATTTTGCGCTTTGACTACAAAGTGAAATGTCCTTCTGTTCTATAGAAAATAGAAAATTCTATCTTAGCATTTCATTACACAATTTTGCTTCCTGCATGCCCACTAAAAGCATATATTTAAAGATGATTTTTTGGCCTGTATTAATAGATGAACAAAACTTTTGAAACGGATCCTGAAATAAACAAATGTTGCAAGCAATTTAGGATGACTCTCCAGTGGACTCTTAATTTCTATAGCAAATGGTGCTATTGGATATACTTATGCTCCTCCCATGTACACCATGGAATATGTGAATATTGTTGATATGATAAGATGATGTATCAAATGCAAGTATTATTATTACATCTTGCTAACCAGTTATCTTAATTCATGATTCATGGACCAGATGACCAATGTAACTGTACCGACTTTTGTGACTTTACATAATGACAATAATCTTGTAATTTATATTTTTCATGTCATCAGATGTCTCAAAGCGCTTCACGAGATACTTTATCAAGTTGGATGATTTGGGTTTGTGGATAAATGCTACCACCAGTTTGCTTCAATGGAACACATGAATTCTGAAAACTATAGTGAATTCATGTAGATCAATTTAAGCAAATTGATGGGGCATCAATTTAAACAAGACCTAATATTTCTAGAACTTTTCATGCAGCAAATGCATTTTTCTATCACCTTTGGGTCCTGCCCTGACAGAATTAATACAGGTCTCCTATCTCCATTCAGTTGTTCTGTGAAGTTTGATCGATTCTCAACACACTTTCTAGTGCAATTTAATCTCTGACCCAAACTGTGTTCTCAGTAATTGATAGTAATTTAAGAACATAAGAATTAGGAGCAGGAGTAGGCCATTCGGCCCTTCGAGCCTGCTCCGCCATTCAATAAGATCATGGCTGATCTTCTCACCTAACTCTAATTACCTGCCCTATCCCCATATCCCCTAATCCCTCTATTTTTCAAAAATCTATCAGTCTCAGCCTTGAAAATGTTCAAGGACTGAGCATCTACAGCCTTCTGGGGTAGTGATATCATAAATTCACTACCCTCTGAGTGAAGAATATTTCCTCAACTCTGTTCTAAAAGGCTGACCCTTAATTTTAAGACTGTGACCCCTGGTTATAGATTCTCCTATCAGGGGAAATGGTCCCTCAGTGCCTACTTTATCTAGCCCTTTAAGAATCTTATATGTTTCAATAAGATCCCCCTTAATTCTTCTGTACTCTAGAGAATACAGCCCTAGTTTATTCAACCTATCCTCATCCCCTCATCCCAGGAACTAACCTAGTGAATCTACGCTGCACCCCCACTTACCTAAGGCAAGTATGTCCTTTTTTAAATAAGGAGACCAAAACTGCACACAATACTCTAGGTGCGGTCTCACCAGAGCCCTATACAGTTGCAGCAAGACTTCCCTACTCTTATACTCTAAACCTTTTGAAATGAACGCTAACTGCCGTTCGCCTTCTTAGTTGCTTGCTGCACCTGCAAACTAACTTTTTGGGACTGGTGTACAAGGACACCCAAATCCCTTTGAATACTAACACTATCTCACTTTTCCCCCTCTAGAAAATAATCTATTCTTTTATTCTTTTATTTAATTTGGCAGCTTTGCTCTGAGATGTTATGAACAGTTACGGGTGGCTTCTTAAAAACAAATCTAAATGTTACATTGCACATATTATCATTGTTGAGATGCATTCTGTTTTGATAAATGCCCTCAGGACATTATTATTCACCTCTAATAATTTTAAAAGTCCCATGCCGAAAATTACAAATACAGGCGTATATGATATAATACTTTCATTTAATGCAGAACCTTATTGTATCAAAAGGGCCCAGAGTACCTCACACATTAGGATCTAAATTGTGGGGTTCTCAAGTATCAAAATATTTTTGCATTTACGCAGATCTGAGGCACCATTGAATCTAAGTCACATCTGGATAAATACTGGATTGGGGGTTCATTTCTAAGGTTCCATTGATTTTAAGATTCATCCTAATTTTGGAGATATTTTTAATAAAAATAATGTGCTACATTAGAATAAATATGGTAATTCGGGGGAAGGCACCAATGCTCCTTTTTTTTAGAACTGTTGTGATAGGGGAGGATCAGGTAAATGTGAAGGAGGGAAATCGTGGATTATTTGCTGCATCACCTCAGTAATTATTACAGTGAATAAAGGAGATTATTTGGCAATGCAGATTTGTTCACCACAATAAATAAATTCTATGGGAGGCCAGAATGAAGAAGGCCATGGTTTCCTGCTGGTTGTTCTACCTGTCAGCAGTTCAGCCTAAGTGTAGGAAGATGTCCAATTATACATTCCAAATTGGTGTCTTTTTAAAACGTTTGCAATAGCAGTGAAGTTGCTGTGGCACTGTGCACTAGTCAATAAATCATGGGTACTTCATGTCTTGAGCAACTTAAGAATCTCTGTTCCAAGCATACAGATTTGTGTGGCTATCATTATTTGAATGATAGCTCAGTGGTTAGAGCACTTGCCTCGCAGGTGGGAGACATGGCTTTAATTCACGGCAGAGAAATGTTGGGCAAGTTTGCTTACTCCACATGCCTCTGTTTACCTAGCAGTAAATAGGAACCGAGTTGTTAGTTGATTGGCAGATCGCTTTTCTGGGGTTAATAATCGTTACAAAAATATAAATTTGGTCATTCAATCCACGACTGTTTATGGGACACTGCTGTGCGCAATTGGCTGCCACGTTCTCCCCATAAATATACAGTCAATTCACTTTATAGTAGATTCTGTGAAGTACTTTGAGACGCCTAGAAGATGTAAAAAGTGTTATATCAAACATGAGTATTATTTTATTATTATCCCGAAATGTTTCACAGGAATTACTTCTACTCCTCTGCGTTTCTTTAGCCTATCTCTCTTCCTTCAATGGTTGAGAAGATGATCATACTCTCAAGTCACTGTTGCTGGCACTCGGAATCCAGGCAGCCAGAACTGCATGGGGTGACTCTTGCTCTGACTTTCTCTTTGTAGAAGCAGCTGGTCTCCACTTGACGCCTTCCCACAACTGATGTCAGAAACTCAGTGTGTGGAGGCTGCAAACCTGTGTGTTGCCAATGCAGTGCAGTCAAGGAGGGTTCTAACAGGCTGTGCCTCTTTACTGCCTTTCATGACTTGTTCACTAATTTCTCTTCATCCTGTGCACTAGTACCTAGCTTCTGATTCCTCCCTCACCACCCACTCTCCAAAGTTGCAACATAGCTATTATGAGACACTTGTTATGTGGTGATATGGTATCATACTGTAATCATTGTTAGATTAGGCGACAGATACGATTGTCATAACGGCAAAGGTGATTGAACTAGCTGTAAGATATTTAATATTCCATAGCCTTATGAAGTGAATCTCTCTGGTGAGAGAAGGCTGCACTTACTGATGAAACATAAAATAATATGAAGCAATAACAGCGACTGTAGATGAAGGGCTACATTTAATTTACATGTGCATTGCATAACACTCAAGTAGTCATTTAAAAAAAATTAAACAATTGTTGTAAATCTATCTTATGTAGAAAGGTAGTACTTTAGCTCACCTTTGCACTTCTGAAACTTTCCTTTTATTCCTCACAATCTCCAATGCTCTATCTTACAAACTTGCTCTTGCCATCAGGATTAAAATAGGACTGTCTCCAATTTAACACACACTCTTTCTTACATTTCAGTAGTATAGTGTATACAATAAATGTTCAAATAACTCAATAAAAAAGAATATCAAAAACAACAGATTCATGTTATTTACCTTAATCCTAAAAGAAGCAACATCGTGGCTGGTTGATGCAACTGGGTCCTCGCGCCAAATGCTAGTGTTAGTGTTTAAACCCGTGGATATGTAAACTTCACTGCTGCGGTGGGCAAAGTTGTCGCAGAGAAGAAACCGTGTATACTTGAAATCTGCGATTGCCAAGACCGCGGTTGGGGAGCGATGCCTGTACTGGTACTGGAGTGTCAGCTTATACAGGCCAAATATGGCATTATCAAACCACTTCTTCTTGCTTTGTCTCATCTTCTCTTGTACTGTTTTCAACCTTAGTGCTTTAACTAGGGTACTCAAAAAAAAATGATGCTGTATAATTTCTTTGTTGGTGAGCGAAAAGGGAGACTTGATGAGATATCAATCACCATGTCAGGGTGCTGTTTTTACAAAAGGTGGACATTTGACAAAATTTGGGAAAGGAAGAAAGTCTGGAAGAAGAGATCAGCATTTGATATGGGAAATCCTCGATGATTGGTTTCAGGGTGCAAATGAAGGGAGAAAAATACAAAGGAAAACATTTAGTAATAGCTCTGCAAAGCTCCTGAACAATGTAATCTTATGATCATGTCTATGGAGGTATTTCAGATTCTATTCAAGATATATTTTTAAAGAAAGTACCTTGCAGTTGGCTGACTACTATAATTCACATTTTCATTTCCTCTAGGAAACAAAACTGTCAAAGAAATTGTATTGGGTCAGGTTACTTTTTCATTAATGTAAGTTTGAGTTCCATGATGTGAACGTGTGCTGAATTTCCATTTCTAATAGGTTTTGAACATTTTTGTTTTCTCACATTTTGCATCTTGAACAGTGACACAGGTTACTTTGAGGCACAGAAGTAATCTCCTCCCCAATCTCCTCCACTCCACTAAAGGAATTACATTTGTCTTAAAGTGTAACCTATTGAATTGCACATAATGAGATTGACTAAATTAAAGAAGCTATCTTAAAACCTCTTATTTTGGAAAATGAATCCAGTTTAAATCTCTGGCTGGATTTAAGCAGTAGAAAAAAAATCTATCTAATTAAAAACCCTGAAACTTGAAACAGCATGCAGCTTAACCTCTCCACACCAAAGATTTTTTTCTGAATCAAATGTAATTGAATTTCTAAATACAGTAGAAATGTGAAATCCGCTGTAGAAATACAGGAGAATTTGTGAAGTTTTTTGCAAGAATGAATATCTATTCTGAAATAAGCAACTCTGCCAATTATCTTTCCCCTACTGCTAAGGGTATGTTTCCTCAGGCACCAGCCACTCTTTGTATTGATGTCTTGGGTTTTCAGTCTGGGCAGTGACATAGATATGGCTATTCAACCACAGTGGCAGTCAGTGCAACCTGATCTTATCCCGATACAGGATCCACAAACACGCACTTTCAGTATATTGCATAATAATAATCCTTGCATTTCATATAGCACTTTTCATATCTTTTAGATGCCTCAAAGTGCTTCACAGAATATATTGTAAAGTGGGTTGACTGTATATATGTGGACGAAATGCAGCAGCCAATTGTGCACAGCAGTGTCCCACAAATGTCGTTGATTGAAAATGACCAATTTATTATTGTGTTTTGGGGGAGATTATTATCTGTCATATGGTTGTTGCCTGCAATCAAACCCAGGTCTCTTGCTTGTAAGGTAAGTGCTCTAACCACTGAGCTACAGGACTCCAAGTTGCCATGTTAATAGAGTAATCTAACTCCATGTGGAGTTTTTATCAACACAATCTTCCTCAAAAGATAAACTACACCATAACTATTAAGGGGATATCACTTTGATCCTTTTGGATCCACTTTGATCCAGTTCCTCCGTTCACAGGCTGCAGATCATTCAGAATTCTGCAGCTCATGTACTCTCCCGTACCAGGCTTTGCGACCACATCATTCCCACTCTCGACCATCTCCACTGGCTCCCCATCTCCCAGAGGATTGAATTCAAGATCCTTGTCCTCACTTTCAAGGCTATTCGCGGCCTTGCCCCCACATATCTCTCTGACCTGCTGTCTCCCTATCAGCCTGCCCGCACCCTCCATTCAGCAAACTCAGGCCTGCTCCGCATCCACCGCAAAGGTAGTGGGGCAAGGCCATGAAGGTAAGGATCAGGATCTTGAATTCATCCTCTGTATGATGGGAAGCCATTGGAGTCAGGCGAGGATGGGGTTGATAGGTTCGCAGAGCCTGGTGAGGGAGAGGATATAGGCTGCAGAGTTCTAGGTGATCTGCAGCCCATGGAAGGTGGAATTGGGGAGGCCAACAAACAGAGCATTGACATAGTTGAACCTGGACATAATGAAGGCATGAGTGAGACTTTCAGCGGCCTCAGGGGTTAAGTAATGGCGAAGTTTTGCAGAAGTGAGGGCAGCAGAGTAGGTCATGGCATGGATGTAAGGGAGAAAAGACAGTTGAGGATCAAACAAGACACCTAGGTTCCTGACTGGCTTGGTGAGTTGGAATGTTGCATACATGGATGATGATGATGATTATTATTATTTGGCTTCAGCAGGATAGCACTGTATCTATAACGTGTTTTTCTATGCATGGTCACGTAAGATACTGGGTGAATTTGTTGTCAATTTGTTTAAACTGACCATGTGCACAATACATGATTGGAAGCTGAATCAGTGTAATGTCTGCAGGTGGAGAGAGGGGGAGGAATGAGTTTGGTTTACTTGTCAAAGACAGTGTTTTTATAATGGCATATCTGAAAATCAGCACATGAATGAAACTCACTCTGAACCTAGGTTTGCTAAAAGTGGCACTTGTTTGGTATTTGATTACCGGTATTTTATAAAATTATGATTTTGATCGATTTTTGATTTGATCTCCAGTTCCATGCTGCGAATTGCTGTTTTAATTTTACACAGTATCATTTTACAATCATTGTATTTTAGATGCTGGATTTACACCATCTTGATTTTCACAAATGGAATTTAGTTTACGATAGTAGCAAAATGAGTGCCTGTTAATTTAAGACTCCACGGGCAGCTTGAGACGTCAAATTGGGGTCGACTATTTCTGAAAGATGCCAAAGTATAAAAACAGGTATGAAATGTACAGTCATAGAGATGGCATTTGTTCTATGGGCTATTCTCACTTGCAATTTTTGGCTATGTACTGCTGGCGGTTTGTGAGGTAGGACTCGAACTAGGCGAGTGCAGTCCCACTGAGGTGAATGTTGAAACAAAAACAGAAGTCACTGGGAACACTCAGTAGGTCAGATAGCATCTATAGAGATAAGAAAGTAAGTCAACATTTCACATCCACAACCTTTCATCAGAACTGAGGGATGTTGGGAGGGAGTGCTTAAACTGGAACCCTACCAACATGCCCCAGTTCTGATGTAGGGTCATGGACCCAAAACATGAACTCACTTTCCTCTCTCCTTATATTCTGCCTGACCTGCTGAGTGTTCCTGGCGACTTCTGTTTTTGTTTCAGATTTGCAGCAATCCGCAGTATTTCATGTTTTGTTTAACAGAAATTGGTTTGACAAGTTTAATGTCATACAATCCTGATTTCAAAAACATGATTTCTACCATTCAGCACAATGGGATCTTACTACGCACTATTAAGAGCTACAATAACCTTCATATACTTTTACATTACTGCTGATAAGCTATCACAGATCCAAGCAGTTTCCATCTGCTAGGTAATGCATATTATAGAGCAGAGCTTCACTGGTATTGGTCTTAACAAGACCTTTAATTAACAATTCCCGCTTAACAGAACATCATGCTGATGCAACAGATGTCTATATTGAACAGGTGAGAAGGAGCACTGTCTTCTACGCAGAGGAGCCTTCTGTTACACTTCTCGATGTACTCTCAAGGTGAAATAGAACATTCTTGGAGATCAAAGCAAACCATAGTTCTTCCAAAGATGAAGAAAGCATTTCAGTCAATAATCCATCAAGCTGGAAATGAAGCTGTTGTAAAGCTGCATCACCATCGATTTATCTCTATTTACATTTCCTGGCACCTCTTTAAACACTAATTGCTTACAACTGAGTGAATATATCTCTCATTTATAAACAAAGTGCTCAATTTTGCAGTATTTCTTAATTAAGGAATCTAGATATCTAGATGTCTGTAAGGAGATAATCCGCTTCATTTGTTGATCAAGGTACTAATTTTGGTACTGGGAAAATGCCATGTGGAGAATTGCTCTTCTCCATTGTAGGATTGTGAAGAGTAATTCTGCTTCCTCATCACATAGCTTTCCATGAATAACCTTCTCTGAGATTTTACCAATATAAATGGTTGGTCCTCAATGAGCTAAATTAGCTGATTAACATTCACTGGGGATAAAAATGGGATAAGCAGCTTTAGGGAGAATTGGAATCTATTTAACACCAAGAGGCAAACACGATACATTCGGCCACAAATACACAGACACTGCTCTTTACAATGCATCTTGTGAGATGCTATGTAACTGTTAAGCACTCCAAGAAGCTACCCTATAAGAAGGGTGTAATATAAATAAATATAAGTTGTTGTTATTGAGATGTCCTCCCGATTTGAAAGGTACAATACCAAATATATATTTTTTCTGTATTCTGTATCCTGATCAATAATAATAATCCTTGCATTTAATATATTCTGGGATTATTTTCAGAATATACTGTAAAGTGAATTAACTATATATTGTGTGGGCAAAATATGGCAGCCAATTGTACACAGCAGGGTCCCGCAAACAGTCGTAGATTGGAATGACCAATTTATTATTGCTTTTTGGGGATTTATTATCAGTTATTTGGAGTAAAGAAACTTGCCCAAGGTATTGCCCTGTCTGGAATTGAACCCAGGTCTTTTGATTCCAAAGCGAGTGCTCTAACCACTGAGCTGCTGGACTCTACAACAATTTATTAATATGAAAATCCAAAGCATTAATCTTACACCAACCCCAGAGTAGACATCCAGGAATGAGATTTGTAAAGCACATTCAACTGGTGAGATGCTTTCTGCTGATCTTAAATGGATGAACTGTGTTTTACAACCTTGTCTGAAATTAAAATCAGATCTCTAGAGATAAAACATACTGCACAGACAAATAAATAACTTATGAAAATCATTGCATGAGTCCAAAAGTATTTTAACTCAGAAATATTCCAAATTATGAATCAAATCAGGTAAATGAGGTATCAGGTTATTCTAATGTATCCCCTTACGTACAAAATAAATGAATGTTTCTTCCTGGGATTGTTGCATAAACATCATTGTAGCATTTAATGAGTACATTCTACTGATCTAATTTGTGGAATGGGTTAACAACCTACCTGCAAACCTGCAGATTTGATTAATCATTCTGCAAATTGATGTGGTTCATATTCACGTATTCAATGTTACGACATCCATGGGGAGAAATTCACCTCGTCTAAGGCTTATTCTATTAATGTGGTATTGTTGGATGTGTCAATCTTAAAATGACCGTGCTTTCGGTCACCTTCTTCCCCCTTCCCCTGGCTCAGCCCCGGGATCTGTTATTGAGAAGCACTCTGAGACGCCATTCGGCGTGGAGGATACTATATAAATCCAAGTTGTTGTTGTTTAACCAAGGCTCCATTTGTCTGTTTACAGTCATGAAATATCCCGTAACTACTCAGAAGGAAAAGAGCAAAGGGAGTTTCTCCCAGTGTCATGGCCAATAGTCCTCCTGATAAAATTGTTTATTTACCTCACGGTTGTTTGTGAGCCATTGCAAAGCCTCTGAAACACTTTGAGATGTTTTCTTGGTATGAGGAAGGTATATCAAATGCAAGAAGTATTATTATTATTTTAGCATGTGCAGAATTTTGCAAATTGCTAAATTCATTCTTAACTCTGAAGTTGGTTTTCTGTAGCTCTTTTTTAAAAAAAATCTGGACACTTTAAAATACTAGAATGAACAGAGTAAATCTAGACAGTGGGAAATTTCCCTCCATCATCGTGCAAGTGGTGCTAAAGGTGCTAAGATTGTGCTAAAGGACACCCGTCCAATACTTTTTTAATGGCCAAGACTGTGAAGCTGGGCTTGTGACTTAAACTGTTGCATATCAGCTTTAACAATATATGTGACAATTAAGTATGGTATGTTGCACATTAGCTTTAACAACATTAGTGGCAATTAAGTGTGAGGCAAGTACAACAGGATTCTGGGAGGAGTGACTTGAGAGATTGATGATTTGATAGAAGTGAAATTGTAAAGTTGCAGTAAAGTTTGGAGTGCATCAACATTGTGTTTTGTGGATTCAATAACATAACATAACATAAACCATAGATTTCATCAGCTGGCTAGCAAGACATTTACTTATTTTCATTAAGCGATCCATGTGTCTACCTTCTTGTTTTTTGCCACTGAGAAAGTAACTGGGAAAGGGGCAAGGGATGCGAAGGAATTCCCTTGCTGTACAGTACGTGTAAGTATCTTTGATTCACTAAATATTTAATATACAACTAAAATGATCACAATGCCAGCCATCTATTATTTTCCTCCATTTGGTTGTGATTTTAAGTACTGTACAATTATCGTTGGTATTCAAGATTCCTTAGCAGTATCCCTCGTAATGGAAAACTGACAGCAAGGATTGTCAGTGGAGACTAATATACTTTTATAATGAAAGATATAGGTCACATTAGAATGATGAAAGTGAGATAGATTAATGAAGATTGATAGAAGCTAATTCATACAGTAGCATTCAGTGTATTATACTTGTTTTTCCAGAAGCAAGTTAGACAAATTCACTTATAGAATATGCTGTGTTCTCATTCTTATTCTGTTTTCAGCAACCAAGCATTTCACCGTGATTGAATGAGGCTTGTACAAATCTACAATAAGATTTGTACTATGAGTCTCTTACAAAACAACATATAAGAAATCAGGATTCAAAATCTGCCAACTCCATGGAGACACGGTTGGAACATTTTTTTATTAGACCAACAATGTTTTGCCGCAGATATGTGAAAAGAAACAAGATGCAAGGGTGATAAATAATCCTTCCATTTGACATTGCAGGTTATCACATTGTTACAATGTCTTAAAACACTTCAGGGGATTTACTATGGAATGTTTTGATTGTACATTTTGTAGTCATATACAGCAGGCATTTTGTGCCCAGGAATGTCCATCAAACAGCCATGAAGTGAATGAACAATTTTATTCAAGGAATAGTTGGCCAGGGCACTCTTTTCTCTTTTCAAATAGTGCCGTGGCATCTTTAACTTCCATCCAACCCCACAGATGGGGCCTCAGTTTAACTAGTCATCCAAAGTTTCGATAAATAAATAAACTTTGCAAGGAATTTGTGACAAAGTTGCCTCCCATCATTGAAAGACCATTCATTGGAAGGGTTTCAGATGTTAAAATTAATCTATGCTCATTGCACCCACACTGATAAATCTAGAGTCAAGTGATCTCTTTAGAATAAAACAACAACAAATAGCATTATATAAACCCAAACAATTTATCATTCTCATCCAATGGATGACATCTCTAACAATGCAGTGTTGCCTCAGCACAGCATTGAAGTGTCAGCCAGACAATGAGCTCAAAATCCCAATGTGGGACTTGATTCTTTCTGACATGTGAGAGTGCTATCAGCTGAATCAGGCTGACACTTGGGCATATGGAAAGAACAAGAAATTGGAATTAGATGTAAGGTAATATATCATATGTAATGCTTCAGTCACAGAAGAGGCCATTTGTGCCAGCAAAACATCTCAAGGTGCTTTGCAGTTTAAGATAATTTCTCTCAAATAGTAAAACAGATAGTAGAATAGATTGTTCCAGTGAAGAAGCTGGCACTAGCACAGACTCAGTGGGCCAGGTTGCCTCTTATGTACTGTAATTCATATGATGGTTAGAAGTAATAGATTTAGAATGAGAGAGGGATTTGTCTTAATAATACTAAATAATATGTTTTTAAAAATGCATTTGATATGGTAACAATAACTTTGAAATATCTCATAATTCTTTACAGGTCATTTCTGTCAAAGCGTAAGTGACTGAATTGTAGAGGCTCATGTGACAGACAATTTGCACAAAGCAAGGTCCCACAAACAGCCATCAATGTAATTTAATGTACTTTTTAATGATGATTCAGAGTTTTCTGCTAACATTTTTGTTGATATGTTTTCTTTGCTAACTTCATTGGTTTTCTGATGTAAACTTGTTTAGAAAGAAGACATTATCAGGGCACCTCCCCTCAGATTTCAGCGGAGAGCACTCATAGTTCACATCTCCCAATGCTCTGTGACAAATGACACTTGGATATCATTAGTGAAGTGAAAAGCAGAGTAAATTGCCTGAAAAAATTTGTCCATCATTCAGTGATGTGCTCCAATGATTTCAGTTCATTGGATATGCAACTGCCACATTTGGTATCTATGACTATTAAGATCTGTTACTTTTTGTGTCTGAATAATAACCTTCTTTCTTCCATATTAGCTGTTGCTTATCAAATTATAAAAAGCCACTTAGCAATATTGGAAAACGTGCTTCCAGTACTGTTCAACATCAGAGAAAAATACCTTTTTTGAGTTTGCATATACAAATGATCTTGTCAGTTGTCCAAAAATGTAACCAAGAAAATAATTGCAAAACAGGAATTAAATTTCCTTCAAGTAAGCAGCCTCTGTGCTTGACAACAGTTATTTGTGAAGTATTTTGTGACTTTTTTATATTATGGGCATTATGTGAAATGCAAACATTTATGATTATTATTAAATTGAGCTTTTAACATAGATGAAATGCCAGTGAAATTGGGGAAAACCTGTAATGGGCCACAAAGGATGAAAGCCAGCACAAAAAATAGACATATAAAGTATATATATATACTTTATGTGACAGATATAGTGACAGATACATTTTTTGGCACAAACGCAGGAGGAATAAATGAGAGAGCGAGAGGGAGAAAGAAAAGAAACTCAGAGAAAGAGAGAGAAATGTGATTAAATGTGAAGGGTACATCATGATTTACAATGCATGCAAACAAACCAAATGATTTCCAGCTAAGTCCCAATATGTAATGGAACTTTTTGAGTTACCATCAGCATTGAAATAAACCTCTTTAATGTTTGGAAGAGCAGAAGTCTTTGTAAATGGAACAGTTGTATGAGTTTACGTATGTACAGTATTTAGTTAAATACAATACACCATTTCCAACAAAATGTAATATAACCAGTGCTGTGTTAAGTTCAGTTAATATCCCACAAAAAACACTGTTGTTTGAATCATGTGATTTACTCGCAGGAGGCTGATGTCCACCAATGTTTCTCAATGAGTCTCACTAAAGGTGGGAGAGGAACAATGCATCACAGTGCATCACTGGAATACACTGGCCACATGTGTATTATAAACAACCGGAGCAAATGTGCTTCAGAAATATATCTTTGGGCTCAGCTGATGTTGAGGTGTGTGGAGTAAGGAAACTTGACGTCTCCAACTAAAACTGCTAATTATTTGTCAATTTGAGCAAAATTTGCAGTTATTATTATGGCCTACTCCCAATAATGGTCTGAAATTCTAGGGAATGTTACCCATAGCACCTTTGATGATGTCTCCGATATAACTACTTATTGTTAAAGGCACGAGACATAAGGCTAACTAGAATTTTCGTCGGTGTTAAACATCCATGTTAGGCTGCCCAGCCTAATTATGGTCAGAAAACCTAAAGTCAATTGAGATACGCCATCGTCTCATCAATCTAGGTGGCATTTGAGCTCAGATTCTGTGGGTGAAAGAACAATATTGCTAACCCAATGTTCCACCTGATCTTCAGCAGGCACTTCTAACTATGAAACACAATGGAAGATAAGTACTATGAAGCATAGTGTAGGAGCCTGAAATAATTTATATTGAAATATGGACATTTTTCTTGTAAATGAGGAGAATGGATGTAAATGGGGGAAAAAATTAATGAATGCAAAAAGGAACATTGCACATTGATACTTTGACTTCAACATCTATCTTACCTGCTCTTTTTTGAAGTTTGTCTGAATTTGGTTATTTCCAAAAGAAAAATATACATTAGTGAGACAATTCAAATCACAAATTCTCCCTAAATTTAATTAACAAAAGACCTCCCCTGAGCTAAATTATTGACTTCAAAACAAACACACTAAAAATATGAATGTGTACTTACCTACTCTTATGTGAATGGCACAGTGACAAGGTGTCCACTCCAGTATAAATAGCATTTGTGCTTTGTGACCCCTGACTAAATGTTATTCATACTTTAACCCTCAAAATGGGCCCATTGTGCAGTAATGGCAGTGATGACTGAGCTTTATTAATATTCAAACGTAATTAAATGCATTTCTGCTATTCTGGGATAACATAATCATGACAAGGAAGCATAGTTTTGTGGAATATCCAGTACATGAAGTCAGACTTCATTTTTTTTACACAAGCGATTAGCTTGAGGTCAAACATTGACGTTAAAAAAATACAAAAGGTTATCGACACACAAACGTGTTGTTTGGAGGCCCCTAGACAGTTGTGCTCAGACAAGTCAAACTGCTCACTGTGCATTCAAGTGTGAAACTACATTTGGTGTAAAGCATACGTACATCAGTATGAAATTGAAGGGCAGGAAGTACAAGCACTGAAGCCTAAGTTTAAATGAAACTGGCGCAATACCTCAGGTCTCACATCAATACAGACTCTTGGTAATGTACTTGGAAACATAACCATTAGGTACTGTTATTATGTTTTAATCATAATCCTTGCTTGTGATATAGTGCCATACGTTAACAACAAATTCTACTGGTATAGTGTTCTTCACTATAATAATAATCCCTCAAAAAATAAAACAATAATAAATTGTTAATTTCAATCCACGACTGTTTGTGGGACATTGCTATGCACAATTGGCTGCCGCGTTCTGCCCACGAATATACAGTCAATTCACTTTATATTACAACAACAGCAACAACTTTGATTTATATCGTGCCCTCCATGCCGGATGGACTCAGAGCGCTTCACAACAATGGATCCCGGGACTGAGCCAGGGGCAGGGGTAGAAAGGTGACAAAAGGCATGATCGAAGAGAAATATAATATTCTGTAAAGCAGTTAGAGTGGTCTAGAAGATGTGAAAAGCACTATATCAAATGGGATTATTATTATTCACACAAGTAGCATATTGGTATGCTTCACAGCTGTGTGGTGTAATAATAACAACAACAACTTGGATTTATACAGCGCCCTCCATGCCATCTCAGAGCATTTCCCAATAATGGATCGCCGGACCGAGCCAGGGGGAGGGGGAAGAAGGTGACCGAAAGTGCGGTCGAAACGAAAGGTCTTTCACCGAGACCTGAAAGTAAGAAGAGAGGGGGCGAGGCGAAGGGAATGAGGAAGGGAGTTCAGAGCCTCGTAGTGGCTGAAGGCCTGGCCGACGATGGTGAAGCAGAGGATTTGGGGGACAAGGAGGAGGCCAGACCCAGTGAAGCGAAGGCACTGTTGTGAGGAGAGAGGAGGTCAGAGAAGTAGAGGGATGCAGGGGAGTGAAGGGATGTGAAAACAAGAGTGAGAATCTTGAAATCAACCCTCTCCAGAACAGGGAGCCAGTACAGTCCGATAAGGACTGGGGTAATCAAAGAACGGAGTTTGGTATGGGTAAGAATGCGGGTGGCAGATTTCTGGATGACCTGGAATTTATATAACGTTTTCATGTCTTCTAGACGTCTCAAAGCGCTTCACAGAATATACTGTAAGGTGAATTGACTGTATATTTGTGGGCAAAATGCCGCAGCCATTTGCGCACAGCAGTGTCACACAAATTGTAATGCATTGAAATGACCGATATAGTATTGTTTTTTTTTGAGTGATTATTATCAGGTGTGCGGAGTAAGGAAACTTGTCTAAGGTTTTGCCCTGACCTGCCGGGAATCAAACCTAGGACTCTTGCTTGCACAGCGAGTGCTCTAACCACTGAGATACAGAACTCCATGTTTGTTGCCAAGCTGGAAAGAAAGGAAAGTGAACGACGGGGCAGTCAAAGAGAAAAGTCTACAAGTGTAATTTGAAGATGGGCAGAGAGGAAGATGAAGCAATTGAGGCAAGGAATTCCAGAGTTTTAGGTTGAAAGCATGACATCTATTGGCAGAGGGGGTAAGACTAGGGACAAGAGATCCCTCAAAGCATTTCACAGGATTTTATTGGGGAGTATTGTTACTGTACTGTATAGGTAAACAATTCAGCCAATTTAGGCCCAATATTGTCCTACAGACATCTACAATATTGTCCTACAGACATCTACTTTTCCTTGACTTCATTCTAAAGGAAAAACTAATTGTCGGACTCATTTAGTATCATGTGGTTTTAGTCCCAATCTTACATGCCTGAAGGAAATACCTTGGAAAATAGTCAAATAATTGGACAAGATTTGCTGAAATGTTCTTGACACATGCTCTGCAGTTTGTTTATAAAAAACATTCTGGAGGCAATCCCTTACAGCTCTGAGCCATAGCATGCAATATAAATTGAGGCATTTTATTGTGGTAAATACAGTTAGTATCTGGCTAATGTTTTTTTAAGGCTTTGAAGTCATTGCTACTGATGTGTTTAAAGGCCAGTGCTTCCTTCCTGAGCTCTATTTACCTGCCCAAAGCATTTTTGCATTTATCAATAGAGCAAAAGTCAATCTTTATCAGTCTACTTCTCATAATACACTTAATATCAACAGATGCATTCCTATTCATTTCCCGTATAATCTATTTATTGTCTTTTGCTCAATTGAATGGTATGTTTTGCCCACAAACTACACAATTAATCCACTTTATAGTATATTCTATGAAGTGCTTTGAGTCATCTCAACAATATAGTAGGTGCTTTATTACATGCAAAGATTGTTATGATAATATATTCATTTTAATGTGTGCTATTTTCTACCTTTTCTTGTTAGCTGCAAACTAACTGGCATTTCACAAGCAAACATTCAGGTTAGGTGCAAGCAATCCTATGATTACCCATCGGAATAGCTTAATATACATATATACGAATATACATTGTAGTTTCATGTGAGTCGCCCTACCTTTAAAGAACCTTGACAAGCGTGAGACCAGTGTTTCGAACCCAGGTAGGTCAGGGCGAAACCTTGGACAAGTTTCCTTACTCACAGGCCTAATAATAATCCATCCAAAAAAAACTTAGAATAAATTGGACATTTCAATCCATGACACTGGGACACTGCTGTGCGCAATTGGCTGCCGTGTTTCGTCCACAAATATATGGTCAATTCACTTTACAGTACTGTATATTCTGTGAAGCGCTTTGAGACATCTAGAAAATATGGAAAGCGCCATATCAAAATCAAGGATTATTTGAGTCAGAAACTGCATTGGTTTACAATTGTATATTTGATAACTGAGTAGCAAACCACTTCAGTCACGAGTTCAGCCTGGCTCAGTTGGTAGCACTTTCGCCTCTGAGTCACAAAGCCACAGGTTCAAGCCCCACATAGCATCTTTGAACGCTCTGTCTAGGCTGACACATCAAGACAATGCTTACATTGTCAGAGGTCTCAATGTTTGGATAGGCATTAAATCGAGGTCCCATCTGCTGTTCAGCTAGTCATTAAAAGATCAGAAAGGGAAGGGAGTTTTTCTCAGTGTCCAACAATTCCCCATTTTTTTTTTAAAAAAGGTAATTCACTCCATTGCTGTTTGTGTGACTATGCTATCCACAAATTTGCTGCCACATTCTCTTACACATACATACTACATTCCAATGCGTGTATACTTTATCCACTTTACAGTCTACAGCAAACTCTATTAAGTGTTTTGAGGCGTTTTGATATATCAAATGGAAAGATTATTATCATTCTGCAATATGGAGCTTTTAAATGCATTCAACAGGGAAAATGGCAAGGTAACTAGGATCTCAGCATGGGAAAATGAGTCTTAGGATCTAATAACTGTTTCCTGTAGAGAGCACCATGCATATTATGCTGACCTGGGAGAATTTAGTTCCAGGGGGTCTTCAGGTTACAGCCTCACCCTCACAGCTGCTATGTGGTACGAGGAGTTTGTTTCCCTGCAGGAGACGCGTGTTAAATACTCCATGGCACATTTTCCAGGATGAGGTGGGATTTTGCACTGGGATTTTCACCAACATCCTAAACTCGAGAGGCATGACATTCCCAATATACAGTATATGTGTGTAACGTTTTCATGGAGACCTATGGTTTGTGAAATTGCTACAAATGCTGTTGGTAAAGTAATAATAATAAAACAGAGAAAATGAAGGATGTGTGGAGATGGAATAGAACCAAATTATTCTGGATGGATATTCCCCAGGGTAACCTTACATATAGCATTGTACTTTGCCTTGGCTTCACACCAAAGGAAATCTTTAGTTGTCTGATGAGTTTAGTTCAACGTATTTCTTGCTCCAACCGTATATGCCTGAAGAGAAAGGATACCAAAGAAGCTGACATACAGTGCTGGAAATGTTGTTCAGCTACAGTGTAGTTGCATTCTATACTTAGATGTTTTGATGGGTTCAAAGGTCTTTTTAGTATGGATTTTATTTGCACCTGCAGTTATTTTGTGTTGTAAGCGTCACTTTGTGATGGTGGGCCCACTAGTGTAATTAATCTATTTTTTAGTTTTACAGTGGCTAAAAAGGGCATGCTAATACAGTACATTGTTTAATATGGGAAGGAATTGGTCATACGGGTTTATCTGTACTTTTGGTGGCCTGACAGAATGTACACACAGAGAGGGATAACAACTATGAACCACATTTCTAATGGTTTATGCCACAGAATCCACAGAAGTTTTCATTGTCTCCTTTGACTTTATTTGATTACTAGTGCACAGTAGTGGGTATATAGGGGGATCATTTATGTCAGTAAAATCCTATGGTACAACTGTGCCTGGAAATGGCATATACGATACTCCAGTAGTTCAGAGTACAAGACAATTCTGTAACATGAAATGCATCAGGCATAACCAAACACCCACCCAGACATTCCATTAGTCTCCAAGACTTTTCCAGTTGGATGATGTCCAAATTGTGAACCAATATCCTATTTATGGAGTACATATGCTGCTATTTTTATTTTCTTGATGTAGAATAGTACCATGCAGTTATCTATTTTAACATAAGATGCCAGTGATTGGCTGTTGTACACTGTCAAGCTCTGTTTGTGTGATTTTGGCTGCCTCCTTATTGAATTCCAGTGTCCTTTAGCTGCAAATTTGGTGGGAGAATGGCGTGGACAGAGATCTTACAATATTTTGTGTTTGATTTCCAATCAAATGTATCTTCCCCCTTACCCAATCTATCCATCCCTCCATCCTTTCCTTTTCCACTTGATACTTACCTTAATGAGCTTCCTGGATCTTGCAATTAGATGAATCTCAGAAGCAAGTATTGCAGAATCTCCTTCTCTGTGTTTCAGCCTTACTGTCTTATACCCACTGTCCACAGGCTTTGCTGTGTACTCAGAGAGAATAGTGAATGTGTTCTCAGCTCTGCCTATTCACCTAATATTCAATCATTTGAAAATACAGGATGAATGTTTCATACAGCCTTGAAGCATCAACATTAATTTTGACAAGCTACATATGTTTCCACTTTGTTAAACTAAATCTTTTATACAGCATATGCAGTTATTTTATTCCTTTCTGTTTTTACTGCTTGGTGAAAATATAGCCATGCATCCTGTGCTATTGCATACTGAGGATTTTTTAAATTAAACTTGTTGTTGTATTTCATTTATGAGCAAGTTAATAATTTTAGTTTTGTGTTTACCTATCATGTCTTATTCTGTTTCTTAATTAATCTCCCAGGCACAAAAAGTGACTGTTGTATTGCTGAAGTTATGCAAATACAGAACAAACAACTTTGTGTAGGATGCATTTAATGTACAATATTGATATAATAATCCTTGCTTTTGTATAGCTCATTTTATATCAAGATGGTGTCTCAAAGAGCGTCATAAGATTTACAGTAAGGTGTAATATCTGTGGCTAGGATACTCAGAGAAACCCCAGTTTTCAAATGGTTTCAGGGGATCTTTAGCATTAACAGGGACAGGCAGATAGGAACCCAGTTTTAAGTCTTCTCCAACAAAGTAGTGCTCCCCTAGCATTGATATTGCTGAACAACTGGCAGAGATTACTGAAAGGCAGTGTATGATCAAAAATAATTAAATGAAGCATTACATTTGCCATCTATTATTAATCCAGATGTGCCAGTAACACTCGTAATTTCTTCACTCAGAGGGTAGTGAATTTATGGAATTCACTACCCCAGAAAGCTGTAGATGCTCAGTCCTTGAACATTTTCAAGGCTGAGACTGATAGATTTTTGAAAAATAGAGGGATTAGGGGATATGGGGATAGGCAGGTAATTAGAGTTAGGTGAGAAGATCAACCATGATCTTATTGAATGGCGGAGCAGGCTCGAAGGGCCGAATGACCTACTCCTGCTCCTAATTCTTATGTTCTTATGTAATTAATTTGTGATAGTTGTGAAAAATTAGTGTACATTTTGCAATGTAACATTTGCAAAATGGGCAGAACATTAATTGTGTAACATTGATCCCAATAAACTGATGCATTTTTAGTTGTTCAAAGTAGTTGATACCATCCCATTCTTCTAAGATTCTTTTGAAACTTTCAATGCATTGTAGACGACTCTATATTAAAGAGCAATGTACAGTATTGAGTGCAATTCACAGATCATTCTTTGACATTAAACATATTGTTGTAAAAAAACTAGCATTCTTTTGACTAGTTAATCTGTATTTGATGCCTATAAATTAAAATTTATGGTGGTTAGTTTTGGCTGTTACCTTGTGAGAACAAGAACACAGGTAAATCATTGTCTTTTGCATGAGTAAAAGAACATCCAGACTGTGCAGTCTCTGGGGAGGTACTGAACAGAATTTGATTATTGCCCCAACGTAGACATGAACAAGAATTTGGGACAGATTTTTCCCCTATGTTCTATATCAAGAGGAAAAATAACCCTGTGTCAAATTACACACTAGCATTTGAGTTAATGATACATTATCGAGCCCTGAGTTGCCATTTTCCCATCCTTCCGCTGTCCTTTGACAGCACCATTTATTGCTGGAGTATCTTTTATACATGCAAAAAAGAGAAATTCATGTTGTCATAGTAGGAGCCTATTTAGTAGCACCACAGACAGAATAAAATTGTGGCTGTTATTTTTTTCTGAGATAGCGGGACTCCTAGGAGAACTTATTTAAATTAATTGTGCTATACTGACAGATGGGTGTTCATTTTCCTTATGATCCTTATATTTTCTTATAACACTATGATCTGGTCAGAGGAGAAATTACTGATCACATGGAAAAAAAATCAGTACAGTACTTTGAAGACAATTGCTGCCACAAAACTGGTTCCTTCAATGTTGTTGAATTTACAAACCTTTGGCTGGAAATTCTACCGAATTATAGACTTCAAGAATTTTTTTAAATGTAAGTTTATCCAGGAATAGTGTCAAATTCTTAAATTTAGACTAGAGTTGGAAGCCAGTTCTTTCTAAGAACTGTGAAAAAAAACATTTTTTAATTCAAAACTGAAGTCAAGATTTTTTCATAATTCTGAATTATCTTAAATCTCACTCCCATTGTTCGAGTGAGACATTAAACCAAGGGCATCATTGTGTTCAGGAGGAGATTAAAGATCCCTTAGCACCATTCCAAATGTCAAGGGAGCTTGTTTCTTGGTCAACAATCTCCCAGGTAAAATTGTTTGTTTATTTCTGGCACTTTGTGAGACTGTGAAAATTGGCTTCCACGTTCACGGATAAATACACACTGTTAAAATGTCTCAAATGCATAGTTACTGAAACAACAACAACAATTGCTATTTATATAATGTCCTCCTCACCGTATCACAGAGCACTTCAAAATTGCGGAGCCCGAAGCCGAACCAGTGGGAGGGGGAAGGTGACTTTAAGAGTGGTCGAAGAGAAAGATCTTCAGGTGTGACCTGAAGATAGGTAAGGAGGGTGCGAGACAAAGGGGTTGAGGGAGGGAGTTCCAAAGTTTTGGGGCGTAGTGGCTGGAAGTACGACTGCCAATGGTGGAGTGAAGGATTCGGGGGCGGATCCAGTACAGCAAGTACTGCTGTTGGTAGAGAGGAGGCAAGAGAAGAAGGGAGCAGACTGCAGAAGAGTGGAGGGATGTAAACACAAGAGTGAAGATCTTGAAGTTGAACCACTCTGTGACAGGAAGCCAATGAGTCTGGCAACTGGGGTAATCGGGATACAAAGTTTGGTGAAGGTGAGAATGCAAGTGGCGGAGTTTTACATGAACTTAATTCTGTGAATGGTGGAGGAGGAGAGACCGATGAGGAGGGCAGGGCATTGGAGTCATCCAGCCAAGAGCTGACAAAGTCATGCACAAGGACCTCGTCAGCTTTTTGGGTGAGGTATTGACAGAGACCGCACTTAACACTGCACTTTACAATAAATCCTGTGCAGTGGTTTGAGGTACAGGTAACCCCTGCTTAATGAAGGGGATAGGGACTTCAAAAATCCTTGTTAAGCGAAAATTGCGTTAAGCGGGTGGGAGGGAGGTCCCTACTGTGTTTCCGTATATGAAAAAAATGGTTCCCAGTAGTGCCTTGTGCCTACCCTAGCGCCTAGCGCTAACATTTGCAGTGTACCAGCGACGGCCTAAGGTAGGTAGAACTGCTATTGAAGGCTGCAATACTGTACTTTAATTACAGGTGAAAAGATGAAAGAATACAAGATAAAATACCTTAACAGTATTTTTAGGTTAACAAAACAAACATTTTCATGTTGTATTCAGTATTTAAAGAAACTGTCGATAGAAGACTGGGACAGAGAGAGAGACTGAGAGGATAGAGAGAGACTGAGACAAAGGGACTGAGGCGGTGAGAGAGAGACTGAGACAGAGAGAGAGAGTTAAAGAGAAAGAGACTGAGACAGAGAGAGAGAGAGAGAGAGAGAGAGACTGTGAGTGAGATTGTGACCCAGAGAGAGAAAGAGACACAGAGAGACACTGGGACAGAGAGAGAAATAGAGAGAGAGCGCGCGACCAAGACAGACAGACAGAGAGAGAGAAAGAGACACAGAGAGAGAGAAAGATACACAGAGGGAGACTGAGACAGAGAGAGAGAGAGACTGAGAAAGAGAGAGAAGGAGAGACAGACAGCCAGAGAGAGAGAGAGAGAATGTACCTTGTATAACTTTCAAAAATAATCAAGCTGCCCGTTGCTGGCAGCAAAAGTCGACGCCGGCTTTTTCAGAGTAGCGTCATGTGGTTGCTTAGCATCCTACCGCTTAAACTCCTCCCATACAACAAGCGCTTTCTCTTGGATTAGGTGGCGTGCTGAAGTAAGTGTGTGTATGTGTATGTAGCTTCCTCGACTGAGACTGCGCTTGTGTCGCGGAGGCTGCCGGGAGACGAGAAGCGCGCAACATTTAAACTTTCGTTATAGCGAGCGCAGCCTTCGCTAAGCACATAGAGGGTACAAATAGAAACCCTCGTTATAGTGAAGTTTCGTTAACAGGGCGTTCATTAAGCGGGGGCTACCTGTACTTTGATAGCGTGATAAGTCACTATGTCAGATGGAAGGATTATTTACTATTCTCTGTTTTTTAAAAACAAACTTTGAAATCAAAATAATTTTTAAAACAACGATTGAACGCATCTCCTTGTTTGTGAATCGGTGGGTAGTCTGGATTATCTAATTCTGAATAGAAAACACTGCCCAGAACATTTCCACTTTCAGGTTAAGGTCAACTTGCTGTATTTAGCAGAGAAATGCCCTTATTTGCTGACAGTTTGATAACAATATGGAGGTGGATGTTCGGAATATCAGTAATTTTACTTATCACCAAGCAGAAAATGACATTAAGAGTAATTAATGCCACTTTGCACATTTCTCTATAAATTTAACACCGCAGTAAATAATTACTGCACGGTATCTAAAAACACTATTTGAGTCAATTATACGGGGTTAGATCCAGTTCTTTTAAATATTCCTACATATCCTGCATAATTCATACTTTAAAACCTTGCATACTCTAATTGATGGGTTTGCCTCAAAAGGAAGTAATTGCAAATAAATTATCCTGGTTTTCAATTATCCAATTCAGTTTGAGTTCATTTGATCTACAGAAAATCAGTGCTTGCCATCCAGGCTCAAATGAAGCAATTTGTGGATTCAGCTAGAGGTTGTTCCCTTAAAAAACAAGTGCTGTTTGGAACATTCAATAAGCTGAAGTCATAGAAAAGAATTGTGTGGATTGTGTGTGTGTCAGTTTGGCGCAGTGAATCACTTTGGCCATTGAGTTCAAACCCCATGTTGAGACTTGGATTCACAGTCTAAGATGGCTCTCCAATTGTAGTGCTAGATATGTCCTGCATTGTCGGAAATGGCGTCCTGTGAATGAGATGTTAAACTGAGGTCCCATCTACCTATTTAGGTGAAAATGAATGATCCCTAAAAAATTACTCAAAAAACGATGCAAGCTTCTCCAGGTGTTCGGGTCAACAACAAGAATTGGTCATTCGCTCCATGGCTGTTTGTGGAGTATTGCTTGTGCAATTGCTTGCTGTATTTTACTCATAAAATGCATCTGTAGAATCATAGAATCATAGAATTTTACGGCACAAAAGGAGGCCATTCGGCCCATCTAGTCTGTGCCGGCTCTTTGAAAAGAGCGATTCAATCCCACTGCCCTGCCCGCTCCCCATAGCCTAATAGACCTGTTCTCCCTAAATAAAGATCTAATTCCCTTTTAAAAGTTGTTACCGAATCAGCCTCCACCACCTTTTCAGGCAATGCATTCCAGATTCGAACAACTCGCTGAGTGAAAAAATTTCTCCTCAGCTCCCCTCTACTTTGCCTTGAAACTATTTTAAATCTGTGACCACGAGTCACAGATTCACCCACGAATGGAAATAGTTTTTCTCTATTTGCCCTGTCGAAACCCCTCATGATCTTATAAACCTCTATTAGGTCTCCCCTCAATCTTCTCTGCTCCAGAGAGAATAACCCTAGCCTATCTAGCCTCTCCTCATAGCTGAAGTCCCTCAATCCTGGCACCATCCTAGTAAATCTTTGTTGTACCCTTTCCAATGCCTTCACATCCTTTCTGTAGTGTGGTGACCAGAATTGAACACAGTATTCCAGCTGAGGCCTCACCAAAGTCCGATAGAGGTTAGTCAGCACTTCCTGACTTTTGTACTCTATACCCCTATTTATAAAGCCTAGTATCCCATATGCCTTCTTAACAGCCTTGTCTACCTGTCCTGCCACCTTCAACGAGTCACTAACACAAATCCCCAGGTCTCTCTGTTCCTTTACACCATTTAAAATTGTACTATCTAGCCTATATTGCCTCCCTTCATTTCTTCTCCCAAAATGCATCACCTCACACTTCTCTGCATTAAACTTCATCTGCCATGTGTCTGCCCACTTTACCAATTTGTCTATATCCTCTTGCAGATGGCTACTATCCTCCTCACTGTTTACTATTCTCCCTAACTTAGTGTCATCTGCAAACTTGGAAACTGTACTCCGTACACCCAAGTCCAGATCATTGATATAGATTACAAACAGCAATGGTCCCAAAACTGATCCCTGTGGCACACCACTGCTCACTTCCCTCCAATCTGAAAAACAGCCGCTCACTACAACTCTCTGCTTTCTGTCTCGCAGCCAGTTGTGGATCCACGCTGCCACTGTGCCTTTTACGCCATGGGCCTTTAATTTCATAATAAGTCTCTCATGTGGCACTTTGTCAAATGCCTTTTGAAAGTCCATGTAAACTACATCAACTGCGCTACCATTATCCATCCATTCCGTTACCTCATCAAAAAATTCTATCAGATTTGTAAGGCAAGATTTGCCTTTAACAAATCCATGTTGACTGTCCTTTATTAGCCTATATCTTTCTAAGTGAAGATCTACCTTGTCCCTGATTATGGACTCTAGAAGTTTGCCCACTACCGACGTTAGACTGACTGGTCTGTAGTTACCAGGCTTGTCCTTCTGCCCCTTTTTATACAAGGGAGTAACATTAGCTATCCTCCAGTCCTCTGGCACGACCCCTGTGTCCAAGGAAGATTGAAAGATCGTGGCCAGAGTCCCTGCTATTTGCTCCCGTGCCTCACTTAGTAACCTAGGGTGCATCCCATCCGGACCAGGTGACTTATCCACCTTGAGCGACGTCAACCTTTTTAGCACTTCCTCTCTGGTTATAATTATTCTATCCATTTCTCCTACCCTCTCCTCTAATACCATGGCATTGGCTGTATCATTTTCTTTTGTGAAGACAGAGGCGAAGTACTCATTCAGTACATTAGCCATGTAGTACTGTAGTATGGCTGTAGTACTACAGTATCTGTAGTACTGTATACCCTGTGAAATGCTTTGGATTTGCATACTATTTATTTAGCTCCACAACCTTGTAAAATAGTCTTCATGGGCTTTAAAGGAACTCTTCTCGGCATCCCAGATTAACTGGTTACTTACCAGTACAGTGAACAGTTTGGCTACAATTCTGCTCTGCCAAATGTGCTGATCCGAACTGCATGATAAACAGAGCTTCTGATTTGGGGGTTTATTAGTGTTTATAAAAAATGTTTTGCTATGAAAGGGGCTTTTGTACTGTACTGAGACAATGCTCCTGCACATACGGAAAGGAGAGACGTGCCCTCATGCATGGTGCAGCATCTCTCTGCTCACAAAGACACTTCATCAGACAGCGGCGAGCACAGTTACAAGTATTTCTGGTGTTTTTCCTTTTTTTAAAAAAAAATCTATCTTTCCTAAGGGTTTAAAACCGAAAATCAGATCCCCAAATGATAAAATACTATATTAATCTACACAAAGCATGAGCAGACTGAAAAGTCTAATGAAACCTTTCTCCAGTTATCATGTGAGTGCTAATATCTTGCTGGTCCTTGTGACATACAGAAAACATAGTTTATATCAAACACACTTTTCCTCATGTTCTGGTGCCAGACACATTACTGCTTTCAAAAGGAGCATATTTTCACCTCTGTTATACACTAGATTTGACAAACCCACTTCTAGTATTTCAGAACTTTGGAATATGAAGGAACTGCAGATGTTCTACTATTAAAAAGGAAAATAGAAGCCCACGGCATTAAAAAGACAGTGGCAGCATGTATTCACTAGCTGGGAGACAGAAAGCAGAGAGTTGTGGTGAACGGCTGTTTTTCTGACTGGAGGGAAGTGTACAGTGGTGTTCCCCCAGGGATCGGTATCGGGACTACTGCTCCCAAAGTTTGCAGATGACACAAAGTTAGGAAAAATAGTAAATAGTGAGGAGAATAGTATCCATCTGCAAAAAGATATAGACAGAATGGTAAAATGGACAGACACATGGCAGATGAAATTTAATGTGGAGAAATGCGAGGTGATGCATTTTGGGAGGAGAAATGAGGGGAGGCAATATAGGCTAGAAAGTACAATTTTAAGGGATGTGAAGGAACAGAGAGACCTGGGGGTTTGTGTAACTGATTCTTTGAAGGTGGCAGGACAGGTAGATAAGGCTGTTAAAAAAAGCATACAGGATACTAGGCTTTATAAATGGGGGGAATAGAGTACTACAAAAGGTCAGGAAGTTCTGACTAACCTCTATAAAACTTTGGTTAGGCCTCAGCCAGAGTACTGTGTTCAATTCTGGTCACCACACTTTAGGAAGGAAGTTAAGGCATTGGAAAGGGTGCAGAAGAGATTTACAAGGATGGTACCAAGAATGAAGGACTTTGCTTATGAGGAACGGCTAGAGAGGCTAGGTTTATTCTCATTGGAGCAGAGAAGGTTATGAGGAGACCTAATAGAGGTTTTCAAGATCATGAGGGGATTCAATAGGGTAAACAGGGAAAAACTGTTTCCACTGGTGGGTGACTCGAGGTCACAGATTTAAAATAGTTTCTAAAAGAAGCAGAGGGGAGGTGAGGAGAAATGTTTTCACTCAGCGAATTGTTCAAATCTGGAATGCATTGCCTGAAAAGGTGGTGGAGGCTGATTCGATAACAACTTTTAAAAGAGAAGTAGACGTTTATTTGGGGAGGACGGGTTTCCGCAGTTATGAGGAGAGAGTTGGGGAGTGGGATTAAATTGCTCTTTTCAGAGAGCCGGCACAGATTTGATGGGCCGAATGGCCTCCTTTTGGGCCATAAGATTCTACAATTCTATGATTAATAATAATCTTTGCATATACTATAATGCTTTTCAAGTCTTTTAGACATTTCAAAGCGCTTCACGCAATATACTGCAAAGTGAATTGATTATGTATTTGTGGGACAAACACAGCTGCCAATTGTGCACAGCATGTACCACAAACAGTCAGGGTTTGAGTAACCAAATTATATATATATTTTTTTCCGAATTATTATCAGGCATATTGAGTAAGGAAACTTGGCCAAGTTTTCACCCTGCCTGAAATAGAACCCAGGTCTCTTGCTTGTGAAGCAAGTGCTCTAACCACTGAACTGCAGGATTCCATTGGACTATTGCAGGACCCAGAACCATTGATTTGTTTAAATGTTAGCCTGAAAGGAAACATGGAGACAGAACATTATGTCTCAGAATTTACAAACCTTTGTAACTAAGTTTTTTTTTAGGAAAGACTTGATGACATTGCTGTTTATTATTCAGCAGTAGACTGAGGAAATGTACCACCAAAGTGGTACACATGCTGGCAAAGAAATGCCTGAGCTTTCACCTTCTCAGGCCTGAAATATAGTTTTTGCTGCTCTGTGGTTTGCCTGTCCAGTTGAAGAGTATGAGAATGTCTGGAATGAGAAGAGGATCCTTAAGCTAATCATCTTCCATATACCATAGACAATTAACCCTATCATGGAATCTACCTGATCTATTTCTAAGGGAGGTGACAACTGATGGGTATACCTCCATATAGATAAAACTAAATGTTCTCTCTAGTCCCCAACAGTAGTCAAGAAAAGTGCCACGATATTAATCTTATCACAACTTCAGCCACTTTCATTTTGCAAATAAATCAACCTGATCTCACAGGTGCATGAACCATTTATTCCACATGAATCTCAAAAGATCAATCGCAGTCATCAATCACATTGCCAAAAAAAGATTTTTGTCCCGCAGTTTTCATGTCTTTTTTTCCATCTCTCTCTAGGTCTGATTATATTGGAAGGTTTCTTTACAATTTTTCTTTACAATTTTAATAATAAAGACCCATGCCTCTTGATAGTTCTCAGTTATAAAAAGTATTTTTTTACATCTGATATAGATCCTTATGTGTAATTGAAAAGTGATAACAACAACAACAACTTCGATTTATATAGCGCCCTCCACACCGGACACGGTCTCAGAGAGCTTCACAATAACGGATCCCGGGACCGAACCAGGCGCAGGGGTAGAAAGATAAACAAAGGCGCGGTCAAAGAGAAAGGTCTTCAGCTGGGACCTGAAACTGGGAAAAGAGGGGGCGAGGCGAAGGGAGTGAAGAAGGGAATTCCACAGCTTCGGGGCATTGTGGCTGAAGGCATGGCCGCCAAGGGTGGAGCGGAGGATTTGGGGAGGATGCCAGACCCGGTGGAGCTAAGGCAATGGGTGCTAATTTGAGGAGAGACGAGGTCAGAGAGGTAGGGGGATGCAGAGGATTCGAGGGATTTGAAGACAAGGGTGAGGATCTTGAAATCGATCCTCTCGGGGACAGGAAGCCAGTGGACGCTGGCAAGGACTGAGGTAATGGGGGAGCGAAGTTTGGTGCGGGTGAGAATGCGGGCGGAGTTCTGAATTCTGAATCAGCTGGACTCTGGATTGAGGAGAGGGGGAGACCGGCGAGGAGAGCATTGGAATAGTCCAGCCGAGAGGTGACAAAGGCACCAGGGTTTCAGCGGCTTTTGAGGTGAGGTATTGCCAGAGATGGGCGATCCGTCGGAGGTGGAAGAAGACAATGCTGTTGGGGGACTGGATGTGAGGGAGGAAGGACAGTTAAGGTGATACAGGTGACTGTGTCAAGGACAGTTAAGGCGGCAGAGTTCTGCATGAACTGGATTTTATGAATGGGTAGCAGTGGGAAGACCGGGGAGAACTGCATTTAAATAGTCCAACCGAGAGGTGACAAGGGCATGGACCAGGGTTTCGGCAGCTTTTGGGGTGAGATATTGGTGGAGAGGGCGATGCATCGGAAATGGAAGAAGGCGGTGCTGGTGAGGGACTGGATGTGGGGGAGGAAGGATAATTGGGGTCCAACCTGACGCCTAAGTTGCGTATGGGTTCGGAGAGTTTTAGGGGCAAGTTGGGTAAATGAAGCAAGTAGGAACCGTGTGAATGAAGACGTTGATGAGAGCCAGAGTATGGCTTCCGTCTTGTCAACATTTAGCTGAAGGAAATTTGCACTCATCCAGCCCCTGGTAGGCTGACAGAACATCAGGGGACAGGGGGGTCGCAAAGTGTGGTGGAAAAATAGAGTTGGGTGTCATCCGCATACACGTGGAAGTCGACCCCATGTCTCAGGATGACATCCCCAAGAGGGATCATATAGATTAGGAAAAGGAGGGTGCCAAGGATGGATCCCTGGGTACCCCACAGGTGACCGGGTGAGAACAGGAGGAAAAGCCCTTTGATGAGATGTACTCCTAGTTGTTTGTGAGGAGGACTCAAACCAGGTGAGTGCAGTCCCACTGAGGTGGATGACGGAGGACAGGCGCTGAAGGAGGATGGCGTGATCGACTGTGTCAATTAACAATTATGGAAGGACGGTGTTTTCAGTAAATTTTCTTGAGAAAATTACATTGTTGTTAAAAAATCTAATAGGAAATGAAACTGGAATCTTGCTTACATCTTACGTACATCTTTAATCTTGCGTACATCCCCTGTTTGGCTACAATTTTTGCAAAATTGTGTTCGAAAGAATTGTAGCATTAAGAGCTGAGCTCTTTAAATTACGCTCAAGATTCGATCAAGAATCATAATAATTCTTGCATTACATCATTGAGATGTCTCAAAGAGCTTCACAGCATATTCTGCATATTTGGTGGATGAAATGCAGCAGCCAATTGTGCATAGCAGTGTCCCACAAATTGTCGTGGATTGATTGACTCCCTTTTTTTACAGGGAATTTTAGACTTGGAATGGGATTGTCTAACAACCAAGTTGTTATCATTGCCTATGCTCTTATGTTCTGTGTTATGTTATGCTCCTGTGTTCTTATGTTCTTAAGTTCCTACTTACTGCTAAGTAAACAGAGGCGAATGGAGTAACAAAACTTGCCTACGGTTTTGCCCTGCCCTGCCCGAGATCGAACCTTGCTCATCTTGTTTGTGACACGAATGCTCTAACCATTATCCTCCAGGACTCCAAGGATTCTGCTGACTGATAAAATAGATAAATTAAATGATTTCAAAAAATTTACAATGGGTCTTTAAGCAGCCAGAGAAAAGATAGCAACCCAGTGGTTTGAATCTCTATTAATGCTTAATTGCTTGAGTTAAAAATGCAATTGACAGCCCAGTCTTTGATTTATCTTGTCACAAATTTGATTGACATTTTCTTTGTAGTTGAATCTTTTGTTGTCCTATTCACATTCTCTGTATTGGTTACTTTGAGGTTCCATATCTCAGTCAGTCTTCAGATGATGTTTGATAGCTTACTGATAGTTCACTTGCACTTGCATACAGTGTGCATACATTTTGTACAAAAAAACATTCTCTCCGTTTTCAGGCTTTGCCCAGTTTTATTTCTTATTGGCATATTTCTAAACAACAAATGCTTCAAGAAACTTGCTCTGATTTCTTAGACCTTCACTATCTCCAACAGAAATTGAAAAAAATATCAGCCATTCAGAATCTCATGAAAAACGATTAGCAATGTTATACTGTATATTGAAGCAGTGTGTTGCACTGCACCATGTATTGAGATTTATGGAGCAATGGAATACGTTTGCATTGGATTTTTGAAAACTATTATTAGGTCTATATTCTTACAATCATTTTTACTGAACACATACAACAAAAAAATTTCATTTAATTACTTTTTTTTAAAACAATTTAATGTTTTTTGTTAATACAGTACTTTAAAAAAAATGGATTAAAAACAGGTAAAGAAAATATTGAATTTGCTGTTTTCATTTGAGAAAATTATTTAGTGTGAAGCAGGTGGGGGTGTGGGGGAGAGGGGGGCTCAACGAGAACTTTGCTGAGTTATGGAGCGGTGGGGGTACCGCTATTTGAAGTTTGGAAGCCACTGTTCTTAGGCATACAGAACAAGAGGCTCAAGTGGAAACCCCCATCTGAGCCAGGTTAACTAGTCACTGACAACGCAGTAGTGGGAATACTATAGGGCCTCCATGTCCCATGTCTAGGGATGGGAACCGATTGTCCAAGATGGGAATGTCAAATGAGGACAAGTTAGAGCTCAGCTGCAATGTGCCTTATGGTTGAATAAGTTTCTAACATTCACTGTCAAGGCTTACAGGTGAATACTCAACATTAGGTTAAGATATCAGAGGACATATAGTTCCTGGGAATCGTAAACCAATAGGAAATTATCCAAAGGAGTAGAATTATCATCCTGTGAATATCAAATGCATTAATACTGCTTTCAATGATAAACTATGAGGTTTTAACTGGTTAAACACCAGAAGCACCCCCAATACATTAGTTAAGTAATACTTATCAAAGTTATACATTTCATCAATTCAAAGAAATGCTTTTGACATGTTAATAAACTGGTTTTGTTGAGGTATCGCCTTGTTAATCCATGTTGGTTGTAGTATACCCCTCTTTTTCTTGCATTTATTTACTTTTCTGTATTCCATTTCCAAAACTCATCTCCATTTTGAAACCGCAGCTTCCTCCTTTCTTTTTGACCCTTGTAAAGACTTCTGGCCACCAGTTCCACAAAAGCATCGTTTTGTCAATCTTCTCCTCCTGTTACCAATATCCAATAATTGCCAATAATAGCCTTCATCAAGATTCCAGCAACAAGTCAGAAAAGGTCTGAGTAAGTCCATTTTGTAACCAACAACTATATCTTATCTATGATGATGTTGAAACTTTATGTTCTGTTAAACACGCTTTCACGGTTCACAGCTGCAGTTTTTCTGAAGAAAACAAACCCGTGAACTGTTGCAATTTTTCTTTGGTAGACCCTTTGGTCAACTGAAGCAAACCAGAATTCTGGATGCTTAAAACTCTGTTTGGTTTTGATATTATTAAACATGCTGATGTGGTTCCTTCCCCATGTGTCCGACATTCAATTAACTAAGAAGTAGGGTCCGGCGATATATCGATATATCGCTAAAACCCGATATAATTTTCAGATCGATATGCCGATATAGACATTTTTAAAATATCGATATATCGAGGTAAAAATTCGGGATGCGTGCACACTGAACTACAAGACCCAGAATGCTCATCTCTCTACACAATGCACAGACCGAGGTGCAAAGCCGCCATACTGTATTCATAGTCCTCGAATACAATATACAGGTATGCAAGGGGTGGGGGTGGGGGAGAGACGGCTGGGGTCGGGGGTGGTGAGGGGGAGAGAGATGGTTGGGGGGAGGGGGAGAGGGGGAGAGAGACGGCTGGGGGTGGGGGTGAGGGCAAGAGAGACGGCTGGGGGGGGAGAGGGGGAGAGAGACGGCTGGGGGGAGGGGGGCAGAGAGACGGCTGGGGGAAGGGGGAGAGAGACGGCTGGGGGGAGGGGGAGAGAGACGGCTGGGGGGGGGGAGAGAGACGGCTGGGGGAAGGGGGAGAGAGACAGCTTGGGGAAGGGGGAGAGAGATGGCTGGGGGGAGGGGGAGAGAGACGGCTGGGGGGGGGAGAGGGACAGCTGGGGGGGGAGGAGAGGGGGAGAGAGATACGGCTGGGGGGGGAGGAGAGGGGGAGAGAGAGACGGCTGGGGTGAGGGGGAGAGAGACGGCTGGCGGGGGGAGAGAGACGGCTGGTGGGGGAGGGAGAGAGAGATGGCTGGGGGGGGGAAGGAGAAAGAGACGGCTAGGGGGGTGGTGGGGGAGAGAGACGACGGGGGTGGGGGGTGCGAGAGAGGGACGGCGGGTGGGGGGTTGGAGTGGAGAGACAGGGTGGATGTGATAATATACAGATAGATAGAGATGGGGGGAATGTGAGAGAGGAGAAAGGGAGAGAGACACATAGGCACACAGACACACAGACAGAAAAACACAGAGATGGAGAGAATGAGAGACACAGAGAGAGAAAGATATTTACCTCCTGAGGAGATAGGCCTCGAATGCGCACACACCCGGAATGCGAGCGTACCCGGAATGCGTGCGCACTCCGAATGTGCGCGCTGCGCGTGCATGCGCAGTACAAAAAACCTGAAAATATCGATATTTCGGTATATCTCGATATGAGCCCATCGATATATTTAATCGGAAAATTTCCATATCGACGGACCCTACTAAGAAGTCACTTCCCTGTGATTACATTTTCTCCTTGTGATTTGAAATGGTTTTCCTCCAATAATGCTGTAGCTCATTATACAATAAGAATACAAGAATAACCTAAGGATATTTGTATAGCGAATTATCACATAAGCTTCCAGTCGTGTCCGGCAATATATCGATATCGGTTATATCGGTATAATTTTTCATATCGATATCCTGATATTGGAAATTTGAATATATCGGTATATCGAAAGATTCGGTATGAAAAAAAATTGGTATATCCACAATATATTGATATATCATCAACAAATGCCACGTTACAGCATACAGAAAATACAGAAAATATACAACCAAAAGTTCAAATGTACTTGACGACACAATGCACACAAGAGCTTAATTTTCTTAAAGCGCCAAAGGGCTCTATCAACAACAACAAACACCAAAAACAGTGACAACAAAGTTCAACAGACTTTCAACAGACCTTGTCGCTGGCATTACAAACCTCCTGGGCGTAGAGCACGCATATCTGAATGCGCACGCATATCTGAATGCACGCCCATCCCCCTTCTTCCCTTCCCTCCACTACCAAACACAATCAGACTTGTGCACAATCCTCCCAAGCCATTCATACGTAAAGGTTTAGAACGTGAGTAAAAAAAACCTGGTGATATCCATATATCGGTATATATCGATATGAGCCCACCGATATATCGGTATCGGAAAAATTCAATATCGACGGTCACTAGCTTCCAGTATGCACAGCTATAATATGCAGAGGACTGTATTATAGTACTGTAATGTGAATAACATGAAAGGATTTCATATATATAATGAATTGTATAAATCTTTCAATTTATGTACTGCAATCTATCTATTAAAATTATGATATTTAATGTAACATTAACTTATAGAAATATAGCACACAAACAAAAGCATAGAAGTGACCTTTAGGATTGTGCTGAAGCACAATATAAACACCCTTCTACTATACTTTTTAGGCTGCAATGGAGCTTTGGATGTAATAGGCTTCAATATGATTTTGTATATAAATCTATAAATATAATAATAATCGATCTTTAAGTGGAAGAGGGAAGAGAAACTAACAATTTTTTCTATTGATTTTATATATTTTTACTCCTTATTCTTGTATTTGATTTTTCTGGTTTATTATTACTTCTGTAGATACAATTTTGTTTAAAAGAGCAACAATGACCTTGTCAAAGATGAAAAATACCCTTGAACATGTAATTTTAATTTAACATACTCTTGTCACGCCTCCAACAATTGCTTGAAAATTCTTCATAATTTCTCCTTCATAAATAAAGAAATCTGTTCATTTTTAAACTTTAGATGAATTTTGTTTGGCTTGTCTCTCCAAGGCCATTAGTGTTGATCACTAAAACATTCATTATTGGTTGGAGCAAATATAAATATCACCAATTTTCATTAGATCAACTTTGGAAAATAAATCTTAGAACAAAATAGACATCAATAGTTCCTTCAATTTAAGAAATAAAAATTGCTCGCTTTAGATTTGAAAAACAGATGGACACTGACTTCTGAAAACTACTTACCTGAAGGATTGTGCTGCCACGTAATATAATGCTGGTGATAATCAAGGAATACTGCAAACTTTACTGCCTTGTCCAATAAGAAGAAATAATAATCCTTGCACTTGACACATCCCCTCAGCACGTCTTGAAATAGATCATTCAATATTCACAGAATACCATTTGAGTTTGTCCTTGTAATGATTTCATACATTGTGCAGAAACAAAGCCGCTTTATTATACTGCACCAAAAGATGAGCAGTTTGATAGCATGCTGCCTTAATGTGCATTCCACTCAAACAGAAATCATCCATTCTCCAAGGTAAAGCTAATCAATGCGAGCAAACTGCTGCAAGTAGAGTCACTCTGATAGACAATGATTCAAACATAATAATTCTTCACCAAAATGTGCTTGCTGTTCTTCACTTCATCTGCATTGATCTGCCGCACATGTCAACCATGTTAATAGTTTGTCCCAAATGGCCTGGTGAAAAATGTGGCTTGCCAAACATATGGTTATATTGACAATTCTTGTAATAGCTTTTGAGTGTTAGAAGGGCAATTGAAATCTGGCAGGAAATGTTTCTGATTAGTTTGAAGCTGGGATTTCTTCAATTAGGAGTGGAAATATCTGACATCGGTGCTGGCTTATACACATTATTTCAATTGACAAAGTAAGAAAAAGTCCATTATTCTAATAATTAGATTTAATGTAAAAGATCACCACACTCGGTGGAAAATTATCTCCCCAAACCAGAACACTTGTATTTTGATGTTGGAGGGAGGGACAATTGGCATGGTTTTACTGATATCAATTTTGCCAATTTTATGTGGAAAAGTAAACACCATTTTGATCATATTGAAGCAGTATTTTGCCCATTATTATCCTATTCACGTTGGTCCCACAATCAGTCTCACTGACGTTATATTGTATTGAGGTTTTCCAGCAGGGCTGTACCTCAGTGAATATATTTAACTCCCTCTTTGTCCCACCCCTTTGGATGGCCTTGCGGCATGAGCGGCGCTATATAAATGCAATTTGTTGCTGTTATTTTATCCTGACATTCTTGGTAACACAGTATAAATTATTTTCTTGAAGTTGACTACTGCACTTAGATCAGTTGGTTCAGTTTATGGAAAAAGATTGTGATGGGAGTAATGTTGTATCCTCACTACGTTAGCAATGAAATAATAAAGGTAATAATCCTAGAATCATTCAGGCATTTAATATGGTGCCTTTCAAGTAGGGTCCGTCGATATGGAAATTTTCCGATTTAGATATATCGATGGGCTCATATCGAGATATACCGATATATCGATATTTTCGGGGTTTTCGTACTGCGCATACGCGCGCGTCGCGAGGTGCGCGCGCATTTGGGGCCTATCTCCTCAGGAGGTAAATATCTCTCTCTCTCTCTGTGTCTCTCACACTCACTCTCTCCATCTCTGTGTTTTTCTGTCTGTGTCTCTGTGTCTCTCTCCTCTCTCACACCCCCCCCCCCATCTCTATCTATCTGTATATTATCACATCCCCCCGTCTCCCCCCCTCCCACGTCTCTCTACCCATCCCGTCTCTCACCCCCGTCTCTCACTCCCCGTCTCTCCCCCCCCCCCCGCCATCTCTCTCGCCCCCCACCATCTCTCCCCCGCCCCCCCGCCGTCTATCTCCCTCCTCTCCCCCGCCATCTCTCTCCCCCCTCCCCCGCCATCTCTCTCCCCCCCCCCCGCCGTCTCTCTCCCCCGCCGTCTATCTCCCCCCCCCGCTGTCTCTCTCTCCCCCCCCTGCCGTCTCTCTCTCCCCCTCCCCCGCCTTCTCTCTCTCCCCCTCCCGCCATCTCACTCTCCCCCCCCCACCCCGCAGTCTCTCTCCCCTCCCCTCTTGCATACCTGTATATTGTATTCGAGGACTATGAATACAATATGGCGGCTTTGCACCTCGGTCTGTGCATTGTGTATAGAGATGAGCATTCTGGTTCTTGTAGTTCAGTGCACGTGCATTCCGATTTTTTTGATATATTGATTTTTTTAATGTTTATATCGGTATATCGATATGAAAATTATATCGGATATAGCCGATATATCGATATATCGTCAGACCCTACTTTCAAGTTATTAATCCTTCAATAATAATCCTTGCATTTGATATAGCGCTTTTCATATCTTCTAGATGTCTCAAAATGCTTCACAGAATATACTGTAAAGTGAGTTGACTGTATATTTTTGGGTGAAACGCAGCAGCCAATTGCACACAGCAGGGTCCCACAAACAGTTGTGGATTGAAATTACCAATTTATTATTGTCTTTTTGAGGGATTATTATAAGGTGTGGGGAATAAGGAAATTTGCCCAAAGTTTCATCCTGCCTGGAATTGAACCCAAGTCTCTCGCTTGTAATGCGAATGCTACAGGACTCCACTTGGGAAGATGTCTCTAAGCACTTGACAGTTGGATACATGGTAAAGTGCAGTGACTTGATATGGAGCAGCCAATTTGCACACAGTAATGTTTCATCAAGGTGTATAGAACCACAAAAATATACTTTAAAGTATAGCACAGAAGAATGCGTTTAGCCCATCATGTCCTGTCGCCTTCAATAAGCATTCAGTCCCTTTGCCTTATTTCCCTTATTCCACATATGATAATTATTATGCTGTTGATAAATATAATCAAACTAATTCATAGCTGAAGAAGAGGCATGGTTGTAATTCCCATAACCAGTTTTATCAGCAATGTGATAACATTACATCTCGTAATTTTCAATCCAATATCTCTAACACTCTACTGAAAGACTTTGCTATTGCTATTTGCTGAGGGTGGAGACAAAAGAAACAAACCAAAATACAGCATCGGGTTTGATTATGGAAATTGAAATAGAATCAAGATTTATTTGTGATTGGTTAAACTTGAGCAAATTTGAAAGAACATAGAGGAAATAGCCTTCTGCTGGAGTTAAAGCTTCTGAGAATAAATGCTTGCATTTTTAATGTGTTGTGCCAGTTCTGGTAATAGTGTACATGCATATTCCCTTCTTGATTCATAATAATCAAGCAAAGGTGGATGTATGCTTACTTACTTATGTTTATGTGATATTTTTGAGATTTATTTTGTGGCCTTTTAATGCCTTAGGCCCTTAGGGCATGTAAGATGGTAAGAAGCAAGCTGTCTTGTCATCTTTACATGTCTTTCTTGATAAGGTAATACACAGGGACTTGTTAACCCACTTTGCCTGTAGTGTAGATGGGTCGCCTTTTCAAATAAAGGAGACACATTGCATCTGTACTGTATTGTGCATGTGGTTATAAGTTAAATACCTTACTTGCAGTCATAGCAATAAAACTGTCTGCTGATCTGGTTTAAGTGCATTACATTAAAGAGTTATTTTAATCACAACCTGTTTCATTGATATCCTTGCCAGATTTTTAGTGTTTCATGCAACACAGTGCAATTTACATTTATATAGTGCCTTTCAAGTCAGGAGGAAGTCTCAAAACACCTGCTGCTGCTGGCTGAGCACTTCAGCTGGGAGTGACAGCCAAAGGGGTGGGGAGGAGAAAGATATCAAAAGTGCACTCAGAGAGGTATGTCCTTGTCTACATCTTGGTTGGAGACAGGCACTTTTACCTGTAAAGGCTGAATTTCACCATCAATTCATTTCAGATAATTTCCCAAAAAAACACTAATTGTAACAAATTTTAAAATAAAATACAAAGTTTAAGTATATCAAGGAACAAGGATTCAACATCAGGTTAACCTGATGTTGATGCACAAATGTTTCTCATTCACTTTGTCTGTAAGTGGCTTTTAACGCAGAGAATATGTTTGGCTACAAGGATAGAGCTGCATCAAGTCTTAATAGAATAAACAACAATGAATGGTATGGTATCAAAATAATAACGTGAATGCAGTGCTGTGGAACATAAATTGGATTTGAATCATTTCCCACAACCATAAAACTATGACATTTCTTTATTCAACCCTTGCCTTTTTACAGTTAATTCACTGTCTTTCACCACCATAGGGATATGCACCATTTATATCATCAAGGAGATGTTGCAAGCACTCTAACCCCAGACTGACAGAGGCACTGTTTAAAGCAGCACTAGAAGGGGTTTGAATTGCCTCACAACCTGTATTTTCTCCACTTTCCCTGTGTAGGAGAAACCCAGTAGGATCACTGTCTACCCCCTGCAGAATTTCCCCGCTCTGCCAAAGTGCAATGATTTATCTGTTCAAGCTTGCAGTTAGAAAACAAATTCTCTGTTCAAAAGAAGACATTTGCTATCAGAATTCCAGTTAAACAATAAATTGTTTATAAATTTCACACATTAACTTTACTGGCAGTTAAGTAGCTAAACGCTGCACATGGTGGGAGTAAAGAGCCTTACATGACAGGTGATCCCTGATCTGTGATGAGTGAGCCAACTCCAGTGGGGTGAGAGCAGAGGAGCTACAATTGGCCTTGACAGCCGTGAGCAAGGGAGGAGAAAACTCAGCTTTGACTTCCATGCTGATCATTATTCAGTAACCCTGGCTTAAAGTTTGAATGTGGTGGTTGACTGTCAAGAGCAGAATGTGCAGCTGCAAAGCCATCTCACCTCCTCCTAACCATATGATCTGACAAACAGTCTCATCTGATAAACTATTTACCTAGATAGCTATGCAAACTTAGGTTTCGATTAACAGATTGATTTACAAGGAAAGCTGGTGGCTGGAAGGCGGGGATTGTTTTGTGCGCTATAATCAACTCAATAAAATTTATATCAAAGGCAGATGTGACTCCAGAGAAAAGTACATTTCATTAGTTGAAGAGAAAACAGACTACCGATAGAACACTATCTGTGAAAGGTGGAGATTTGTTTTTAACCCCAGAGAGCTGTGCTGCTTGTTTTGTGGTTATGTGCCACAGTTCAGCACAGAAAGGCATGAAAATGACAATTCAAGTGATTGACAGTGTTGCTCCTGGAGCAAGGGCAAAGTAAAACTTAAAACAAGTGATAAAACTGGAATCTGTTAACATTAAATATGTGTTGTGATGCAATAATGCTAAGTTGTTTCTGAAACTATCAGTGGCTTATAGCCTGTATATTTCAGTGTTGACACAAATGGGATTCAGAGTACAACTCTGCAATTTAAAGATGCTGGATTTTGCATGTTAGCTCTTTCTGGAGTGAGTGCTGTTTTAAGAATAGACCGTATACTGTCATTGCCACTGAGTCATTCATTGGAATATTTTTTTGTTTTCACAAAATGAAGTAAAATTGTGACGTGATATAATTTTATGTCTAATACTGTACATGAGAATGTGTATTCTTCACTCTTAATGCCTGCTTGCTAACCATCAGAATATCATATGTGATCCTGAGGGGAAACAAGATTGCTCTTGTTACTTCCTTGTTACTTTGGAGTCCTGCTGTGAACTGGGAAAGATATGTGCCTCACAACTTTATAGAGCTTTGAAATGTCATGATTTGCAGTGTTAAGCAGTGTAGAATTAAAAACATAATGATTACATTTGATTGTGAGATATAACGATGAACAGAAGATTAATATTAAAAATCCTTGCATTTGATATTACACTTTTCATATCAGGAGAATGTCTCACAAAGCGCTAAACACAGCAGTTACTTGCATAAATTGTCCCACACACAGCCATGAAGTGAATGACCAATGGGGGATTTAGGCCAGGACAGATTTAAATTAGCTTGAAACCATCTGTTATAGGTGCAGGTTTAATTCTCTCCAGTTTTTCTATTAAGGGGTATAGGAAAGGGCAGTATACTGGATTAAACATCTGCCAGTATTTATGAAACTGACAGATTTAAAGGTCTCTTATTGTCCTGTTTCCTATGAAAATCAGCCATCCTACAGTTTCATCAACCTTTTACTGTTAAATAAATAAACTTTCTAATCTACTACTTTGAAATATTGTCATTCTTTGCTAAATATCAAAAATGCTTCTACTATATATCTGTTCCAATATTCAGTAGAAGCCTGTTTATCCATAACTCAATGCACCGGCACTTCCGTATAACCGGCACTCCAAAAAAAACATCCCCATTCGATAAACTGGAACTTATCCAGAACAATAGCAGTGGAGCTTTTGTAAATGCATAAATAATAACATAACAACAGACTACTGCATTGGCCCTCACCATCAAAACTACTCTCCTGCACCCCCACCCCCGCTGGTAGATACTGCGCTTGAAGCCATGATGCTGCGGTTGAGGTTTACAGTCCAGCGACTCCCCCCAAAATGGAGCATGCCAAACGAGCAAAAGAAACGGAGCACGCATTACTTTAAGTCATACTAGCGGCAAGCCGATAACGCTAGCCAATAACCCAGTGTCTTTCGCGCAGGTGCAGTATTTCAATTTGCCGCTAGTAGAGTCGAGGGCTTTGGCTTGCAGCTAGTAAAGTCGCATGACTTTAAAATTGCGCTGCCGTTTTTTTCACCTGCCTGGCGCCCCCCATTCAAAGAAGAATCGCTGGACTGCAAACCCCAACCAGCAAAGGTGAGAAGTGCAAGAGAGCAGCCCCAACAAAAAGCACCAACACAACATTCTGTCACTATCTGCTATTACCTAGTCTAGTGTGTATGGTGTGTGTTAAAAGAACTTAATTTTTTTTGTAGTGGGTTTTCGGCTGCGGGCCGCCCGAAAATCCGCCAGGCGCTTTAACCGGCATTGGCCAGGTCCTACGGATGCCGGATAAACAGGTTTCTATTGTATAACCTGCACTGATGTGTTTTAGGGAAATAAATAATTTATTGGATTATTTTCTTGTTGTATTTGAAATGAAAAAACAGTAATGAATCTTACTTAATTCCACTGAAACTGTGTGAAAGATAATTGATACCAAACAAGCCCTATTTCACTCTAAGGTTACATACATTGTACAATGACAATACTTTAAGTGCCCTTTTGCCCTGCTGTGTACGCATATTATCAGACATTACTGTTCTGGGTTTACTTTCTCCATTTCGTTTAGCATCTTGTATCCCTCTATAAGGCATCCTCCGAGATTCTCTTTTCAAGATTCAGGAGCGCATTTTATCTAATCTTTCTTCACACTTCATCACTCTAAAAAGAAGATTAGTATCGCATTCAATACTGTATACTGAAATACTGTAGCTCTGTTGCATGTCTCAATGCTTCTATTTTTCACTGTCTTTTTCTATGCGACCACCTGCACATTGGGTCTGGCAGTATAAAAGGTTTTGTTTTCCTGTGACAGACAGGGGGGAATTATCTTCTAGAACATTCATATTTCTGTCTGGAAGAAAATGTTTGAATAGGAACTGATGAACCTCATGGCTACTTCACTGCCTACACTATCTGGTTCTCCATTCGTTTCATTATGCAAACTTGGTTAATATTTTAGATCCTTTCATATGATAGTTTTGCTGACCAGTTTTGATATGAGAACGCTTTGCTTGTGCTTTGTCAGTGGGTGCTGTTTAGAGCATTCGCAATATATGCAGCATGGTAAAAGGTGTCAACTTTGTGTCTACAAAACAAGCACAGCACCCTCTTGATGACTTGACAGTGACATTTCAATATGTTGTCATACATTAAAGGGACCATCAACTACACTTTGGCAATAACAAGAACAAAATTACATTTATTACAATGATAAAATGCCTTTCACATCAGGAGGATGTCCCAAGGAGCTGAACAGTCATGGGTTGGGACCTGAGCACAGGGAGTGGCAGGGTAGGGCTGAGGGGAGGGAGAGAGGTGGTAGAAGGCACGATCGAAAAGGAGGGTCTAGAAACCGCCCTTCAAAGAGGCAAGGGAGGAAGCGAGGTGAAGGGTCATGGTGTGGATGTGGAGAGGAAGGACAGTTCAGGGTCAAACAAGACACTACTGGCATCATGAGATGCAGTGTGCAGCTGTGGATGCTGAGTTGCGGTGGCACTGATGCGAGCCATTCAGGAGGGCCTCAGTCTCGCTGACATTCAGCTGAAGAAAGTTGTCCCTTGTCCAGGACTCGATGTCACACAGGCAATCAGGATGCCAGTAGTCCTGGAGCTGTGGGTGGAAGTGGAGTGATAGAGTTTGGTATCATCGGCTTACATGTGGAAATTTATCCCATGTCTGTGGATGATGTCCCCGAGGGGTGGGAACCAAGGACAGATCCCTGAGGAACACTGCACGAGATGGTGCGAGGACTGGAGGAAAATCCGTTGGCAGACATAAAATGGAGATGGTGTGAAAGATAAGACCTGAACTGTTCAAAGACAGAACCTTGAAGGTTGAAGTGGGAGGGTAGGCGGTGGAGGAGGATTGAATGGTCCACGGTATCAAAGACGGCTTATAGGTCAAGGCGACCAATAGGACCTTTGAAGAGGAGGGTCTTTAGGCGGGACTAGAAGGAGTCGAGGGAGGGGGTGAGGCAGATGGACTGCAGGATGGAATTCCAGGAGTTAGGGGCAGAGTGGCTGAAGGCTCGCCAGCCAATGGCATGGCAGGTGGGTCGGGGAATGTGGAGCAGGCTGAGCAGAGGGGGCGAGCAGGTTGGTAGGGTGTTAAGAGGTCACAGAGGTAGGGTGGGGTGAAGCCATGGAGGACTTTGAAGGTGAGGACCAGGATCTTGAATTGAATTCTCTGGGCGAAAGGGAGCCAATGGAGTTGGGCGAGAATGCGGGAGATGGGAACATGGAGCTTGGACTGATAGAGGTCAAGTGCTGCAGAGTTCTGGATTATCTGCAGGCTATGGAGGGAGGAATTGAGTAGCATGATAAGCAGGGTGTTGGCATTGTCTAGCCTGGATGTAATGAAGGCATGAATGAGGGTTTCAGTGCCCTGAGAGGTGAGGCAGTGGCAGAGTCAGGCAATATTGCAGAGGAGAGGGAAGGCAGAGTTGATCATGGCTTTGATGCTGGGGTGGAAAGACAATTGAGGATCGAACAAGACACCTAGGTTCCTTATTGGCTTGGTGAGGTGGAGTGTGCAAACATGGAGGTTGATGCTGCCAGTGCCTGATGTGTGAAGGCGATGGTGCGAGCCAATCAGGAGCGCCTCGGTTTTGTTCACGTTCAACTGTAGAAAGTTTGCTCTCAACCAGGACTGATATGCAACCACAGAGGTGGTGTAGGAGTATGGAATGGTTGACAGTGTCAAATGGAGCAGAGAGGTCAAGGAGGACAAAGAGGCAGAGAGCCCTGGTCACAGATGTTTAAAATGTCATTGGAGACTTTGACCAGGCCTGCCTCCATGCTATGCGCAGCATTGAAACTGGATTCTGGGGGTTCAAAGAAGGAATGGCAAGAGAGAAAAGAGTGAAGCTGGGACACACCAACTCATTCCAGGGACTTAGAAAGGAATGGGAGGTTAGAGATGGGGCGGTAGTTAGAGAGTAGGGATGGATCCAGGGAAGGTTCTTTCAGGACAGGCAGAATTAAATCCAAGGTGTGTGCAGATACCAAGAACATTGAAATTGTTTGGAAGTCTAAGGCATAATTGGCAACAGTTTGAACGACATAAGTGGCAATTGAATATGGATGGTGCAAGTATAAAAGGATTCTGGGAAGAGTGAATTGCAGATTGGAAAGAGAGTGTGAAAGAGGTTGATTTGTAAAGTTTGCATTGAAGGACTGAGTGAATCTACATTATGTTTTGTGGATTAAATAACATTACACTGTGCAGCGGATTTGCCTACGACTGGACTCCGCCAAGGTATTATCACCCTCACTGGTATTTAGCACAGAAAACCGGTTAGTAAGTGCCATACTCCCAGAAGATTTCTCCACTGCCCATCTCTTCTTTCCTACCATACTGGGTCATCAATTGACTCCCCTCCAGAATTCTACGTGACTGCGGGGTGACCAGTTGAAACATGTGATCCATAAAGGCTTCATCTTCCTATATGCACTGTAGTTACGCCAGCTTCTCCTCAAGCTCAGAAACCCTGAGCTCGAACTCGAACAGTCAGAGGCACTTATGCACACGTGGTTGTCCAGTACAACTGAAGCGTCCTCGAGTTCCGTCTTCATACAGTGTTCAACTGTTCAGCCATATTCATAGAAGTTTTTTTAATATAAAATAATGTTGATATAAACACCTCTTACGTGCTTTGCAGTGAATTCCCACTCTCATCAAATTCCTTCACTAAAGTGCCATTTCACTCCATTCATGGCTCACTCCGTTGGGCTCCCTGCTCCATAGGAAAGTTATGGTTAGAGATTTAAAACCTTCAACCAAATCCCTCTGTCCCATTCTCATTATACTGTATCATGTACTGTATATCCTATAATTTTTTGACACAAGATCCCAAGGCCTTCTGAATACAAATGAATGTCTAGTTTCACTGTTTGCAACAATCAATATGTTAAGAGAATCTGGTGACACAGCTTTTTTGTTTTGGTTAATTATTTCATAATTGTAATTTCATGCAGTCTTACTTTAGAAAAAAAAATTCTAGCTGTCAGGAACATCTGTGTTGTAGGACTACAATGCAAATCAAGCCTGGCTGTTTCCCAATAATTTAGTAAAATTATCACACTTTAGATATACTCAGGCAACTCTTTCAGACTGTGATACAGTGTCATGCTTTTCTTTTCTTTTCACTTTATTGTATGTTTGCTGTAAAATTAAGCAGCATTATTAAATTGGTTCATTTATCAGTCTTTTCTTTGTAAATGTGAAACTATTTAGGATCTATGCAGGGCAAGTGATGTTTTCTAATTTACAACACTAGTAAAGGTAAAATATTTGATCAATATCATCTCCCAAATGGTGACATGTCTGAGGATCTCTTATCTGTTACTTCTGATTATTCCAATTGTTATCCTATTTGAAGTGTCTCGAAGATTAATAAGAGGCTGTATCAAATGCAAGAAATTTTATTCTCACTATTATTCTATAACAGAAGTTACTTGCTGGTTTGAACATTGCATTTAATTTCAAAAAGTTCTCATTGCTTTTAATATCAATCGAGAACAAACCTCCTGTTGGATCTTTGCTAAAAATGAAGATTCCACTGCCGTTCAGAGGTCGATTACTAGAACACTATACTAATAATCCTTGCATTTAATATAGCACTTTTCATACCTTCTAGACGTCTCAAAGTGCTTCACAGAATATACTGTAAAATGAATTGACTGTATATTTGTGGGCGAAACGCGGCAGCCAATTGAGGACTAGAGTTGTACAAGCATGTGTGCACACTGACCTTTGCTTTAATGCAGAGACTGCAATATAACTTTGTTTGCTGGCTTCCATTACTTCCAAACATACCAATGACAAATACAACACCTGAAATGTAACTAGGGCAGGTCTGTGGAAACAATGCCAAATCTGGAGGGTTTGATATATTTGTCTGTGTCATATTCTAAAACATATTTACATTAAATGTAATGACTAAAATAGAGCCAGTGACCAGACTGAAACAAACTCACAGGATGTAAAGCCCATCTCTTCCAGGGAACTCTAATATATGAGTCTGACTCGTGAGTATTTGGCTTTGGGATGATTTTCAATAGCTTCATATACATGGAGTTCTCTGCAGGAGAACACGCTAAGGCTTTTTCTGGTGGGAAACAACATTTCAAGTTGAGGCAATTGAGATGAGCATCTGAGCTAGAACAGTATTCCTGTATTCCTCCTCTCCCGAAGGTAGTGGCTTGTCTATTAATCCATGTTTGTTAACCTAAGCTCCCAGAACCTTGCCCAACTGTTTAGTCTTCATTTGTGTGCCTGGACTTTGAATCTCAGCACAAATTTGATTGTAGGGCCCATCAGAGCCAAGCACTGTATTCACAATCTGCTATTTTTGTTAATGTACCATTGGTTGTGGTGGAAGGACATTGTTCTAGCTCAGATGCTCATCTCAATTGCCTCAACTTGAATATAATAAAGAAAATAAATCCTTGCATTTGATAAAGTGCTTCATCACATTGTTGAGCTACCTCTTGAAAGTACATTTATTGTACATTTTGTGGGCAAAACATGGTAGCCAATTGCCATGGAGCCATGGAGTGAGTGACTAATTTTATTTCACAAAGAGCCATGGAGTGAGTGACCAATTCTATTTGAGGGATTGTTGGCCAGGTTGTTGCCAATAACCCCTCAGAAACTCCTTTCTCTTTTTGAATAGTTCCATGGGATATTTAACATCTACCTGGATGTCATCCTGATGTGAAAGGCACTATACCAATGTAATTTTGTTGTTGTAAACAGACAGATGGGACCATGGTTAAAGTCTCATTTGAAGAAATATCCAATATATTGTTTTAAAATGGCTCTTATCTAAATGGAATACTAAATCATAGAATCATAGAATCATAGAATCATAAATGTTCTTTATCTGACCTTTGTGAATGTTAAATGAAGGATAAACACAATATAATGGATATTTAGTTGACTATCAGAAGACAGTAACACAATCAGAGGTCAACGTTGACTCTTATGATTTATGTATGTTTACTGAACCCTGACCCAGTGTCTCTTCTACTTATCTGTTGTTTCCTCTACACAACACAAGGTGTAGAGCTGATCTTTCAGCTTTTTCAAACTGCTTATCTGTAGCCACAATCTGCAGTAAGTGGTGTATCAGTCAATTCGGCATATTTTATTTTAAAATATGTGTGGTAACATTTTAACCTTCAGAAATCATCCACAAGCAAAAATAACGGCTCGACTCTGCAAAATACATGCTTCTCATTATTTTTTACTGTTAGGAATGCACACTATGAGCCTGCATTTGTAATAGGATTGGCAAAGAATTCATATATTTTAAATCCTGTTGATAATTGGACATGTCTCATGCTGACTGGTAGGACCATCTCTCCCGATTCATATCCTGAAGATGCTTAGCTATTTTAGGCTACAGTTGCACAAGCATTAGTTCCCCACTAGTAACCTGCTGAAGTGACCATTCTCAAAGTATGACACTGACAGTGAATTTTGAAAGCCTTATGATGATAATGGTGGTTTCCCTCTCTACCAGGTCCGTCACACCAGTCCTCATCAAGCTCCACTGGCTCCCTACCACAGAACGGATCGACTTCTAGATCGTCACTCTCACCTACAAATCCTTTCATGTCCTGGCTCCCCACCCCCCTTGTCTGACCATTTTACTTCCCACTCCGCCACCCATCGCCTCCTCTCAGCTGGCTCCAGCCTCCAGTTTGTCCCTCATACCCTCCGCCGTCAGTGGCCAACCTTTCAGACGCTACGCTCTGAAGGAATTCTCTACCTCAATCCCTCTGCATTGCCCCTCATACCCTTTTTCAGACTGCAGCTGAAGAACTTCCTCTTTGACCATGTTTACCTTCATCTCCTCCCTACCTGATGTCAGGCTCCACCAAGTTAAGCACTCCGAGACACTACCCTGCTTTTAAATGAAGGCTGTTGTTGGTGGTAGAAGAGTATTACAAGTTATTACTTGCCTAATAGATTAATAGAATAAGAATAATAACAACAATAATCCTTACATTTGGTAATGAACTTTTCATGTCAGGAGGACATCTCAAAGGGTTCACAGGAGAAACTGTAAAGCATATTTTGTGAGAAAACACAATGACCAATTTTCACACAGCAAAGTCTCACAAACAGTTATGAAGTGACAGGACAATTGGCTTTTCTTTTCTACAACAACAACAAAATTACACTTGTATAGCACCTTTCACGCCAGGAGGATGTCCCAAGGTGCTGGGAGTGTCAAGAGATCTTTGGAATCCTGAACAAACAGACGGCAACTTGGTTTAACGTTTCATTTGAACAACAACAACAAAATTACACCTGTATAGCGCCTTTCACATCAGGAGGACGTAAGGATGGCACTTTCAACAATGCCAGCACTACATTCAAGTGGTGGTTTATATGAGTTCAAGATGTGGGCTTTGAACTCGCGATCTTTAGACTCTAGGCCAATAGTGCTACTCAACTAAGCCAGGCTGACACCTGAATGATGGACTGATTTTTCTTCCTAATCTGGAAACACTCGAGCCATTTCTAATTCTAGTGTTTGACTCCATCGACCACTCTATCCTCATCAGCCATCTCTCCTCACATCATTCGCAGACTTGGGGTAAACTTCTACATGCACGTGGATGACACCCAACTGTTTCTCTCTGTCTCCACCCTTGGCTCCAGGACCACTGCCTTCTTGACAGAATGTCCGTCAGACATCAAACCCTGGAAGAGAACTAACTATTTTCAGTTGAACTTCAATAAGACTGATGCCCTCTTGATTGGCTCCCATCAGCGCCTCCACTCCTCAGGTGTTGACAGCATCACCATCCATGGATGTACTCTCCATCTCACTAAGCCAGTCTGGAACTTTGGTGTCTTGTTTGACCCTCAACTATCCTTTCTATCCCACATCCTTGCCATGACCTACTCTGACTCCACTGGCTCCCCATCACTCAGAGGATATAGTTCAAGAGCTTAGTTTTCACCTTCAAAGCACTGCATGGCCTCACTCCTACTTCTGTGACCTCCTAAACCCCTACTAACCTGTCTGCACCTTCGGTTCACCGGTCTCCAGCCTGCTTCATGTCCCTACCTTGCCTGCCCCACCATTGGTGGCGGGCCTTCCACCCTCTAGAACTACATCTTGGAATCCCTCCACTTCACCCCATCCCTTGCCTCTTGAGGACCCATCTCAAGGCCCTCCTCTTTGACTCCTCTTTTCCCTCCTACCTTCCACACTCCCCAATCCCTTCCCCAGCTCGGGTCCAGAATACTGTCTGTCCAATGCCTTGGGACATTCTCCCAACTTGAAAGGCGCTATACGAATAATGCTGTTGTTGTTCACTACTATAGCAGGGTTTTATCAGCAGCACCCTTTTAGATTGTATATTCATGCTGACTCATTTGGGGCCAATAACAAATGGAAACAACCTACTAACTTCCACCTTATCACATTGTTTCATAATTTAAGCACCTCAACTGTCTCATCTCCAGAGAGAAATGCCTACACAGTTATAATTTGCAGACTATTCTGTTTTTTGTGTGTATTATGAATGAATGTCAATTTAACTCTGCTATAAACTGAAGGACATCCTGGCTATATTTCTGTTAATTTGCACAAATGACCTTTAAATGATGAACTACAAATTTAAGAAGGAGTAATTGTTTTAATTAAATCAGGAAAATGTTCAAAGGTCAATATGACAACAGGTTAGCAATTATTATGATAAAGGTGTTTCTATTTAGTCCTAGTGCATACTGTGTTTATTATCTTTATTGTTTCATCAAGATTATTTGCTTAGCAAAAGGGAAACAGATCTTCGATTTGCTATTTCAAAATCAATTTCATGCCTGAACAGTCTTTCCCTGGGACCTCTGTCATTTCCCTGCCAGCAGGCCTCAGGAGACACGTTAAGTTGACAAAAGGATGGATGGGGCACCAAACACAGTTTTGTACATTCAAGGTAATTTGAAGCTGTTTTCTCTAATGACAAAAATTATTTAGAAACTGCACATTAAAGAAAATAATCAGATAACACACATTACCTACCTTTTCCTACATACACTATCACCCCCAAATTACTATCTTTTTAAGAGTAAAATTAATATTCTGAAAGTCAAATCTTAGAAGTTTGTTTTCTCTTGTTCAGGACTTTAGAAAAGCAATGCCGAATGCTTGAAGGAGCTGAGTGTCAAATATAGGCCACACAATCAAAACCAAAGACAAGCTATCATTCCTAGATAGGTTAAGTATAACTTCAATTAGGATGATAAACAGCATATACAACACAGATTTATAAACATTGACCAGAAAATGGATTTGGAAGCTACGATGAAGATAAAATATGCTGTTGTGCAATGTGCTGAATTATGCACAAAAACATGGTCAAAGAGGAAGATCATGAGACAGACTTTGAAGCAAGTGAGGTGGATGGATTCCTGGATGGAGTTCCAAAGGGTGGAAATGGCAGTAATGCCGAAGGCCCGACCGACAATGGTGAGTTGGGCAGAGCGAGGGATATGGAGCATTCCGAACAGAGGCAATGCACAAGTAAGTATGCTGTTAGTAGATCACAAAGGTAAGGAGGAGCAAGACCATGGAGGGCCTTAAATTTTAGGACTAGGAATTAAACTCGATTCTTTAATGAATTTGGAGTCAGTGGAGCCAAGCAAGGATGGGGGCGATTGGTTCACAGAGCTTGGTATGGGAAAGGGCACGAGTTCTTAATAACCTGTAGCTTATGAAGAGAAGAGTTGGTAAGTCCGGCAAGCAAGGAGTTAGAATAGTCGAGATTGAGGCTCTGAAGTGGGAGCAGCAGAGGCAACCAAGCAGATCCCTTCAATTTTGGGGTCCTAAAGAAATGAGATTCAAAATTATTCCAGAGGCAACAAACCAAGCAATGGTTTGTTACATGTTTAGGAAAGGTGGCTGAAATTTTCTGTACTAACCTCTCATGCAGTTCCATAAATAAAACACACTGCGCAATGCCCCTGGTGAATCTCAGTTCTGGTTGACAACTGTACCCCAGCAGGAATCCATGCCTTCAGAAGAGGAGAGAAAATGGGTGCAAGAGAATCCTTTATTGTTGTTCCAATGTTGCAGATGTTCAACAGTTACACTGCTGGACTGCTTTTCATCTCAGATGAACATTAGCAGCAGGAGTAACACAATATTCTCTAGCTCTTCATTAAGGTATCCAGGAGTGAATACTTGGATAGAGCATGGTTTAGCAATTAGTGATACTCAATAATAAAAATAAACTTCTTTACATAGCCTAATATCTATAGAATGCGCAAAATAATTATCAAAATTGTGTTGGCTAATAAAAATAATATATTTTTTAGATGAAGTTTCTTGACAATCATAAATAACTTGATGAAACTTTGATGAGTTTACGGCATCTTATGATCCCTATCAGCGTAATAACTGTCTTACAGCTCTCTCCCTGGCAACCTTCATGCTATAATCATGGTTTGGGTGTTCATGCTCCTTTCATTAGGTTGAGGAACCCAAACGTGTAGCCGCTAGAGTGAAAAGTGATTGGATTATGTTACCCTCATATATGTGGTCATCACTAGAATGAGAACTTATTCCGGATGAATTAATTCTTAATTTGTATTTCAACAGCACAACTGTAAACATAAATGTTAGAAGTGTTGAAAATTACTGTTGAAAATATTTCTGGTGAAACTAGATAGTTGTACCCTGAGGTTTAATCTCGCCTTCACTGTCATATTGGCTGCCGTGTTTCATCCACAAATATGAAGTCAATTGACATTACAGTATATTCTGTGAAGCACTTTGAGACATCTGGAAGACGTGAAAAGCGCTATAGCAAATGCAAGGATTGTTATTATTATATCCTCAATCTTGTGAATGGAAAATATCTACTCCTTGAAAGATATCTATCATGGATTCACACTTATTAGTTTGATGGTTCTTATTTTTAGGTGGAATAGAATTTTGCTGACGAACAATTCACCTTCAGTGAACATTAAAATGTCAAAACCAAAGAAAGAATAACAACTGCATGTAACATCAACAAATGTTAGAAGAAGATGAAAGCGAAGATTGGATAATCCATAATGAAACACTTTACTTAACAATGGAGAGAGATTTCATTACTGATGAGTGATCCTATTATGAATGAGTTTGAACATTTTTTCTCACTAGCGGAACAATTGGTTCTTACAATTATTCGTACAATTACTCACCAATTACATTGTTGGAGATTCTATCCTTTGGAGGAGATGTTAAACTGAGGTTACATCTGCCTGTTCAGGTGGACATTAAATATCCCATGGCACTATTCTGGAGTCTAGCATCTTACAAAATAACTAAACACATGACACAGCCAATTGAGGCAGTTTTGTCTTTATTTCAGGGAATTATTGTTTTCTTTGTCGAACTATTATCCATCTATTTAATGGGGTTGATAAACTGTATTATTGCAGTTATTGTTTTCCTCACAAATAAACACATGGTCCATGTAACGACAGGTGTGAAGACATATTTCCTGTTGTATTGACAAATATGTTGAGATATCGATAGGTAAACTAAAGATAAAAACATTGCTCCTGGGTGCTATGCTATCAAGTCGTGTAGCTCAGTGGTTAGAGCACTGGTCTTACAAGCATGAGACCTGTGTTTTGAATCCAGGCAGGTCAGGGCGAAACCTTGGGCAAGTTTCCTTACTCCACAAGCCTAATAATATTTCCTCCCAAAAAAACTATAATAAAAATTGGTTATTTCAATCCACAACAGATGGTGGGACACTTCTGTGCGCAATTGGCTGCCGCATTTCGCTCACAAACCCATGGAGCTGGATAGTCAGTGTTTCGGACATGAACAAATCATTCGATTAGCCTAATCAAATATTGACTAATCTGCTCTAAACAGATAGATGCTTGCAGATAGTACAAAAAAAAGAGAGAGAATGTGAAAAATATTTTATTGTATTGAAGTAAAAATGTTTCACAGTATGCAAATGTAATGCTAAGCATTTTCCAGGTGGGACTCTATGTAAAATGTTGAGATATGACAATGCGAAATACTGTAAAAAGTACAGTTGTATATGTACTACTCCCGAAGCTTTGGAACTGCCTTCCTCACTCCCTTTGCCTCACCCCCTCCTTTCCCATTTTCAGGTCGTCCCTGAAGATTTTTCTGTCGACGTACTTTTGGTTACCTTTTTCCCCTTCCCAAACCATTTGACGTGAAGGGCACTATATAAATCCATTGTTGTTGTATATTTGTATTGGACATAGAGAAATCTAGCTTGAAACAGATGTCCTGTACTTTTTATTTTGCTGCAAGCTATTACATTATAAGATTGAAGTTTGCCACTTGTTAGCAGAGTTGTAAATGTGAGTTTGTACCTGGTGTGCTGCCAAACATTTGTTGTGGTCAGGAGTTATAAATTCTTATCAAACATTGAAGTAAAATTCTCCACACCTTGCATTCAATGAAGAATTCCTGATTGACATCAACAGCAACAAAATTAAATTTTTATAGCGCCTTTCACGTCAGGAGAACATGCCAAGGAACTGAGGCAATGTGATGCAAATCTTTTACCAGAAATAATCTGGATGAATTTGTCAGTAAAATGTATAATTTCCATTACTTTTGAATTGTGTTTTGGGCCAGACTACAATAAAAACTATGAAGTTTGTTACATTGAATATAATATTGAAGGTGAAGGAGAGCAGGACAAGAAATCTGTGCCAATTCGGTCGGGGTATAAGATTTGAAAACTGAGAAGAACATCAAACTATGCTGTAAGGCTTATGTATGAACTATTGCAGCTCCCCTCCATTAGCAATACGAATTCTAATAAATGTTGATTATATGCTTACAGGCAGATTAGTGAAGTGCAGAATGTTTTCAATTTTGATTAATTTCCAGCACTGAGCTACAAATCCTTGGGTAAGAATCAAATATGGATCAGAACCCCTCGCATTACCTGTGGTGCCGGACATTTGAACTGCAACCTCAGACAATGGCACAAAGATTGCGAAAGGAGGAACTTCCTATTGAATTTTGGTGATCTTGTCGCCTGCATGCATACCCGCACTAAACTCTATACCCTGAAGGTAATCCCAGAAATCTAAATTGTTTTAAATTGACCAAAGAAAACCACAAAGACTTATCACAATTACTCAGTTTTTGCATCCTTAGTACAGTAATATGTAGAACATATATAATGTTATTTAAGGTAGATGGGAGGTCTGATCCTTTAATTAGATTCGGGTTAAGAAACTGCTTGCAAAAGATCTTACATTGCTGTACTTCTTATATGAGATGTAGCCTAAGGTTGTAGGCTAGATGTAAGTGTAGGTAAATTGCTAGTTTTTATAAAGAGTTGTTGTTTACTACTGGATGTATTCTCGAGTCTCTGTAATATTCTAAAATAAGAAAAGATGTAAACATTTAAAGAGTAGCTGTCGACATCAGAATTCTGGTAGTGCGAGGACTCAAACATCCCAGTTGCTGAGCATTGGAGTTATCTGGGAATACCAGTCTGTGTGTCCAATTCTGGTTCGGTTGAGACACCTTTGAGCAAGGACTCATACTGACAAGGTTAGGAAAAAGTAGAGATCACTTAATAATAACGCCTCATTTGATATAGCTCTATTTACATCTTCTAGATGTCTCAAAATGTAGAATGTACTGTGAAGTGAACTGACTGTATATGTGGGGGCGAAACACGTTACAGTACTAAAATTTGCAAGTACTGTGAAATAAGGAGTGAGAACAGTCATAACAGGTTTACTTCATAAAGCTGACTATATACACTGACTATCGTCCATGAATGCAAGGACAAATGGAAGACAAAGTTTGTCCTTGGTTTTGCAGCTGGTGGTTTTATCAACACATTGAACAGATTGCCATATGTGACCAAAAAGCTATAAAGAGCAAGATATTTTTAGGTTAGAGAAGAAGAGAGAGATTTGGAAATGGATTAACAACCCATAACACTAGCTATCTGTAACCAATATCTTAAAGAAAGAAGACAAAGATCGCGAGAACCGTTAATATGATCAATGCTCACAAAGCAACAATCTTGGTACCAGTCTAAATTTTCAATGAAGGAGAAGTTTAGGAGAACAGCTGAGTTTTGTGAATGGAGCAACTAACTACAACTAATCTTGAGAAAAGAGGGATATACTCCAATCAACATGGATCGAGATTGTTAACAAGTCGATTCCTACATCAAAGCCACTATATTGATCTGACAAACCCCCTTGCAGTGAATTTTATTAAATTGTCATTAGCATTAATTTGATTAAAAGCCCCAACATAAGCTTTGAGTTGATAAAATGTATAACATCGATTCACATTTCTTTACTTACCTTTTATTAAATTTTATTACTTAAAAGGAAATTTATGTCAGTTCATACTTCACCATAGGGTCACAAATTGAAGAAAACCTACACTCTCACCACACCAGTTCTAGCTAGACTCCACTAGCTCTCTATCACCATTTGGGTCGATTTCAAAATCTTCACACTCATTTTCAAATCCCTTCGAGTCCTGGCATCTTCCTACCTCTCCGAGCTGCTTACCTCTCACAACCCACTGTCTCCGGCTCTGGCCGTCTTGCATGTCCCAAAACTCAGGAGCATTCTTCCTCTATCTCTCCATCTTGCCCATTTCTTCCCCATCTTCAGGTAGTTCCTGGAGACCCACCTATTCAACTGTGCCTATGGTCACCTCCCATTCGCCAAGACTCTGCGTTTTGCTCCACCACTGTCAAGTGCTCTGCGACATTAAGTGCACTACATAAATGCAAGTAGTTGTGAAACCAATTAGCTTGCCATTGATATTGCTGTCTGGAAAGCTAGGACCACCCCTATCGACTGGTCTGCCCTTCCAGGTACTGTCGATGAGCCAGACTGGCTGTGCTGTGATCAGCAGTGCCCTGGATTACTGCAGTCCTGCCTGGTTCAGGGACCAGATGACCGAGACCACCAGAGAGCTCACTCGATTCCAACATTTTGTTGCCAGGCATGTCACTCTGAAGCCAGTTTAGCTCCAGGGAGACCCAACTTATCTCCCTCCCCACCAAGGAAGATAGTCAAGTTGTTGTTGTCGATCTTACTGAAAACCTGCCTGTATGGAAGATAAATTGGCAGAGTAAAATTTAAAGTTTGTTACTCTGCCAAAGTTCTAACCTTCAGAAGCCTGGAAATTGGACTACTGTGACCTGAAGCTTAAGATTGGTTTGCTTGGATCCATCGAAAACTTGCCTTTTGGAAACAGGAACAAACAAGCATTTTATTTTACTATTTCACTTCTGCATCTCTAGTTATTGAATTTGGAAAACCACAAAAGAAATTGAGAAAACTGTAAAGTACTGTCAGAACAAGCAACACTTTGTATGGTTAATAATACATAACTACTTCCTGTTCCTTTCATCTATCAATGCAATAAATGTGCTTTAATCCACTGAGACCTGCTTTACAAGCATCTAAAAATGTACTCTTCACTGGCAGGAGCCCTATAGGCATTATCATTCCAGAACAGGAAACGCCTTGCGGTTTTCTCTCACTTGTTATATTCCCCAAGGAAGTTTTTGTAATTGCCTAAACTTGTTCGCATATATTTTTCATCCAGATTTTTGTTCACATTGAGGTTGAAATCCACGGCAACTAGAAAATTGCAGTACAAATGGAATGAGAGTTGGAAAAAGTGCCTCAGGACATATAATGCTTCTTGCATAGGAATTCCATGAGTGTCACGTTCCTCACAAGAACTTTGTTCCAAGGCAATCTCAGGTCAATGCAGAGTTCTTGTGGGATAAAAAGATATACAGCTCCAAAGTCCTTCTCTCCACCACCCACCACCTCTTCTGTGCACCACCTCAAGCATTCTCAATCTTCACATCCAACGACAAGTGCAAAGTGGTCATGGAGTTCCCTACCACCAAAATAAATAAAATCCGCCTGGCAGCCTTATCCTCCTACAACTTGTCACCCACCACCACCCCCATTTTGTTTCCCTCACCCACCCTGTCTTCAGCTCCTACTACGACCCCTATCCTACATTCCTTCTTCCCCATCTTTCCTTCCTTTCTCTCATCCACCATAACCACTATGAAACTCACCACCTGCTGTCTTGACCACCTTCCCACCAACTTGCTGATCACCCCTCTCCTCTGCCTACTGTTGGCAGATATCATAAATCAGTCCCTTTTCTTGGGATCAGTCTCTGCCCCCATCAAAACCACAGACATCACCCACCAAGTTAAAAAACCTACCCTCAATCCCTCAAACCCTAGCCACTATCTCCCTATCTCAAACTGCCCTTCATTGCTGAAGTTTTCGAACGTTGTTGCCAATCAACTCTGCGCACACCTCTCCCTCCACACCCTATTTGAATCCCTCCAGTCCGGCTTCAGCCCTGCCCACAGTACAGAGACTGCACTTGTGAAAGTCACAAATGATATCCTCTCTATCTCCTGGCCAGGGCTCCTTCTACCTCCTTCTCCTGTACCTCTCCGCCATCTTCGACAAGTCGATCATGCCATCCTCCTCCACCGTCTGTCCTCCCATCATCCATTCACTTGGTTTGAGTCTTATCTCACTAACTGCCAACAGTACATTTCCACAAATGGCTTTCGATCGGTCATCTGCGAGGTACCCAAAGGATCCATCCTTGGCCCCTTTCTCTTCCTTACCTACATGCTCCGCCTTGGTGATGGCATCCACAGAAACGGGGTAAACTTTCAAATGCATGTGGTTGACACCTAACTGTTTTCCACCTCAAGCTGCGACCTCCAGGCCCCTGGTGTTCTGTCAGCCTGTCTGTCAGACATCAGCAGCTGGATGAGCACAAACTTTCTGCAATTAAATATTGACAAGACGGAAGCCATACTCTTGGGCTCTCGTCGACATCTTCAGTTCCACTGCTCTTACATCCTCCACCTATCCAACTTGCCCCTAAAACTCTCCGAACCTGCACCCAACCTAGGTGTCAGGTTTGACCCCCAATTATCCTCCCTCCCCCACATTCAGTCTCTAATCAGCACCACCTTCTTCCATCTCCGCCACATTGCCCATCTCCACCAATATCTCCACCAATATCTCACCACTAAAGCTGCCGAAACCCTGGTCCATGCCTTTGTCACCTTTCAACAATGACAATGTCCAATGCCCTCCTCACCGATCTCCTCTCCGCCACCATTCACAAAATCTAGCTCATTCAAAATTCTGCCGCCCGGATTTTCACCCGAACCAAACTTCTCTCCCCAATTACCCCTGTCCTTGCCTGACTTCACTGGCTCCCTGTCTTGGAGCAGATCGACTTCAAGATCCTCACTCTTATGTTCAAATCCTTCCACTCCTCTGCACCCAATCTCCACTCTCATCACAACAGTACCCGTTGCCTTCACTTTACTGGGTGTGGCCTCCTCCTTGTCTCCTGAATCCTCCATTCCATCATCTGTGTCCATAGCTTCAGCCACCACGCCCCGAAGGTCTGGAACTCCCTCCCTCACTCCCTTCACCATGCCCCTTCCTTTCCCATTTTCAGGTTGCGCCTGAAGACTTTTCTGTTCAACCGCACCTTTGGTCACCTTTTCCCTCTTCCCCTGGCTCGGCCCCTGGCTCGGCCCCGGGCTCCGCTTTGAGAAGAGCTCTGAGACTCCATCTGGCGTGGAGGGCGCTATATAAATCAAAATTGTTGTTATAAACCTGGACTCACTTTGTGAGGTGCACTTCATGTCTGGAGGTGGAATTTGCTGAGCTGTTTAATCTGCATTTTAATGTGTGATGCTTTTTCAACCCCAATGTCAGTGACACTGCAGAGGCATCTATGCAGTTTTGCTACCAGATTAATACATGCGGCGAAGGTATTTATGTATGATCAGCGGATGGGCAGACTGGGGCTATATTCCTTAAGCTTCCTTAAGAGCAAAGGAAGTTTAAGCAAAGATTTGATTGAAGTATTCAAAATAATGAAATAATTGGAAGGCTGCATGATGGATGACTGTTCCCTGTGGTAGAGGGTCATTGCAAGAAGCCAAAGCCTTTAAATCAGAATGAAGATAGTTAGAAGCCAGGTCAGGAAATGCAGAGTCGTGAAGATGTGGCATGCTCTCCCTCAGAAAGTTGTAGGGATCTTGAAATATAAAATTGTTGGGTAGCAGAGATCTAAAGTGTGGTGAAAGGGCAGGGCATGGGTATTAAAAGATCTTTGGGAATCATAGCTGTGTCTGGTTTTGCTCTGAAGCTGTTCATTCACTTGTACTGAAAACAGAGCCACCTGTTCAAAATCATGAATAGGAAATCACCTGACAATTTATAATTAAATACAAGCACAAATTGGGGTGAGGGAGTGAGCAAGATAATCTGCATTTTAAGATCTTCCTTGGCAGGGTTCATGGGATATCCTTGATTTCCTGGGGAAGAAGGGTAAGTATGTCTCTGTTCCGAGTCCCAGATAGGATGGTGATTAGCATTTATATACTCCCTATTGACCAAGTGAGTGAAAATATGTATTCTTTGATCACCACAGTGTATGGGAATGGTTGCATTTTATGATTGATGTTTCCAATGGGAATGTAACTGTTCCCTTACGACTCAGTAGATGAGGATAAATGAGCTTGTACTGTATTTTATTGAGCTGCAAATTTGGATTTCAGCCTGGACCATTCTTAATTATCTTTTAAATAGAAATCCCATTTACAGCACTATGGGATTATTGTGGGATTATCATTATTATTGCTGAATTTTTGTGAATGATCATCAAGTTTCAATGTATTCATTTTATTTTGCTCCATTGTCTTGAAACTCCATTAGTTAATTGTGCAAAGAAACAACCAGCAAGTTCACGTAAAATGACTAAAAAAAAGATTCAGCTGCAAGTTGTGAATGGTTTTGAGTGGATTTTTATAGTGAAGAATTTAGGATGAATACTTGTTTTGTTTCAGGAGAGGATTCACTTATACTCTCACAGTGGGTAATCAAGTTTCAATCCTCATTTCACAACTACAGTAGTTCATTATTTGTCTTTTGTGGTTCAATTCATAACGCCTTCTTGAATTCTTCTGGTCTTCATGGTACGTGGCATCTGCCTTTTGCCTTAATAATTCTGTCAGTTATGTTTTATATTTTTGTCCTTCAATTCAAGTTCTCATATTGAATTACACTCCCACAGATGTTGGTTGCTCTCATCACTTTCTCCTTACACAAATAATCCCCATGAAATTAAATAGTGTTATTGACTTAAAGGAAGGTATTTTTTAAAAATACAGAAGAAATTGAGTGGTTTGCTGAGATTGAGGAGAGAACCACTTCCAGCTCATTGAAAGAAACACAGGAGAAGGCTAGGCGATGAATTTCAGCTACACATTTCAGCTTCAGGTCATTTACACCATTTACATTACTTATAACTGGTATTATCACTATATCATTGTTTAAAAGTGAAATAACAAGCTGATGTGCACTGTCTGATAGATGAGTTTGGCTTGATTACACATGCTTCTTACATGTGTGTTACACAAGAAAGGTCTAAAGAAGATGGGATTTCATTTTTACTGCCTGTTAAATACTTTCACTTTAAATGACCTCATTTCATTTTCAATTTCATTTCACCTTATTATGCCATTTAGAGGCTGGCACCTCCTTGCAGTCTGCCTCAGGTGGTAGGCAAATGAATGGGTCATGGATCAATTTCTGACATCAGTGCCATGTAAAACAAATTTTAAATAACTTGAATACTAGCACTTTTCTGTAAAAGATCTGTGTTTGAAGAAATTATTTCATTAGCCACTCTTTCAAGCACAACCATATGTTTGAGAATTCATTGTTTTAATATTATAATCCTTGCATTTGCGCTCCCACCTCCACAACATAGCCCAGCTCCGCTTCCTCCCCCTCAGGGAGCCGAAATCCTCACCTACATGTTCATCACTTCCATGCTCGACTACGTAGCCAACACATTTTTTTTATTGTGAAGTGTTGTAACTGTATTTATATGGAAGCAGCCAATATGAACACAAATGTCCCACAAATGAAGAGCATATTGTCAACTATCCCCAATGCATTGGACTGTGCCCTATATGTCTGGCAATATTACCAACAATATATGTGAGGAAGAAACTTTTAAAGGTCAAATGGGTTAAACATGTAAAATATTTATTAAAATAATTTACCTGTTGACTCTTATTTAACTGATTTCCTGATTTAATAGTTTATCACACATATTAAATCAGTGGACCACCCTGCCATATGTTATAAAATAGTCCAACAATACAGTTAATACTGTTAAATTTCACTTCACAAATTCATAGTATTGTTGGGTCGCGGTAGAACAATACAACAACAACAAATAATAAAATTACATTTATAGAACACCTTTCGTGTCAGGAGGACATTCCAATGCATTCTTGGAGTGTTTTCTGAACATAGAATGCTTTGCCAAAGTGGCTGCTTGAGGCCATGAAAATATTTTAAAAAGGGATTAGATTAGTATTTAATGGGGGAGAATTGAAAGGATACAGGGAATTGAGATTGGAATTGTTTACTCTGGAGGCAGTTTTTCACGCAAAAGATAGTGGAAATGTGGAACTCTTCCCAAAAAGGTAGATGCTGGATCCATTCACACTATCAAGACTGAGCTGGATAGATATTTCTTAGGTCAGGGTATCAAGGGATATGGGGCAAGGGTAGTAATGGAGTTGAGGTACCGATAAGCAATGATTTTATAGAATGGCAGAACAGGCTTGAAGGCTGAATGATTATTTTATAAAGCTGTAATTTCTATTATTCTATATTATTCTATAAAATCAGCATGCCGTTGCATCTTGTGTGCCAGAGCCCTGGAATGCTACCCCAGTGACTATATAAATTATTGTTGACATACCTTGTTGTTGACATACAATGTCATGCTACACCATCTGCATTTAAAGGACATTATTGGGGAGAAAAATAAATGAACAGAAATCTCACAATTTTCCATGGGTAAGAACAAATATCTCTCAATGAATTGCAAAGTAGTAATTCAATATCAAGATTCAGATGACAATCGTAAATTGATGAGCTTCTCATTCATGGTTTATAATGTCAACAGAATTCTCAGATTGAATTATTGCCTTCTAATTCTCCAACAGGTATCCATTATTCTCTGTGTTTTATTCAGCCTGAAGTTTCCTGGTAATCAACTACAATAAATGCATTGCTGTCACTAATCCTTTTTCATGAACGTAATTGTGTATGAAGGACATGGAGCACCTTGATAGCTGCTGCCAGCGGAAAAACTTGTCTGAAGCAAATCTACCCTGAACATTCCACTTGGTCTTAGCCTGCGAAATAACATTGTCTTAAAGCTTTAAGAATTTGCAGAATTGCAGAAATATATTAGGTCTAGTATTAATTATAGAAGCTGTTTTTCAGCCTTCTGTAAAAATTCTGGCTTCTAAATTAGGATCAATCATTTTGTGTAATTATGGCACGGTTAAATTTTAAGACACAATGGTCTTACAATCCAAGGCTAGGTCGACTTTTGGGACTTTGCAGCAACTTGTATAGTACCTTCATATTGGAAATATGTCTCAAGGCTGTGTTGAGAGAGTGTATTACATATTACACAATGTGGGGAGGGTGGGGAAGTGCAAAGGAAAAGAGATTAATTGTGAACTTAAAACTTCATAATGACAGGTTTTGGAATGTACATCCCACCCAGAATTGCAGCCTTTTTGTTTACACGAGAGAACACTTTCTGTATCAATGTGATATATTGGCTCAAGATTTACGAGCTCCAAGAGACTGGATTGAGAATGGTGTTGGGGGTGGGGAGCATATGACTTTCGTAGATTTGGGTAATTTACTGCTAGTTTAGACCAACAGCATGTGAACCTCTTGTGTTGTCAGATATATCACCTTTGTAGGTTTTTCCATGTTACATATCATCAATTCCTATGTCACCATTGGTAAATTCAAATTATATAATATCACTAATTCACTCATGTTTAAATCGTACGATTTGGAGAACCACTAATTGTAGCCATCAATCCTTAATGAACATTTACTGCCAATGAAACAGCCTACCAAAAAGAGAATTAAAGTGTCCTTCATTATATATACCGTACTGTCAGTAAAGTTGCAGTGTATCAATCTCTGGGTTATGATAAAACACTAGAAATTTACTTAAACAAAACACCATCTTACACCTGATGTATGTTTGACTTCCGGCACATTTCAACCATTGTGTTACTTAACAGTGCTAATGTTAGCTTTGAAGTCAGTTGCTTGTCTATTGATCAGAAAGAGACATTTGTATAAAATATTGTTGCAGTAGCAGTGCACCAGCAGCACAATACCAAACATCTTTGAAATATAGATTCTTGTTTGATGATGTAGGAGTCTAAATGCAAAAGCATTACAAAATGAGATTTTTTTTCAAAACTGAAGGCATTTGAGTTAAGGTAAATGCTTAATATTTACTACTTTTTGGTGTCTGGTTTAGTATGTGGAGAGGATATTTGATTAGATTACTGCTGCTATCAAGCTGTGAGCAGGATAAGAAGAAAATTGCTTGATTTGATTTTAAAATATAGTAATGAACTCTTAAAGGACTGCCATCATTGGAGTTGAGAGATTCTGAAATAATTCTGTTTGAAAGAGGAGTGTAGAGTGATTGCTGATGTTATCATTGGTAAAGAGCATGTCAATGACATTTGTAGAGGACACGGTTTTATCAGTGGATCTGAGGACCGCCAAATGTGTTAAGTTATTTAGACTAAAGGCTGGTTCCCGATACAAGACAGCTACAGGCCATAAAATGACTTTCTCATTTATATTTTATTTCAGTTTATTTTTTTTTAAAGTACCAAGTACAGTATGAATCAGATTATGGCTGGTACGATAGGTTGCTGTCTGATTCAAATAATGATTAGTCATCTAGATTTAATAACCACTCCCTTTCCTAATCTTGGATGGAATGATAAACTGTGAATCTTTTCTATCCAATACAACTCTCCATTTCCGAAGAAGTTTAATGCTAATATGGTTATGTACCAAACATCTGTAGGTGTTCAGATTACCTGGGACACTCTAAACACTTTCTGAAGTGTGTTTGCTACAGAGCAAACAAAAATTAATTCCTACTTTTATCTTACCAGTTGCATTCTTCAGATGAGACATTAAACCATGTCCCATCTACCTGTCCCAAGTAGATATCCATCTACATGTTCTGAAGGACATTAAAGATCTAATGGCACCACTAGAACAGAAAAGAAAGTTTTACCTTGTTTCCTGACCAACAATCCCCCAGATAAAATTGATCATTGGACATCGCTGTGCGCAAATTGGCAGTGGCACTCATCTACAAAATAGTGTTTGATTTAAAGATCGCCAATCCATCAGAATAAGTCTGTCAAAATGGATTTGCAGCCAGCTTTGGGTGATTTTACATTATTTGTTACATGGTGGAAACTGACTACAGAGTCATTGAGATATCCAATCCCTAAATGAGTCTAAGTTAATTCATTGTTCGGAGAATCTGTGTTTTTTTGCTTCCAGCAAATCTATAATTAAGAAGCAGCAGAATTCAGCTACTCGCAAGGACATTGTGGTGTTAATAGCCCAGCAGCACTCAATCAAATTATTGGTCCCATAATATCTTACACTAGAAACAGCTTTGTATTATTTGTCACTCAAGATGTCTTCATATAAGCACGTACCTAAGATCTCAGACTCGTGCCTATGACCATGCCTGCCAACCTATATGTGAGGATCTCTGAATTTATGTTCTTTGCTACAGATTACAGTTTCCACTAAATTCATTGTGCTTCACTGCAGAGGAATCAATTTAGTTAGCAGCAGCAGGTAGATGCCAACCTAATGTACACTTGCTGTCAGATTGTATTTATTGAATATGTGCAATTCACATTGTTCCCCTGGCCAAGTAAGTCCATTCCTGGGGGGAGGGAAATTTTAAATCATAAATTTTGAGGGCTGTGGTTGGAGGAAATCTAAAATTGTTCTCAATCTTAGTGAGGAAAAATGAATCAGCCCCCTACTTGGTAATACAACAACACAACAATAAAATAACATTTGTAGAGGGCCTTTCACATTGGGAGGACATCCAAAGGCGCTGGACAGTCGGGGGTGAAGACCCAAGTGCGGGGGCGGGGGTGGGGGCAAGGTTAGGATTTGGAAGGGCAGAGAGATACAACAACAACAACAACAACAAAATTACATTTCTAGAGTGCCTTTCACGTTGGGAGGATGTCACAGGTATGATGAAGGCTGAAGGCTCAGTTGAAAAAGAGGCTCTTGAGACTGGCTTTGAAGGAGGCAAAGGAGGGAGCAAGTCAAAGGGATTGTTGGATGGAGTTCCAAAGCATGGGGGCAGAGAGGCTGAAAGCCTGGCTGCCGATGGTAGTGCGGGAGACATGGAGCAGGTCGGAGCCTGCTGAATAGAGTGTGATTAGGGGGGGTAGCAGGTCAGAGAGGAAGTGGTGGCCGGTCATGGAGGGCCTTGAAAGTGAGGAATAGGATCTTGAATTTGATCTTCTGAGGGATGGGGAGCCGAGGGAGCCAGGTGAGGGTGGGGGTGATGGGATCATGGAGCCTAGTGCGGGAGAGGACATGAGCTGCAGAGTTTGGGATTCTGTGCAGCTTGTAGAGGGAATAGTTGGGGAGCCCAACAAAGAGGGAGTTACTGTAGTCGAGCTGAGTGACAAACAACAACAAAATTACATTTGTATAGCAACAAACACGTGTGTAGGGGTTTCAGCAGTCTGAGAAGTGAGGCAGTGAGGAGATAAGTGAGGTTCAGGAGCTTGTGGAAGGCAGTGCTGGTCATGACATGGATTTGAGGGAGAAAGGACAGTTCAGGGTCAAACAAGATACCCAGGTACCTGACTGGCTTGGTTTGGTGGAGTGTGCATTCATGGATGCCGATGCAACCAGTGCCTGAGGTGCAGAGGCAATGGAGCGAGGCAATCAGCAGGGCCTCAGTCTTGCTGACATTTAGCTGTGGAAAGTTATCTCTCATCTAGGACTTAATGTCTGACAGGCAGACTGTCAGGAAATCAGTCATTCTGGAATTGAGGGTGGTGGTGGCAGAAAGATGTAATCCGCATGCATGTGGAAATTTACCCAATGTCTGCGGATGATATCACTAAGGGGGAGCATGCACAGGTTGAAGAGGAGGGGACTGTGGACAGAGCCCTGAGGAACACCGCACGAGACCTTGTGAGTGTTGAAAGAGAAACCATTAGCAGAGACAAAGTGGAGACAGTCTGAGAGTTAGGACCTGAAGCATGGTTCTAAGGAGAACCATGAAGGCTGAGGTGAGAGAAGAGTTGGTGGAGGAGGATTGAGTGGAACAGTGCCAGATGATATTGATGATGCCAGAGAGTAGGGCGGGGGGCGAGGAGGTGGAGCTGGAAGGTAAGGGAGGGTGGGGATGGGATTAAGGGAGCAGGTGATGGGTTTCATAGACGATATGGTGGTGATGGGACTGGTGGGGCTTGTGGTGGCAGTGGGAAATGGGGCAGTCAGTGTGGCTATTGCTGGATAGCCAATGCCGAGAGCCACAGTGAACCCGATGGAGGATTACCAGGCTGGCACAGAGGAGGGTCTGGGGTGGTCAAGTGGGGATAGGAGGGGAGGGGGATGGAGGGAGAGAAGGACAGAGTATGAGAGGCATGGGGGTGTTTTAAGGGAAGGGCAGCTCCGGCTGGAGGTGGCAACCAAGATGCTTACTGGCATGAAAATAGTGTTGCTGGAGGTGGCACAGAGGGGTAAGAGGGGGCAGGGCACTCATTGTGATTATCCACCTGGTTGCCCAACCTACACAAAATTTCTGGGTGCAGTTTATTCCTGCGTATCACAGTGCACATCAGATAGATGGAAATAATAATAATAATCCTTGCATTTGAAATAGCACTTTTCACATCTTATCGACGACTCAAAGCGCTTCACAGAATACACTGCAAAGTGAATTGACTGTATATTTGTGGGCGAAATGCGACAGCCAATTGTGGAGTGTGGAGTAAGGAAACTTGCCCAAGGTTTCGACCTGATCTGCCTGGATTCGAACACAGGTCTCATGCTTGTAAGGCGAGTGCTCTAACCACTGAGCTAGTGTCTTGTTATTGTTGTGCAGCTGTATTTCTGCTTTGTATTTGGATAATCATCAATCTCAGTAAGTGAAAGCATCTTATTCTTTGAGTTCCTTGATGAAATAATGGAGAGATTGATGAAGGTAGTGCAGTTGGACTTTTAGAAGGTATTTGATAAGGTGCCACATAAAGATTATTTAGCAAAATTAAAGCCCGTGGGATAAAAGGGACAATGGCAGCATAGCTATGAAATTGGCTGGGAGACAGAAAACAGAGGGGAGTGGTGAGTGGTCGTTTTTAAAGCTGGAGAGAAGTATCCAATGGTTTCTGCCAGGGGTCGGTATTATGTCCACTGCTCTTTCTGATACACATAAATTACATGGATATAGAGAGCACAATTTAAAGTTTGCAAGTAACACAAAACTTGGCAACGTAGTAAACAGTGAGGAAGCTGATAGCAGATTGCAGGCCGACACAAAGAGACTGGTGAAATGGGCAGACACGTGGCAGATGAAGTTTGATGCAGAGAAGTGTGAGTTGATGCATTTTGGGAGGAAGAATGAGGTGAAACAATATACAACAAATGGTACAGTTTTAAAAGGGGTTCAAGAGCAAAGACCTGAGGGTTCACTTACACAGGTTTTTGAATGTGCAGGATAGGGCTGTTAATAAAGCATATAGGATCGCTGGCTTTATAAATAGATGCATGGAGTAATAGTAATAATAATCCTTGCATTTGATACAGTGCTTTTCATATCTTTTAGACATCTTAAAGCACTTCACAGAATATAGTGCAAAGTGAACAAAAACAAGGAGTTCTGCTAAACCTTTATAAGTCACTGGTTAGGCCTCAGGTAGAGTATTGTATCCAATTCTGGGACCACACTTTAGGAAGGATATTAAGGCATTGAAGACAGTACAGAGGAGATTTACCAGAATGGTACCTTGGTTGAGGGACCTTAGTTATATGTAGAGATGAGAGCAGGTGGGATTCTCCTTAGAGCAGAGAAGGTTGAGGGGAGAATTAACAGAAGTTTTAAAATTTATGAGAGGTTTTAATAAGAGTAGATGAGCGAAACTGTTTCCACTGGAAGGCAGGCTGGTAATGAGGCATCATAGATTTGATAATTGAACCAGAGATTTTAAAAGAAACACAGAATTGTTTTTGCAGTACTCTGCAATGCACTTCCTGAAAGGATGATGGAAGCAAACTCAATAACAACTTTCAAAAGGGAATATGGATAAGTACTTGTAATGGAAATAATTTGCAAGAATAGGGGGAAAGCACAGGGGAGTGGGACTAATCGGGTAGCTCTCCTAAAGAGCTGGCCTAGGTATGATGGGCTAAATGGTTTCCTTCTGTGCTGTAATATTCTATGATTCTATGATAGGCTAGTTAATCATTTATTGACCTAGGTGGTGTTAGCCTAATATGGGATTTCACAAACTTAACAATTTAGTTAAGTTTTAGAAGAACAGGTAATTGTTGGGTGTCTCCAGGAGTGTAATATTTGAAGTCATCATCTTGCAGGATTATTTGCATTTGTAAAATCTTAAAGAATAGGGCAAAACTTATTAGGAAACAGTAGGTCATTTTATACCATTGTGAATGTCCTTTTATTCTAACAGAGGAAGAAGGGAATATAAGGAATTTGGAAACACCAGTAGCACTACTTGGACGGAATGGCCTGTTTCAGTGTTGTAATGTTCTTTATGAATCTCAATGGTGAGGAGAAACTGGTAGAAGGCAATTGCTCTGTGGTCTTATGAGGAAAAGTAAAATAGTCTTCCTTATTCAGTATTTCATTGCCAACCACTGCGAATCATTAGAAACTAAAGAAACATGTGATCTCACCCAAACCTCTCATTTAGATTACACACAGGGAGTCACTCGCATTTATAAATTTTTCAGAACATTACAGGGACCAAAATTGTACAACACAATATCATTTAAATAACACAATAGCATTCATGTTTAATAGTTAAAATGATAAAATCATAAATTAAAATGATAAAATTGACTTTAACAAGAGGAGTGTCAAGAGTGAATTAAGGGGAAATCTTAGGAACTTCTATCTCTTAAGAATAAATGAGTTAATCTGAGGGCAAGACATGGAGCTTTGTGATAAAGTTATTAAATGCAATGACATCACCAAGTGACTCTTATTCAGTTCCACACCAAACTCTGGATTTCAATAGGTCTCTGTGTGACAGAGATTATCATTTTAGTATCTAAAAGGAAAACCTCAGGAGAATACAAATCAAGGAAATAAAACCTAATGCTATATTTGCATTGAAATGTTAGCCTAGCGGGTGGTTTCTAGGCTGTGGGATGTGCCTCCTTTGGGGCTGGTGGTGTGGGGTGTAGCTGTTATTGTTCTTATTACAGGTAAACTCTGCTTAACATTGTGACGTTCGCTAATATGTCATTCGCCAGTGAGTGGCAAGGGGGCACATCAGTGCTAGGACCTGGGAATGAGCCAGGCCTTCAGCGAGAGAGCGAGGCAGCCGGCAGCGAGTGAGACCAGCAATAAATGAGTGAACAAAACACAAAATATTACAGATGCTGGGAATCCGAAACAAAACAGAAGTTGTTGGGGAAACTCAGCAGGTCAGGCAGCATCCATGGAGAAACGAAAGCGTAAATGTTTCAGGTCCACGACCCTTCGTCAGAACAGGGGCATGTTTGGAGGGAGAGATTTTTAAGGATGTTAGAGGGGGGGAGGCAGGACATGGAAGACAAAGAAAACATAGGAAATAGAGTATGTTAACTGATGAAATGAGTGAGCCGGACAGGCAGTCAGGGAGAGAATGAATGAGTGAGCCGGGCAGGAAGTCAGGGAGCAAGTGAGTGAGCTGCGCAGGCAGTCAGTCAGGGAGAAACTTTGCGATGAAAAGCAAGCTCGTACATCACTCTAATAAATTCTAAGTGTTGTAAATTGTAAATGTAAGTACTGTAATTGGTTTCATAATTTTAATAATTTTTTTCATTTAATTGAAATTTTTAACAATTTAATGTTTGTGTTAATACTTTAAAAACAACTGATTAAAAACAGGTAAATAATTTTTTTAATTTGCTGTTATCGTTTGTGAAAATCATTCAATGTGAAGGATGGGGGAGAGTTGCGCAATAAAAACTTTGCTCAGTTATGGGGGCGCCACTATTTAAAGTTTGGAAGCCACTGGCCTAGACTATGTCCGGATGTTGAGCTTGAATAATTAACTATTTGATTCAGAATGCCATTAACTGAGCCAAGATGACACGTATTTTCTTCCAGAACTGAACCTCAAATAGTCTTAATTCAGGGATCTGTTAGAAGTTAATAATAAATAATAATAATCCTTGCATTTGATATAGCACTTTTCACGTCTTCTAGATGTGTCAAAGCACCTCACCGAATATGCAGCAAAGTGAATTGACCATATATATATTTATGAGCGAACGCGGCAACCAATTGCCACAGCAGTGCCCCACAAAGAGTCATGGATTTAAGTAACCAATATTTTTTTTTGAGGGATTATTATCAGGCGTGTGGAATAAGGAAACTTGCATAAGGTTTCACCCTGCCTGAAATCAAACCCAGGTCTCATGCTTGTAAGATGAGTGCTCTAACCACTGAGCTGCAGGACTCCCCAAAAATATAGATTCCATAATAAATATTCTAGGTCTTTTGGAGTAACAACTATCAATCTACTAATTTATCTATCCAAACATAACATTCCAGAATTGTTTATTTTAAAACATTTCCAACTTCTACAACTTCAGCGCCTTGGGACATCCTCCCGACATGAAAGGCGCTCTATAAATGTAATTTTGTTGTTGTAAAGTAATAAAGATCGTTTCTGTTTGTTTGAGATAATTTGTTTTAAATTGTGAACGGCCCAAAAGGTTTCAAAACTTAGTTCTAGTTTGCTCATGTAAAAAAAATTTTTTGACACTACCTAAATACGAAGTTTTAATAGCTTTAGATTTTCTTTGTTTGCTAGATCTTCTGTCATAGAATGGCTTTAAATTCTGTCATAGAGTCTTTCATGCCCTGCTACCTGCAATGGTATTTAATCCACAAAATGCAATGTAACTCCACTCAGTCCATTAATTCAAACTTTACAAGTCAACCTCTTTCACACCATTTTTCAAATCTACAACTCTTCCCCAGAATCCTTTTATACTTTCATCATCTGTATTTACTTCCAATTATGTCATTAAAGCAATGAGCAACACGACCATGGTTTATCTGTTATGCAGAATCTTAATTGTAGATCGTTGGCATCATGTGAAAGATGATCAGCTTCCAGGAATGTTTCTAATATAAATAGACAGTCTTCATGAGAAAGTGTTGCAGGTGAACCTTTTGGGAAAGGAAGAGTCGTGTATCATTTTTCCACAATAATGTCACACAGAAATTAGTCAATAAAGCATTTTATTGGAATGGAGTCCTGTAGTTCAGTGGTTAGAGCACTTGCCGTAAAGCGTGAGACCTGTGTTTCGAATCTAGGCAGGTCAAGGCGAAACCTTGGGCAAGTTTCCTTCCTCCACACGCCTAATGACAATCAGTCCCCCCAAAAAACTATAATAAATTGGTCAATTCAATCTACGACTGTTTGTGGGACACTGTTGTGCGCAATTGGCTGCTGCATTTTGCCCACAAATATACAGTCAATTCACTTTACAGTATACTCTGCGAAGTGCTATGAGATGTCTAGAAGATGTGAAAAGCTCTATATCAAATGCAAGGATTATTATTATTATTTTAACACTATTCATAATAAAAAATTATGATATTAATATTATAAATTATAAATATTGATAATAATACTCTATTAGAATAATCCTTACATTTGACATAGCACTCTTCACAACAACAAATTACATTTTCATAACGCCTTTCACGTCAGGAGGACATCCCAAAGCGCTTTGCAGGCTATATTGCAAAGTACAGTAATTGTGTGGTTTGTGGGCAAATACAACAGTCAATCTGCACACAGCATTATCCCCAAAATAGCCAAATGATCAATCTTGTCTGCAAGAATGTTGGCTAGATCATCTGGAAGAATGTGCTTCTCTATTCAAATAGTGCCATGGGATGTTGTTAGTCACTCATTAGACTAAGCCAATCTGATTTTAAACTGGTGCAATGTGGCTAGCATGCTGTTTTGAACTAGGTTAAAATACATCCAAGATTGATAGGTTAGAAATCTTCAGGAACTTTAGTAGCTGTAAGCTTTCTATGTGAAATAAGATTGAGCATTTTCAACCAAGAGTCAAGTGTTTGTAGCTCATAGCACGAAAGAATTGTCCACAAATTGCCAGTCACATTCAGAGCTGTTGTACTTATTCAGGTGGGATCATCAGTGACCAATGTGTATAAACAGATGGCCATTGTCTACTTAAGCAGATTTTAATGGTAGATTTCATTAAATATATATATTTTTTGTTTGGGGTGAGGTAAGAGGATTGAATTAAGTCAAAATTTGATTCAATTTAATTGAGTAATATTTGACCTTTCCTTTTCCGAATTAAACCCAAGAGCCACATGCTTACAAGTGTGTATTCATTTGGGTGAGATTTTCACACTGCGCATGCATGTCAATAATGTACTAAGCGGTCCCCTGCTCATTGGGATGAATTAGTCTATGATTTTGAAAACAATAAAAATCTCTCCATTCTCTTCCCTGAATGGACTGAACTATGTCATGGTGGTGTTCTCTTGGTGGTGGATTTCCCAGTGCCCATACACATGTATTTTCCAGCAGAGGTCACTGTGAGCAATCAAGCATGGGAACCTGGTCTATAAAAATAAATCCTGCGTTTCTATTACCAGCTACATTGTCAGAAGTACCATCCTTTGGAAGATACATTAAACTGTCTGGCTGGCCAAGTGAATGTTAATAATGCTATGGCACTATTTTAAAAGAGAAAAGAGTTTTTCAATGCCTTGGCCAACAATCCCTCCTCCACCCTACCCCGCCAATAAAATTGATCATTTAGAATATTGTGTGCAATTTTTGTCTCCTTATTTAAGAAAGGATGTACTCGCCTTGGAGAGGATACAATGTACATTCATTAGGTTGGTACCTGGGATGAGGGAGATGAGTTATGAGGATAGGTTGAGCAATCTAGGCCTATATTCTCTAGAATATAGAGGAATCAGGGTGACCTTATAGAAACCTATATGATTATTAAGGTGCATGACAGAGTAGATAGTGGAAGGCTGTTTCCCCTGGTTGGAGAAATTATAACCAGGGGTCACAGTCTCAAAATTAGGGATTTCCCATTGAGTTGAAAACCTTCTTCACTCAGAGGGTAGTGAATTTATGGAATTATCTACCCCAAAGGGCTGTAGATGCTCAGTCCTTCAACATATTCAAGACTGAGATTGATAGATTTTTTTGTGGATAAAGGGATTAAGGGATATGGGGATAAGGCGGGTAGGTGGAGTTAGATTAGAAGATCAGCCATGATCTTATTGAATGGCAGGGCAGACTCAAGGGGTTGAATGGCCTACTCCTGCTCCTAGTTCTTCTGTTCTTCTGTTCATGACTGCTTGTGGAACATTGCTGTCCACAAAATTAATTGCCACATTTATCTACAAAATACACAGTCACTACACTTCACATTAAAATTCTGTGAAGTGCTTTGAGATGTTCTCACAATATGAAAGGCACTTTATCAAATGTAAGGATTATTATTAGTTTCCTCACCCCCACCACCTGACATTAATGTGAAAGTGACAGTTACTAGATAATCCAACACCGACCTTCCAGTGTTTTTGTATAAACTTAGCTCGAAACTGAAAATACTGTATTACAACTTAACTATTAGGGCACCCACAATCTGATTTGTTTTAAAAAAAACTGAACTTACAACAATAACAATAGCAAATTGCATTTATATAGCGCCTTTCATGCCAGGAGTCCCAAGGCCCTTTACTAACAACACACAATTCGGTTTACATTTTAAGAGGTGCTTCAAATGTAAGAACTGCTTCACTTGTCACCTCATGACAAGTGTTCAAAGCAGTTCTTAAAACTGAATGACTTTACCTTCACAAATAGCATTTAGGCCACAAAATGCAGCTGCCAGCAAAATTCCCAGTGACTTTGATGTAGTCTAATCAAGGAATATGACATTTACAAATGAGCTGCTGTACGCCCTCATTGCATGGATTGAGGTGATTCTATTCAATCGATGCAAGGCTCTGACTGTTCCCATGAACTAATTACTGAACAAGCCTTGTTACAGTAATAAAGCCCTTCAGTATCCTTGAAACTGTGCACAGCAAATAAAAGTCCACACAAGTAGCCAATTCTGTTTGCTTCACCACTCTCAGCGTGATAGAGCAAAACAGGTGATAAACCCAACAAAATGAACTCGGAATAACACAGCTTCACCATGCATTGGGTAGGACAAAATCTGTATCCATTAATTAGGCAGTAAATTAAGCATTTTAAATTTGGAATGCCATAAGCATCAATACTTAATTATCTGATTAAATATTAAAGGCCCAGATATGTTTTTTTGTCAGTTCCCCACTGTTGAGTCTGACAGCCAGGCTTCAACTGAGCTGAAAAATGTTTCCATGATGGTGTTGTACATCACTGTTTCTTCTCCACATACAGGCCATTCTTGTCAAGTTTATTTCAGTAATTGCTGTTATTAGGAATTCACCTTTCCATGTTAGTAACTCATCCCAGAATTGATACACATGATGAATTTGCTTCAAAAACATATTCAGTTGGAGTTATCGGCATTAGATCATTTTTTAAACAACAGGGACATTGGTGAGATTAGCTATCAGAGTGTTCATAGAATCATAGAATTTACAGCACAAAAGGACGCCATTTAAACCATAGAACCTGTGCCAGCTCTTTGAAAAGAGCTATTCAAAATCAATCCCACTCCCCGGCTCTCTCCCCATAACCCCGCAAACTCATCTTCCCCAAATACCCATCCTCCTCTCTTTCAAAAGTTGTTGTAGAATCGCCTCTACCACCCTTTCAGGCAATGTATTCCAGATTTAAACTACTCGCTGCGTGAAAAAAATTCTCCTTACTGCCATTTAGAAACTATTTTAAATCTGTGACTTCAAGTCACTGACGCACCCACCAGTAGAAACTATTTTTTCCTGGTTTACCTTATTGAATCCGCTCATGATCTATTAGGTCTCCTTGTAACCTTCTCTGCTCCAATGAGAATAATCCTAGCCTCTCTAGCCTTTCCTCATATCCGAAGTCCTTCATTCCTGGTAAATCTCCTCAGCACCCTTTCCAATGCCTTAATATCCTTTCTAAAGTGTGGTGCCCAGAATTGAACACAGTACTCTAGCTGAGGACTAACCAGGGTTATATACAAGTTAATCATAACTTCCTGACTTTTGTACTCTATGTCCCTATTTATAAAGCCTAGTACAGGTAGCCCCCGCTTACCGAATGCCCTGTTAACGAAACTTCACTATAACGAGGGTTTCTATTTGTACCCTCTATGTGCTTAGCGAAGGCTGCGCTCGCTATAACGAAAGTTTAAATGTTGCGCGCTTCTCGTCTCCCGGCAGCCTCCGCGACACAAGCGCACATACATACACACACTTACTTCAGCGCCACCTAATCCAAGAGAAAGCACTGCAGTATGGGAGGAGCTTAAGCGGTAGGATGCTCTGTCTGTCTGTCTCCTCTCTGTCTCTCTCTTTCTCCGTGTCTCTTTCCCTCTCTTGTCTCTCTCTCTCTTTCTCCGTGTCTCTTTCCCTCTCTCTCTCTCTCCATGTCTCTTTCCCTCTCTCTGTCTCTCTCTCTCTCCGTGTCTCTTTCCCTCTCTCTGTCTGTCTGGGTCGCACTCTCTCTTTCTCTCTCTCTCTCTCTGTCCCTCTCTGTATCTCTCTCTCTCTGGGTCTCTTTCTCTCTCTCTGTTTGAGTTTCTGGCAGTCACAATCTCACTCACAGTCTCTCTCTGTCTCTGTCTCTTTCTCTTTAACTCTCTCTCCCTGCCTTCAATTGCAATGCAACCTACCTTATGCCGTCGCTGATACACTGTAAATGTTAGTGCTAGGCTAGATGCAAGGCATTACTGTGAACAAATCTTTTCATATACGGAAACACAGTAAGGACCTCCCCCCCGTCCGCTTAATGCAATTTTCGCTTAACGAGGGGTTTTGAAGTCCCTAACCCTTTCGTTAAGTGGGGGATACCTGTATCCTGTATGCTTTTTTTAAAAAAAAAACAGCCTTATTTATCTGTCATTCCACCTTTAAAGATTTACTTACCCCCAAGTTTCTCTATTCCTTCACCCTTCTTAAAATTGTACTATCTAGCCTATATTGCCTCTTCTCCTTCTTCCTCCCAAAATGCATCACCTCACATTTCTCGACATTAAGCTTCATCTGCCATGTGTCTGCTCATTTTATCATTCTGTCTATGTTCTCTTGCAGTCTGCTACTATCCTCCTCACTATTTACTACTTTTCCCAACTTGGTATCATCTGCAAACGTGAGAATTGTACTCCCTATACCCAAGTCCAGATCATTTATATATATATATATATACTGTATTTTTATTTATGTATATTACAAAGAGCAGTGGTCCCAATACCTATCCCTGGGGAATGTCACTGTATACTTCCCTCAAGTCAGAAACACTGAAGCGCTGGAGCACTTGGTGAAGGGATTAGAGGAGGGTAAGGTGATATGAAGGGAGATAAGGAAGTGATCTGAGATGGCCTTGTCTGTGATTGACAGTGATGTCCAGGCCATGGGTGATGACAAGGTCAAGGGGTTGTCCACGGTTGTCGATCGGGGAGTTTAGGATGAAGGTTAGAGTAGAGAGTAGTACGGCAAAGTCAGAGGAGATGGGGCAGGGGGAATTGAAATGAAGAATGAAATCGCCCATTATGAGCAGATCTTTTTGGCAGAGAGACAGAGACGAGAGGAGTTATCAGTGAGGAAGGATCCAGAAGGTTCGGGGGAGCAGTCAACCAGGAGGTTTTAAAAACAAAACAACAACAAAATTACATTTATAGAATGCCTTTCATGTCGGGAGGACGTCCGAAGGAGCTGAACATTCAGGTCAGGACCCGAGCAAGGGAGAGGGCAGAGTAGGGGGAAGGGGCGGGAGAGAGTTGGGAGGGCGGCAGAAGGCACTGTCAAAGAGGAGGATCTTGAGACCGGCCTTGAAGGAGGCGAGGGAGGGAGGGAGCGAGGTTAAAGGACTGAGGGATGGAGTTCCAGAATGTGGGGGCAGAGAGGCTGAAAGCCCGTCTGCTGATGGTAGGGCGGGTCAGGCGGGGGACGTGGAGTAGGCTGGAGCCCGCTGACGGAGGAAGCACGGAGGTTCATAGGTAAATAGCAGGTTGGAGAGGTGGGGTGGAGATGAGGAAAGAGGGAGTGGAGGGATGGTTGATGATGTAGTGCTCAAAAGAAGGGAAACAGACAGAGGAATAGGGAGATACACAAAGGTTTGGAAGATGATGGCCATACTGTCGCTATGTTGCTTGGGTCCGGTTGGATGGGGGAGGGGCTGTGGACACATACTGAGAAGTGTAACCAGACCTAGAGGCTTCAACACAAAGCATAGTCCCCTGTGGCAAAGTACAATCTATCAGACGGGGAGGCTTCCACACAAAGCATAGTCGCTTGATGCAAAATATAATCCATATGGGATTAGCATTTTATTCAATCAATTGCAGCTTGCTTGTCAGCACAGTCTAAACAAGAACTGAACAAGAAGATTGCTTTCTACCAAAATGTTCCCTCTTCTCTTCCATTCATGAAGTCGATGAGTCAAACAGATTATAAGTTTCAAGGGTGCTTTGGTACTTTTTCAAAATGACCAGTTTTGTGGATCTGGATAAAGATGCTGGAAGGGTCTTTGATTGTTTGTGATATTACAAGCAAGGCCATACCTGTATTCACTTTTGTGCACATATTGGCAGGGAGTTGCTGAGCAGTTAACATGAACAGAAATCCCATATGTTGATTTATTTTCCTTCTCTGGTTTAGAAGAGCAATTTAAAGGACCATCTGCCAGCTCTTCAGTAGTTGGATGTTGAAGATCCCACAACATTATTTGAAACAAGAAAAAAGTTGTCTTGGCCAATGATTCTCTGGAAAAATTGGCCAATCACCTCATGGCTATTTGTGAAAACCTGCTATGTGCAAATTGGCTGTTGTGCCTTCCTGAAAAAACAGTCGCTGTGTTTGACAATAATTATTATAAAGCTGTTGGGGATGTTTTAATGTGATAAGCCAGACAAAAATACAAGTTTTTTCCATCTACAGTATGTTGAAGTCCTGTAGCTCAATGGTTAGAGCACTCACTATACTTAAGCATGAGATCTGGGTTCAATTCCTGGCCAGGGAGAAACCTTGGGCAAGTTAGAGTCCTGTAACTCAGAGGTTAGAGCACTCGCCTTACATGCTGGAGACCTGGGTTCAATTCCTGACCAGGGCAAAACCTTGAGCAAATTTCCTTACTCCACACACCTAATCATAATCCCTCAAAAATAAAACAATAGATAGGTCACTTCAATCCACGATTGTGTGTGGGACATTGCTGTGCACTTTGACTGCCATGTTTCGTCCACAATTTACAGTCTATTCACTTCACAGTATATTCTATGAAGCGCTTTGAGATGTCTAGAAGAAGTGAAAAGCGCTATATCAAAATGCAAGGATTATTATTATTATTGTTCAGGGGAATTCAGTGGAATGGTGTTCGGATCAGCAGGCCTTTGTTAGGTGGTACTAAATCTTGGTTATCAGTTTGTATTACAACAGTGAGAACACATTTCTTTAACCTATAGAGTACTCTCTCTCTCTCGCTCACTCTCTCTCACGCTCTCTTTGCTTAATATGAATACACTATAATTGGAATTATAGGGTAACCTTTGCAGTAATCTTAAATCTGTTTTGGTACATTTAGGCTGTAAGCCTATTTTGTTTCAAAATTAAAGATTGTGGAGATTGATGGCAAATTCTTCAATGCAATCCTAATTTGGAAGCTGGTTTAACACTTCTTATTAGAGAACCGACTTCCAAATGGAGACCGAACTGTCAAATTTTTCACAATTCTGCATGACCTTACATTTGAAAGCAAATTAGTTTAACAGACAACCCTTTACATAGTGTATTTGAGTGCAGACTAAAACAAGATGGTGTTTCAGGGTGTTAATTTATCATCTAGTAAGCACTTGAACTGAATTACTGTTCAAAGAGTTATTATTTTATTTGAATGATCATAATAATAATCCTTGCGTTTGGTAAAGTGCCTTTCATGTTGGGAGGAAATCTCAAGTGGATATACTGTAAAGCAGAGTGATTGTTTATATTATGGTTGAAATTTACTTAGTGCTTTGCTCTAGTGTGTCGAATAAGATCAAGTCAAGGAGGCAAAGTATTCAGAAGATATTTGGCGACATTTCTTTAGTCACAAAAACACTCAGTATATTTGAGGTTGAATATGTGGAGCCTTGTATTCTCATGTTACCTTTGGGTAACACAGTTGTGAAAAGAATGTATGATTGCTGTGGATCACCCACAGTTGGATTAGGATGAGTCCTATAGAGTGAACTCACACACAGATGTGCCAAATAAGAACTGTGTGAAAAGGGGAAATATGACATCTGTGTACTGCACATTACTCCTTGACAAATGGTTACAAAGTATAGGGGTGAAATTTGCAATGTTAATAACACATACCTTATGTGTTATTAACATTGGTGGTGGAGGCTGATTCGATAACAACTTTTAAAAGGGAATTAGATCTTTATTTAGGGAGAACAGGTCTATTAGGCTATGGGGAGCGAGCAGGGCAGTGGGATTGAATCGCTCTTTTCAAAGAGCCGGCACAGACTAGATGGGCCAAATGGCCTCCTTTTGTGCCGTAAAATTCTATGAATCTATGAACCTTATGATAGTTAAGGAATATATCAAATTTCACCCAAAGTCATAAAATCATATTGAGTGTTATAACAGCCAATGTGTTATAACAGACAACCCTGTTCCCTTATGAAATGTTTCAATATTTTATTTGCTATAATTATATTAGATTTAGTTATGTCAGTTAAAAAGCCCAAACAATTATCACTATCAAAATATTTTTTGTTTCATTGTGCAAACCATCTTTCAATTATTTATTGAGTGACATCATCCTGTAGCTATTTTAATTATTATCACAGGCTCCTTCAGTTCTCCAAATACAATGACACTTGCTACGACCTGAGAATTAAAATCCATTTGTGATAAGTGATAGTTTGGCCTCAAGATGAAGTACTTCAGGGATACACAAACCTGTAATGCTAATTGAACACCAATTGGGTTTGCCTGCAGCAGCATTCTAGAACTGGTGTTCAGGGCATGATACCCCCTCCCTCCCTTTTACATTTCATAATAGCAAAATAAGCAATAAATAGTTTTAAAATATCTCTGATTTTAAAACTGAAATCAAAAGTGTGACACATAGCCAAGTGGGGAGATGATTGTAGGCACGATCAAAGAGGAAGATCTTAAGGTGTGACCTGAAAATGGGAAACAAGGGGGAAAGAAGAAGGAATGAGGGAGAGTTCCGAATTGTAGCACATAAAGTCTTAAAGCACAGACACAAATTGTGGAACAGAGAGGGTGAGGAACATGCAGGAGGCTGGAGCAAATCAAGCGAAGGCGGCAGGTGGAGGCATGGGGAATAAGCAATTCAGACAGGTAGGGAGATGCCATGGTGTAAAGGGATATCCTCCCCAAAATGAAAAGTGCAAAATCAAATGCCAAGATTATTAGTTACCTGAGGGAGTCCAAATCAGAAGGAATCCCATGCAGAACTTCCAACTGAATATTCCAGCCAAACCATTTCAATCGCTACTTCTGTTCATGTGCTTGCATCAATTGAATTCTACTTGATATTGTCATTTATTTGCTGGCAAAAAAAATTCCTTTCTTTTAAGAAGTCCTTGCTATACCTGTTAACCCTATATTAACACTACAAAAAGAAGTGGGATTGAAGTTCATTTAAACAGCAACACGATAGCAATCGCATGTTGTATGGGGTGCCCTCCCATGCTATCTCAAACAAAAACAGAAATCACTGGGAACACTCAGCAGATCAGGTAGCATCTTTGGAGAAAGGAAAGTGAGTCAACGTTTCGGGTCCATGACCCTTCATCAGAACTGATGAATATTGGGAAAGAGAGGCTTTTAATGACTAACAGACATGGGGGATCCACGGCAAGCATGCCATGTTCATGCCAGAGCCACTGAAATGTCTTCCTTCTTCCTTGACCTAGTGTTTGCATTCATTGTGGTAGCCAGGGTCCTTAACCATATCCTGCCTGTTTCCTGCATCTCTGTCCTCATTCCTTCCCCCTCTTCCCAGAACCGTGATAGGGTCACCCTATTTCTTATCTTCCAACCCACCACCTCAATAAGCAATAAATAATTATCTGCCATTTCTGACACCTGCAACGTGACCCAACCACAAACCATATACTTCCCTCCCCTCATAGGATTTCGAAGGGACCGTTCCCTCCCTGACTCCTTGGTTCATTCCTCGATCAACACCCAACAGTTGCTCTCCTTTCTGCGGCACCTTCCCATGCCGGCACAGAAGATGCAATACCTGCCCTTTCACCTCCTCCCAGCCCCAAACACAGTTTTCATATGAAACAACAATTTACAATGTAGTATACTGCATTCGCTGCTCACGTTGTGGTCTCTACATTCGGGAAACCAAACACAGATTGGGTCTGATTTGCTGAATACTTCCATTCTGTCCCCAAGCACAAACCAGAGCTTCCAGTTTCTTGCCACTTTAACTCTCCTTCACACTCACAGTCTGACCTCACCATCCATGCTCTCTTATGCTGTTCCAATGTACAAGCTCGAGGAACAGCACTTCATCTATCTGCAAGGAACCTTACAGCTCTCTCACCTCAATATTGATTTAAACAATTTCAGATCATAGAAGCGCACCTTCCCCCTCCCCCTCTTCTGTGACCAATACCACATCATCCGGGTACCAGACACACGTTTGCTCGCTGGTCTGTCTGTTGCAATTCCCACCACCTCATTTTTTTGCATTATTAACACCAATTTTCTTAAGGTTTGTTCCTCCATTTGTTTTGCACCATTAACACCTTTTTAATCCAACATGTCCTGTCCTCTAGCACATTTTCTCCTTTGTCCTCCTTGCCCTAACTCCCACCTCTCTGTTAGTCCTTAAAAGCCTCTCCCTTCCAACATTTCCCAGTTCTGACGAAGGGTCATGGAGCCGAAACGTTTACACACTTTCCTTTCTTCGTGGATACAGCCTGACCTGATGAGTGTTCCCAGTGATTTCTGTTTTGTTTCAGACTTTCAGCATCTGCAGTACTTTGTGTTTTGTTCAAAATCTATCTATTCCCATCTGTTTGCTGCTGTACTATATGCTTTTAGATTTTTTAAAATTATATAAACTGTGCTAAATTCCCCACAGCTCAAGCTGTCTGTGAGTGAATATTTTTAGTGAATTTATTGACGTTTTGGCTTGGAGAAAGAGTGAGTCTCTGTGTATGCCCAGTCAAGGCTTAGTTACAAGAAATGCTTTCAGACAGGCATAATCAATGTTTCCTTTGCCAAGGTCTATGAGACCTAATCAGACATCACAATCCCTTCTATGCTCCAGAGCCAAACCAAGAGGAATCAAATAGAACAAATCAGATAAGTAATTAGTTTCATTAATACTAATAATAATCCTTGCATTTTTGATATAGTGCCTTATCACATATTTTAGATGTCTCGAAAAGTGTTTCACAGAATATACTGCAAAGTGAATTGACTATATTTTGTAGGCAAAAAGCTGCAGCCAATAAATTTAATTTAAAATATATATATTTTACGGCACAAAAGGAGGCCATAAGGCCCATTGAATCTGTGCCAGCTCTTTAAAAAGACCAATTTAATCCCAACTCCCTAGCTCTCTCCCTATAACCTCGCAAACCCGTCCTCCCCAAATAAATGTCTACCTTTCTTTTAAAAGTTGTTATCGAATCGGCCTCCACCACTATTGTTTTCAAGCAATGCATTCCAGATTCGAACTACTCGCTGGGTGAAAACATTTCTCCTCATCTCTCCTCTGCTTCTTTTTGAAACTATTTTAAATCTGTGACCATGAATCACTGATATGCCCACCAGTGGAAACAGTTTTTCCCTATCTATCTGTCGAATCCCCTCATGATCTTAAAAACCTCTATTAGGTATCCTCGCAAACTTCTTTGTACCAATGAGAATAAACCTAGCCTCTCTAGCCTTTCCTCATAGCTGAAGTCTCTCATTCCTGGTACCATCCTAGTATTGCGCTTAGCAGTGACCCACAAACAGTCATGAATTGAGTGAGCAAAGTACTATTATTTTTTTAAATTATAGAAATCCCAACACAAGATCAAAATACAAAATGGATGTGATAATTCTCACAGTAATTGCATTTTTCAAGTAATAAGTCCAACATTTCACCTTAGCTTGATGTTAGAACATCGTTTGTCACCACTAGCCTCGATGACGGCAACTCCCTCCTCAACTTTTCCTTCCACAAGCTGCAGACCATTCAAACCTCTGTAGCTCATGTCCTCTCCCGCACCAGGCTCCATGACCCCATCACTTTCACCATCGCCCAGCTCCACTGGCTCCCCATTCCTCAGAAGATTGAATTCAAGAACTTTCTCACTTTCAAGGCCCTTTACAGCCTTCCCCCTTGCTTTGCCTCTTTCACCTAGCTCCCTCCCTTGCCTCCTTCAATACTGGTCTCAAGACCTTTCTCTTCAACTGTGCCTTCAGTTGTCCTCCTACCTCTCTGCCCTCCCTCATCCCAACCCTGCCATCCCCACCCCACCCCATGCTGTGTTCCTGAACCCTGACTATTCAGTGATTTTGTTGTTGTTGTTGATTGAAATTTAAGATTTCAATTTTTAAAAATCAGCTTAATTTGTAAGGGGGTTTATTATGGACTGGAAAAAAAATCAGCTTCTAAATGTTTTCACATTTGGCGCAATTGTATATTTAATAGTCAATGGCTATTGACTATCCTATGCCAAGTGAAATTTTGGACCTGTTATTATTCTCTTCAGCATTTTCTAATTCACATCCAAATAACTGCAAAACTTTTCTTCTACGGTGCCTCTATGATTTATGCTCAAACCGCAGGTACTAAAACGTTCTATCTAACCTTACTTGAAAGAAAAATCTGATTCCAAAGATGGAAGTTTTCAAATATACAATAGAAACATTGAACTGTGCATTTATACTGAAGCAAACATGTAAAGTCAGAAGAAAATGTGAATGGCTAACACCAAACCTAATGCTGGAAGAAACATCTGGTGTTGGAGAAACTCTCCAGACAAAAGCCTGTTAAAATCAAGCAAAGCAAACATTCAGTGTTTTAATCTAAATCACATTTTATGTTAAATGAGGGTATATTTTGCACCGTTTTATTAATGCATTTCTGTGTTAACACAATGAGTTAGTTATTCATGATGTATCTTCTGCTTGGATTTTCACATCATTTTAACCTTCACAAACCTGGCGTCCGGATAATTCCTTCCAGCAGTTGTCACTCCAAGCCTCAGAGTTTCCCCATCAGCTATCTGGTAGACATCTGCCTTCACCTTGGTGGGAGGACCTTTACAAGACAGCTTGTGATGTACCAGCCACCTTGATGTTGTCGAAATCCAAATCCAATGCCATGTATTTAGGTGGAGGGATTGCGGAATGGAATTCCAGAGACATGGAGCAGGCAGGAGCAGGTTGGAGCCTTCTGAGCAGAGGCAGCGGATAGGTTGGTAGGCTGTTAGGAGGTCGCAGAGGTAGGGTGGGGGAAGGCCATAGAGGGTTTCAAGGTGAAGACCAGCATCTTGAATTGAATCCTCCGAATGATGGGGAGCCAATTGAGTCGGGCAAGAATAGGGGAAGATGGGGTCATGGAGTTTGATGCAAGAGAGGACACGGGCTGTAGAGTTCTGGATGATCTGCAGCCTATGGAGGAGTTGGGAAGGTTGACAAGCAGGGCATTGGCATAGTCCACCCTAGACGTGATGATGGCATGAATGAGAGTTTCAGCAAGCGGCCTGAGGGGTGAGGTAGTGGCACAGTTGGGCATTGTTGCAGAGGTGACGGAAGGCAGAGCAACTCAACAACCTGTTATATAGGCAATAAATGAGAATAAATATATTATGATTGTTGATTTATCTCTGTCCTCCAAATGCAAAATGGGGTTGTTAAAAAATGATTAAGAATATTTTTTAAAGTCTTAGAAAGGAAAGTGATTTCAATCAATCATACGTGTATTTTTCACTTGGAAGTCTCTTATTTTCATCCCCTCCCACAAGTTCACAAGTTTACAATGAGCACATCTGAATTGCTTAGCAGACTGAGTATGTGCTGCAGGAGTCAAGAGATTCATTTCCTTGTTAAGGTGCTAAATCCTTGCTTATCATGGCTGACTTTGATTGGGTGTAACTGAATTGCAAGTATCACACACTTGCTCACTAGTAAGTGTTGCTTGCATGAATAATTCCTCCATAAAACAGGCTGAACTGCAACCTTTTTTGGTCCCTTGACTTTAGAAGGTTGTGGGGGTGATTTTATTGAGGTATTTAAGATGATAAAGAGATTTAATATGGTAGATACAGAGAAGCTATTTCCTCTAGTAGGGGAATCCAAATAAGAGAACATCATCTTAAAATTAGAACCAGGCCATTTAAGAGTGAAATCAGGAAGCATTTTTTCACTCAAAGGGTGGTAGAAATCTGAAATTCTCTCATCCAAAAGGTCATGGATGCTGGATACATCCACACCTTCAAGCTTGTCCTTGAAGGCACTCAATGGCAATTTTTTCACTGTTTGTCTACGAGCATCGCTCTATTGATTGGTGGTTTGGCTTACTAGATTACCAGCAGATACGTGGTAATCAACCATTGGTCATAGCAATAAACCAGGCTGGCTGTTCTTTCATCAGCAGTGTTCTGGAGTTCTGCAGAGTCAGTTGGCTCAGGAAGTAAACCTCCAAAGCACCACAGAGGATCCACAGAGGATTTCAGGCACGTCACATTGCGTCAGCTCAATGCAAGGAGTTCCAGCTTATTTTTCCTTTCTATCAAGGGGGCTAGTCACTAGATGGCCATGAGACGTCTGACCAGTGCAGGTGGATGGAATGTAAGAGGAATTTCTTGTGGTCCTCTTTGGTGAGAAGACACAATATGCAAAAAGCTGCATCCAATTTTTTTAAAATCAGAAAATAAACAAACCAAGGAAAAATAATTAAATAAGTAAAATTACATTTGGTTTGGGGTCTTGGACTCTTGAAGTCTGTTGTGGAAAAGGATCCATGATTTTTAGATTTCCCCTGAAGCTTGTGACAACCACCTCTGACAAATGTCATCCTGCACATGTGTGAGGATGTCAAGATGTCTGCACGTGCACAGAATCATTTGAGGTCAACTTGCATCAAAACTACAATTTTAATCAATTCAGAAGATTTTCCTTTATGTAGAGGATCATCTGTATGTGGAGGAAAGGGGACAATTGAGTTCAGAGTCATATCTAAGCAGAATTGGAAACTGGAAATTTTACAATATTGGCTGTGTCCAGAAGCAAACTACTAGTGTTAAAAGGTGTAAAAGAGAATGATAAAATCCGAGAACAAAAGCAATGTTAATAAAGATGTAGCAGGTAGGACCACCTTGCCATTGAGGACTTTGGCTTGCCAGGTTAACAGGAGTTGAGTGGGAAACATCATGAATGATTGGTCCGCCCTTCCAATTCCTGCTATTAAGCCAGGCTGGCTGGGCTGTCATTAGTAGTGCGCTAGAATACTGCAGAACTTGTCTGGCTCAGCAATTGGACGATTGAAAGAACCACAGAGGCTGAAAAGGCAGAAGCTTCCTCCTAGTCGGCCTCCCCAACTCTTCCCTCCACAGGTGGCAGATCATCAGAACTCTGCAGTTCATGTTCTTGCCCACACCAGGTTCCATGACCCGATCACCCCCACCCTCATCCAGTTCCACTGGCTCCCCATCCCTCAGAGGATAGAATTCAAAATCTTTGTCCTCATTTTCAAGGCCCTCCGCAGCCTTGCCCTCCTAACTCTCTGACCTGCTAACCCCCACCATTAAACTGTCCGCTCCTTCTGTTCAACAGGCTTTGGCCTCTCCGTATCTCCCACCCAATCCACCTTATGATCGGTGGCTGGGCTTTCAGCTTCTCTTCCCCATTCTTTAGAACCCCAGCCCTTTTGTCTTTCTGCCTCCCTTGCCTCCTTCAAAGCATGACTGAAGACTATCCTTTTTGACCATGCCTTCTCTGCTTTCCCTCATCCAACCCTGCCCCACCCCCTGCCCCACCCCCTGCCCCCCAAATTGCTAGGGGCCTGATCCCTAACTCTTAGTACCTTGGGATGTCCTCCCAGTGTGAATAGCGCTTTACAAATATAATTTTGCTGTCAAGCACCAGCTACTTAATCCAGATCCTCATGGGAGAAGCCTTGGCAAATAGATGTGCCCTCTATCAAGCTGTGTCTGCCTCCAGGGTGCTTAGAGGCAGGTCAGTGTAGGCTACAGTCCTCCCTCCCTCGCTGCAGTCACTTGCTGCATTTGCAACAAATCCACCTTGCTGATCCTGGACTTTTCAAATTACCTGGAGGAATCTGACAAAAAAGACAATTGTTCCAGCATATATGCTGCACCTTCTTCTAATTGGAATTACTGTATAATGTAGAATGCAATGTTTTCTCTTCCTGGACAGAGGACAGATGAAAGCACAAACTGACAATTGTAAGACTTGATAAGACATTGTACACTTTTGAAAGATAAGCTGGAGAAATCTTAGGCATCTGCCAATTAGCCACATACATAATTATGGGACATGAAAGTATTGTATTTTACATAATTTTCAAAGTGAAAAATGTAACATCCTTGAATAGGTGAGATCAAACAGCAGGAGAGAATCAGCATTCCTGATTTTTTTTACGTACAAAAAGAATACCTCACAGCAACTCTAAAAATAGCACTATTCAGAGATTTCAGAAAAGACAGCAACATGGATTTAAATTTGCAATGCCTGATATTGTGGAGTGGACTTATCTGTATCTATGATTGACCCTCGCCCCTATACTAGACACCATAGAAAGTATCAATATATATTCAAGTTGTTCAAACTGTAGTCCCAGGAAATGACTTTTTTGCTCTTTGTTCTTTTTTTGTTTCCCTTTAGAGACTTTCAGCAATTGAAATCATTTGACGAACATTTCAAATTGAACAAGTCACACTTAATGCTTCCCAACCTTTTTTTTTGGTAAATATTATAAATTAGAATTATAGTTCTCAATTTATGTCAAGGCTGAATATTACTGTACTGTGCTTTGTAATAAAAAACGTAATACATTCTAAATTGGTCAAATTTTGGTTCCAAAGCGCTACTTCAATCCCATGTATGCAAGAGCATGTATCGCATGGTAAGTGTTCAGCAGACATTAGCATTGACATTTTGACATTACCAGAAACTGGTTGCACATGTTTGTTTGGCAGTTACGCTTACAAGCTAACATAAATGAGAAACAATTTTCCAAAAATACATGGCCATGACTTGATTGAATCCTTATAAACTTGAAGTCTTTCAGCTAGTAGCTAGACAAAATTAGTTGACTGCTCTTTAATTGAATGCCACATTGTGTTATAATATATTCCTCTAAGAAAGAGATGTGCAATTATAATTTATATGATAAAAATATGCCTGAAATGTATTTTTGTGGTCTTACCTTTGTTATACAACTTGCATTTATATAACATATTGAGGTGAAAAAGTGCATCTCCTATAAAAAAGCTCACATAACTTGCAAAAGGGCAGCTCTGAATTCTGTTCATGATGCACTCTGTGGGAGTTTATATTCCAAGGTGATTGTATGATAGTGAGGTGCTGTTCAAGTTAGCTGACAAATGCTTTTTCAACCCCAATGTGTTAGGCCTTGAAGGTGAGGACGAGAATTTAGAATTCTATCCTCTGAGGGATGGGAAGCCAGTGGAGCTGGGCTAGGGTGGCTGTAATGGAGTCATGGATCCTGGTGCGGGAGAGCACATGAGCTGAGTTTTGGATGACCTGCAGCTTGCGGAGGGAAGAGTTGGTAAGGCCAACAAGCAGGGCATTGACAAAGTCAAGCCATATTATGGCATATGTGAAGGTTTCTGTGGCCTGAAGGATGAGGCAGTGGCAGTGTAGAGCAATTTTGCGGAGGTGGGACAAAGACAGTGTAGGACATGGCACCGATGTGGGTGAGAAAGGACAATTGAGAGTCAAACAAGATGCCCAGGTTCTTCACTGGCTTGGTGTGGTTTGGTGAGGTGGAGTGTGCATTATTGGATGCTGATGCTGCCAGTGCCTGAAGTGCGGAGGCGCTGGCATGAGCCAATCTGGGGAACCTCGATCTTGCTGACCTTCAACTGTAGAAAATTAGCTTTCACGCAGGAGCAATGGCAGCTAGGTAAAAGAAGAACAAATGTAAAATAGCTATTCATGGTCCTCGTAATTTCATGGTTTAAAAAGCTGTTTTGAATAAATCTGCTATTTGAATGTAATGAATACATTTGGATATGATAGTCATTTGATGGAATAGGGTAAGTTAAAAACCTATTTGTTTCATTATGGGTTGGATTCTTTTTTCAAACAGCATTTAATGGGTGGTACTTGAGAATACCACCAGAGCCACAAAATAGTGTGGCTTATTTGATTAAAACTGCAATTCTACATTTCTTCAGTCAAACTACATTAAATGGAGGCATTTTCCAATAGTATTGTCTCTTACAAAAGACTGCATATTTGTCCCACAGTAATGTCCCACAAGCAACCATGGAGTGGCTGACCAATTTTATTCAGTGGATTGCTAACTAAGAAACCAGGAGAAAATCCCTTCTCTTTTCAAATACTGACATGGGATGTTTAAACAGTCTGCATCTGAACAGGCAGACGGGATATTGTTTTAGCATCTAATTTAAAGGATGGCAATGCAATACACCCCCAACACTACATCAGAGCATCATTTTAGACGACATGATTCCAGATCTCAATGTGGGACTTGAACCACAACCTTCTGACTGAGGCAAGAGTGCTACCACTACACCAGGCTGCCACACAGGATTGTGATTGAAGTTGGTTCAATTAGAATTCGTAATGATTATGAAACATTATGCTAAATTAAGAGCAGAATCAATTTCAGCCTTTAGAAAACAAGTACCAATAGAAGCCCGAAACACAAAATACTACAGATGCTGGGAATCTGAAACAAAAACAAAAGTTGCTGGGGAAACTCAGCAGGTCAGGCAGCATCCATGGACAAATGAAAAAGAGTCAACATTTCGGGTCTACAACCCTTTGTCAGAACTGGGCGTTGTTTGGAGGGAATGGTTTCTTAAGGATGTTAAAGGGGGAGAGGCAGGACATGGAAGACAAAGGAGACAAAGAAGACAAAGGAAAAGGAAAAAAGAATTGTTAACTGATGGGTTGAATATATGTTAATGGCTTCAGGGGCAAAAACATCTATCTACTGGGGACACTACAGCCATCTGGCCTCAATATTGATTTCAACCATTTCATGCCATAGGAGAGGATGAAAAAAACAGAGCGCGACTTCAAAGTCACACTCGCGGCAAGCCGATAATGCTAGCCGATAACCCACATTGTCGCGCAGGTGCAGTATTTTGGTTTGCCGCTAGTAGAGTCTAGGGCTTCAGTTTGCAGCTAGTAAAGTCACAAGACTTTAAAATCTTGCTGCTGTTTTTTTCACCCGCTTGGCGTCCTCCATTAAAAAAGAATCGCTGGACTGTAAACCTCAATCAGTAAAGGTGAGCAGCACAAGAGAGTAGTTTTAAAAATAAGTACCAATATAATATTCTGTTATTATCTGTTATTACTTAGTCTGGTGTGTATGGTGTGTGCTAAAATAACTTTAATTTTCTTGTAGTGGGTTTTCGGCTGCGGGCCGCCCGAATATCCGGCAGGCGCTTTAACCGGCATTGGCCATGTCTCGCGGGTGCCGGATAAACAGGTTTTTACTGTACAATGCCAGCGACTAGCTGTTGACAAATAAGATTAAAACAGCTCTTTCCTTGCCCCAGTTTCCAGTACGTGATTATACATTTCATCTTGCAATTTGGTAGGCCGGTAATCAACTCTCGATCTCCTAACCATTGTTTCCACCCAGCCAACAGAAAATGTATCAGATTAGTTTCTCTAATCTTTCTCCTCAAGACTTATGTTGGAATAACGTCTTACCAACTGAGCAAGCTACCAATGTGTTGTCCCCTGCACCACCCTACCCAGCCCATTGTTCTTTTTAAAACAGTAAATAAACAATTATCAGTGTTACAAACTCAGCATAGTTGTAGATACTGTACTAGTGATTAGTGTTATGGATAATAGACCCGGATAATGTTATGTTTGCTTTGTACCTTGTACCAAAAATAAGACTTGCTGGGTTGAATGTCCTCCTTCTGCCAGTAGATTTCAACATTTCTGAGCCTCTAGAAAATCTATATTACAGTGTGATGCAACTGAGAATGATTGCACAATTAATGCTCAACTATAATGTGTGGTTTAACAACTACTGTTAACTGCCCAAATCCATTTCATTTAAAACTCTTACAGCTGAAAGTGTAAATCTAAGCAGGTTATTTGACTTGGACTATGAACACAGAACTAGAAGAAATAAATGTATAAATAAATTCCTGAGCAAAAATCCCTACAAATATGTTATGTTTTCCACAGACTGGAGATGTGCAATAGGCATACAGCAAAAGCAATTCATTAACTCTTCAAAAATTAATTTGATTCACCATTCAAAAATCAATTGCATATGTATCTGGTTGGGTATAATATTGGAAGTTTTAGCGGAAGTTAACTACTTAGATGAGGACCGCGCTGATTTCCTTGTTTTTGGCATTGGGTCTTTGGAGGTAGTGGGTCAGGGGTGAATCGATGTGGCAGGGGATGAATATTCTGGAGGCCTTGAGCTTTGGAGATAAGGAAGTACATACATAAAATGTATCCAGAAGATTGAAAGTAGGCTTTTAACCTGTCAGTCTGGGCTCCTTTTAATCCTCAGTCCCAAGGTGAAAGAGTCCATTGCATTTCTGCATCTGAATCAATGTCAATCATATGTATTAAGCAAATAGCCACTCTGGAGTATTTCAGAATAGTCTATTTTAAAAGCCATTTGTGATCTACAAGATGCTGGTTGCATTTTTTCTTATACAAAGAAGAAATGTGTGGGAAAGTTTGTTTTGCAACATAAAAGCATTTTCCTTTTCCTGTGGCAGGAACTATCATAAGATGTTTTTATTTGTTTTCTTAATTTTTCATGAAAACGTTTGAGGTTTGAATAGCAACCAATTGTCCATGTAAATTTTATGGAGGGGTGGAAGGTGGAGGCAAAGTTTACAAATGCCTCTAGCTCACTGCGAGAGCAGGAGGCAGCCCCGACACAGTCAAAAATGTACCTGAGGAACAGGTCGGGGAGCAGGCTTGAGAAGGACCGGAACCAAGGAGTGTTCCAGGTGGCCAACAACTGGCAGGCGTAGCTGGGACCCATGCGGATTCCCATAGCGATGCCTTTTACCTGGAGGAAGTGGTTGGAGTTAAAAGTGAAGTTGTTCAATGTCAGAACAAGTTCAGCCAGGCGGAGGAGGGTGGTGGTGGATAGAGTTTTATCTTGTCGTTTATCAAAGTGAAACGGAGTGCCTGCAGGCCGTCCTTGTGGGGGATGGAGGTGTAGAGGGACTGAACGGCCATTGTGAAAAGGAGATATTCAGGACCGTGGAACCGGAAATTGTCAAGATGTCGGAGGGCGTCCGACGAGTCACGGATATAGGTGGGTAGGGATTGAATGAGGGGAGCAAAAATGGAGTCTAGATATGATTAAATTAATTCAGTGGGACAGGAACAGGCTGAGACAATGGGTCTGCCAGGACAGTCCTGTTTAAGTATAGATGAGCTGTGCGGGGTTGGGTGGCTATGAGGTTGGAGGCAGTAGGAGGAAGGTCACCAGCGAAAATGAGGTTATTGACTACCTCAGTGATGGTGGCTTGGTGTTGAGCTGTGGGGTCATGGTTGAGTGGAAGGTAGGCAGAGTTGTTGGAGAGCTGGCATTTGGCCTCTGCCAGGAAGAGGTCCTTTCACCAGACAACGACAGCACCACCCTTGTCAGCTGGTTTGATGATGAAATCAGGGTTGGTCCTGAGGGAGTGGAGTGCAGCGCTTTCAGAGGGAGAGAGGTTTGAGTGGGAGAGGGGTGTGGAGAACTGCATACGGTTGATGTCGCGCCGGCCGTTCTCAATGAATAAGTCGAGGGAGGGTAGGGAGCCAGGGAGTGGAGTCCAAGTGGAGTGGGACTTTTGGAGATGGGAGAAGGGGTCCGATGTGTGGGGGGAGGCATCCTGGTCAAAGAAATGAGCACGGAGGCAGAGGCGACAGAAAAAGAGCTCGGCATCAGATGTAATACCTGCCCTTTCACCTCCATCCAAACCACTCTCCAGGGACCAAAACACAGCTTCCATGTGAGACAGCGGTTCACATGTACTACCACCAATGTAGTATACTGCATCCGTTGCTCACGGTGTGATCTCCTCTACATTGGGGAGACTAAGCGCAGATTGGGAGACCAATTTGCAGAGCATCTTCGCTCTGTACGGAAGGTCAACCCTGATCTTCCTGTCTCCCTCCATTTCAACTTGCACGCACATTCAGAGGCTGATCTTTCGATCCATGGTCTCCTGCGCTGTTCCAGTGACCCACAGCAAAAGCTTGAGGAACAGCACCTCATCTATCTACTGGGGACACTACATCCGTCTGGCCTCAACATTTATTTCAGCCATTTCAGGCCATAGGAGTTTCCCCCCCCCACCACCCCCCTCCCCCGCTTTACAATCATAACTCCAGACACCCCCTGCATCTCTGGTGTTTTGTTTATTCTATCACTATTAAACACCTCTTCTCCCCAGTTTCGTTGAAACCCACCCCCTTCAGTTTCTCCCCCTGAAGCCGTTAACACATATTCAACCCATCAGTTAACACACTCTTTTTCCTTTTCCTTTGTCTTTTTTGTCTTCCTTGTCCTGCCTCTCCCCCTTTAACGTCCTTAAGAAACCTCTCCCTCCAAACAAACCCCAGTTCTTACGAAGGGTGTAGACCCGAAACGTTGACTCTTTTTCCTTTGTCCATGGATGCTGCCTGACCTGTTGAGTTTCCCCAGCAACTTTTGTTTTTGTTGTCCTTTTTTATTAAGTAAGTTCAGTCTTTCTTAGGCTACAATTTACCCAACAAGTTCATGGGCCCATATAGAGAATGTTTTTGTGAGTGGTGTTCTTATTTGATTTGGAAGTTATATACCCTTCTTTGAAGGCATGCACTTCTTTTGCCGCTGATTTTCTCCCCAGAGTGGGCAGCAATCTCCAGTCATTATGCTAATGCTCATGTTATCCACAAGGCTTTCTCTTGTCAACATAAAGGGGGACAAGAGGAGTGATTGTGAGACACTATGAAATGTAGACTCTCCTTATATTACAACTGAAAGTGCATTTCAGAATATTCCATGTTTCCCTTTCCTTCACTTTATATAATTTAATGTACATACTCTAATCAACATATTTCCCATGCTCCACATTACTCTGGAGACTGTGAAAATTACACATTTTAAGTTATTCATTCAGATTAATTTTGGCCGCTGTCTCCATTTAAATGTGTATCATTGAGGTGCTTGGCATTCATTATTTTGAATGCAGGAATACAGAGCTAAGATTTTACACAGAATTATTGTAATTCTTGATAAAAACAGATTGGATTCTGTGATCGTATTGTGAATCCCACATGATTCACCATCTTGAATGAATTGATGGGAAGTGGAGGGTGGGAGGAGGAGACCAATAAAAGGAACTTATAAATATTAATATAAATATTAATTTCTTAGGGATGCATTGTACTAAATCTACTTTTATAATCTTCCATCCATTTCCACCAGTTTTACATATAGCAATGCAAACTTTTCATCTCACAATGTCAAAATTGTAAGTTTCTTGCTTTTCATAAATCTGGTCAACAAGATCACTGGTTTAAAAGTCTTTTATTAAAACATGATGGTTAATCATCTCTCTATGCTGTAAAAGTGTATGTAAACAATTATCTATACTATACTCCTATCTGCTAGAACTAGCAATACGATATCTCAGATAGTCTGCAATCTTGAGCAGACTTAATATAATGATAGCAAAGCTAATGTTCAGCCCCAGCAGGAGATGAAGAAACTTTCAAAAAGGTTTAAGAATGTTAGTTCATTCTTACTCCAGCTGTTAGTTTTAGTTCAGTTGACTGTACTGAGGGCCCTTAGAGAGCATCTTATTACTTTTCTGATACATTGTCATAGAGACTGACCTCAGTAATGTCAAATTGCATAGAAATGAACTGCAGTGATTTATTTAACTTTCACTGGTGTGTGTCTTGTCTACTGGCTCCACAGTAGTTGCTATTCAAAAAGAGAATAGTGTTTTTCCTGATGTCCTGGTCACCAAACCTCTGGATAAATTTGTGACTCTTTGTGGGATAATGTTGTATTCAAAATTGTCTATCTACAAAGACACATTCACTACAATTGAAAGCACTAACCTTTAAGATATTTAATTATAGAAGTTAGATCAAATGCAAGGGTTATTATATACTGTATCACTAACATTAGTGACCCGAGATATATGTGTCCTATTATTTTATGAATGTAATACAGAAATAGTTAATACAGAAATATTTTAAGAATACAGATAGTTCAACATTTTCAGGATTTTCTAACAGAAATTAAAAGTACTTTGTTTGCCACAATTTAGTGAAGAATTATATTCAATTTTCACTTTATAGCTGCTTTTTTTCTGTGAGTGTATGTCTGTGTGTAGAGCTGTGTGATTCTATGCAAACACTTTTCCTAGACCTGATGGATTATTGGATTCAGAGATCACCACACAGTTTTCTGCACAGTTGAGCAGAAAGCACATTGTCAGCCACTTTGAAAACCTGATTGCCCTGGGCACTGTTAACAGCTGGCTGATGTACACCGCAGGCATTAGCTGCTGTCCACATATACCACTGTTTCCTCTCAGCCTGATTCAGAGTCTCTCAAGGTATGCACCAGCACAGCACTGTCAACACACTCGCTGACCGTACTGCGCTCTATTTGCCTGGCCCTTCCAGACAAACATGCCTGTGCATTTGTGACACACTTGCCCCTGTATGATTTTCATAAAATACATCAGAGTGTGACGAGCGGAGGTTGTCAGGCATTTCTTCTGTGTAATCTGGTGCTGCATTAGTGCACCTGAAGTAAATGGGCGGGAAAAAAAATTGCGGCTCAGTTATTAATGGAATACACACCATAAAGATGGACATGATCTAGTTCACTGTGACAGATGGATTCTTGTAAATGGTACTTGGTGTGGGCGATTGTCTGAGTTCATGTAAATCTAATCTTTTATTTGCTCTGTTTTATTTTTAATATAATTTTACTGAATAGCACTATGTCAGTGAGCAGGGCTGCAGAATGAAGGAGAACATTTGCTGTAATATTTCAATAGAGAACATTCAAACGAAGGCAAACATAAGGCAGTTTTATTGGACTTGATAGAGGCCTTTACAATTGATGGGATTTGGTCGTCAAAAAGGAGAAAATGTTTCCATTGGTTGGTGAGTCAGTCACTGCATCAACAATAAGTTGCATTTATGTAGTGGCCTTCACGTAGGGTAACCTTTTGCAATACTTAAATGGATTCAATATAAAATAATCACCAAACGAGCAAAAGTGGAGGTTAAAAGTAATTTGTTTGCAGAGATTTTTTAGGATGTGAAATGTCCTGTCAGGTGCAATGGCCTAGTTCATATTAGCTTTTATAAAATTGCATGATTAATTGGGATGAAGAGGATCCTTTGGCCCATCTGATCTCATCCCTCCAGAATACCTATCACAGCATCAAGACATTTTCAAATGATTGCAGTGTACAGGCTCATCCACCCTTTCCTGCAAAATGTTCCAGTCATGAATGGCTTGTAAGGATAAAACAATTAACTGCAATATGTTTTCTTGAATTTGTAATTATTTTGGGTGTTCAACATTAAAACCTGTGAGGGTGATGTTCCAAAACTATATAATAAACAGTATAATAAATATACTGACTTTGGTGGTGTGATTTTTTTAATGGTATTTTCTCATGATAGGCTTTATTGTAAGGGTTAGTAGACATAATGGTCAGCAAAGAAAAATGACTCATCAACTAAGGTCAGGATATTTACCATTAATCAGGGAATTATCCCTTTTGTTTTTCACTAGATTTTTTAAAAAAGTTATTCAATTATTTTATTAAGGCTTCCCAATTTACATCTGCATGATTCTCATCTCTACTCTTCGATCTTGATTCCTGCCTTTGTTTGATCAGCAAGAAAATCTCATTCCTATTCTACATATTTTAATCCTACTTGAAAAGGCATGTCTTCTTTCCAAAAAGGTGGACTTTGGGAGATGATGAAATATTTATGAATGGAAATATAATTCATCTAATGATCTTCCCTATGGACACACCAGTTTTCAATTGTTAACAGGATTATTTTGGGTTGAACAGAATACCAGAATGGGAGAAGCAGTAACGATTCCATATCCATGTTAGGGGTTGCCTGTGATGTTACCAGTATTTTATTCAATAATGTTGCATTTGAACAGTACAGTTAAATACTCTTCTAGAAGTTCCTGTGTGATGCAAATCCTGACAAATATGCTTTTATTTTGTGTTCATCTGTTAAACCTGTACAGTACAACATTTTCACATCAATGAACCTATAGGAAATGCACAGAAGTATTTCCATATGAAATCTTCCCAAAGATTATAAGCTTACCCCAATCAACACCCAGGGGTGAAATCAGGCACAGCTTTTTACTGATAATTATCACATCAAATCTGTTAAACATCAGAATTTCAGATGATACTTATTGATTGTAATACCCTCGACAGCATCCCCACCTCCCTCCTCATCTTCCAGCTCCATCTACTAGCCCCCTCTACTAACTGCGATCATCAACCTCCCCCTATCCACCGGCACTGTTCTTCCCAGCTTCGCTCCTTTTTCTCTCGCGATTCCCTCTTTGAACCCCTACAATCCGGTTTCCTTGCTGCCCATAGCACAGAGACAGCCGTGGTCAAAGTTTATAATGATATTTTAAACATCTGGGATCAGGGCTCTCTCTGCCTCATCCTCCTTGACCTCTTTGCCGCCTTCAACACTGTTGACCACTCCATCCTCCAACACCACCTCTTCTCCGAGCTCAAACTTCATGGATCTGCCCTCACTTGGTTTGACTCCTACCTTTCTCACCACATTGTCGTCATCAATGGCTTCTCCTGCAGCCCTGCACGGTCACCTATGGTGTCCCCTAAGGTTGTGTCCTTGGCCCCTATTTCAATATTTACATGCTCTCCCTTGGCCCCATTATCAGCAGACAATAGGTAATCTTCTCCATGAATGCAGATGACACCTAACTCTATCTTTCTGCCTCTACCCTGAACTCCAGGTCAGACTGCTACCCTGACAGATTGCCTGTCAGACATCAAGTCCTGGACGAGAGCTAACTTTTTGCAGTTGAATGTCAAAAAGACCGAGGCCCTCCTGATTGGCGTGCTCCAGCACCTTCACACATCAGGCACTGGCAGCATCAACTTCTATGGTTGCACCCTCAACCTCACCAAGCCAGTCAGAAACCTAGGTGTCGTGTTGGATCCTCAACTGTCCTTCCTCCCCCACATCCAAGCCATGACCTGCTCTGCCTTCCCTCACCTCCGCAACATTGCTCGACTCTTCCACTACCTCACTCCTTAGGCCGCTGAAACCCTCATTCATGCCTTCATCATATCCAGACTCCACTATGCCAATACTCTGCCTGTCGGCCTTCCCATTTCCTCCATCCGTAGGCTGCAGATAATCCAGAACACTGAGGCCCATGTCCTCTACTGCTCGAAGCTATGTGACCCCATCTCCTCCACTCTCGTCCGAATCCTTTGGCTCCCCATCACCCAGAGGATTCAGTTCATGATCCTGGTCCTTACCTTCAAAGCTCTCCATCGCTTCGCCCCACCTTACCTCTGCAATCTCCTAACCCCCTACAAACCTGCCTGGCCCCTCCACTCAGCAGGCTCCGGACTGCTCCATATCCCCTGACCCACTCACTCCTCCATTGGCGGGTGAGTCTTCAGCCATTCTGCCCCTAACCTCTGGAATTCCATCCCGCAGTCCCACCTCCTCTCCTCCTCCCCTCCTCCCTAGCTTCCATAAAATCCCGCTCTAGACCCTCCTCTTTGATGGTCCCATTGGTCACCCCAAATCCCCTCCTTTCCCTCCACCCTCCCTACACATTCCCCATTCCTGACCCCAGCTCAGGTCTGAAACATTGACTGACCAGAGCCTTGGGACATCCTCCCGACGTGAAAGGCGCTATACAAGTATAATTTTGTTGTTGTTTTATCTTATTTAATCATTTATTGTTTTACAACTTGATTATGTGCATCAGTGCTTGCAGATCATTACTGAGAACTTTTTCTGCACACAAATGCAGTCGTTCTGTACAAGCACAGCCTTTGACATCATTTTACATTCTGGAAACATAAACAAGGATTTTGCAATACACATGACGAAGTAGAAAACCTGGAGCCTCAACCACCGTATTTATTTGGCAGTTTACATGTTTCACAATAATATGGAATAGCCCTAAAGTTAGGAAAACAATAGTTTTGGGCAATTATAAAATAATCAGAGAAATTGGCGGTTAGAGATACAGAAACACCAGTTTAATTTCAGAGCGTTGATATATTAATTAATTTGGTATTTCATAATTTTTCTTGCAACATTGCAATTAGTTCTCTGAATACAATGGTATTTTCAGCATTTTGGAGTAAAAATTGCAGTATTCTTTAAAGTGTTTCTTTAAAGAATACTTTAAATTATTGGTGATAGTAACCACCAATAATTCAGGTGGAAATTATGAGTCAGGAATCTGAACTACCACTGAACTACAGTTAACCCTCGTCTAGGGTGACTTTATTGATTGCGAATTAAAAGCATACGTGATGAAAAAAAGCGTTACTTTTCTGTGCAGGGAGTGTAAACCTCGTGTGGACATGAGGACAACCTCGCTGGCAGCTCCCAACTAAATCCGATGATTCCTCACTGGCTTGTCCCGCGCGCAATACATCCTTGGGAACATCTTCGGCCTCTGAGCATTGCTTGGTAAACAGAAGAGACAAAGAGAGAATCTCCTAACACTTCCAGGAACAAGGGTAAAATAATTTAGCTTAGCTGTGGTTTTATTGCTTTATTTCTTGATTGCTTTGCGATACTGTTGCTTTATTGCTGGGAAGGGGCAGGCCAGCCGACTGTAGCCCGCCTTAGTACGTACCTTGCATTGGTCGGGTGTGGATGTGCTTGGAGGCTTGAGGTGGGTTGCTTGTGGCTGGATTCCCCTAACCCCCTTTTTCCCATTACTTGTTAATCTTATCCAATGCGATTTTACCGATTGCACAGCTTTCCAGGAACGTAACTCCCGTGATCGACGAGGGTTAACTGTACTTGCCTGTTGTAAACCTGTTGTAAAACCTTATATGGCCACTAGTGATAGTGTTTTACTTTCCCTGTCTCTCGCTTCAGGCTACAATCCAAGATGTCAGTTTGGAAATTGAAGCATTCGGGTAGGTGGTACGGGATTGGGGAGGAGGGTGTCAGTGATTGGACACTGCCCAGTCAGGGCATTATAACAAGCTTAATTTATGCATGTTAATTAAGTTCTTTAACATGTGACGAAAAAGAGAATTAGGTTAAAAAAAATCCTATGACATAGACGTTTTTCCTATGAGTTAAATTGTCGAAGTTTTATCTGTCTTTGCTATAGTACAGTAATAAGATTCCTTACATTTGACATATCAGCTTTCATGTGGAGAAGATTTACCAAAGTACTTCTTTGGTATTTACTGAAATGTGGAGTCTATGAAGGATGGTACCTCAATTAATGCATAAGTCCTGATGACTTGAACCCCAAAGCTTGGATTTGGAAGTGAGAGCGCTGCCAGCTAAGCCATGCTGAAACCTAAGATCATTATATCTAATTTTCAACTGTTTCAGTTATAACATGCTATTTAAACACAATGTCATTGTCTGATCTTTCCAAACTCAACCTTTGTGACTAACCAAGCTCAAACTGTGCTTTTGCCCAGAAGGAAAACTGGCAAGGTCTAATTTACAGGATTTGCAAAAGGATTTGTAAATAGCAAATCCCAGGTGTTTTGCAGCACACCTTCTGGAACTTGCCTTGGACACAGATCACCGTTGAGGGTGGTTAACGGCATACCTGGAATTTGAAATCATTTTTTAAATCTCGCAAATTAGACTCCATTGTCAAAGGGCACTACTTTACTCACACACAAGACCAGCCTTATTAATCTGTTATTCATTCCAACGGTAAGCCAGTTTGTAGAATGATTTGCCTTTTCATTGCCTCTGACATTTCATTACTCTGGCTCTTCCACACTTGCAGAACCAACAAAAACCCATTCTCTTCCTGACACCAAAGATCTGCAGTGATCACCAATCCCCTTGCTCTTCTTACAGATAACACTCTGGTACTTTATCCACTCTTGAGTTTTCTGCTTATATGATGTCTTCTTAAACCTCTCTGACTGCCACATTCTCCTGTTTAAGCTCTGACTTCAGTTTTACGCATGTTTTCTCTCACAGATGATTTGTTTTTCTCATTACCCACTATTGTCTTTTTCATACTAAGCTACAATTTTATCTTGTTGTTCCTTTTTTTTGCTTTCAGCTCACTCACGAGTTCTCTACATCATTCTTGTTATTCACCCAAACCTGCCATAACCTTTTGCTAATCCTCCCCCTTTTTCTGTTAGTTTCTTTGCTTCTGAGCCCTTTTTGCTGCCCTTTTTTTGAACTCTGATCCTTTTCACACTAACACTCCTGGGCATTCTTCATGTGTCAGTCTAGATGGCGAGTGATTGCAGATTTTTTGAGGAGTGATTAATCTTTTATTCCACAGTATGTGCACTTTCTATCAGATGTCACTTGGAAAATAGAAACTTAGTTTGACTTGTTTTCTATGCACCTTTCGAGACTAGGATTGCTAAAGCCAACTGCATCATTGGTCATTTAATTGTTAGGTGTTTGTGAGACATTGATGTGTGCACATTAGATGCCGTATTTGCCCACAAGGTATGCAGTCATTGCAGTTACAGTTTATCCTGTGCAGCACTTTGAGACCTGATCTGAAAAGCACTATATCAAATGTAAGGATTATTAACATCTCTTGCCTGTGTTTAACTAACTCAATTTACTGATAAAGGCAGTGGGCAAATTCTTAATCACAGTATCAAATTGTAAGCCAATTTTCTGCAGATTCTTCTAAACCAAGGTTCTTTTCAACTCATTATTTGCTCTGAAATGTGAGTATCCAAACATGAGCCTGCTGTAAGTTTGTATACAGATAAGTCCCGATTTAGGACACTTCTATTTATGCTGTTTCGATTGAACAAACATAATTTTTTAACACCTTTTTATCGATATAGGACACTTTGGTTTTGTTTTAATGACCAAAATTATCTTTTTTGCACATGCCTAGTACATATTGTATATCGCAGTCGTATCTGATGTGTCTTTTTTGTCCGTACATAGTGTATTCGTGGGTAAATCATGCTCACATCTAATATAGTGTATCCAAGCGTTTGAATTGACCAATAGCATGTCGCTACATCATTCTTTAAAAGCCAGCTGATTTTGAAGCGACACCACGCCACATCATTGTTACAGTAATTTCCAAATATTCCCGAGCAACTTCGAATGATTTACAACCTCTACCGCGTTTCTACCATGTTGGAAAAGAGAGCAGTAAGTGAAATGAGCAGCGGTAGTACCGCTAGCGGCAAGAGACCCCGCAAAGTCATCACTTTAAATACTAAATTGGAGGTGATAAAGCGCATCGAGTCTGGCGAAAAAGGTACGGACATTAGGGCTAGCTAGATCGACGGTGGCTACTATAAAACAGAATAAGGACAATATATTGGCAAGTTCAAGGTGTGTTACAGCCACAGGTGCAAGCAGATTATCAAAACATAGGACTGTATTAAAGTTTGCCAGTATTAAAGTACAGTACAATACTGTACAGTTACCCCAAGTACCCCTTCTTGCCTATGTGTGTTATTTTGTGCCTTTTGTGTGTTATTGTTGTGTTATTTAGTGAGTTTAAGGGCCAAAGATTTTGTGGAAAGAATGCATCTCGGGTTATATAATGGGATGGCATGAGAAACCATGTTTTGATTTAGGACGTTTCGATCTGAGTACCGTTTTTCAGGAACGCAACCCCGTCCTAACTCGAGGTTTACCTGTACTCTCCTCACCACATCTTGAGTTACTGCATTCCTAAATTCTGGAATAACTTACCATTTCCCCAATGCCTTTGCTTCCTCTCTATTTGTGTTTAAATGCCACCTTAATACCTACTTAGTCAGCCACGCCTATGGCCAATCATTTCTCCCACCTCCCTTGTTGTTATTGATTCTTAAAATATGTAGAACATAGTGTAATTTTTTATCTGGGTGAAATTGCCTGAGAAATTGTCACTGTAAAGTGATAGGTTAGCACAACTAGTGCCTTTTCCCACAGAGCTATCTCTCGAGCCTAGTTTACCTGTTGTCTTTTGATTTCACTGCCTGTCCTTTCAAATGTAATTAAAATACTGACCATTTAAATTCAATCATCATTCTTTAACAGAAATCCGCAAACCCCCAGTGTCTCCCATAGCTTGGTGGCAGCTCACGCTCAAGCAGTCAATATTAAACTCTACTTGCACTGCCTTGGCTTGTCTCCTGGGTGCCTGCTACCAGTTCACAACACCCATTATCCTTCCTCATGATGACCTGTCAGTCCCAGACATATCACTGTTGCCAATGTGACTGTGAATACCAGTTCTTTCTGCTGCAGAATGACGAATGCCTACCAATAAACAGACAAGTTATATCATTTTAGGAAACCTTAAACAAAATAAGAATTTGAAGAATATTTTTCTCTTCCGCACCGAAAGGAAGGCATGGTCTTGATGAGCAGAACAGTTTTTTTTATTCATGACATAAAAATAAATTCTAAAAAAAATTACAACATATTTTGTATAATTTGTATTTATATTTTTGTAGAATTTGTAGAATTTGAAATTTGTATAATGTTTCCATGTCAGGACCACATCTCAAAGCGCTTCGTATAAGTTCATTGGGAGAATGAGATGGGGAGAGATGAGGACATCGATGGAGTTAACTTATCTCTCGCTTACTTCTGAAAAGTTGATTACATCTACTCTTATTTCCAAACTATTCCGTTTTTATTATTGTCTTGTTCAATGGTTCTTTTCAAATGTGGAGAGGGATGTCCAGAAAAAAAGCTCCCAGCAAAACTAGTGGCTGCTGTGATAACAAACGTTGTTTGAAATACAGTACTGTACAGTAAAAGATCTGGGTAAAAGTCAGCTTAAGAATGGAATTCGATATAATAAGGATAAAGATAGACACAGATGGTAAATGCTGAGTGACACAAGGTGATTCATCATCTCCTGGACACCTGCTGATCATGACATCCACTCTTTAAAATACTGGAGTGAGCAATTGTTTGTGTGTTTTGTTACCTTGATAACATGAACCAACAGTTAACTGCTAAACCTGGTTAAAAAATAAGAGTATTTGTCACATTTTAATAAGACAAAAAGTCACAGTGAGTCAGTGCTGCTATTTTAAGGCCAATGTGGATTTCGAAGAAAAAGAAAATTTATGTGAGTTTCCCATTTATTTCCAATCCTATGGTTTTGTGGGAGAGCGGTGCTCTGGCTTAGAGCTGCAGTGTGATTTACATACAGTAAAAGCCCGTTTATCCGTCACCCTCAGGACCTGGTCAATGCCGGTTAAACCACATGCTGAATATTCGGGCGGCCAGCTGCCGAAAACCCAACACACAAAAAATTAACTATATTTTAAACATACCATATTAATAATAGACTAAATAATAACACAATATTGTAAGGATACTTACCAATAAAGCAATAAATATCCATTACAGTCTATAAACACAGCACACAATCGCAAAGCAAACTTCTACAATGGCTGACGTGGGAGTTTTTTCTTCTTAAAGCGATACTGTCAATGGCTCCAAACCCAACCCCCACTCCACTCCTCTCATTTTCTATCTAAATAAATCAACTCACCCCCCCCCCTCTCTCCCCTCCTCTCCCCCACGTCTTTCTCCTCCTCTCACTCCTCTCTCTTTCTCCCCTGCCCTCTCTCCCTGCCTCTCTCTCCTTCTCCCACCTAACCCCCACCACAACAGTATATAAACCCATGATACCGTCAGGCTACACAGGCAATGTAGTATCCGTCAGAGAAAGGGAAAAAAAGAAAGAAAGGGGAAGAGATAGAGGGAGAGAGGGAGAGATAGAGATGAAGGAAGGAGAGGGAGAGAGAGAAAAGAAAAAGAGGGAGAGAGAGAGAAAAAGGAGCGGGAGAGAAAAAACAGTGCCCCTTTAAGATGAAAAAACTGAAGTTCCACTACCGGCAGCATTCAGAACTAATCGTACTGTACTTTCGTGCGACAATTGACTCATTAAATGCGCCACCGCGATTGTGCTGGATAAGATCTGGTTATTCGAATGGGGACCTTTTTTTTGAGGTGCCAGTTATACGGAAGTTCCATTGGATCGGATCACGGATGAACAGGCTTTTATTGTATTAATATCAGGACAGTTCCTAATTGAAAATAATCCATAATTTTGTCTTTGCACATAACCATTGATGTTGATCATTACAGTTGTATTCCTGTAGTTATTTTTGAAGCCATTTTTCCTCATTTAGTTTTCTCTCAGTCTCCTATTCCATCCATCCCAATTGCATTTGTCTTCTTTTTATCCTTCCATGGTTCGGCAGGTGCCTGGTGCTTACAGTGCCTCGTCCAAGCGGCCATTATTCACGCATGGGTCTTGAGGGTGTGTGTTGGCAGGCTATTCAATCATGGCGGTGTCACAGCCTAGTCTAACACGGTCTTCACCTAATATCCATGCACACCTACGTTCCAGCAGAGGTCATTATCTAGCGGTCATTGTTACCAAGTTGAGTGATTTTACATATTGAACTCGATGGCAATCTGTACTGATTGGAAGCTTGAGTAATGACATGTTAGTATTGCACATTTGCATTATAATAAAAATCCTTACATTTATTTGCGCTTTCATTTATACATGAATATACATGAATATTGTACATTTATAAATGATAGACATGTACAACAAAAGTGCAAATGGTTTTAATTTTGCCCATCATTTGGAAAATCATAACAATCCTTACATTTGATACAATGCTTTTCATGTCGGTAGGATATTTCAAAGCATTTCCCAATATATACTGTAAAGTGGAGTGTTATGCGAATGAATGATTATCAACTGCGAGAGCACTTCAGATTTATATTTTTAGAATCACCTGAGTTCATATCCTTTCTGGAAGGTGCTGCATAGTTCAAGTCTAAAATAAAATGTTTCAATGAAACACCGCACTAAAATCAAATAAACAGCTGGGACATTATATTGTTTGAAGGTGCTCAAGGGAGGAAGAAAAACTTATTTATTGTTTTTGCATTAAATAATACTGAGAATCTTACAGTGTTGATCAAATAAAACTCTGAAATGAAAAAGCTTAGTAAGTACAGTAATCCATTACGAGACATGTATTACCATTAAAGTCTCATCCATTCAGTATTATTATATTAGTATATTAAAGCAAAACTGCTAATTCCTGCCTCATGAATATATAATCCAAAGATGGAGACAATGCTGCACCATGTAGTTCAGCTTTCAAATCCAAACTTTATGAAGAATTAAATTAATTCACTTATATAATTAACATTTATATGTAAACACCATCTTTAGTCATGGTTGAAAGGATCATCAGAATGCTGTTGACATTGGAGTCTAAAATGCTATACAGTATTCACAAACCAGAAGTTATTTTTTGAAAATATCGAATTGGGATCACAAGACCAGTCTAGTGACCATTATTTTAATTTGGGGCCATTTATCAGCAGAGAATAGGCCTGAATGTCACATGGCAAAATGCCAGCTACAAAATGGCTTATAGGATTGTCATTTATTTTCAATAATGTTTTAGTGGATCTTGTTCTAGAATGGTTTAGTTACTTATGTAATTTTCATTGATATACATCAGTCCCATTTAATGAAGCAACTGCTGGTGGTGAATGTTAAATTTTAGTAGAATTACACAGTTATCAAATCTGTCTTGTGAAACTTTGATATCATTGGATTACCCGCAAATTGTTGTCTGTTTGCAAAATATGTCCGACAAGGCATTTTGTTAGGCAACATTTCCCTTTTAATTCAACCAGATGGTCAGGGCAGAGCATAATTGTGTCTGTTCTTTGTGGGCTACTATGTTAGAATCAATGCTGGAAGAAAAGTTGACATTGGTGTACATCAACATATACATACTTTAGAAGTAATGAAGTCCTGTAGCTCACTAGATAGAGCACTCGTCTTACAAGCAAGAGACCTGAGTTCAATTCCAGGCAGGGCAAAACCTTGGGCAAGTTTTCTTATTCCACACACCTAATAATAATCCCTCAAAAAAATAATAATAAATCGGTCATTTCAATCCACGACTGTTTGTGGGTCACTGCTGTGCGCAATTGGCTAATGCGTTTCGCCCATATATGTACAGTCAATTCACTTTCCAGTATATTCTGTGAAGCATTTTGAGATGTCTAGAAGACATAAAAAGCGCTCTATCAAATACAAGAATTATTATCACTATTATTAAACAATATGCAGAAAAGGCAAAAAATGCATTTTTACGATGCTGGCAGTGCCCTGAGAAGGTGATGATGGGTCTTTTCTTTAAACTGCTGGAGTCCTTCTGGCAACGATGTCCCCACAATGGTGTTAGGTAAGGAGTGAGAGTTCCAAGATTTTAACCAGGAGCCAATAAAGATACAGTGATAAACTGTATGTCCAAGTCACCAATGATAACATGGAGAAGAATATGTATATGAATAACCATTTTTAATTGAATTTACATCCTTTGGTGGATCAGGTTTACTGATTTTATGTAATTTTGGAAACACCCGGAGTTGGTGAAGGCAGATTTGAACTGAGCTGTGTTAACTGATGTTAGCTGGAGCAGATGTTAATGTGTTACAACTGGCCTCAGTACCCCTGGGTTTACAGAGATCAAAATCAATCATGGTTCCCGCTCTTGACTTCTGGTTGCTGATTAGTACTAAGGTACCCTTGCTGCTAGGTGTGCACCTATGGGTGTAGGGTAAGGGATTACATTGGGTTCAACCTTAATATCTTGCACATTAAAGTTAACTGACAAAGCTCATACATGAACAATGCCAATTTAGGAAGGAAACTGGTGACCTATGGACACATCTTTTGGTAGATGGAACAAGGAGTCATAAAACCTTCAGGAGAGGGGAAGAGGAACAGGATTCAGGCATTAAAAAAAATGTGACAAAAATCTACTTGCAATAGAATATTTTGCTTTTACTTAGCACTTGCAGTGAATGCAAGTGCAAAGCATGCATGTAAATAAAAGCAAGCAAGTGAATACAAGTGCTAAGTGTGACCGTGCTTACAACCACCTCCCCCTCACTCCCCACAATGCCACTGATAGGTGTTCTGAAATGCTGCCGCGCATGGTAGTGCTTTACACGTGCAAGTTGTTGGTGATGTTGAATATGTTGCTTCTAGGAGAAAAACTAAGGTACCAAGGAATACCTACCCCTTTCTGTCCTGACTAATTCCCCTTTTTGTGTATCACACAAGCACTAGTTTGGTTTTGCTGTTACTGGGGATATCATAATTGTATCACTGTTGATGCTGGAAGAAACCATATGTTCAACTATTGCACACTCTATCGCGTTAACGCCATTGTACCGAGAAGCCAATTCCTCCTGGTTTGTATCAGTTTGTTATTGCCAGCTAGTATGAGAAACCTAATGTGTTTTGCTGAACTTTAGTAAATGGAATTTAGACAGTTGGTATTTATTTTCAGCTGGTTGTGTGCTATCGAAAAGGGCAAGAAAGCTGCAGTACTCTGAGGTCACCACGACTGTTGTGTGCAATGTATATATGCCAGCTTCAATGAAGTGAGGGAACAATAGAAAATGAGGCAGACACACTAGTGGAAGCTGGAGCTGCTGCAGTGTGTATGTGTCAGACAGACAGAATCAATTAAATAAGAATAAACAGTCAAATCAATATGAACTAATCAGGTTTCATCACAACTAGATTGCATCCTCTACCATGATATCTGCACTCACTTTTTTTAAGGTTTTGTCCATATTCATTCCATTATAACAGCATCGCAAGCATCGCTTGGGACAGATGATAAACATCTCACTCAGATCCAGGAATTAGCAACTATTATAATAAATACAAGCTAAAGCACTGTTATTGCCTGACTTTAAAATGCCCTTGCCCAATTTGCTCTGACATTCAGCATTATATGCCACTACAACAACAGCTACAACAACAACAAAAGTACACTTATAGAGCGCCTTTCACGTTGGGAGGATATCCCAAGGCACTAATGCCTAGAGCTCTCCTGGAGAAGGCTGTCTCTTATTAGAAACAATTGCGGTCTAGTCTTTCATGCTGGTGATGCAGTTCTTGGGTAGCACTTTGTGATGTTTAGTTATACTGCATGTTGCAGTGCTATACACAAATATGAAAAATACAATTCATGTGGGATAATTATTCATTCATTTGAATTTACACTTCTGTTGATGTCCTAATCAATCAAGGCCCCCACTACATAAAATGTCATACCATTTGTTGGATCCAGAGCTGCTTACTTACTGCGACATTAAGCTGATCCACACTGTTAACAAATCTGTCTAGCTGCAGTTGGCAAAATATGGGTTTAATGTTTAGGATTCACAACAACAAACAACAAAATTACATTTATAGAGCGCTTTTCACGTTGGGAGGATGTCCCAAAGCGCTGAACAGTCAGATTGGGACCCGAGCAGTGAGGGGAAGGGTCAGGGTGGGGAGAAGGGGGAGGAGAGTAGGAGAGGGGGAAGAGTTAGGAGGGGAGCAGAAGGTATGGTCGAAGAGGAAGGTCTTGAGACCGGCCTTGAAGGAGGAAAGAGAGGAAGTGAGGCGAAGGGATTGCGGGATGGAGTTCCACAGTGTGGGAGCAGAGAGGCTGAAAGCCCAGCCACCGATGGTGGGGCGGTTAGGGCGGTGGACGTGGAGCAGGCCAGAGTCTGCTGAGCGGAGCAGACGGGCAGGCTGATAGGTCGGAGACAGCAGGTCGGAGAGATAAGCGGGAACAAAGCGGTGAATGGCCAGGAAGGCGAGGATGAGGATCTTGAATTTGATGCCGAGCCAGTGGAGACGGGCGAGGGTGGGAATGATGTTGTTGTGGAGCCTGATACGGGAGAATACACGAGCTGCAGAGTTCTGAATGATCTGCAGCCTGTGAAGGGAGGAGCAAGGAAGGCCAACAAGGAGAGAGTTCCCGTAGTCGAGCCTGGAAGTGATAAAGTTGGGGAAGTAAGTCCGGAGATAAAGGCGAGCCATATAATGGATGGGTCCAATGAACCACTGTATTTATATGTAAAATAATGGACCAGTGCTAATCTTTACTAATCTTCGAAGTTTACCACATTTAGGATTGGAACTGATTTTTCCAAACAGGATCAAGGTACAAAGGAAGGGGAAGGAAAGGGAAGAAATCTTCTTGGGAAGATCTGGAATACCATTATAATGTAGGACAGTTGATGTGTGAAAATCTGGGTTACAGTTGTGTGAGGGGTGACATTGTTGGTTCATTTGACTCCCAAGAATTGAGTAATCCTTGTGTTCAATAGTATTTTGATGAAACCCACTCTTCCCATGCATATAGTGTCATAATGCAACTTTCCATTTCCCGGTTCACTGAAGATTTTAGCCAGTAAAAAATCCTAATTATAATTCTGTACCCTTGTATAACTTTTTCATGGATCATTACTTAAACATCAGCTTTCAATAGTTGTAAATGTAATCTGAGTTTTTTTGTAAATGATTTGGCTTTGATACATCTTCAGCTATAAAAAGTAACCTGTTTTGTATTGTACTCCTGCTTTTCAAGTTTTTTGGTACACTTGCTTTGCGACTTACTGTTTATTTAGTGTTCAGTGGCAGAAGTGAGGAAAAAGAATCATAGTGGTGAAAGTTGCAATGTGTCTTTATAGAAGCAATATGATATTGAATCTTATTAAGAAACTCTGCAATTTTCACACATTTAGACCATATTAGTCAGTCATTCAGTTTATGATATGTTGCTGCTAGCTCCACACTAGGACTGTCTATTCAATCCCATTCTCCCACTAAGTCATTTTACTCTTTACTTCGTGAGTGTTTGTAATAAGAAAAAATGGGGAAACATAGGAACTGATTTTATTGTCTTTCATAGATCCAATTTTAAGATGCAAGGAAAGCGGAAAGTTCGGATGCTTGTTTTTAATGAGAGTTGTGGTTTTGTGAAACATCATTTATTTTCTCTTTCTTGAGTATATCACTTTACAAGTACTCTGAAGGAGGTTTGTATTTATACAAGTTTTGATCATCTTCAATTATGTTAGTCATGGTATACCGCACTGCGTTCAATTCTGGTCACATAATAAAACGCAACATAAAGAGGATATTGCAGCGATTCAGAAGTTATGGAAGAGAGCAACCAAACTGGTTAAGGGGATGGAAGGACTGCACTATGAGGAGTGATTAGATAAACTGAGCATGTTCACATTGGAGAAGAGAAGGTTGCGGGGAAATATGAATACGGTCTTTAAAATTCTGAAGGGAATAGATAATGTAGACCATGATAAGATATTTTATCTTATACTGAACAGTAGAACCAGAGAACACAGCCAGTGATTGAAGGGGGTAAATTCAGAACAAATACGAGAACAGGCCATTTGGCCCAACTGGTCTATGCCGACCTTTATGCTCAATGTGAGTCTTCTCCTGCCCTTCCTCAACTGAGCATAACCTTCTAACCTACTTCAATGAGCGAGTAGTAAATCTTTGGAACAGGCTCCCTAGGAAGACTGTGTAAGCGGAAAATGTTGTTTGTTTCAAAAATAAATTAGATAGATTTCTGATAGAAAATTCTTATGTAAAGCTGATGGCAAAAGATACATGCTACATCTAAGGGACACTGTGCTTCTGAAATGAGCACAAGTGAATGCGAGTTATTAACATTGGTCAATAAAGGTTCTGTATTTCTCAAAAATTTATCTTGAGAATAGCACACTGGTAACTTACAATGAATACACTAGGTTGAATATGTGATATATGCAAATGAAAAGTTACTGCTTTAATAGCAACTTCTGGTTTGCAAATGAAATTCTCCAGCTTCACAGTGAAATTGGGGGGATATGCAATCGTGAAGGCCAGTGCAATATTTTGTATTCAGGGCCATTTCTCAGCCAAGAAAAAGCCCGCAACAGATCTGTAAGCAAAATGCTGGCTTCAAAGAGACTTTTATGGGATCTGAATTTTTAAAAACAATTCAACAAATTTTATAGTAAATCCCACATTTTCATTCACAAACTGGAGGTCCTTTTTGCACAGTAATTAAGGTTTGTGAATAGAACACCTTGAAAACTTTATACTATCAGGATACCTTGTTCCTTGAGATATTGTGAGACAATCTGATTATTTAGAGCCATTCCACAAACACAATTATTTCAGATTGTATGGTATCTCTGAAAGAGCAAAATAAAAAATGTCATACTGTATTTCTAAACAGATTAAATGAAATATCGAATATGCTATTCAATCTTCCATGACTGTTTATGGGACACTGCTGTGCGCAATTTGGCTACCGCATTTCGCCCACAAATACACAGTCGGCTTTCCTGCTCTCCTTTCCCCTACCCCGACCCCTCCCCTTGCCATCTTTCCCCCATTTTTCCTTTAATCCCACTTCCATGACTGTTTGTGGGACACTGCTGTGCGCAATTTGGCTGCCATGTTTCGCCCACAAATATAGTCAATTTTCCTACTCTTCTTCATCCTGCCCCGAGCCCTCCCTCCCGGTATTGTCCCTACCTAACTGTACAGCGCCTTAGGACGTGAAAGACGCTATGTAAATGTAAGTTGTGATTGATTGATTGATTGATTGATTGATTGTCTGCAAATTGTGTTCTATTTATTTTGAAACAAAATGATCTTAATCATGACGTAATGTGAAATGTGGGGGATACAATGCGTGAGCTGGTGTTTGTATTTATTCTTGAGTCCTTTCTCTGTGATAGCCAGGGAGAGAAATGTTTTTGTCAATCTCCAACCATGACAGCTGGTATTCTGGGACAGTGTAAAGCTGTCAGACGCATTGTATCCAAGACTCTTAAGGTTATTTCAGGATGGGGATGAATATAAATCCCAGATAATCTAAATTTGTTTGGCTCTATGAAGATTTCCTGATGAATGACAAACTTCCTGATTCTGATCGAATCCAAGGTAGAATTGATAATATAAAATGTTTTAGATGTTTGAGTTAAATAGATTGGGGTCAGCAGAGTCAAAATAAGTGAATAATCTAACCAATGTCACTCAGGTCATTTGTCCTTTGTTCAGACTGGTCATTAAAAGCTTTCACAACATGGTCTGCAAACACTTTTGGTGACATTTTGCAGATTCAGACAAGTGCTAAAGTGTTTGTAATTTATTGCTATAAAAGGCTAAATATGACTGCTGCAGAACATACAGAAAGGTAATATTTTCATTCGAGCCAAAGAAATATGCTTTTCGTATGTGTTGTTTTGAATAGTTTTCTCTCCATGGAAAGATGAAACAAAATACAGTATTGAGGTGGAAAACACAATTTGTGATGCGATACTGTGCTGTGTGATATATTATCTTTCTTATTCAACTTAGGATATTTAGTTTGATACACTGTTAAAGTTGACTTCTGATTCATTACCAAAATGGTTGGCAGCACTACTCATTTGAGATATTAAGATCAGAACACATAGCAAAGCCTAGGTAGCTCAGTCAGAGTAGCAATAGTTTGCTCAATGGAGGTCCAAATAGAAGCGGGGTGACCTCTGCTCTCCTAATTGGCAATCAGGCTGTCTGGAATTGGAATATGCCTGCTCAAGAACAGTTGCTGGTTGATACCATAATTATTTCTTGCTACTAAATACAGACTGCAAGATCCTGGCAAAGCTGATCTCTGAGTGGATGAAGACTGTCCTCAGGCGAGGTGATGTATTTTGGAGACTGAAAAACAGTCACATATCATTTGCAGTGAAGCCAGACTACATCAAAGTCGTCAGCGTCTGTTTCGGGGCTGCCAAAAAAGCTGAGAGAAGTGTCAAGGTATAGTTAGAAAAAAACTGGTAATGTGCCCCAGCCCTCACTGTCTGTCATGGGGAAAATCCTAGTGTTAAAGTGTGAGGCCTTCTCAGTGTTACTGTAAGTGGCCCATGTCTGGCCTTTGACCAAGAACAATGCCACTGCAGTCACCAGAAATATCTTCCAACTGATCTGGGGGTCCAGGATGGATTATATCCGCAGGGACAAGATGCATAAAGTCCCAGAAAAAGGGGGAAAAGGAGTTCCCAATGTAGCTGTGATCCACACAACCACCTTTGTGTGTAGCTGCCTGTGCCTGGAACCCTGCTGCACTGGCAACAAATGTCGCGATGTGCTGGATTTCTACACATACCCAGTGCTAAAAAGGGTCAGTCTGGCTGCCTCAAAGCATTCCGCACAGTTGGAGCATGCTGAAACACCTGTCCTAAGTAGAGTTTCCTGAAAAACACCATTACAGAACCCTGCACAATCACCAAGTAGTCCACGCAACAGGTAGTCAAAGTGGTTCAAAAGGGGATAGGGCAGACCTCAGAGCATTCATGCACTGTCGAGGTCTGGGCCAGTCAGCACGCTGCCCTCGGACCAGCCGCAGAGGCGAGGAGACCGTGGACCACCTCTTCCTGAAGTGTAGTTTTGCAAAGACGGTTTGGAAACAGATGGAATGGATTCTCTTGCAGTTCGTCCCTGGGACCCGCTGTCAAGTCAATCGGACACTCACAGCGAAACCCACATCGAGTATGCCTGGAGGATCATAAGATCTTTGACATTCCCAAAACCAGTTGCTCTTCTGGCAGAATAGGGTCAATGAGAGCCTGTCTCATGAGATGTTTTCATGCACATCCATTCTGGCAGGTATAGTGTGCTGTATTTTGATTTGCTAGCACATTTTCCAGAAATGAACTTGCTACAGAACACAAATGCACCTACGAAGCATCAGCTAATTTATTGCAGAGACATTAAGGATTTAACCACATCCAACACAAACTACTTGTTGATCACTCTGAGGGCTTAGCATGGATGGTGCATCTGTCTTATAGCAGCTTTTCCTGTACTAACATGTTTCAGTCTCCTGCTATATCAGAATAAATCAGCCTTTCTGTTATCTCTATTCCCCTACTTATCTCCCAATGTATACCATGAGATTGGGGTTGCCTGGGATGTTAAAGACACATGATTAGCTGATAGGAGTAGTTATGTGGGGTAGGACAGTTCCCAACTGATAGATGTGTGAAATGTAAATGAGATCCTGCTGGATTTAAAATCTAGTGCGTTGTCACTAGAGTTACTGGGACACATTAAACATCTTGTCACTTGATTTCAGATTTCCCACACCTATTATAAGTCACCAGTTTCATTAGGAGTGAGTTGGTTAATTTAAAGCTTGCAACCTCAGTGAATTGTTAGATGTGAGGTGTCATTACATGTAAAGACTGATGACAAATCATTGACATGCACATAGCTGTGTTTTTATGAACTGTTGAACTATTAGGTAAACAAGTTTATGTAGTTAACTAAAATTGGTGAGCTTTGCTCTGAATTTGTGTGATTTTATAGGTATTTTTGTTAACCAAGGTGGATTATTAATTATGGGTTTATAAAAATTCTCAGAACAGATATGGTTGGTTTTCTTGCACGTACAATGGTAGTTCCTTGATATTCTGTTATATTCCATCAGAGGAAGACTGTAAATCATATGTTGTACTCTAAGGCAAGATACTGGATACACAATATAGTTGTTCAAAAAAAGCATAATTTATTGCTGATTGTAAAAATTAAATCACTTCTCAATTGGAGGGCAACGAGTTTTGTACTCATATTCATAATTTTCAATGATTATATAATCTCTGTGTGCACAATATTCAACTTGTATATACAATAACAAAACATCACTTCTGATTAGCTGTAAAGAAAATCTAAATCTTTCACCATGCTTTGTCTTCATTGTTTAAGGAGGCTAACACAACATAAATTAAATTGTGCTTTGCCAATGTATCTCGACATGTGAAAATCTGTTGATTCAGTACTAGTGTTTGTCTTTGAGAGGATTCACTGTCATTGAAATCCACGTAGGACACTGGAAAGTAAACCAGTCTATTGAATGTTCATGTTCTGCAACTAAATTTCACTGACTGCATTGGTATTTGGTAATATGAACTATATTTATGATAAGATTTGGATTTAAGTGAGGGAATTCTATTGATCCTGGAAACTGGCTCCTTCTCAGATCTAATTCTTAACTCTATGGACTCACAGTTGTGATGCGTGATACTCTATATTTTGGAAATGATCATTAGCACTGGTGATAATATCATATCTGTTCACTATTGAAACCGTTTGTTAATATGAACATGATTTTGCCAGTGTGGTTGTGCTGTTTCCACCTATTAATTCTAGTAGGGTTGGTTTGGGGACAGTACAGGAAGGAGAACAAAGGCAGGTTCATTGTCACCTCTCTTTAGACTTTGCTTTAACTTCTTTCTAAGACAGACAGACCTCCTCTTCTTTTGTCCATTTTATCATGTTGATTTTACCATCACTCTTTGCCAGTTGATATCCAAATTCACTATGGATCATGTTTTATTCCCATTATGGCCCAGCAACTGGCTGCTGTGTTTCACCCACAAAACACACCTGAAATCCCCTTTACAGTGCATCTGTGAAGTGCTTTTAGATGTCCCAACAACCTGATAAGGTGCTATATCAAATTCAAGGATTATTATTATCATTATTCATTGGAAACATAGAAAAAGAATCGTAGAATTTTGTAGGTGAAGGGTATAAAGCCCATTGTATTTCTCCCCGCTCTTTTAAGAGCAAACCCTTTTAGTCCCATTTTTGTGTCCTTTCCACATACCCATGTAGTTTACTCCTTATCCTTATGTACATCATTGTTCATCATTATTCATTGTCCTTACTTCTTACATACTTGTTTATCAGTTTGTAGATGAGTACCAGCAAAAGATATAAAGTGATTATAAGTGCATCCATTCAAGCAATTCAGGCCCTCATGGTGCTAAGTTCTGTAATAACTGGAGTCTCCATCGTTCTTTGCTAGACCTTATTGACATATGCTGAATGACAATGCCAAGTTTGTTGTTGCTAGCCCTAACACTGTAATGATATTCATTATGTCTCATGCTGCTGGTGACAGGTGGGGAGTGTGAATGCATGTAAAATTTGTGTTAGTGTTACTGCAATCCACAGAGGGAGTTTGACAGAAATTGTAATTCAGTAAATACAGAATTTGCTAATCCCTCAGTTAATAGATTCCCAGGTGAGCTGATTAAGGTTCTTTATTTGTTCCGAATTCTGAATATAAATGAGTGTTGTCTTGTTATTTGTAATTACATTGGGTAAGTGCTTTAATTGATTTAAAAGTGAAGCTGTGATTGATGTCACTGATAAGAAAGAATAAGAAGGAATAAAGAGAGCTCAGTGGTGAACAGTGTCCTTATGACTCCACTATATTTTCTGCCTCTTGAGTGTTGCAATCCTTACTTGAATTGTGCTTAAGCATAAAAAGAGCTGAACAGATTTGTTTTTAGCATTGGGTCTGGTCTGTAAAGAATTTTCTTCCAGTGCTTGATTTCGACTGAGAATTTCCCAATGGATTGCAACATGCTTCATGTGCAAAACAGTTCATCTAATGGAGTTTAATATCGTCTCTACTACCGTAATTCCATTTAAATTATTAGAGATCATTGATAATCTAAAATTTTGCTAGGATTGCAGTATTTCATTTGTGAGAGGAACTTGTGGATATAAAATGCCTATTACTACCAGGTGTAATGACTTTGACAATGTCGGTTTTAATGGAAAAGAGCAATAAAAGTGCACATCGTCTAAATCACCATACTTAGGAGCAATAGGGATTTCTTGTTCTAATGTTTTTTGCCATTGCTTTCATATACTGGAAGCTACTGCCACGCTTTTTTCGGATAAATCTTAGGGTTTTATATTGTATCATGTGCAGCAGATACATACATACTTCAACTCACTTTTACATGTTATGAAACATCAGCATATTCATATTCACAAGTGATGTTCATAATTCAAATAGATTTACAATTACATTATAATGTATGTAAATTAGTCAAATCAGCTTTGTGCAGGCTGCTTCAATATTCAGGTGAATAGGATATTGTCTATGAACTTCACTTTTAGCTGAAACAAGCACTCTAATAATCCAACAGGAACAGGTCCACTGGGAAGAGCAAGGCTTAGTTTGATGAATTTCTCGTGGATGAGATAATGTAGCAATACATTCTAAATGATTTGGACCAGCATGTACGATTTCAAACCTTTGTGTTTTGGGATACTTGAGATGATATATTTTCAATATGTTTGCCTGCAAAATACACAGTCACTACTTTCAGTTGCAGCCTAGGAATTCCAATCCTGGAATCCCAGGGTCCTGTACACTAATTGTGTTCTGGGATTTATTTTTTAAATCCTAGAATTTTGGGAATGTATTAAAAAAAATCAAAGCAGCAATGCAGTCAGTTTCTGCCCATTATTGCATTGTTTTCTATTTCTCTCTTTCTCTCTTCTATCTGCACCCACCTCACAAACACATATAAAAACCCCTCAGTTAGTGTTATGTTTGTCTGTCAGTATTTCATTTCTCACTTTCTGTTAGTCTCTCTCCCATATATCACAGTCTCTTTTTTTCTCACTCTCTGTATTTGATATTCGTTCTCCCTCTTTGAATGACACTCCCTTACCCTTAGTTCTTCTGTGAATATACATACATCCAGTCGTATGTCTCTGTATATATCTCTCTGTTCCACTCTGTTTGTGCTATCAATTCTCATTCACTCCTCCTTTATTATATCCCTATTTCCTCTATCTATGTCTCCTTATATATATATGTATATATATACAGTATTATGTGTTACAGTAGAAGCCCGTTTATCCAGTATCCAATGCCGGTTAAAGTGCCTGCCGGATATTCGGACGGCCCGCGGCCAAAAACCCACTACAAAAAAATTAAACAACAACAACAACAAAACTTACATTTATATAGCGCCTTTCACGTCGAGAGGACATCCCAAGGCGCTGTACAGTCAGGTAGGACAAGAGCAGGGTGGGAAGGATCAGGGCAGGATGAAGAATAGTAGGAAAAGTAACTGTATTAGTGGGCGAAACGCGGCAGCCAAATTGCGCACAGCAGTGTCCCACAATCAGTCACGGAAGTGGGACTAGGGACAAAAGGGGGTAAAGAAGCAAAAGGGCCTCCCCTTTTGCTTAAAGTCGCGGCAGGGGGAAGAAAGGCAGGAAAGTCGACTGTATATTTGTGGGCAAAAAGTTATTTTAACACACACCATACACACCAGACTAAGTAATAAACAGATAATAACAGAATATTATATTGGTACTTATTGTTAAAACTACTCTCTTGCGTTTTTCACCTTTAATGATTGAGGTTTACAGACCAGCGATTCTTTTTTAAATGGAGGATGCCAAGTGGGTGAAGAAAACGGCAGCGCGATTTTAAAGTCGCGCGACTTTAATAGCGGCAAGCCCTAGATAGCCCTAGACTCTACTAGCGGCAAACCAAATACTGCAGCTGCGCAACAATGTGGGTTATCGGCTAGCGTTATCGGCTTGCCGCTAGTATAACTTTAAAGTCATATGCGCTCCGTTTTTTTCACCCACTTGGCGTGCTCCATTTTAAAAAGAATCGCTGGACTATAAACTTCAACGGCAGCATCTTGGCTTCAAGTGCAGGATCTACCAGCAAAGGTAAAAAGTGCAAGGAGTAGTTTTAACAATAAGTACCAATACAATATTCTGTTATTATGTTATTATTGATGCATTTTCAAATGCTCCACTGCTATTGTTCCGGATAAGTTCCAGTCTATCGAATGGGGACTTTTTTTGGCGTGCTGGTTATATGGAAGTGCCGGTGCATCGAGTCACGGATAAAAGGTTTCTACTGTATATACTGTGTGTATGTGTGTATTTCTATATCACTGTCACTCTCGATATCTGGATACACACTGAAATACACAATTCATGATCTGTGACTCTCTCAGGGGGTCTGGAGAGACACTGTCAACCTTAAATGTTATAGGTTTACACTACAGATAAAAAGGTTTCAGTTGCATCATGACAGCCAACTAGAGCAAAGGTCAAGAAGGTATCAAAATAATCGTGAACCAGAGTATCTGAACCTGCAGAAACACAAAAAAGGTAGTTCTAACACACATAACCATATGTCTGTCAGAACAATTTAGTGGGCAATATAGTGGAGATGAGGAGAATATTCAGGGCGTGCTAGAGGATATGAGAGTCTGTAAAAGAAGATGAGAATGGCTTGAGTTTGGACGAGGAGATAAAGGAGTTTGAAAGAGAAACTGAGGATGAATGGAGAAAAGTGGCATGAAGGAGGGTATTGAAGAAAGCTAATGTAGATGAGGAATGAGAACGAGGTCTTGCAGGAGAAGATCTGGGACATTAGTTATGACGAGAAAATTAAGTAGGTCAGACAGAACATTCCAGAGGGTACTAGGGAGATGTTCTACATATTCATGCAACACTCATTGCCCACAGCATATCGCATCTTTTACCAATATGTTTATACCTGCTGCTGGCCTTAAGGTCCAGATGCTCCTATTCAGTTGTCTCATATATTTATTTTTCATTCAGCCTGTTTCATAAATATTATGAAACATCTGAGTAAAATAATCCAGGCCTTAAAATTTAATTTCAAGATATATTTGTGTTTTAATGCTGATTATTTATGATTTCAGTCTTGCACTATTGATACTACGAACCAAAATACTTTTTTTCGGAATAAAAATTTGGATTCAATGCCATTCATTTTCTTCTTCTGTCTTTTTGATGCCGGGATCTTAAAATCTCATCATCGTCCGACTATTGTATTCATTTCTGTTAGTGAAGGAATCCAACCGGTAATGCTTTTCCCTTTAAGGATTATTATCAACTTTATCCATGTGCTGTGTCTAATTGTGCTATGTGCTCCTGGTTCCATAACAAATCTAGAAACATTAGACTGGAATTCTTGTGGTTTAATGTCCTGCAACCTGTACCTTTCATTGTTGACTGATGGCAGGTTGACTGGAAGGCAATAAATTATTGCAATATCACAGAGAGTCCAATTGGCAATAAAGTGTTCAACGATCTCTTTTAATTTGCTAGAGATTGAAATATTGGTCATTTCTGCTCTTTAGCTAGTGTACCCACATCTCACCAGTTCTGGCCAGGCTCCGCTGGCTCTCCATTACCGAATGAATCGACTTGAAGATCCTTACACTCAAGTTCAAATCCCTTCACTCCTTGGCACCTCCCTACCTTTCCAACCTCCTTAATTCTTAATCCACCACCCAGCGCCTCTTGCTCATTTTACGCACCCTCCTCCCCACCATCAGAGGTCACACTTTCAGCTACTATGCCCTCAAACTCTGGAACACTCTCCGCCTTGCCTCCACCCTGGTCTCATTTTTCAAGTTCCGACTGAAAACTTTCTTTTATCACTGTGCTTATGGCTATCTGCCCCTACTCCCCCACTGGCTTGGCATCAGGTAGCCACTGAGATGCTATTCTGCGTGTAGGGTGCTATATAAGTATAAGGCCTCGTTGTTGGTGTTGTCGTGTGCAGCAAATCAAATCTTTCTGTTTCTGTAAGATGTGTGACTGGAAGCATAGCAACAGAAGCTAGGTGCTGCCACTTGAAAAAGAGAGACATTACAGTCAATGTGTGATGTTGCACCTATCAATGACCTTGCAGAAATGTTCTGCCTAGTTTTGAATTGACAAGGATAAATGAGTTGTGGGTGGTGCCAGGGAAGTTGACACCTGTGTATCTATGATATTCTTGGCATTATATTCCATATCATCTGCAGATTGTAAAATAAAGACCTATCCAACTAACTTTGTCAGGTGCAAGAATGAGTCATTGATGGATTCAAAGACAGTGAGAAAATGTATCATGGCAAAGAGGCCTCCTTATTTAGAGATCTATATACATAGAACTATAATTAAGATATAGATAGATATATGATTATAAATCAGCACAGAAGAAGGCTATTTGGCCATTTTATCTCCACTGGCTCTTTGAAAGAACATTTCCTCAGTCCCATTTATCTGCCTTTATCCCAATATCCCTGCAAATTATCTTATTTTAGATGTCTGTCTTGTTTCATCTTGAAAGATAACATGGGTTCTGCCTCAACCATCTCACCTGCTAGGGCATTTCACATCCTTACCTGGAAAAAAATTAATTGTCCTAATCTCCCAGTTTGCACTTTTTCTAATTATATTAAATCAATGCTTTCTTGCCACTGACTTACCAATCAGTGGAAATGATGTCGCCCTCTTAACCGTATTGAAACCTGTGATTTTAAAGACCTTTTTAAAGTCTTCTCAACCTTCCATTGTGTCTCCACAGGCTCTTTCCAGTGAAAATAGGTGGAGTTCTTTCTGCCTGCTCTCAAAGATTAAACTGTACATTCCTGGTATCATCCCAGTAAAACTCCTCTACACCCTCTCTGTTTGCTGATATCCTGCTTACAGTGACCAAAACTGGATCCAATACTCTTATAGTTTCATGATTCATGGAGATTAAGCTTCACATTAATAATTCTTGAATTTGACTTTGTTGATCTTTTGTTTATATTCTACACACCTCTTTGTATAGCTTAGGATCTCAATAACTTTCATAATTTGGTCTACTTGCCTCCCACATAATCCCCAGATTCATGTACATTAACCCTTAGCTATCTACTTTTAAAATTACACAATTTAGCAAATTCAGTACGTGCCCTTCCTTTGATTTTCTCCCAAAATTGTAAAATCACACATTTCTGCATTAAATTCCATTTCCCATCTTGCTGCCTATTCTACTCATCTGCATATATCCTCCTGAAGGTCCTTACAGTCTTCTTCGCTGTTATCTGGATGACCTATTTCCTTACCAATGCCAGTTGTAGAAATTATATCCCTTATACCACATCTAGATAATTAATATAAATCGAAAATAGGCGATGGTCCTAACAAAAACCTGTGGAAGACGCCACTATTTATGTCTCTCCATCAAGAATGACCATTGTGTACTCTCACTCTGTGTTTTATCCTTAAGTCAACTTTCTATTTACACTGTCACTATCCGTTATGATGATTTGAAATTGATAAGAGCAATTCCCAGCAATAAAGTGATGTTTTTAGTTGTGAACTATCAGTTCTGACCTTGGACCTCTTCCAATGTGTAGAGTTTCTCGGGATGATAGCAGTGTGAAGATGATATTGCTGTCCTGTATGGATGGGGTAAGATTCCTTCCTAAAATGTGTTGACTTCTCCAGAAGCACCAATGTATTCTATTTACATTTCAGTGCTGCCACTAAAATCCTGGCCTTGGTGGTAGCGTCAATGTGTTAGCAATATCAGGAAGGTAACCAGGAAGTATTTCCTACAGAGGAAATTAGTGACTGGAAAAAATAGTTAACGCCAGAACCCTGGATTCATTAAGAAATAATGGGAGGATGGTAAGACGGTTATTCTGAATCGGATGAGATAAAAGATTTTGAAGGTCTTTCTTTATCAGAACCTCTCTTGTGGCTTACAGACGAAATGGTGCTGGTGTTGTGATTAGTTGAGACAAGAGGTTGCTTTGTTCAATTGGTGCATGTTCACTGTTACATTTGTATTGTAATCACATGAAGATTTCCAGAATTTAATTTATTGGAAACAAATGGAAAACAATGTTCCTCTAACCATTACAATTTTACTGATTTTCAGCTTCTTACTGAAGAGCACTGACATCAATCATTTAAACAGAAAGATCAGAGAATATTGATAGGAAAACAATAGGATTAATACTAATTACTGTACATTTTATAAAATTGGACTTGTGTCTTTTGTTACAATTTTTTCTTCATTTTATATCTGAAATGGGACATGTTGTCTCAGCATATTAATAATAATGATCCATGCATTTGATATAGTGTTTTTCACATCTTCTAGGCGTCTCAAAGTGGTTCACAGAATACACTGTAAAGTGAATTGACTGTATATACCAGTTAAACCCAGAGGTCTCATGCTTGTAAGGCAAGTGTTCTAACAACTGAAATATGGGACTCCACATTAGTCAAATGTTATTATCCTTAGTTTGAAATGCAATAAGACTTTATTGAGGATTGATGTTTTGCAATATAAATGACATTGTATACTTGCTAGAATTAATGTGAAGTTTGAAGAATTTTAGAAAAGGTGATACTAAATGGAATCTCAAATGTAAGGATGATTATTATTATCTTTAAGAGCTGAGTTAAGAAAAATATTCAATATGGACAACAACAAAATTACATTTGTAGAGCGCCTTTCACATCAGAAGGATGTCCCAAGGCGCTGAGCAGTCAGGGGTTAGGACCCGAGCATGGAGGGGTGGTGGGGGCAGGGTTGGGATGAGGGAGGGTGGAGAGATAGGAGGGTGACTGAAGGTATGGTTGAAGAGTAGGATCTTGAGACCGGTCTTAATAATAATCCTTGCATTTGATATAGCACTTTTCACATCTTCTGGACATCTTAAAGTGCTTCACAGAATATACTGTAAAATGAATTGACTGTTTATTTGTGAGCGAAACATGGCAGCCAATTGTGCATAGCAGTGTCCCACAAACAGTCATTGATTGAAATGACCAACCTATTATTGTTTTTTTTGGAGGGATTACTTGGTGGAGGCAAGAGTGGAGTGGTAAATTTTGATGTGGTCCAACCAGATATACTGGTGGTCCGTTAGGCCGAATTTGAGTCAGGTACATTCAGCAGACCCCACCTGACCCTTGAGGGAGCGGAGTTGGCTGGTGAACCAAGGTGAGGTTCATGGTTTTGGAGGTGAGGGGGGCAAGGACATTGAAAGTAGCGGAGAGGGTAATATGGAGGAGAGTGAGGGAGGAGGATAGGTCAGTGCGGGAGGTAGGCCAGAGGGGGTGTTCAGATAACAGACAAAGACTAGAAGACAAATAAAGCTGGGATTGGAATAGTGGAAAAGATCCCAGTAATCATTTATTGGAAAGCAAATGGATCTTTCTCCTTTTCAAAAGGCACACAGTGTGTTTGCTCCTTAAGTCCCTTATCAAGTATTCTGGCTATGTTGCTGGTAGACAAAAAAATTGTGAAAGCCAGAGAATAGTAGGCAAAATCTATCTGTTTTATGAATGTGTCTTTGGGTGGTTATCAGCACTCTGTGACAATTATTGTCTTAAATGTTTTTTACTAAAATATTTTAACAAGCTGCTGTGGTGGATTGAGAGGGGAACTCATTGAACTATTGTCAAATACAGAATAAAACATTCTATAATGGCATTTCCCATAAGATTAGAAAACTGTTTTTTTTCAAATAAATTGACTTGTGTATTTGCATCTGCTGAATAATAATGCTCATAATGAAGATTGCATTCATCAAATAATAATCCTTGCACTTGATATAGCGTTTTTCACATCTTCTAGACATAGCGCATAGGTCGCATAGCGCTTCACAGAATATACTGTAAAGTGAATTGACTATATATTTTGTGGGCAAAATTCTGCACAAGGAAGGTAAAAGGTTAATGTGCACATATTAACACTCACAGTTAGTTAGTTGTAATGTTCAGTGATACAATTAATTAAAGTATTGAACTCCCACCATCATCCCATTGAGATCAGCTATGTGTATAGACCTAGGATTGAATCTAGTACTATCCTTATTTGTTATGCCATAGGACTTCAAATGTACTAACCCATTGGGAGTCAAATGTCCTTTGTTCAGTACAATTATACATCAAATCTCACATCACCACATCAATTTGTTACTAGCAAAAATTTAGTTTTAGATTTTTCCTTCTACTCTGTGAATCCAGAAAAAAAAGGATATAATACTTACATTGGAACAAAATCAATAGAAAATTACACAATAATTGTTTTAAATATCTATGATACAGTATATATATATATATCTAAAGATAATACACAAAGGATAATAGTGTAGAGTTCACTATCTCAGAAAGGGTATAAATGTAGAATATATTTTAAAGGTGGATGGATACATAAGAAATAAGGCTATTAACAGATAAAGAGAAAGAGCAGAGAAATTGTTTAAATATGAAACAAATATTGCTGCCATGATTTTGTAAAAGTCAGAGATGGTAAATAAGCAAAGTAGACAACTTATGTTCTTACATTCCTTTTGAGGTACTTGTTAGGGTTTGTGAGATCAAAGGCTCCTCTCCAGACATGTTTGGGATCAAAGCTAAACAGTTTGACAACAACAAAATTATATTTGCATAGTGTCTTTTATGTTGGGAGGATGTCAAAATAACCAAATCACATAACACCCTGTGGTGAGAAGATGAACAAACTGCCACACATGCTATCCAACCTTCCTTCACAAAATTTGTGTTTGTGGTGTTATATACACCCATGGGCCCAAACACACACAAACAAGTCCTCCCAATGTCGAGGATCTGAATTTTCCCAATGCTGCTTCAATTGTGAGTTAGAGGATTTCTTAATTGCCAAATCTGTATGTTGTTATGGTCCCAACACTCAATGTGTAACAAAAAAAACCTTTCATTCTCAGCTCACAAGTTACAGATTATACCATCCAACAAAAAACCCTGTACTAAATTCTCCTTGCTCTTTCTACCTCATAATCCCCTTTCAATTGTTCTTTTCAATTAGTTCTCATTTTCTTAAAGTGTGTCCAACATATGCAACCCTGATGTTTCCTTGTATACTATTTGTGATGATATTCCTCAAACTATCAGTCCTAGTCACAACCTGTTGTTGGCACTTCCCTTGCAATAGTACACAACAGTTGACTATCAATATCAATATAACAAAATGTGGCTATTTCTGCATTGTAACAATTTGGAATATCTATTTGTATTTGCAATTTGACACAAGCCATGTCATCCTAAGACATAAGTGACTCTATTACAAGCAGCTTAGCTCCGTGGTAGCACTCTCACATCTGAGTCAGAAGGTTGTGAGTAGAGGTGCTACATCAGAATTTGAACTGACATAGTCTAAGGTGACACTCTGACACTCCAATGCTGTGCTATCTCTCGAATGATTTATGTTCACGAGGGCGTTAAAGGTACCATCACAATATTCAACAAGAGAAAGGAGTTTCTCCCAGTGTCCTGTTCAACCTTCTCCCAAATAAAATTATTCATTCATTTCATGACTATTTGTGAGACAATGTGTGCATAATTGGGCTGCCACTTTTCACTACAAATACAGTCACTCCATTTCACAGTAAATTCAGTGAAGCACCTTGCAATGTCCTTACAACCTGATAAGGCACTAAAACAAATGCAAGGATTATTATAAATTCCAAAGCTTCTATTTTTAGTTGCAGAGTATATATGCAACACTATCTTTATATCTCTTGAGCATTTAAGAACCTAAGTAACTAATGTTCAAGAAAAGTATATACAGTACTTTAAAATGCAGTTTAGTAAAAAAACTATAGCTTGCTTCAAAGTTCTGTAGTACTTTTTTGAGATGTTAATTAATTTGTAAAATAGCATACTAGTATTTAAATAATAGGAAGCAGGATAAGTAATGATGAAATATGAACTCATTGTTGATTTGCAAAAGTCTAAAAGCTGTATTTTTTAAAATCAATTTTCAAACTTTAGAATTTATTGATGAATACACCACCTGAAAGGCTTTAATATTTTATACTTTTATTATGTTTAAAAAGTAACATGAATAATTCAGGCCATCCACATAGAATAAATTCGCATAATGTACTTTTCTAACACAAGCATTTGGAGCTATTCTGGCCTGAAATTTGAGAGAAACTCTCACTTGTGTCAGCTGGTAGATGGAAAAATAATTCCTTTTGTTTCCGCTTTTTTTTAACCTAAGAAATTATCTACTGTAAGGAGAGAAATTTAAATTGGGATAGATTTACTCCAGAATTTAGCCTTAACCTTGAAGCGCTCTGAGACGCTTCCTCAAAATCAATCTTGTGATCCTGTGATTTTCTTCCCAATGGTTTGAAGCTATGACATTCAAAACGTTCTTTGGAAAAGGCTGCAAAAATAGAGATGGAAATAACCTTTTAGATTAGGCATTTTAGGAAAGCAAACTGAACTGTGTATGTGAAATGAATCCTTGGGTTGAATTTTGCATTACCTGTATGTCTTTACCAATTTCTTAATTAATAGGTTTTGGATTTCTTAATTAAGAAGTCACTGACTTTAGGAATGCTGTTCAACTCTATCTGTTTTTGCAGCAGAGTTCCCTTCAGTTGAAGTGATGCTTCCAATCACTAGTATAAATAACATTGTATGTAATTCAGCAATAGGGATCTTGTTAACAGTAAATATGGAATCAGACCACATGTGTAACATTGTTGCTTCAGGTAAACCTCTATTTATGACGGGGTTGCGTTCCTGAAAAACTGTATGCATGTCAAAACGTCATAAATCGAAACGCAATTTCCCATGCGGTCCCATTATATAACCAGAGATGCGTTCTTCTCACAAAATTTTTGGACCTTAAACCCACTAAATAACACACAAAACCACACAACATAACACACAAATTAACACACATAGGCAAGAAGGGGTACTTGGGTAACTGTATGGTATATTACGCTGGTTCTGATCCTCAATCCAGACACTCAGCATTCTTTCCATGTTTTCCATCACATCACTCCTATGTTTTGTTAATCTGCTTGCACCTGTAGCTGTAACACACCTTGAACTTGCCAGTATATTGTCTGTATTCTGTTTTATAGTAGCCACTGTCAATCTAGCTAGCCCTAATGCCCTCCCGACGTCCGTACCCTTTTCACCAGAAACGATGCACATTTATCACCTTCAATTTGGTATTTAAAGTGATGACTTTGCGGGGTTTCTGGCCGCTAGCGGTATCACCACTGCTTATTTCACTTACTGCTGTCTCTTCCCTGACTTGGAAAAGCGCAGTAGAGGCTTTAAATCGCTCGGGAATGTTCGGAAATTACTGTAATACTAATGTGGTGTCGCTTCAAAATCAACTGGCTTTTAAATAATGACGTGGCGACATGCTATTGGCCAGTTCAAATGCTTGGATTTACCCGTGAATAAACTATGGATGCTTATGGACAAAAAGGATGCACGAAATACGACTGCGATATTCAAAATATGTACTGCACATGTGCATAATTTTTTTGGGGGATGTACAACATCCAAGTGGTGTTAAAAGGTGTTAAAAAATTATGGTCCTTCAATCGAAATGTCCTCAATAAAAACGTCATAAATTGAGGCTTACCTGTATTGTGTAAACTGTAAATAATATTATCTGCTTATCTGACATAAATTATCACTTGCACACTATTTACTACAGGTGCATCTTTACAAGTTGTACCACAGCATGCGCATATCTCATAGCTCACACCAGCTCCTTATAGATCTCTTTTACTCAAAGTTTTGGATATGAAACAGAAGCTGAATTTACAAAAGATAGTCTGAAACCATACGATTGTTATTATGATTTAGGTTTAAATATTTTTGCAGAAATATTACCATATTTATTGCAGGTATATACAGTATTGATATTTAAATATTTATTTTGCCTTTCAACTGAAGGAAACTAATTCAATTATCTCTCCGCAAATGTTTGTTAAAAATTAAAAGATTTAATCAGAAAGAAACTGCAAATAACCTGATGTTGTTAATATAACTGAATATGCCTTTTGTTTATCTAGCTGGAATTTATTTTTTTCTCTCCAAAGCTTGTTTTGTGATTTTGCTGTTGTTCATTGTGTCTACGGCCTTTGCACACCACTGCTGAAGTCATGAACATTTATAAGCCTTAATCTTGCTGCTAAGATACTGTGGGAGTGATTAACAGTAGCTAAATTGTATTTCTCACAACTGACTTTGAACACTATTCCGCCTTGATGCAATTTCATATTGTTATTCACAAGGATCGCTGAACGGTCTTTACATGTCAATCAACAGAGGAATTTGGGGGCTAATAAATTTGTTTCAGACCACGTCTTAATCGGAACATATTTTGGTATTAGTTATTCAGGAAAGAATTACAGTGGAAATTATATCTCTAATAGTTATATGCAACAACTGGTAAAGTGAATAAAACAACAGGATTAGAAATAAAAGTAAAATTCAGGAATTAGAAAAATCAATTGCAACCCCTGTTTTAAGGGTTCAATCTGATTCCCCATTGGCCTAGTTTGGCCATCTTCCTCCCGCTTCCATTGGATGAAAGTGACCAGTATTCTCTTCCAAATTCCATTCTGCACACACTGTTGGTAGTTCCACAGATCCAGGAGGCTTGCCCATCTAATTCCCCTAGCTGTGCTCCCCTAACTGCACAATCCCTTATCAATCCACTGAACGTGGGGATCTCCCTTCTGGAGCATATGACATGAACACTCATATAACACTACCTCATTGCAAAGTATTTTAAAGTGTGAGGAACTATAACAATTTTATTGCCAAGATTATTTTTAAAAAAGGTTTACTGTATTTGATACAATGACTTTTGATGATGTAACCATGTCCCACAAACTGCCAATGAAGTGAATGATCAAATCTATTTGGGGGATTGTTGGCCAGAGCACTGGGAGAACCTCCCTTTGTGTTTCAAGGAGTGCCAATGGGATCTTTGCAATCCACCTGAACAGACCAGGCAGGTGGGACCTCGGTTTAATATCTCATCTGAAGGTCAGCATCTCCAACAATGCAGTACTCAATCAGCAGCATAGATTGTGAATGCAAAGTCCCAATTTAGGGCTTGAACTCATTGTGGAGGTCTGTAGCTCAATGGTTAGACCACTCAGCTTACAAGCATGAGGTCTGTGTTCGAATCCAGGCAGGTCAGGGTGAAACCTTGGGTAAGTTTCCTTACTCCACATGCCAAATAATAATATCTCCAAAAAAAACAATAATTTTAAAAAATGTTCATTACAATCCATGACTGTTTGTGGAGCACTGTTGTGTGCAATTGGCTATTGCGTCAATTCACTTTACAGTATATTCGGTGAAGCGCTTTGAGACGTCTGGAAGATGTGCAAAGCACTATTATCAAATGCAAGGATTTGTTTTCTAACTCCGAGGCAAGAGAGTTACCTACTGAGCCACACTGATAACATAATACTTCATTTTCTTATTCAAAACAAAAATCTGGTTAGTAATCAATACGTGTAACATTCTGTAGTAATGCATAATATAATATGAGTTGTTTGTCATCTCCCATTTCTGCAGGTTTTTCAGAATCATGGGGCAGAAGCACTTTCTCCACTTTATGTTCACTTGTTAGCATATGTGATGGTTTATTGCATCATTTCCTTGAAATGTGTTTCAGTTTCTGACATCTGTTTCTTCAGTATTCCCTTTTGTTTCATATGTATTATCATTGCTATCTGTTGACATTTGTAATTAAATCTGTTTTCTTGTACGTGGATGAAGGGAAATAAATAAATGTAATAAGGATGGGAATGCCCCTCAATTTTGTCTATGGGTGTTTGGTAGAAAGTGCCCTCGAAGTGAGATTCATTCATCTGGATCCAGTGCTCCACTTATTTACTTATTTTGGTGCCAGTGCTGGGGGAGTCTCAGGAAGTATAAACTCATTGAAATAGATCAGCATTGGTTTCATTCATGAATTCTCCCTCCAAGGAAGAAGCATGTTGCATGCCCCGTGGTTAGACAGAATTTTTTCTGAAATACTGTTTTTTTGAATATTCAATTAAGAAGTTTTATAGGCATCAGATACAATTAAATAAACTGGAATACCCAATTATTCTTGTAGAGAACAAAATTATTGCTGCAAAGAAAATATATAAAAATATAATAAGCTAAGCTAACAATAAACACTAGGTATATAACCATTTGTGATGTGAATTATGAATCAACTAATCTATCTCTAAGGAACTCCCTTCTTCAATCCGTCCACCTCGCCACTCATTATCTATTTTTAATCCACTTTAAGAATGCATCTTTGGCTATCCTCTTCTCTCTTCTCCCTTGCTCAGCATCCACCCCGCCACTGTACAACACTCTGAGAAGTGAGTCTGCGTAAAGGTCGCTATATAAATGTTACTGATTATTGCTTATTGTTGTTGTTTTGAGCCTTTTCCTTACCCCCTCTCCCTCTATGTCGCAATAGTTATGACTGTGGGATGACTGCCTAACAGTGTTTTACTTTTGCTGTGGTATCCCACATCTCAACTTGTCAACATAGAGATTTTTTCTTTTGTCGTACAGAAATGTTTTTCTTTTTTTCATGCAGTTAGTGCATCTCAACTGGTCGAATGATGTTGGTTTGTGCTGTAAATTTCTATGAGTTGCATGCCAATTAGTGCACAACAACATGGCACAAACAACCATGAAGTCAATAACCATTTTTAACAGGGAGATTGTCAGCTAAGACATATATGGAAAACCCCTTTTCAAACTGTGTTGTGGGATCTTTAAAATAAGAATTAGGAGCAGGAGAAGGCCATTCGACCGTCAAGCCTGTCTCCCCATTCAATAAAATAATGGCTGATATTTTAGTCTAACTCCATTTATCCCCATATCCCTTGATCCCTTTGTCCATCAGAAATCTGGCCATCTATCTGAGCAGGCAGGTGGTCAGATTCGGATTTTGGTAATCATCAATTTCAAATTGTTTCTAAATGATTTGGCCTGAATAACAAAGTTATTTCTTTAAGGCGTGTTCAACTACATGAGGTTCAATTGTAACCAAATAGTAACAAATAATTATAATCCGTGTATTTGACATAGCATCTTTTACATCAGGAGGACATCTCAAAGCACTTCATAAGATTCACTGTAAAGTATGTGTTTGTAAGTTTACTAAATCTTAAAAATAAACAAGCCTGGAAGGGATATGATTCTTGGTAATAGCTTTTCTAAACAACAGTGATTCTCACTCAAACATTCTTAAATTGTGGTAGGTTACATACATTGTAGACTTGTGTATGGCACTCAATTTAAAAGTTTAATGAGCTTTTATGTAAAAATGGCTGAAATCTAACACTACTAAAAAAAAGAGCTCCTTTGGAGATTAAAATTAACTTGTCTGTCTAAAATAGAACAAACTGACATTTTGATAGAGCCTTCTCATATCAAAATGTTTCAAAGTGTTAGTAATTAAGTGTAGTGACTGTATTGTAGGCAAAGTGTTTCCATTCTCTGCAACGGAAGCTCTTGATAACATGCATCTTGAAGCTAGTGTACCCTAATTGATGAGGCAGTTTACTGGACAAATTCTTGATATTAAATAATCATGAGATGTGGTTTCATGTTGTATGGTAAGTAACCCTCATATTAGGAGGCCAGCTCTACTTTTTAAAGTCTTCTAATGTCATCTTGGACATGAATTTTTTGAAAATATAAAAGATGGGGTAGCATATGATTAAATAGCTTTTGCATTTGTGCCATGTTGTTGTTTTCTGTTAAATAAAGAAGGTTACTTTACAAGACTTACCTGCCTCAGGATTTAGAAAAAATATGAATTCCCCCCAACATGGTCAGCAGTCCTGCCAATTACTTCAGGGCTCGATCCTTGGCCTCATCTTCTTCCTATTATACGTGTTGCCTCTTAGCAATGTGATCAGTAGACACAGGGTTAACTTCCACATGGATTGATGCTGTGAAGCGCTCTGAGACGCCGTCCGGCGTGGAGAGCGCTATATAAATCAAAGTTGTTGTTGTTGTTGATGCAGATGCCACCCAAATTTATTATTGCACTTGATTCCAGGTCCACTGATGTTCTTTCTGTCCACTCACCTGCCAGGCACTAAGCCTAGATGAACCAAACCTTACTGCTACTCAATGCAGACAAGTTAAGGAGGTTGAAATTGTAGCCATTTATAAAACAGTACGATAATAACTGGGTAATCAGAATCACAAAATAGCAACTGTGTCCTCTAGTTATTCACTCACTGAACATTGGAAATAATTAATTTCTTCCTATGTACTTTATCAAAACCCTTATAAAAAACCTTTTCAGGTCTTCTCTCAACCTTCATTGCTGTTCAATTCCTATTCATAGAAAATTCAGTTAAGACATTTTGAATTTAGTAGTTTTGTCAACTTACTCTCTAACCCAATGATTTGGGCATCTTAAAGCCCTGGGTCTTTTGTGTTCTTCACTTTTTCGTGTTTTATCAATTCATATATCTTTCCTCTCCTTATTCTTATACCAGAGAGTATCACCTCGCATTTAGGGTCATTAAATTTCATCTGCTATCAATTTGTCCAATCCACTAGTCTGACTGTCTGTTCAGTGGAACATTTCTTGTATAAGGTTGCCTATATTTTTATTTAGTTTTAGAATTTTAGAATAGAAACTGCACAGTGGTTGTATAGGCATGTACAGTTGTGGAGTCCCGTAGCTCAGTGGTTAGAGCACTTGCCTTACAAGCGTCAGTACTGTGTTCAAATCCAGGCAGGTCAGGGTGAAATCTTGCGTAAGTTTCCTTGCTCCACAAGACTAATAATAATCCCTGCAAAAAAACTATAATAAATTGGTCATTTCAATCCATGACTGTAAATGGGACACTGCTGTGCACAATTGGCTGCTTTGTTTCGCCCACAAGTATACAGTCAATTCACTGTGAAGTATATTCTGTGAAGTGCTTTGAGATGTCTAGAAGACGTGAAAAGCACAATATCAAATGCAAGGATTATTATTATTATATACCATTATTGCCTTTATGGAGCATTCACTTTCCTTTATAATTAATTACATTTTGTATGGCTATTCGGAATTATTCATGAGAAAGGCGTTATATGAATGCAAATTAATGATAATTATTAATAATAATTACTATAATAATTTCAGCCTGCAGAAAAACAGTCACTGTTGCTCAGATGTAGCTTAGCTCCCATTTATCCAAAATGTCACTTTCCTAATCATGTCCAAGAGTTGTGATAGATGCTTTGCAATATAATTAGAAAACATATTAGCTTTACAAGAGTAAGGAATATGATTATTGAGACAATCACGTAGGTGGTTGTGCGTACATGCATGCACTCACACAATTAACAGTCAGGTTTCTGCAGGTGTTACCCCTTATTGCACACACTCCCCAAATTGCTAACCGATGAGAGAAGTTCAGCAATTACTTTAGGTTTAGGTCAATTTAAAGTGGCCTTGAAGGATTGTGAATTTATGGATGAAAAGAAACCAATAGAGCACATTGAGATCAGTACAAGCCGAGGTGGATAAGATAACGGGAGGAGTTGAATAACAACTCCCTACAACCCTGGGCTTCAGATTGTTTATTTCTTGACACCCCTTCTGGACAATGTCCAAGTGATCAATTAGCTGAGTTAGTTATGATGAGGTACGGATGGGAGAACAGGAATAACAACCCCAATTAAGGAGATGCAAAAGGGTATAAAACATGGATCTTTTGTAGTGAATGTTAGAGTGCTCTCCAGAACATTTGCCAGGGCAAGAAAGAACCACAACAACAATTGCCTGGTAGTATTGTTCTGTTTGTGTTTGTAATGTCTTATAGTGTATTCGCATAAGTAACAATAAAACAAGCTTCAACCAATATGGTATCGTCAGTTATTTGGAACCTAAAGAGTTAAGATCAATGCACAGGTCTTTTCTCTAACACAAGGAGCAATTCTAATGCATTTCAGGGTTTGTATATTACTGTAGTACCAACTAGTACTTACTGGAAGAATATATTACAACAACTTTAGCAAAGCTATCTTGTCCAAAAAATAGGCTTTTGTTCCCTTCCAACAATTCTTTGTCATTGTATTTGGATGGTTTAATGGAAGTGCACACTGTTTCTTGGAGCTGAATAATTTTAGTTCCCTCCAGTTCTGTCATGCAGGTTGTAAACGCTTTAAAGGAATTGCTTCTTAATTACACAGCTGTCCTTGATACCAGTGAGAGAAAATTGCATGGGCCAGTATTGATTTGGTATGCTGCTTTTCCTCTGGAAGGAACCTTTGAGCCAGCAAAACACACTGATAGACGGATAAAACTGCTCTGAGTTAGTTAAGTTCATCAGGGATTTATTAAATCAATAGGACTCTATTTACGTAACTGATGGAGATAACTGTGTTAATTAGGATTACAAAATGTTATAATTTCATGCCACCATTACCTAAGCGTTTATACTTCTATTTTGAGCTATGTAAACATTCATCTCATGCATTTCGATAGAAGGAGGTTTTAATGGTCAATGTTGCCATCATATTTCTGCTTTGACTGATCACAGGAACATAGTTCACGAATAAAATGTATTGCATTAGTTAACTTGCAAAAGTAGGAATTAGTTTATAATAATGATAATTTTTGCATTTTGATATAGCACCTATCACATTTTCTAGGCTTCTCAAAGCGCTTAACAGAATATATAGTAAAGGGAATTGACTGTATATTTGTGGGCGAAACATGGCAGCCAATTGTGCACAACAATGCTCAGTCGTGGATTGAAGTGACCAATTTTATTATTGTTTTTTTTCTTGACAGAAATTTGCCCAAGGTTTCGCCCTGCTGTGATCAGACCCAGGTCTCTTGCTTGCTAGGCAAGTGTTCTAACCACTGAGATATAGGACTCCTAAGATTTTTTACATTTCTTCTGAAAGTACTGTAATCTCTTTGTTAAATGACCTCTATCCAACAGCATATTTCTTCATTTGCAAAATTATTGGTGTGTACTATAAAGATGGATTGCATTGTGATTCAGTAGGTGGAACAACTAGAGATATATTTAATAAGCATGAGGAATGCATGATCTATTGTAGTATTTATCCTGTGGTGTGTTGGAATTTGTTGTGTTTTTCATATAAGTTATCATAGGGCATTCTGTGTATTCTTGCTATCTATCTGAAATAGTGCTTGGATGTTCTGTTATAGCCCAATGAGTTGAACACTTTAAAATGTTTATAGTTGACCTTGAGAAGAAACTATGGTACAGTATCTATTGTGTCACTAGTCAAGTACAGTAATTATTACCTGATTGCAATATAAAGTCAGATGTGTGCTGTTTTGCAGGATCAAGGAGATGGAAACTTTGCATTAATGAGAATAGAATATACATTCACTGGTGGAATTTAGACCTTTATCTGCTATTGGAATCATCTGAACAGATTGGGAGAGGACAAGACCAATGGCATTAATACTATAGATAGAAACAGAAGAGGATAGGGAAATAGAGTCATCAGAATAGGCTCAATTGAAGGCCAATTGGTGCCTAAACATTTTGTGGTAAAGAGCAGTGACAGAGAAAAAGGATAGATAATGCAAGCATAAAAAATGCATGTTATGTAATTTTGCTCAAGCTTCTAGCGATTCTCTTATGGCATTATCTTATTTCCCTCTAATGTTTTTCTTAGATGTTGTTTATCCATGTAACATCTGACTCCCAATTGCCCTTTGTCCTGAAGAATCAATGGGACCAGTGATACATGGCACTCTATAAATTAAGGTTTGATTTTATCATGGAGCTTGGTATTTTATACTCAATGCCCCAGTGATTAGAATGGGGGCATTTCGACTTGGGGGAACAAAACTAGTATCCCATCTATTTTAACAATTTAAAAATATGCACATTTCAAAATTTTTAAATGATTAATGGACACAAATATATAATTTTATGACACTCATAAGCCTTAAATTAGGTCAAATTCATGAAATATAAAATGCTATCACTTACGGTTTGTGTAGGGGAGCAAGCTGACCCATTCTTGTTACTGATACTTCTAAGGTGCAACTCTTCTGCCTGCTCAAACATCTTGTGTTTTTATCCTCTTGTCTCCTTGCCCTCTCACATTCACGTTCTTAGAAATGATGAGTCTTCACGCAAATCAATCCTCTTCATACAACAACAACATCCTTTAGCTGAGATAGTGAGACAGTTCCTGCTAACTGTGAGGTGTAAATGACCAAACAAAACCATTCAACATTCTAACAGACATTGAACATAAGAAAATAAGAATTAGGAGCAGGAGTAGGCCATTTGGTCCTTCGAGCCTGCTCTGCCATTCAATAAGATCATGGCTGATCTTCTCACCTAACTCTAATTACCTGCCCTATCCCCATATCCCCTAATCCCTCTATTTTTCAAAAATCTATCAGTCTCAGCCTTGAAAATGATTAAGGACTGAGCATCTACAGCCTTCTGGGGTAGTGATTTCATAAATTCACTACCCTCTGAGTGAAGAAATATTTCCTCAACTCTGTTCTAAAAGGCTGACCCTTAATTTTAAGACTGTGACCCCTGGTTATAGATTCTCCTACCAGGGGAAACGGTCCCTCAGTGCCTACTTTATCTAGCCCTTTAAGAATCTTATATGTTTCAATAAGATCCCCCCTAATTCTTCTGTACTCTAGAGAATACAGCCCAAGTTTATTCAACCTATCTTCATAGGTCAGTCCCCTCATCCTAGGAACAAACCTAGTGAATCTACACTGCACCCCATCTAAGGCAAGTATGTCTTTTTTTAAATAAGGAGACCAAAACTGCACACAATACTCTAGGTGTGGTCTCACCCAAGCCCTATACAGTTGCAGCAAGACTTCCTTACTCTTATACTCTAAACCTTTTGAAATGAATGCTAGCATGCCATTCGCCTTCTTAGTTGCTTGCTGCACCTGCAAACTAACTTTTTGGGACTGGTGTACAAGGACACCCAAATCCCTTTGAACACTAACACTATCTAACTTCTCCCCCTCTAGAAAATAATCTAATATTTTATTCTTGCTGCCTAGGTGAATAATTTCACACTTGCTAACATTGAATTCCATCTGCCACCTACTTACCCACTCCCCTAGCCTATCTATATCTTGTTGCAATCTTTTTGCATCATCCTCAGAGTTCACTCTGCTACCTAGATTAGTGTAATCTGCAAATTTAGACACATTACATTCAGTGTCCTTGTCCAGATCATTGATGTAAATAGTATATAGCTGAGGCCGAAGCACTGATCCTTGTGGCACTCCACTAGTTACATCCTGCCAATTCGAGAATGATCTGTTTATTGCTACTCTCTGCTTTCTACCCGATAGCCACTCTTCTTTCCATGTTAATATGTTCCCATTAATCCCGTGGGCCTTAATCTTGAGTAACAGCCTTTTGTGTGGCACGTGGTCAAATGCCTTCCTAAAATCCAAATTTACCACATCTACTGGTTCCCCCTTATCCAACCTGCTGGATACATCCTCAAAAAATTCTAAAAGATTAGTCAAGCATGACTTCCCTTTTGTAAAGCCATGTCGACTCTGCCTAATCTTTTTATGGTCTTCAAGGTATCCCATAACTACGTATTTATTAAGGACTCAAGAATTTTCCCTACAACTGACATCAGACTAACTGGTCTATAGTTTCCCATATTTTTTCTCCCACCCTTCTTAAATAGTGCAGTTACGTTTGCAATCTTCCAATCAATGGGACTTTTCCAGTATCCAGAGATACTGAGATACTGAGTTTCTTTTCAAAGGAGTATTCAATCAAGTTTGCAAGTTCTCTGGTCATGATGTGATCACTGCCATAGATTGGGTTTTAAATCCTTCTCCTTTCGAACCCTATTTTATCCAGGCATTGTATATAGCTAGTCTCTTTAACACTACCTCTGGAGCCTGGGATAAAGAGGTTATGTCACTACAACTAGAACTGTATGCAGTTCATTCATCTACAAATAGGTAAAAGGTGTTTTGTTCAATTTGAACAAAATACCTTTTTGTTCAATTTGAACAAAATACCTTTTTGTTCAATTTGAACAAAATACCTTTTTGTTCAATTTGAACAAAATACTGCAAATGCTAAAAATCTGAAACAAAAACAGGGAAAGCTGGTAAAACTCAGCAGGTCAGGCAGCATCTATGGAGAAAGGAACGTGAGTCAATGATTCGGGTCCATGACCCTTCGAAGGTTTATGTACCCAAAACTCCATAGATGCTGCCTGACCTGCTGAGTTTTCCCAGCTCTCTGTTTTTGTTCTTTGTTCAATTGTTCAATTATACAGTACCATGTGAAATAGTGTCCAGAACATGTTTTAACAGCGGTTGAGCTGGTGGTATTTCTACTTACAGGAAACGCACAACTCTAAGTAAATATCAATTGATAGAAACCCAGGTGTCTGCGCATTGATATTTGACTCTAGTGAAATTTTAATGGTAGTAAAAAGATGACAAATGACCTTTTTATTCAGTTGTTAAACAAGGAAGGGCAGTACTGTGAGCTTCCCTGAGGTTTTTTTCAGCTTTACAAAAACCTGATACTGTACACACCTACTTTCAGTTAGATTTCCATCTATCCATATATGCCACGATCTACTGCTGAAATCTCTTTACTTATTTATACACTATTTGTAGATGCACATGTGTACAACGACAACTTACATTTTTATAGCACCTCACACATAAAATAAAACATATTTTTGAATAAACAGCTTTACTCAAAAAGGTTAATTAGAAATGAAGTGTTATTATGAAGGCAACTGCCACAACTAAATTGTGCCATCAAGAACAATGAGAAATATAGCCAATTGATTTGAATTTGTAGTGATTTGCAACAAGGGAAGAATATAAACCAGAAGAAAAACTCCACATTTATTGGAAATGGGGGTGGGAGGGTGGGGTGGAGACTTGAAATCCACCTCAGCTCACAAAACAGACAGGAGCTAACATTTACTTTGTACAAAGAAAGAGATGTTAAGGGTTGAGACACAAGGTGGTGCATTGAAATTAAAGTATCTGCCAAGATTTTATTAATTGGTGGAAGAGGCTTAATGGGCAGAACGGTGTTCCTTCTGTACATGTTTTCTTATGTTCTATTGCATACAGTCGTGCAGCTACATTAAGCACCGATTGTATGTTGATATGTGTGATGCCTAACACATGAGCAGGTTTTATTTGATGACTTATAAATGTTTGGAAAATGCAGATGCCTATCGAGGGTAATGTGGAAAATTTAGTGTAATTCAATTTGACAGCCTGAGCACATTGGAGGTTAATTAGATGCAGTGAGCGCCTTTGTGGTCTTTGCCCTGTGCATTGCTGAAATAGATTGTGAGGCAAATCTTTTGTTGATTTTAATTAGAAAATGATGACTTCATTTCATCATGTTTTACACCTGTTGGCACCAAACAAAATACAGTGCATTCGATTCATTTTCCTCAAAATATATCTGTGTATCTCAAAACTTCTGTGGGCAAATGGAAAAAGTAATTCTGCTCAGGGCAAATGAGGTGGGCAATCCCAAGGGAGTGAGGCTGAAGGATATTCCCCTCTCCTATAGTCTGTTGATTTATTTTTTTCCACATTTATATGCAGTGTGAAACTGTCTCTCTTGATTGCTGTTTTGTACGTAGTTGAGCTGAGCATAGACCCCAACATACCTATCCACTGCACATCCATTCTGCCCACTTTGGCATTTCTGTCACTCATTCATCCTGATCTTTCTGTACACAGTTACACCATCTATTATTTGAAATTCTTTATCAGTCCTTTCCTAGTGGAACCTATTCCACCCTTGCACTGTGTGTACACTGCCACACATGATCAGTATGTGCAAAAGTGGCAAGACAAGAGTGAACTGGTTCAGGGTTATCAAGGGTAACTTTAGTGCAGACAGTAAGAAATATTCCTTTTTGTAAAGGTTGATAAATGGCTAGAATGGGTTATCAGAAAGGCTAGCAGGATGTTGATGCTGTAATGTGAGATCATGCTCTGGAAAAGTGAGATCAAATGGACTCCATCCTATAGCTTTCTAGTGATCTTCTTACCATAACTGCAGGGCTTTGTAAATACTGTATTATGCAAACTCTAAGATTCTGTAAGCAAGTATTTTTGTTCTCTCTGGCCCAATCTATTGCTATTTTCAGCAATATCTATAATTGTAGTTTTATTTAATTTGAGGGCACCTTACCCTGTTTTTATCTCCCTGGTTTTATCTGTCACCTTCAAATATGCTTCTCCAGTCTTTGCCAGCACCACTCAGAATTATATTGCTATTATTTATTTTCTCCCTAAACTAGACACCTTGCTGCAGGTCAGGAACTCAGCAGAGTACGGGATCAAACCTACATCTCCTCACTCCCTGTATCTTTCTGCTTCAATACCTGAACAGATTGTACCAGATAGGAATCTGGTACAAGGTTCATCTATCTGGTAATTTCCAGTGAATGTAAGATATAGAGCTACTGGCCTAACTAAATTCAAAATCCCAATTGTATTATAAATCCAAAAACCTGGTGGATACATAGCATAGGAGAGATTGTTGTGAAAGCTCTGCCTTCAGGACTTGTTTTGAGCTCATTCAAAATTAATGATTCAGTCATCAAAAATCTATATCTTGGAACTTTAATGAGAGGAAATTAATGCTATGGGGGAAACAAAACGTGCCCATTTTTTGGATGCAGAAGAGAATTGAAAGGGGTGGAGACAGGAGTCAAATAAGACATGGGAGAAATTCCATTTGGGTCCAGAATTACTCAATTTATGTAGTGTTTTGTAATTTTGTTGTTCTTGTTTAGAGTGTGTAGAATTTAACAAATCATTAAATACAGCCTATTAAAGATGAGTTCCGTAAATTGTCTTAAGAACTATAGAAAACTGACCTCAAAGTCTGAATTCAATAATTGACCCATTTCTGAATGCCTCAAAAATGTCACATAAATAGGATATAACAATTGCATTTATATAGTGCTCTCCACATAGTATAGCATATTGGAGCACTTAATTAGATAAATCAGGACCCAAGTGGATTATCTCCAAAAAAAAACAATGAACATGAGATGCAGTAATAAACATGCTGATTAATAAGAGACAATTCCAGGCAGGGCGAAACCATGGGCAAGTTCCCTACTCCATACACCTAATAATCCTCCAAAGAAAAAAAAATTGGTCATTTCAATCCATGACTGTTTGTGGGACACTGCTGTGCGCGATTGGCTGCTGCGTTTTGCCTAGATATACACAGTCAATTCACTTTACAGTATATTCTGTGAAGTGCTTTGAGACATCTAGAACATGTGAAAGCATATATCAAATGTAAAGATTATTAATAAAAATAATAATAATAATCCTTGCAAAGCGCTTCATAGAATATACTGTAAAGTGAATTGACTGTGTATATGTGGATGAAATATGACAACCAATTGTGCACAGTAGTGTCCCACAAACAGTCGTGGATTGAAATGACCAATTTATTATTCTTTTTTTAGGGATTATTATTAGGCGTGTGGAGTAAGGAAACTTGTCCAAGGTTTCCCCTGCCTGGAATTGAACCCAGATCTCTCGCTTTTAAGACGAGCGATCTACCCACTGAGCTATAGGACGATTAATAACAATAATAATGCATTTGATATAGCGTTTTTCATGTCTTCTAGATGTCTGAAACCTGTACAGTAGTTGCAAGCTAGAAGTACTTGGGCTTTTCAATTGAGCAAAGCTGGAGAGCAAGTTGCTCTTGGTTTATAGCCAATTGTATTTTAGGAGCTTTAATTTTTACACCCATGTTATTCATTCTTGTCTGTATGCTAATAGATTTTGTTTAAAATGGATAAATGCACGTTGACTTTTGTATGATTTTCCATGTTTGAGAAATGTGGTGTGCAAACAAGTCTTCATTAAAACATCTCCCTTTGAGTATCCAGTGGAGGCATTTTCTTTGACTCATTTGTGAAGTACAGGTATAATTAATACTGTACCTGGAACAGGGTGGTTGAGGTAAAGAGACTGGACTCATTTAAAAAGCAGCTCAATGCTATGAAAGGATGATGATAGTATGGATATTCCGATGGATGAGATCAGATGAGCCAAAGAGCCTTCTTCATCCGGATTGATCTTGTGATAAATCTATCTATTTGATCATTGAGTTTCAGTGCATCTTTGAATTCAATTGTGCAAGTGAATGACTTCAGAGTGAAACTCAACCCTTTCTCACCCATGTTTTAGCTGTGAACATTGAATAGTGATCATGAATGTAAGCTATATCAAATCTAAGGATTATTATGATTATTATTATTCAATGTCCTAATTTACTTATGTCTTCCCTCTCCCCAATCAGTTCCATCCCTACTCTCTTGCCCCATTTCCTTGCAAATATTTTCTTTTCAAGTATCTATCCAATTCCCTTTTGAAAGTTGTCATTGAATCTGTTTCCACCACTATCTCAGGCAATGCATTCCAGATCATAACAATTTTCCTCATCTCCTGTGTTTTTTGGTCCATTATCTTGAATGTATGACCCCTGGTTACCAAACCACCTACCAGTGGAAACAGTATCTCCCTATCAAAACCTCGCAAAATTTTGAACACTTCTATTAAATCATTCCTTAACTTTCTCTGCTCTAAGGAGAACATTCCCAGCTTCTCTAGTCTCTACACATAACTAAAGTCACACATACCTGGTATCATATAGGTAGATCTCTTCTGTACCCTCTCCAGTGCAAGCAAGAGATCTTGGTTTGATTCCAGGCAGGGCGAAACCTTGGGCGTTTCCTTACTCCATACGCCTGATACTAATCTTTCAATATAAACAATAATAAATTGATTATTTCAATCCACGACTGTTTGTGGGACACTACTGTGTGCAATTGGCTGCCGCCTTTCACCCACAAAATAAACAGTCAATTGAAGATACAGTATAGTCTGTGAAGCTCTTTGAGATATCTAGAAGATGTGAAAAAGCACAATATCAAATGCAAGGATGATTATTATTATTTGTCCCAGGGCTATTCAGGTGCAACCTGTCCACCTTGTACAGGTCCCTCCTTTCTCTTGCTGTTCCTATACAGACTAGCACATGGCACTGAAGTAATTCAGAGATTGTCACCTTTGATGTCCTGCTCTTTCATCTCCCCCGGAGCTCTTGTAACTCTGCCTATAGGACCTCAACCCTTTTCTACATCATTAGTTGAAACATGGGCCACAAATTCTGGCTCTTCCTCTTCCCATCTGTTTTTCCTACTATGTCAGGTGGCCACCCACTCACTCGCCTTCAAAACTCGTATGCACTGTAGTTACACCAGCCCCTCCTCAAGCTCAGAAAGCCTGAGCTCAAACTTGAGCAGCTGAAGGCACTTTCTCACATGTCCTCCTGATCTGAAAGCTCCTATAGAAATGTAATTTGATGTTGATGTCCAGGTGAAACAAAGCATCTGGAGTTTTTACATGGTAGTAACTTGCAATTATTAAGTTCAAATTTCAGTTGAAAAACAACAAGGAATTCCTATTCACACCAAATCCCTTTATTAAAGTCTCACTCTGTTCCCACCTCACTCCTTTCACAGCTCACTCATTTTTAAGTGTTATTTTTTAATTGCAGGGAATATAAAATTACAGGGAATATAAAATGAAAATACAGTAGATTTATTGAAACCTATATCACTGAATCCGTGTTTCTTAACCTTAATATAATTGTCTTCAAATTTGAGGTAACACAGAATTTTAGAAAAGTGTCTTGAATCCAATCTTAATTTTGCAGCTAATATTTATAATAATAATCCTTGCATTTGGTCTAATGCCTTATCAAATCTTCAAGACATCTCCAAGTGTTTTCCACAGTATCCGAAACGAATTGCAGAAAAGCAGTTTGCTAATTAAGTCTGAAATGAAGATTATTTTACAAAATTCTACACAATCTTAAATTTTAAGACAATAGCTTTAAAGTCAAGAAAATAATAAATGTCAAGCGCTGTTCATGCTCCATAGTCCGTGTAGTACAAAAGAAATGCATCCACAGTCACGTACTGTATGATACGACTAATTTCAATTATACTTGGATTGTAATGAAGTGGAAACAGATCATGTGTGAAGAGTTGTATGATGTGGATGTCTTTATCTATCTGCCTGAGCTTCGCCGAAGGGATCTACAAAACTTCCACTTGAGTGCCAGTGAAACTTGATCAGTTTTCTTTTTCTGAGGCAAAAAACGATTTAATTTGGAGTCTTTTGTAAAGATTCTCCAAAGGAGGAAGAAAGCATCTCACAATAAGATCACATAATATTAATAATAATCTTTGCATTTGATAGAGCGCTTTCCACATGTTCTGGATGTCTCAAAGCACTTCCCAGAATATACTGTAAAGTGAGTTGACTGTATATTTGTGGGAAAAACACAGCAACCAATTGCGCACAGCAGTGTCCCACAAATAGTCATGGATTGAAATGACCAATTCATTCTTGTTTTTTTGAATGATTATTATTGGGCGTGTAGAGTAGGGAAACTTGCCCAAGGTTTCACCCTGCCTGGAATTGAACCCAGGTATCCCATTTGAAAGGTGAGTGCTTTAACCACTGAGCTACAGGACTCCTGTACAGGACATCACTAAAGTCTAAAACTCTATAGAACACCAGAGAATAATTTGATCTCATGTGCTAAAATCTATTTTTGCTGACATTTGGAGAATCAGTCCCCTTTGTTACAATCAACAATTCAAACTTATTATTGCTCTGAATAGTAGCCAGTGATTAATTCCATATATGGCTGGCTGGCTTAATTCACTTGCTGCAGCAAATGTTGATGTACCTCACACATTTATGTCAGAAGCAAAACAAAAAGGAATCATTTAACAGTTCAAAAATCTTATATATTGATCGATAATTATTCTCCTTTAGTCAGATGTTTGATTATTCTGGTATGTTAACCATTATTAATTAGATTTTTGATTTTTTTCTATGCTGCCACTAATAAATTTCAATCTTCACCTGACATCATGAATTTATTGATAACCCCAAACACCTTGATACAGGTAAGACAGTTTCACTATACTTGCTCCGAGATGCTCTTTTTGTTATTCAGCCAGACTCTAAGAATGGTACAGGAGAGAATGCATAGTATACACTTTGTGCAGTTACAAAATTACTTGTGTAACTGCTTTAAGCTTCAATAACATTTTCATAGTTTTGACTGCATGAAACTAAGAACATTTAGATATTAATTTTTAATAAGATGAACAACATGAATTATAGCCCTTGGATGTTTCTTCAACCAATACATTGATGGAAATGTTTTAAAAGCAGAATTTATGTTACAACACAATATTAGGTTTGTTTATTGATGTTGTTAGATAAATCGGCTAAAGTATCCCCTTACTGTTAAGGTGTTTTGTATTGATCTATCTTGTTATATTGAATTTTCAGAAACAAGCTTGGTGCTGCAATGCATATGAGTCATGAAACCATTAACACATTTTCAGTGGACCATATTGTGAGGCAGTGACCTATGACACAAGAGGCATAGTTCATCACTGATTAATTTATTATTCAATAAAAAGTACATTACAGTTTTTATCAAATAGTTTGTAGCATTTTAATGCAATTTTGTTTCTTATCTCTAGCTTTTTGTGAGATAAACATTCGTAAACTGTGCAAAAGAAATAACAAAGTAGGAGCAGATAAATAGATTAAGATTATGTAGTTTGTTGCACTAAGTGGTATGGCTGACTCAATTTTCAATGCAGCTCAATGACAGATGATAAATGATACCTTGCAGTAAATTTCAGGTAGGAACTGCAGGGAAATTCTCTCCTTTGAGCCTGTTCTCGCTGTAGAGGAGTAGGATGAATACTAATTCTAAAAACAGTTGTGTCACAGGTAGAATTGATAAATGAGCACTTCTACACACTGGATAGGGGCAGAAAATCTTGTTTCATTCTGTGTTGCAGCTAAGAAGTTCTAGATTAAATGTGAATTGATAACTGTGAACCAAATTAATTGTTTTGAAGGAGCATTGGCTTCATGAAAAGTGTTTGAAAGGTTTTTTTTCACAGCCTCTTGGAGATTGAGAAAAGGCAGGAGAGCAGCAGACTATTTGTGTCATGATGATATCATGCCTAAGTGTTACAGTGACTTTCTTTGTTAATTACACACCTGTAAATACATGGAACAGATTTGCCAAAATAGCTGGAGTGTTGATGTAGTAACTACTGGTTGTCTTCATTTCACTGCACACAGTTTAAACATACATATTTATAATGCAGCTATTTATAAATAATTCAACAAAATAACATATCAAACTAGTAAAATATTCACAGATATAGCTACTCTAAATGCTGCATTTGACACCAATGCTGGAATTTACATTTAATTTTTTTGAGGCACAATGCAACTGTGTCTTATCATTCGAAGATCATATTTCTTCAAAACGTTCATTTAAATTGTACTCAAATGCATTCGTAGTAAATATCAGAGTTGGTTAAAATGCAGATTTTAATAATATCCAGATTTCACAGAAAAATATGGTGTTCACAGTAGTGTCCGTCGATATGGAAATTTTCTGATATCGATATATCCGTGGGCTCATATCGATATATACCGATATATCGATATCACCGGGGGGTTTTATACTGTGTATGCGTGCGCACTCGGAGGTGTGCGCGCATTCGGAGGTGCGCGCACATTCGAGGGTGCTCACGCATTCGGAGGTGCGCGCGCATTCCGATGTGCGTGCTCCAGGCCCAGGAGGTTTGTAATGCCGGCGACAAGATAAGTTGAAAAAGTTTTATATTATACCGATATAACCGATATATCGATATATCGCCAGACACGATATACCGATATTTTGCGATATACCAATTTTTTTATACACAATTTTTCGATATACCAATATATTCAAATTTCCAATATCGGCATATTGACACGAAAAATTATACTGATATAACCGATATATCGCCGGACACAAGTTCACAGGTAAAAAAAAATAGCAGTTATTTAAGTGCTTCGCCATAGTTCTGGCCCCCTGTACTATATATAGGATGAGATACAAATAAGAGTGTTTGGAAAATGTATCACTGAAAAATTCAGTTAAATCTCAATACAATAGTGTGATAATGTGTTGATGTCTGTTCCCATTGTACTTTACTGTTGATGGTGCCAGTTAGAGTAATACTTTACCAATGAATACTCTCACATGACACAAATATGTTAAACTCGATCATCTTAAGTCATTGTGGAGGCCTGCAGCTGAGTGTTTAGAGCACTGGTTCCCAACCTCGGGTCTCGAGCCAAATCAGGGACACGGGGGTCCTCGGTTAGGTCGCGAAGGCCCCACAGAATTATTTTTTGTTGCTTTTTTTAATGCTTAAAATCCTTTTTTAATGCTTGAAATCCTTTTTTAATGCTTAAAAAAAAGTGCCCGAGGCGACACTGCCGCCCAATTTGTATGAAAGACCGTATACAGTACTTACGAGTTACGTTAAGTCCACAAAAGAGACGGAGATATCGTTTTGGCTGAGCTTCACTTCAGTCGTGATGTCACCCCCTGAAGGTCAGGAGGACCTGTTGGTGGCTAATTTGGGTCACAGCAAAAAAAAGGTTGGGAACCACTGGGTTAGAGCATTTGCCTCACAAATGAGAGACCTGAGACGTGGGTTCTATTCCCAGCAAGGCGAAATGTTGGGCAAGTTTCCTTACTCTACATACCACTGTTTATCTAGCAGTAATTGTTGGTTGATAGTGATGGTGTGGGGAGTGAGGGTCTTCTCCATATACTCAGCAGAACACATTTGATATGGTCTAAGCGCTGCACCACTCTGTTCACTGTTAGCAAATTTGTCTCTTTGTTGTTATAAATAAATAGAACACAATTTAAAATTATGCATAGCTTTCACTTATAAATTTAAAGTGTAAGTAAACATAAAAATTGCACTACAGCTATTTTTTAGTGTACAGGGATAAAACATTTCCTCAACTTAGTGAAAGAAGCAGAATGTTTATCCATACTAAGAAATTGGCTAGATTGAGCTAATGAAGCAGAATAAGCCCTCTCAGATGGACTTTCCTTGTCATTTGGCCTAGTTGTGCTCAGTGATAAAACCGTAAATGGCGTTTTTGTGTATGCCTGTGATCGAAAAGGAAACATTCCTATTCAGTGTGTAGCCTCTGGAAGCTTAGCAGTCTGTCTCACTTCAGGGCAAAATTAACATCTTGCAATAAATATATATATATATATACATATATTGCAATATATTTCCTCTATCTTATCAACAAACTATATATTTGAATCTATATATTTATATATATATATTTGAATCTGTATATATTTGAATCTTTGATTCACATTTCTAATCAGAGATATAGCCTAAAGATACTATCATGTTAGTGCCTGTCTAACAGTGTGAGTAACGGTGGAGAGTTCTCATTGGTTGGAGGTCCGCAAGGGTTGCCCTTTTCATGTTAATTGCACCCCAGCCAGTTTGTTTGTCCTCTCGACGTGAAAGGTGCTATAGAAATGTAATTTTGTTGTTGTTGTTCATTCAATGAAATTGCCATGGTTTTTACCCCTCAAAGTGGGAGAGATTGTACCTTCAGAAACAAAAACAGCAAAATTACAAACAAAACCAGAAATCACTGGGAACATTCAGCAGGTAAGGCAGCATCTATGGAGAAAGGAAAAGTAAGTTAATGTTTCAGGTCCATGACCCTTCGTCAGAACTGGGGCATGTTGAGAGGGAGAGACTTTTAAGGATTAACAGAGAGGGAGAGGCAGGGCAAGGAAGACAAAGGAGAAAATAGGGTAGAAAACAGGAGATGATGGGTTAAAGAGGTATACTGTATTAATGTTGTGAAACAAAAGGGGGGATTGCAGTGTCAAAAATTTATTTTTGACAATGTTTTTAGTCACCTTCTCCCCCCACCCTCACTTTTCCCAACCTCAGCTCCAGCTCATAGTTGGATGTGCACGATGCATTATTCCCACACTTGTTGTAAATCAAACCAGTCCTTAATCTTCATGTCCTCAGAAATGTAGTGGTCCACCTTATTTGTATTTATTCACTAAAAGAGGAGAAACAACAATTATGTTGTTACATAATGTATTTAAATTATATACTGAGATATGATCTGTATTGATTTCTAATGGGATTGCTTCGCATGAAAACTGGATGTGAGTCACAGAGTTGTAAGAACTCAACTCTGACTTAATTGATTTCAATTTTTGTGGGTCAGCATGATATACAACTGGTATCCATGATATACTAAAAGGAGTTAGCACTCAGTTTCCTGAATAAGGAATTGCATTAGAAATTGAATATTAGACCCCAATGTATGCTGTAGTCACCAAAAAAAACTGCTGATTATATTTGTTTCTTTCTTGCCAACACAGCATTCTAATAATGTTCTCCAAGGAAATAACAGACCAAAAAATGGCTCTCAGCATGCAGAACCTTCACAATGTCTTTTGCAAATCAGAATTATACCTTGTGCCGAACTTTAACCAACAAAATGTATAGTCACTGCGCTCTACTAGTAATTATCATGATGCACCTTGAGACAAGGCATGATATCCAATTTTATTACATCCTTGCAAATAACACCTACATGGAGAATCATTGTGCAAATTATGTAACTTGGGGGTGAGAAGGCTATGGACACTTTAGATGATATCACACAGTTGGATCCTCCTGCTCTACGCACTGATAAAAGAAATGGAAATAAATCCTTTCCTTGAAGGATCCACCATTTCTAACCTTGATTCCTTATTAAAGAACTTGCAGAGTCCGGTAGCTCAGTGGTTAGAGTGCTCACCGTGCAAGTGGGAGACCTGGTTTTGATTCACGCAGGGCAAAACCTTCGGCAAGTTTCCTTACTCCACATGCCTGATAATAATCTCTCCAGAGAAAAACAATAATGAATAAGTTACTTCAATTCATGACTGTTTGTGGGACACTGCTGTGCGCAATTGGATGCCGAGTTTTGCCCATAAATGCACATTCAGTTCACTTTACAGTAGATTTCATGAAGTGCTTTGAGATGCCTAGAAGAAATGAAAAATGATATATCAATTTCAAGGATTATTAAAATCCTGTTAAACTACAATTTGCTCAGTTTGGCTTTCCTGTTTACTTATTTTCCCATTCCTTCTGGCCTGTCTTTCACAGACAGAGGTAAATTAAGGTATTAATAATCCTTGCATTTGATATTGTGCCTTATCACATCATTGAGAGTCTCAAGGTGTCCCAGGATTTTACCATGCAACGTAGCAATTGTGAACATGGCCGCCAATTTGTACAGAGTAATGTCCCACAAACAGCAATGAAGTGAATGATTTATTTTATTTGAAGAATTGTTGGCCTGGTCTGGAGAAACTCCCTTTCCCTTTCAATTATGCAGTGGGTTAATTTATTATCCACCTGAATAGGCAGATAGAACATTACATAAATGTCTCATCTGAACAATGCAACATACCACCTGAACTGTCAGTTCAAAGTACCAACTTGAAGCTTTGAACCCACAAACTTCTAACGTAACTGGTGGTTTTCAATTGTAGGTAATGGCTTAACGTTATCTATTTCTATTAGTTGGGTGCTCATAGATACTTGTTGCATTGCAAATTGCGCCACAGCAGGATAATATACTTTGCAGTCAACAGAATAAGTTGTGCCAACCTGTGTGTAGGGGTACCCGAAGGATATATTTTTCCAATGCTCTCCTTTTGTGTTTGATTTCAATTGAATTGTGCCTGTTGCTCAATAATTAAATAATTTGATTCAGTTGCTGCATTGATTGAATTATGGTAACATTCTATAGTTGCTTTGAAAGCAATAGGAACCTTGTGTACTCACAACCCTTCCACCCATGGTTGGAACTTTTTATGTAATTTTGTTATTTTGTTGTTGAAATAATCAAACCAAATTATTAGCATGCTTTAAATTTAGAAAATGTTCTGAATCAAAATGAAATCCAATATTCTTATTAACAAAATGACATTAGTAATAATTCTAACTATAAATTCTGGCAATGCAATAAATTGCAAAGTTTGAAGAGTATACACTTTTTTTGGGTATTACTGTGGATGTCAAATGTGGTTTACCTAGAGGGTCTTTGAAGGAAATTGTACCCTGTGAGATGAAGATTATTTAAATGTTATGGTATAAGACCTGAAGGTAATTAATCTTGTGATAAGATTTGCTGGATTGCCAGTATTCTTTTGACAAAATATGGAAAACCCACTGCTCAACATGTTCTGTACATCTGCACAACTATATGTTGAGCAGTGTAAAAGGAAGATCTTTTTTTCTACATACAATAAAATGTTACGTTTATGTAACATAAACATTTCACGTGGGAAGGATGACCAAAGACGCTAAAACAATCTTGACTTGATGCCTGACCTGGGATGGGAGTCGATATGAATGTCATATGAATATAATACTCTTACGAATAGAAATTTGCAGCACAGTGTAAGGTCGGTTAGCTCATCTTGTCCTAGCTGGCTCTATGAAAGAGAAATCAGTTCAATCTCATTTACCTGCCTTTTCCTCATACTGCAGGAAATGATTATTTTTGAGAATACAACCATAAACAATTAAGAAAATATTCATGCCAGAATATTATTCCCTAGCAGTACTTTATCAGATGATTTTCAATTTACAAACCCAAGTACCGAACTGGTTGATGACCCATACAAACAAAATAGGTTTCATATTTTATTCCCACTCTATGATGAGCTGGTGATCTTTACCAGGACAGCAAAAATAGGGCATTACAACTTGTCTCAGCACCTGGGTTAAGAAAAGGAAAGTCATCCAAACAACTGCTTTTGATCACAATTTAGCGATGCCCTCCCAATGTCATTGGTATGTTCACAATTTGTGTCTTCACAAGTCCTATAAAAGTTCATGCATGGATAATTACACTTGGTTGAATACTGTACCAGAGAATAACCACTGCCCTGGAAGCATACATGTGGTAGGGGCAAATTTATTAGAACAGCTGCAGAAGAGGAAAAATCTGCAGAAAACAGGCGAGTAAGAAATTAAAAAAGTATTCATACCAGAATGTTATTCCCTACAGTATGTAACCATATGCAGAATGAACCAGCATTGTGTGCCTTAAGGTAGCTCTTGCTTGTGCAAAATTCATCCCTTAGGCTTATAACTGAACAGTACTGATACCTAAATTATGCAAGACATCTTCGGAAGGACTGCTGAAATTACTGTGATTACTTTTTATCTGGGGATAAAAAGCTTTTCTTGGAGGGTGGGGTAACATTTACATATTTGATAGATATGGCAATAATACCCCATGATATGTCGTTGGGACACTGTATATTGACCCCAGTCCCCATCCTCATGGTGCATCGGAAAAAATGGTGCGGAATAACTATGTGTGCCTAAATTTTGCAAATACTTTGTAAACATTTCTTTGCTAGATTATGTGTGTTACTAGCTTTCAGCGCTTTAAAAACGTAAAACAAAATGAAAGAGAATAAGCCAGGCAGTGCTCCAATCTGTCAGCAATGAGGCAAATGTCACTGGTTTTAAATGTCACTATTTCCTGTTGCAACTGTGCCATATCTCCCATGCAAAGAACTGGCAGCTTGGTGTCAAAAATAATTACCAACAGTCAGGGTTGTAAATATCACAAGCCATGCAATGGGAATGGTTATGCAAAGCAGTGAAGGTGGACAAGTTCCTTAATACCTCCTGACATAGCCAACAGACATTTGACAGCACAAAGCCCAGTTAAAAGAGAAATCTTGAAAGGTGTCTTGTTTCCAAGAGTGAGCACAACAGTTTCTCACTTTTTATGAACATTATTATGTTGATAAAAGGAATGAAACATGTAACAAAAATGGCGGAGGGACTGTGGGATGGAGTTCCAGAGGTTGGGGGCAGAGTTGCTGAAGGCTCACCTGCCAATGGTAGGCTGGATGGGTCGTGAAACATGGAGCAGACTGGAGCCTGTCTGACTGGAGGGGGCGGGCAGGTGGTAGAGGGTTAGGAGGTTGCAGAGGTAGGGTGGGGGTGAGGCCGTGGAGGGCTTTAAATGTGAGGACCAGGATCTTGAATTGAATGCTCTGGGTAATGGGGAGCCAATGTTGTCAGGCAAGGATGGGGGAGATGCGGTCACGAAGCTTGGAGAGGTAGAGGACCGTAGAGTTCTGGATTATCTATAATAATAATAATAATAATCCTTGCATTTGATATAGCGCTTTCCACATCTTATCAACGTCCCAAAGCGCTTCACAGAATATACTGTAAAGTGAATTGACTGTATATATTTGTGGGAGAATCGCGGCAGCCAATTGCGCACAGCAGTGTCCCACACACAGTCGTGGATTGAAAATGACCAATTTTATTATTGTGTTTTTTTTGGAGGGATTATTATTAGGCGTGTGGAGTAAGGAAACTTGCCCAAGGTTTCGCCCTGACCTGCCTGGATTCGAACACAGGTCTCCCCAGCTTGGTTTCCCCAGCTTGCAAGACAAGTGCTCTAACCACTAAACCACAGGAGCTCCTTATGATCCATAAGATCTGCATCTTATGGAGGGAGGAATTGAGAAGGCTGACAAGCTGGGCATTGGCGTAGTTGCACCTGGTTTTGATGATGGCATGAATGAGGGTTTCAGTAGCCTGAGGGATGAGGTAGTAGCCGAGGTAACAGGTAGTAAACTATGGTAACATGTAGGGCATCGAGGGCCATGTTGCACTGTTGCTGCTTCAAACTGCAAATCAACTATTTTTTATTTGAATTGTCACGTTCTTTAATATTTCTCATGCTGTTTGGGGTGTTCCATACATGTAAATATAAGGCTTATTATGCTAAAATAGATCATTTATAATTTGTAATAGATAATAATAATAGATAAACCATTAACATTGAGGTTGCAACCCAGCAAATATCTGCATCAAGAAATCAAAATAACAAACTAAAGGCTGAATAATATAAATTGCTTATTTCACTTAATATTGCTTTCTGTCTTTTGTCTCACTTGATTCATCCATTTCCAAAGTACTTTCCTAGCAACTGTAATGAACAGGAGTCTGATTTACTGCAGTCATTTTCTGGATTTGCATTGTTCAAAAATTACCCCTGAATATTTTACTTTTATCGTGTATGTCATTTATTTTTTGCCTGTGCATATTATTTTGCATGAGGTGAGTGGGCCTTGAAGCTCATGTTGCACTTAAAGTGAGGTGAAAGGTAAACCTTGATCGGATCAGGTCATGGTACAAAGATCCTAGGGCAGATTGGTTTGTGGTCAGATCATTAAGCTGTATTTTCGATAGTCAGCAGTCCTCAGGGAACTTGGCTGCTCCCTCCTTTGTAGCACGTGGATGCTTGAGTAAGACAGTTGTTCCTCACTGTAATAGTTGATCAAAGAACAAAGCACATAATCGAAAATACATTGGATAGATATGCTTGCTGACCGGCAACTACATGACTACAGAGTTAGAAGAAATGGTCATTGCAAAGGATATACTTACATTAGCATACGTATATTGATTTATGGCCTTGAGAGAAACAACTAGATTTGGAAACCATTCCATTTTCTGCTGGCCTGCCTGCAGCAAATCAAATGCAGTCGTACTGTCCACTTTGGGAACATCGTATTGTTTGTGCTTAATTGACTACATTTAAAGTGGGATTGGATCAGTCAGGAGGGAAAATCAAATCCTTTAATATAAAAGAACCTATTCAGGAGAGTTGTGTCAGAGCACAAAAACGTAACCTGGCTCAGTTGGTAGCACTCCCACCTCTGAGTCAGAAGGCTTCTTCTTTATGACATTCATTAGAAATCACTGCATGTCAGCCCCTCCCCTGTGCCTCTCCCACCCCTCATTATACCCATTATAGATTGTATATTTTCTGAACATTTCCGGTTACTTCAAATTAACTGAAGAGATTAATCTTCAATCAGAATCCCAAAGTAACTTTGGGATCACTATAGACTTACAAACATGTGCTCTGAACAGTGAAAGCATTCACTGTGCCTGCCACACATTTGGTAGCCCATCTTCATTTGTCTTCATACTCTGAATGAAACCAAGCGAGGAGAAGGAACCAGCCACTACTTGCTGTCATTTTGTGGAGGAAGCTCTTAATGTGAGGATCTTTGTGTGAACTTAACATCTTAACCGCATGTTCCTAGCATTTGAGTGTTATCAGCTGGATTGATTTATCTTGCAAAGGACACCCAGCTCATTTCCTCTGCGTATGTGACAGGGCTTTGTATGGTTGTTTACTCAGCAATTGAGATGATGCAGAACAGACCTTTCAGAACTAGATTTTCATGATCCTTTGTCATAGCAGATTTAATCACAGTCAGAACATGTAGCATCCATCATTTCCAGCTCATGAGTTACACTCAGCCTCAGATTGGCAATAAGGAGAGGGGGCATGGCTGCTGTTTTCCGCTCACATGAAAATTACATTTCACTGTAGATATTTGATAAATGGCACAACATAGATCATCAAACAAAATGACTAGATGGTCTTCACAGAGTAGCACCCTATGGCTTTTAAACTGTAGACACAGTGTGATTCTGCAGGGCTTCTGAACCTGCTTAGAAGTTACCTTCTGCCTTTGAGTTCCTACTCTGTGGACTGGCAGCCATTTCAACCCATATAAATCATACTTCCCTACCATTTTGTCATGTCATTTCAACATTGAAATTCTTCCTTCGTTTCACCTTTATTTTTTGGCAATAACAAAAAAACTCACATTGACATGTAATCACACTGACTGTTGGATCATAACCTTTTTCTCCCCCAAAACCAATTAATGGCTGGAAGGAAGGTCAAAACAAAAGTTCTATTTGTGGACTAGCATTCTCATTAATGAGTAAATCCAGTATGGATTGAACTGATTAACTTAAATAAAGCTCACATCAACGGAAACTTGCACTTATATAGTGCCCTCCACGCCGAGCGGTGTATCAGAGCGCTTCACAATGGCAGAGCCAGAGACCGAGCCAGTGGGAGGGGGAAGGTTACGGTAAGCGTGGTCAAAGAGAAAAGTCTTCAGGCACGATCTGTAGATGGGAAAGTAGGGGGCGAGATGAAGGGGTTGAGGGAGGGAGTTCCAATATTACTGGACGTAGTGGCTGAAAGCATAGCCGCCAATGTTGGAGCGGAGGATTCGGGGGAAAAGGAGGAAGCTGGATCCAGTAGGGAGGGACTGGGTACTGCTATGAGGAAAGAGAAGGCTAGAGAGTTAGGGGAGTGCAGAGGAGTGGAGGGATTTAAACATAAGAGTGAGGATAATAAAGTCGATCTGCTCAGTGACAGAACCAGTCCAGTTTGGCAAGGACTGGGGTAATTGGGGTATGAAGTTTGGTGCGCGTGGGCATGTGGGTGGCAGTGTTTTGTATGAGCTGAAATTTGTGGATGGTGGAGGAGGGGAGACCGGCATGGAGGGAGTTAGAGTAGTCCAGCCCGAGAGGTGACAAAGGCATGGACCAGGGTTTCCGCAGCTGTTGGGGTGATGTAATGTCGGAGGTGGGCAATGTGGTGGAGATGGAAGAAACATCAGTGTTACCCACTTGGAAAAGCATACCGCATGTCATGGGGTTCATTCTGGTTTATTACCTGTATTGATTTAATCTTTATTGATTTGAGCAGATGTGTACCAGAGGCATCTCCGATTGTTTCAGGGACCTGCCAAACTCCAAAATGTTGCTATTTATCTTATTTATCCTCCAAAAAATAAGGTCTTTTTGAACCAGATCGATCTGCAGATTTCTCTAAGGTACTTTGTCCTGGTCTCCCTAGTTCCACCATCCAAATGATTCTGCTAATCCAAAACTCTGCATCCACACCCAGTGGAGTCCTATAGCTCAGTGGTTAGAACACTTACCTCGCAAGTGAGAGATCTGGGTTTGTTCCCACTGCATGGTGAAATGTTGGGAAATTTTCCATGCTCCACATGCCTCAGTTTACCTAGCAGTATAAGTAGGAAGCCAGTTGTTAGTTGATTGATAGATCGCTTTTCTGGCGGTAATTATTATCATTGATAATATTGGCACCGTAAAAACAATAATTTGCATGTGCTGTATTTATATGGAATGGGCCCAGTGGTAAACTGACTCTGTGACCTGACTGTTCAGTGCCTTGGGATGTCCTCCCAATATGAAAGGCGCTCTTAAAATGTAATTTTGTTGTTATGAAAGGGCTTGGAAATGTAAGACAAAGAGGTGGCTCTAAATCATGGTTGGGCATTTGGCAGCCAATCATGGGGTTAGTTGATAACAGTTTAGACCTGAATTGGCCTGAATTGGGTTACTGAATCAGTATTGAACCATATACTTAAACACAATAAACTCTGTACACCCATCTCACTAACTCTAGCCAGGCTCCACTATTTCAAATCACCAAACGGAGTGATTTCAAGAACCTTGCACTCGTTTTCAAATCCTTTCATGCCCTGGCACCTCCGTACCTCTCCGATGTGCTTTCCCCCCAATCCACAACCAGCTGCTTCCGCTTGACAGGCTGCAGCCTTCTGCATCTCCCTCATGACCTCTGTTCCACCATTGGCAGCTGCGTATTCAGTCACGATGCTCAGAAACTCTGGAACACTCTTCCTCTATCCCTCCGCCTTGCCCCTTCCTGCCCCATTTTCAGGATGAGCATGAAGACCTTACTGTTCGACCATGACTATGGTGACTTCCCCTTCCTGCGGCTCCGAGTCATGCTTCAGCATTGTCAAGCACTCTGGGACACTAATCTGTGTGAGGGTAAATAGCAACAAAATGCATACAAATTACATTTGTAGAGTGCCTTTCACATTGTGAAGATGTCCCAAGGTGCTCAACAGTAAGGGGTCAGGATCTGAGCATGGGGGTGGGGGGGTTGGTCAGGGTTGGCATCAGGGAGGGCAGAGAGGTAGGACAATGACTGAAGGCACAGTCGAAAAAGAGGATCTTGAGAGTGTCTTAAAGGAGGGAGCGAAGGGATTGTGGGATAAAGTTCCAAAGTGTAGGGCAGAGAAGTTGAAAGCCCAACCGCCAATGGTAGGGTGGGTCAGGCTGGAGGCTGCTGAACGGAGGGAGCAGACAGGTTGACAGGGAGTCAGCAGGTTAGTGAGATAGAAGGGGGGCAAGGCCATGGTGGGCGTTGAAAGTTTGGACATGAATCTTGAAATACACATCACTGGAAATAGTTTCTCACACTAAATACTCTCAAGCCATATCTTAAATTTATCCTTTATTATATCAGCCTTCTCTGTTCCAAAGAAAATAATTATATTCTTTTTGGCCTCTTTTCATAGTTATAGCAAATACCCATATACTGGTACATCAAAATCAAAAATTTAAATGACTGCAGAATAAATAACAGCAGGTGTGTGTTTATATTTATATTAATTTGTTGTTGTGCAAATGTGTGTTTCTTAGTATTTTTGTTTCTATGTATGTGTTTTTCTATATATTTGTTTCTATGTGTTGTGTTTGAATTTCAGTATGATTAAATTGAAAGTGTGAAAATGGTATGCATTTGTGATCCTATGTATTGATCCTATGTATCGTGTGTGTTTCTTTGTTTGTATTTTTCTTTGTTTGTGTGCATATGTACTTATGTGTGTACATGCCCAACGCTTAGGAACACTTCTTCAAGGAATTTGGACTCCTAATGAACGATTCACTTTTGAGCAGATTTGTTTTCATGTATCAGTGGGTGTACTTTCAGCTACTGACAGGAATCGCAGTTTGCCACTCCCGCTGTACATATTAGATTTGAGTTTCCATTCCTAAACTAAACTGGTAAATCAACAACAACAAAATTACACTTGTATAGCGCCTTTCACGTCAGGAGGCCACCCCAAGCTGCTGGACAGTCACTGCGTCAGACCCGAGCTGGGGACGGGGTGGAGAGGGAAGTGGGCGATTAGGAGTTGCTGATGGGACCATCGAAGAGGAGTGTTTTGAGGCGGGACTTGAAGGAGGCCAGGGAGGGGGCGAGGTGGAGGGAATGTGGGATGGAATTCCAGAGGTTGGGAGCATATTGGCTAAAGGCTCGCCTGCCAATGGTGGGCGGGTGGGTCGGGGGACATGAAGCAGGCCAGAGCCTGCTGAGCAGAAGAGGCAGGCAGGATGTTAAGCGGTGACAAGGTCACAGATGTAGGGTGAGGTGAGATTGTGGAGGGCTGAATGTAAGGACCAGGATCTTGAATTGGATCCTCTGAATTGGTGATGGGGAGTCAATGGAGTCGGGTGAGGATGGGGGAGATGGGGGTCACAGAGTTTGGAACAGTAGGGGACACGGACCGCAAAGTTCTGGATCCTCTGCAGTCTTTGGAGGGAGAAATTGGGAAGGTCAACAAGCAGTCATTTGCATAGTTGAGCTGGGATGTAATGAAGGCATGGATGAGGGTTTCAGCGGCTTTCGGGGTGAGGTAGTAGTGGAGTTGGGCAAAGTTGCGGAGATGGGGAAAGGCGAGCCATTGCTTGGATGTGGAGGGGGAAAGACAGTTAAGGGTCGAACAAGACACCTAGGTTCCCGACTAGCTTGGAGAAGTCAAGTGAGCAACGATGGAGGTTGATGCTGCCAGCGCCTGATTCGTGAAGGCTCTGGCGTGAGCCAATCATTAAAGCTTTTGTCTTGTTGACATTCAACTGCAGAAAGTATGAGGTTAAAGCACAGTGAAGGTTATTACTAAGCTAATGGCGCTCTGTATTAGTGTTATGATGACAGTCCACGCTGGGTCAATGAAAATACAGCAAGGTGCAAAGATGTAATGACTTCAGCCAGTACCAGATGAAATAATTCATGCCCTTTAATATTTTTGTCTTGAAATACACAGTAATTCATCCTAGAAGGGCCTTTTTTTATACTTATCTTTAAAAATAATCATAAGAACAAACACAGTTATTTTGGAACAGGATCTTGGAAAACTTTAAAAAGCCTCCCATTAATCTGTTCTTGAAATGCCCACCCTTTGCTCTGACACATGCGGTTAAGCACCAGTGCCAGTTCCTTATAATGGATGCAATTATCTCTTGAGGGGCCATATATAATGAATCACCATGCAGTATAGGTTGAAAGTAAGAGTAATAAGTATGGAATGAGCTGATTGCATTTTAAGAAGAACCTTCTCGTCTGACCTTTAGTATGAATCCAATTAGACTCATTTAAGTAGTTAATTATCTTGGTTAAAAACATGAAGTGGGCTTTGAAGAGCAACTGTGGATAGACTTTTTGTAAATTTCATACCACAGTGACCAAGGACAGAAAGCACTTTCATATGCAAGGATTGACCATGGAACTGACTGAACTAATTGGGGGAAGCAACAATTCTGGCAGTGCAATCAACCTCATTAACCTTTTGAAAATGAAAAGTCGAACGTTCTACAGCATTGCAGTATTTTATGTAGGCAAAATATGGAAATGGACTGCAAAGTCCACAAGCACTTCCTATTCCTCCTGTGCTTCACTGTTGTCAGGTTTCCACCCTATCCCTGTGAAACATTTTGTGATGTAATCCCACATAACAAGCTCAAAGTCATATCTAAGGTTATATAGAATACTACCTGTACGACCAACAAGTGACTATCCTCCTAGGTAAGGAAATACCTTCCATATAAATACAGCTGAACTGGCTCCAAGTTGATGAGTTTGGTAATGGAATGTCATATAGAATCCGGCCAGCCCTCTCTGATGGTCTGGGTAGTCTGGTTCCTGAACCAGGCAGGTTCACAATATTCCAGGGCACTGCTGATGACAACACAGTCATCCTGACATATAGGCAGAACTTGAAAGGGCAGAAAAGTGACTGGGGGCAGGGACACTTCCCACTCTCTTTAACCCAGAAAGCCAAACCCCGAACATATAGGATGTTTCTAACTGGACAATCAGTGGAAATACTTGCCAGACAAAGCTTCCTATCAATGGCAAGCTATGTGGGTTTAGTTGGCTGGTCTCCAGCAGTGCCCCAACACACACCCGTGCCTAGTACTTTCCGGAATTGGGTAAGCAGGGTGCTTCCCTCCAGGGATCGAGTGTGCATTCCATTCCAATAATTATCTCTGGAATTTCCATAGGTGAGATGTATGGAGCTGTTTGTTTGGGATACTGAAAAGCATGGAGAAGGGTTTCTGCATGTATTAGCCATCAGGCTGACCCCTCAAAATCAAATGCTGCAGGATGTAAACAGACAGTTTCTCAAATAGGAATCATTATATTATATTCGCCCACAAATTCACTTTACAGTATATTCTGTGAAGCGCTTTGAGACGTTGATAAAATGTGCAAAGTGTTATATCAAATGCAAGGATTTTTTTTATTATTATTAATGTCTGCAACTTACAAATGGGAACTCTTCTAAAAAAAAATGCAAATTTATGGGAACTCCTTTCCAATGCAATTTATTTTTAGAATTTTTTTTGCTGGTCAGTATGACATTCCTAATAATAACAACAGTAATAATTTTTACATTTGATATAGCACCTTTCATTTCTGGAGAACATCTCAAAGCCCTTCACAGGATTTGCCTTATGATCATCTCCTCCCTCCTCTCTCACCCAGAATCAGACTCCATCACTGTGAAGCACTCCAAGACTACCCAGCATCTTAAATATAAATATAATATAATTGTCTGTTTTCAATAAGTTTATTTTTAGGAACCAGAGAAAACCAAGTAGAAAGTTGCGAGTAAATTCAATAGTTTGCTAACTTCTAGTATACTTTTAAAGCCTTCCATGGTCTTGACCTTCTCTACCTCCCCTATCTCCCCCATTCTCACCCAACTCCATTAGCTTCCCATCATTCAGGGGATTCAATTCAAGCGTCTGGTCCTCACATGTAAAGCCTCCAGGGCCTTGCGACCACCTAACCCCCTCCAACCTACCCACTCCCTCCACTCATAGAATCATAGAATCATAGATTCATAGAATTTTACGGCACAAAAGGAGGCCATTCGGCCCATCTAGTCTGTGCCGGCTCTTTGAAAAGAGCGATTCAATCCCACTGCCCTGCCCGCTCCCCATAGCCTAATAGACCCGTTCTCCCTAAATAAAGATCTAATTCCCTTTTAAAAGTTGTTATCGAATCAGCCTCCACCACCTTTTCAGGCAATGCATTCCAGATTCGAACAACTCGCTGAGTGAAAAAATTTCTCCTCAGCTCCCCTCTACTGCGCCTTGAAACTATTTTAAATCTGTGACCACGAGTCACAGATTCACCCACGAGTGGAAATAGTTTTTCTCTATTTGCCCTGTCGAAACCCCTCATGATCTTATAAACCTCTATTAGGTCTCCCCTCAATCTTCTCTGCTCCAGAGAGAATAACCCTAGCCTATCTAGCCTCTCCTCATAGCTGAAGTCCCTCAATCCTGGCACCATCCTAGTAAATCTTCGTTGTACCCTTTCCAATGCCTTCACATCCTTTCTGTAGTGTGGTGACCAGAATTGAACACAGTATTCCAGCTGAGGCCTCACCAAAGTCCTATAGAGGTTAGTCAGCACTTCCTGACTTTTATACTCTATACCCCTATTTATAAAGCCTAGTATCCCATATGCCTTCTTAACAGCCTTGTCGACCTGTCCTGCCACCTTCAACGAGTCACTAACACAAATCCCCAGGTCTCTCTGTTCCTTTACACCATTTAAAATTGTACTATCTAGCCTATATTGCCTCCCTTCATTTCTTCTCCCAAAATGCATCACCTCACACTTCTCTGCATTAAACTTCATCTGCCCACTTTACCAATTTGTCTATATCCTCTTGCAGATGGCTACTATCCTCCTCACTGTTTACTATTCTCCCTAACTTAGTGTCATCTGCAAACTTGGAAACTGTACTCCGTACACCCAAGTCCAGATCATTGATGTAGATTACAAACAGCAATGGTCCCAAAACCGATCCCTGTGGCACACCACTGCTCACTTCCCTCCAATCTGAAAAACAGCCGCTCACTACAACTCTCTGCTTTCTGTCTCGCAGCCAGTTGTGGATCCACGCTGCCACTGTCCCTTTTACGCCATGGGCCTTTAATTTCATAATAAGTCTCTCATGTGGCACTTTGTCAAATGCCTTGTGAAAGTCCATGTAAACTACATCAACTGCGCTACCATTATCCACCCATTCCGTTACCTCATCAAAAAATTCTATCAGATTTGTAAGGCAAGATTTGCCTTTAACAAATCCATGTTGACTGTCCTTTATTAGCCTATATCTTTCTAAGTGAAGATCTACCTTGTCCCTGATTATGGACTCTAGAAGTTTGCCCACTACCGACGTTAGACTGACTGGTCTGTAGTTACCAGGCTTGTCCTTCTGCCCCTTTTTATACAAGGGAGTAACATTAGCTATCCTCCAGTCCTCTGGCACGACCCCTGTGTCCAAGGAAGATTGAAAGATCGTGGCCAGAGTCCCTGCTATTTGCTCCCGTGCCTCACTTAGTAACCTAGGGTGCATCCCATCCGGACCAGGTGACTTATCCACCTTGAGCGACGTCAACCTTTTTAGCACTTCCTCTCTGGTTATAATTATTCTATCCATTTCTCCTACCCTCTCCTCTAATACCATGGCATTGGCTGTATCCTTTTCTTTTGTGAAGACAGAGGCGAAGTACTCATTCAGTACATCAGCCATGCCCTCTGCCTCCACAATGAGATTTCCTCCTAGGTCCCTAATTGGCCCCACCCTCTCCTTGACCAACCTTTTACTCTTAATATGTTGGTAAAAAACCTTAGGGTTCCCCTTAATCTTACTCGCTAATTGTTTTTCATGCAGTCTCTTTGCCCCTCTAACTTCCTTTTTTAGTTCTATCCTACACTTCCTATATTCTGCTTTGTTCCCTTCTGAATTTTGAGCCTGACACTTATCATAAGCCTCTTTTTTTTGTTTTATTTTGGCCCCGATTTCCTTAGTCATCCAGGGAGGTTTGGATGCCTTACATTTCACCTTTGTGGGGATGCTTTTGACCTGTGCCTGAACTATCTCCTCTTTGAACGCTGCCCACTGCTCGTTAGTTGTCTTACCTGCCAATTTTTCTTTCCAATCCACCTTGGCTAGGTCCCACCTCAACTCATTGAAATTAGCCCTTTTAATTTTTTTACCCCCACTCAGATGGCTCTGGCCTGCTTCATGTCCCCTGAACCTCCCACCCCACCAACGTTGGGCGAGCCTCTAGCCACTCTGTCCCCAACCTTTGGAATTCCATCCCACAATCCATCTGCCTCGCCCTCTCCCTCGTCTCCTTCAAGTCCCGCTTCAAGACCGTCCTCTTCGATCATGCCATCGGTCACTCCCCTTCGCCTCCCTTCCCTCCACCCTCCCCGATTCTGACCCCAGCTCAGGTCTGAAACACTGAATGTCTATGGGACACCTTGGAACTCATCCTGATGTGAAAGGTGATGTACAAATATAATTTTGTTGTTTGTTGTTGTTAACCTTTTTTTCTCCACCCTCTGGAACTCTATTTCAACATTCTGTCACCTCGTCCCTTTTCTCTTTGAAGGGCCACCTCAAAACTTTTGTGTTTGACTATTTCTTCATCTCCCATCCTCCACTCATCTTGATTGTGGAGTTCCTACAGCTCAATGATTAGAGCGTGAGACCTTACAATCGTGAGACCTGTGTTCGAATCCAAGCAGATCAGGGCGAAACCTGGGGCAAGTTTCCTTTCTCCATGTGCGTAATAATAATCCATAAAAAAAAACAATAATATAAATTGGTCATTTCAATCCACGACTGTTTGTGGGACACTGCTGTGCGCAATTGGCTGCCACGTTTTGCCTATCAATATACAGTCAATTCACTTTACAGTATATTCTGTGAAGCGCTTTGAAACATTGATAAGATGTGAAAAGTACTAGATCAAATGCAAGGATTATTATTATTATATCCCCCAGCTGGGATGCAAACGCTTTGAAGTCCAGTGCTTTGGGATATCCTCCCAACATGAAAGGTGCTAATTAATGCAAGTTGCTGTTGTCGTAGACCCAGGTGGAATTTCTTCCTTTGGGAAAGATTATATATCCAGTGGGCTGAGCATTAATGGACTTTATTAGTTCTGTTTCAGGACTTCAATGGCCAAGTAACACTTCTCAGGTTTCCATAATCATATCCCCCGAGAAATTAAAACCCGAGTTTTTTCTTTTCGAACCTACTTGAACAATTAAAAATGATTCTGTTTTATGTGTCCCACTCCATCCCTGTGAAATGCTTTGAGACATATTTCTACATGTAAGGTGCTATGTAAATGCAAATAATTATACGTACTGGATTTAATATAATCGTTACAAAAAAATCATTAAAGCAGATTTTACCAAAACAAACCAGAGACTGAAAAAAATTCAACATTTATCTTGCATAAAATGTTAAAAGAAAATACTGTTGGCACAATGTATGATAGTATCAAACATACTTAGACAGGATTTATAAACAGTTCATTTAATTTATCCTTTGCAGCCTTTAGTTAAAAAAATTCTTTAATAAACTAATCAAGAGTTTCAGGCATTTTAAGCAGTCCTCCTGACATGAAAGGTGCTATATAAATGTAAATTGTCCCCTTTGTATGATTGTATGAATTTCTCCCCCCCCACCCCCTTCTCTCATCTCTTTGCTCCTGTGTACTTCTACTTGCTGATCAAGTTACTGCTTCTCTGACAAATCGCACGCGGAAAGCCGCTGCTCTTGATTATCTCTTTCTTTGTACTAAATGAAGAACCCAATGCTACAAAGGCTTTTTTCTTTGAAAGGCACAATCTTAAATTGATTTGGAATACAAATTCTAAGCCACAGACAATTTTGGTTTGAAAAATAAGGTGCCAACACACACAATGACTTTGTTCCTTCACATAATTAATCAAGTGATGTTGATGTCATATACTTTGGCTTAATCATTCAATGCCAATTGGCTATTCAATTCAGAAGTGTTTAAAATTATTTTTAAAATGCCCCTTTTATGTTAATGTTAATTCTCCTTTACTCAGAATTAGAATGAACAGTTTTGTTCTGCTTTCCATCCTGTGTCTGCTATTTCCTTTCCCACACTGACTGAAAAGGCAGGTTGTGTGTGAGGGCAAACACACATTTGATCTTCACATTTGATCTTCACAGTTGATCTTCACCTTCACATTTCCCTCAGGTACATGACCTTCACTTTTCTCGGGTACTTCACACTTACTTTTACTATGGGTACATCACTCTCAAAACAAAACAATATATAATTACATTTGTAAATTGGCTTTCTCCATGCAGGTGGGATTGAAATTTCTAATGGAGAAGTTGAAGTAAGCCTCGGATCGGAAGTTCATCTCTCACTGTGTCCAAAAGGTGTGAGGCAGGAATAAATGAGACGCGCTGGATACTTGGCTGCTTTGTAGATCAATTCAAATCCCTTAGAATTCATGTTCAAGCTGTGCTGTGCTCTGGGCCCCTTGGTTACACGTGGAGTACTGCACACAGTTCTGTGGGTAAAGGAGCTGACAAGGCAATGCAGAAGAAAACAATGTGCCTGATCCACAGTGTTAGAAGGATGAGCCATAAACAATAATTAGGCAAGGTGAGGCTCTTCAGTCTCATAAAGTGAAGGTTTAAGTGAAGATGTTCTGGAAAGTGAACCCATATATTACGCTCAGTTATACTAAGTCAGCAAGATCAGAGATAATAGTCAGCCTGTCTCTGTTGATAGCACTCCCATCTCAGAGTCAGAAGTTTGTGGGTTCAAGCCCAATGTTGGCACTGTGAATTCACTTAATTTATGGTGTCACTCCAATACCATGCTGATACAGTATTATTTGTACAGTCCTTCTGTAGGCTGAAACTAATTAGACTTTTTTCTTCCCCACTCTCCCTCTGAGGTGAACTAACATAGACTAGGAATCAAGCAAAATATTTCAATGGCCTGTTTGGCATCACGTGATGCATTTATTCACTGAGGAAGCTCACGTTTTGTTTTCTTTTGTAAAATCAGTTTTGTAATCCAGCCAGATAACTTGGAAAGCACTTTATGATTGCCTTTATCATCCTTTAAGCTGTCAGTTGTGGAACATTATTAAATGCACTCTGAAAATCCAATTACACTAAAACTCTGTCTACTCGGGCCATGGAAGGAAGGGGCAATTCGCTCCGATGACACAGAATTTCTGGCTATGTATAATTTCTACCGGCAATGCATTCACCATCACTTTTCAGCACTGTTTAACACTATGTTAAACTTGGCTGTCTGTGTTCAATCACCAAACAAACCTATAATGTGAACTTTGACCACTGTGAAGGCTTAGCAAGGACAGTATCATGTGGCTGTTCAGTATGTTGTGCCAGGAGAGTTGAGCAGGAGGGAATCTACTTGCGAGCCTGCAGAAATTTTTGACCCATGGAAATTTTGACCCGCAGAATGAACAAAAAATAAATTTCCTGATAGATCCAGCTTGGTTCGAATTCTGGATATCCAGAGTCCAGTAAGTTACTCACCAAGCCTCATCCATTACTTGGCTTCCTCCTCAAGGAATCCGAGTACATTTGGGATGATATTGAACTGAATGCTCTAGAATTTCCAGCTTTATTACGGTATTGAGTCCATTTTCAAAGAACAAGATTGTGGAACTAACTTTCTTGATCACAGGTTAACTTCTGTATTTGAAGGATAAGCTGGTCGGATTCCATTCAGCTCTTTTATTCATTATTTTGTAAAGAATTCTGAGGTACATCCAGCTGGACATGTTTTCTCATTTTTTCCTCAAAACAATATTTTCTGCTTTTCTCTTCTTGTGGCCTGAAGTCAATGGCTCACAATGGATTTCATTCAAAAGGTCCCTATCTAAGGCTTGAAATTCTACCCAGTCTTAGTCTATACAAGCATTTGTTCTTACAATGTAAACTGCAACTGCATTTGAAATCTTTTTTCTGGTTTTGGTGATGTTAAATTTAAGACAAAATGGTCTTACAGTTAAGCCTTGGTGGAATTTTTCTTGTCCAATAGCATCATAGGATCTTTAGCATCCACCTCAACAGGCAGATGGGATCTCAGTTTAAGATTTCATCCAATGGACGGCATGGCATCTCCAAAAAACCGCTCTCAACTCCAGCACAGCAAGGGAAAGTCATCTTAAATTATGTGATTCCAAGTCCTGATGTGGGACTTGAGCCCACAACCCTCTAAATCAGATGTGAGAGTGCTACCACTGCACCAGGCTGACAAACTTCATTACACACTGAATAATTTCTTGCTGGACTTTCAATATTTGCAAACTGTATTGAACCAGAGAACAAAATGAAAATCAAATGAATGGATTTATGCATCCCTTATTATTGATGTATTTTGGTGTGTGTTTTGATAGGCGAGGGCCAAAGAATCATATCCTGCAATGAATAACATTAACTATAATACAAATCATGTCAGAAGTCACCGAAGTAGAAAACTGTAATTTTACTTCTGTGACCTGAATTAAAATCCTGTCCGAACAGATGGAATGAAAGACTGTGCTCTCTAGCAGCTGTTAAAGGTCCAAAGTAAAATGAATCTGGGCAGTCACAATGCAATTGGCATTAGTGAAATGGATTTGGGCAGCCTCATTCTAGCTGGCAGAGGTGAAATCCATTTAAGTACTCTCTATCAATTGGCAGACATGAAATGAATTTGGACAGTCTCAATCTAGCCTTATTGGGCACATACCCAGGATATAAAGATGGCTATATTTTGTATCTAATTAGGTGCCTATTCTAAACCACTTAAACATATGGTAGAAGATATACAAACGTCAGATCTGGGTGGAAGGTTTTTCCAAGGTTGGTGTTGACACGTCATTCAGGGCAATGTAAAAGCTGCAATAAACATCAAATCCATGGTGTAAAACAAAGGGGTCTAATCTGAAGTTTTTCATATAGGAATTCCTTAATAGAATCTATACAAGTCGCATAAAATATCTCTCAATAAAAAATTGCACTTACATAACTCCTTTCATGAAGTTCATATCAAAGAACTTTGCAAAGGTGTGAGAAGAACGGATAGGAGATAGGCGATGACTGAAAGCGCAGTCAAACAGGTAGGTTTTGAAGCACAAATGAAGAGTGCAAGGTAGAGGGATTTAGGGAGAGAATTGTATAGAATGGGGTATATGTGGGTGAAGGCTTGTCCTCAGATGATGAGACACAGGTGTGGAGAAGGCCAGAGTTGACAGAATAAGAGCAATAGGAATATGGGAGATTATAGTAGTGCAAGGGAGCAGAGGCATTTGAAAGAATCAAGATGTCAAAGTCAATCTGCCCCAGAGGGACATTCACACATGCCCCTTTAAAGAAATAAATGCTTGAAAATGTTACTATAATCCCCACAGGATTCAATTAAAATGTCTGGCATTGTATTCCAACGTTTCCCTTTGAGTGAACAACAGATCAAATAAAATAAGCTCAACAAGCAGGTGAATGGATCCGTGACAACAGATGCTGTCATAGCTGGACAAGCAGCAGAAAGCTTCCCAGACAGTGCTTTCAATGGCAAGCTGTTCAGTTCCAGCTGGTTAAATTCCAATAGTACCCCAACACACATTCTCTACTCCCCAAGTGTTGACTTTTGCAAACCTGTGCCTAGTAGTCTGCAGAATCGAGAAAGCAGAATCGGGAAAGCAGAGTGTATCCCTCTAGGGAGAGAGTGCATGTTGCATTACAGACAGAGGCAAATTTCTATTTATAGATGGCATACACCTATGTAGAACTCTCAATTTGATTTGAATTCTCTTAAGCATGGTGATGGGCCTCCTATAATGTCAGGCTGGGCAATAAAAGATTACCATGGTTCTTTTTACCAGATAACAATCTCAGAGTAAAGTCATTAACGAACAATGAAATGCTACAATTGAGCCAGAAACCAGATATGCAACCCCAGTTGCATAGGCGTTAACACTGAGGTCTGTTGGGTGTGTCATCTTTTTGTGCATCAGGATAATTCCTATCCAATTCTGAAGGAATTACTGAGTTTAAAAGCTGCACATTAGACCCCATTGTAGACAACAACAAAATTATACTTGTATAGCACATTTCATGTCGGGAGGACGTCCCAAGGCACTGGACGGTAAGTGTGTCAGACCCGAGCTGGGGTCAGGATCGGGGAGGGTGGAGGGAAAGAAGGGGAAGGGGCATGACCGATGGCACAGTCAAAGAGGAGGGTCTTGAGGCAGGAATTGAAGGAGGAAAGGGAAGACATGAGGCTTGTGGGATGGAATTCCAACGGTTGCGGGCAGAGTGGCTGAAGGCTGATGGTGATGTGGGTGGATCAGGGGACATGAAGCAGCCTAAAGTCTGCTGAGTGGAGGGAGCAGACAGGTTGGTAGGGGATTAGGAGGTCGCAGAGGCAGGATGAGGCAAGGCCGTGGAGTGCTTTAAAGGTGAGGACCAGGATCTTGAATTGAATCCTCTGTATGATGGGGAGCCAATGGAATCAAGCTAGAATGGGAGAGATAGGGTGCAGAGTTTGGTGCGAGAGAGGATGGGGGCTGCAGAGTTCTGTATGATTCTGCAGCCTCTGGCGGGAAGAGTTGGGCAGTCTGACAAGCAGGGTGTTGGCATAGTCGAGCCTGGATGTGATGAAGGCATGAATGCAAATTTCAGTGGCCTCAGGGGTAAGGTAATGGCGGAGTCGGGCAATGCTGAGGGAAAGCACAGCGGGCCACACCATGAATGTGGGGAGAAAAGACAGTTGAGCATTGAACAAGGCACCCGAATTCCTGACTGGCTTGGTAAGGTGGAGTGTGCATCCATAGACAAGGCACTCTGATCAATACAATCTTATTCCAAGGTTTCCCCTTTCAGTGAACATCAGAGCAAACAAAGTAAGATCAATCAGCAGTTGAACATATTTGTGGTAACATATGCTGTGATAGTTTCATAAGTAGTTAAAAGCTTTTCAGTTTGTGCTCCTGATGACAAACTGTGCTGTTTTAGCTGGTTAAATACCAGCAGTACTCCAATGCCCACTCCAGAATCCCAAGCCTTGGAGTCATTGTCACCCAGTTGTTACTTAGTGCAGTACAGAGATGTACAGAGCACAAATATCCCAAATATAATCCCTTGTCTGTACCAAACTGATCCCAGCCAGTGCATCTGTACAGGTGCTATTGACTAAACATATGTAATGATATCTATAGAATTATCCCACAGATACCAGTGTAACCCAATGTTCGTATTAATGAACTGAAGCCGAATGATGGATTAAATTCTTAGTGTAAAATACTCAGAAATTTAGGAACTGAGTAATAGGCAACACCATTTTATGTGAGACAGTGATTTGCATGTACTATCACCAATGTAGTAGGGTCCGGCGATATATTGATATTCCGGTTATATCCAATATAATTTTCATATCGATATATCGAAAAATCAGAATGCGCGCGCACTGAACTACAAGACCCAGAATGCTCATCTCTATACACAATGCACAGACCGAGGTGCAAGCCGCCATATTGTATTCATAGTCCTCGAATACAATTTACAGGTATGCAAGGGGTGAGAGACGGGGGGGGGGGAGAGACGGGGGGTGGTAGGGAGAGACGGCAGTGGGGGGAGAGACGGCGGGGTGGGAGAGACGGCGGGGGGGGGGGAGAGACAGTGGGGGGGGAGATGGCGGGACGGGGGAGAGAGACGGGGAGGAGGGGGGAGAGACGGGGGGGGGGAGAGAGACGGGGGGGAGGGGGAGAGAGACGGGGTTGAGAGATGGGGGGGTGGAGACGGGGGGGATGTGATGATAGACAGATAGACAGATAGATAGAGAGATAAAGAGATAGAGAGAGAGATAGATGGATAGATGGATAGATGGACAGATGGACAGAGAGAGAGAGAGAGAGATGGGGGGTGGGGTGAGAGAGGAGAGAGACACAGACAGAAAAACACAGAGATGGAGAGAGTGAGTGTGAGAGACACAGAGAGAGAGAGAGAGATATTTTACCTCCTGAGGACATAGGCCCCGAATGCGTGTGCATTCGGAGGTGCGCGAGCATGCGCAGTACGAAAACCCCGAAAATACCGATATATTGGTATATCTCGATATGAGCCCATCGATATATCTAAATCGGAAAATTTCCATATTGACGGACCCTACAATGTAGTATAGTAAAAATCTGTTTATCCGTGACCCAATCAACCGGATTGCGCGACCCCCTCTTCGGGGCAATTCCCCATTCCAGCAATCGCTTTGCATATGCTCACTTTGCACATGCGCGCACTTATTAAACTTACGAACTCTGGGTTTTTACTGAGTGTGCTGGAATCTTTAGTATCCATACAATATTCTGTTACTATTTAGTATATTATTAATATGGTATGATTTAAAATAAGTAATTTTTTTGTTGCGTTTTCGGCAACTTACAATTTCACCACATCTTTAATGTTATTAACACCTATTCTCTCCAATTTTGTTGCAATCGCCCCTTTTTTGTTTCAGAACATTAACACCTCTTTAACTCATCATCTCCTGTCCTCTACCCCATTTTCTCGTTTGTCTTGCTTGCCCTGCCTCTCCTTCTCTGTTAGTCTTTAAAAGTGTCTCCATCCCAACATGCCCCAGTTCTGACATTGACTCACTTTCCGTTCTTCTTAGGTACTGCTTGACCTGCTGAGTGTTCCCAGCGATTTCTGGTGTTGTCCCAGCCCATCAAGCCAATTCCACCAATTTATTAGATTTTCTGCAGATTTTTTAAACCTATTGTTCTGCCCATTCACCATACCTTTTCTTAAAGTGATTAGGTTAACATACAAATGATTACATCACCCCATTACCTATTCTTAATTAATACCGGTAAACAGTCTTAGCTAGTCAATATAACATGCCACTTTATTTCAAATCAATCATATTTGGAAAGTACTTTGTATCATATATTTTTTATTAGAAAAACACTATCTAAATGCAAGTTATAGTGTTATCAAAGCTCTAAGAAATGTTAGCACTTTTATAGCAACCGTATTTTTAGGCTGTGCTCTGTTTCAGTAAGATAGAGAAGGATAGGATCGTGTTCCAGGATGCTTGTTGCATAATTGTGTGTTTAGTTCTTGTCCTGCTGGCAGGTCTGAGTTAATTGGAGTAAACAGTCTTTCTTTGTTGATTCAAAATGAATTTATTCTTTTTACGTAATTTGTGTCTTCTGGTAATGTTCTCGGAAATCCATTTACTCACTGTGAGACAATCTTGGTTCCTGCAGCCCTCAAATATTAGAGGAGCTATATTTTAGAGAACAGGGTTGGCTAATAAAGGCAAAATGTCACGGCAACATCCATTTTTAATTTTCTCAAAAAAGGAGTCGCTCAACAGATATCAGATGTAAGGAATTCAAAATCTGTGCTAGAATGACACTACATTGAGACCAGATAGACATATGTACTGTGTGATAATTGCTCAGTGACTTCTGCATGTTTCCGGTTAAATCTAATTTGCTGAATAGAAAATTACTATTGAAACAACGATAAGTGAATGTTTTACAGTCAGCATGGAGACGAAAGAGACAGAATTGAACTGTCAAATTGTCTGTGGCCTGGTTCAGTTCTTCAGCAAGGAGGCACTGTTAGGCTTCTTAATTGCCTTAGATAAATTGCATAAACTATTGATTGGGTTGTCACAACTTTCCATTTATCTTCAATTTAGGTGCTTCAGAATCACTTCCATCACATTATCAATTGTACAAAATCACACTAAATTATCGAATAAACATTTCGTATTTAATTTGAATTCTAACATCAGTTTATTTTGTGACACAATAACAAAGCTTTATTTTTAATATTAAGATAGATGGAAGTACAGATAATACTTTTATACAAAAGTGAAATGATTCTGCTTTAAGGGCATAAAGACTTGTTTGTGTAACTGCAGAGGCTCCAGCTTCCTCCAGCTTTTTATTCCACTGCATTTCTGCAGAGTGAACCTACTCAAACAGATGTTATCATTATTATACTACATCATTGCAGTTTGCACAAAATTCTATTGCAATTTTCTAAATGTTAAATTACATCTTTTTATTCAGTTTTCTTCCTATTTGTCCCATCCTTTCCCGAAAGCAATGATTTATGCCAATGCATGTTTTCATGTGTGATGGCTGACTTTATAAGTGCTTCAATCATCAAGCCATTTTTCAAGTGTAAGCACAGAACGTGCATATTCTTAGGCTATTTAATCAAGGCAAGTTGGGGATGGTGGGAGGTGTGGCAAGATCAAGGTCAGTCCTATCGGCAAACAATGTCTATGTGGTTTTGCTTGTTTGTAGACATTACTGACCTTGACAGAGATATCAATTGTAGGAGATAAGCCATGCCAATTTATTCTTCTCTCATTACATCTGGGGCAGGTGCTAACGATCATATAGAGATGTCATGACTGAGGTTACCTAGAGAGCAAAGCTAAGACATCATATATATTCTGTGAAGCGCTTTGAGATGTCTAGAAGACATCTCAAGACATCTGAAAAGCGTAATATCAAATGCAAGGATTATTATTATCATCAATGTATATGACTCACTACCACGCTTCACAGTGTATTTCACCACTGAACACTCAGAAGAAGATCCATGTTTCCTTCTAATTTATATATATGGCAATTGTTGGGTTTGCTCAGAATCCGATGGCTTATTAATTTAATTTCCTCATTATTTTCATTGGCAGCATGCTGCTAATTGTCCAAAGTCAAAATACTGCAGATGCTGGAAATCTGAAATAAAAGCAGCGGTCACAGGAACATTCAGCAGGTCAGGCAGCATTCATGGAGAGAGGAACATTAGTTCATATTTTAGGTCAATGATCTTTCATCAGTACTGATGACTATGGAATACCATCCCCCCAGTCCCTCCGTCTCGTTTCTTCCCTTTCCTCTTTCAAGGCCGGTTTGAAGACTTTCCTCTTCGACCGTGCCTTTTGTTCCACCCCGAATTTTTCAACCTCCCCTTCGTGTCTCACCCCTTCCCAAACACTCCCCTCCCAGCTCGGGTCATACGCCTCCTGTGCAGCGCCTTGGGACGTCCTCCCGACGTGAAAGGCGCTCTATAAATGTAATTTGTTGTTGTTGTTGTTGTTGACTATTGTATTTTAGATTTTCAGCATTGCAGTATTTTGCCTTTCATTATTAGAAATATATGAGTCTGTTTCGTTGTATTTTATAAAGTGTGAACTGATCAAAAGATCTTTTATGAATCAAGTCACATCCAAACTGCTGAAGTCTGGTACACAGGGGTTTAGCTTTGGAGTCTGGCTAAACATGAATTATATTCCCACGAGTTGAGGAGATGAAGGGTGATCTGATAGAGGTTTTGCTGTATGGAATTTCAATGGAGGCTGATACCTACTTTTTAGACCTCTCACGCCTCCATCAACAAACGTTGAGTTAAAATCTGTAAATTGCACAACTATTGTTTATTTTCTAAAGAATTAGACCCATTTCAACAAGTTTCTATCATGGAAATTTTGAGAGAAACCCCAAAATATCAATCAAAAATTCTCCAGATCAGCCTGAATGTGGAATGCAAAAATAAGTGTCAGAATTTAAAGCACAAGTAAGCATTGACAATCCCATGATTGTTTAACTTTCCATAAGAAATAAGACAATTGCAATTTCAAAAGTATCATAGAATCATAGAATCTTACGGCACAAAAGGAGGCCATTTGGCCCATCAAGTCTGTACCAGCTCTTTGAAAAGAACAATTCAATCCCACTCCCCAGCTCTCTTCCCTTAACCGCGCATACCCACCAATGGAAACAGTTTTTCTCTGTTTACCTTATCAAATCCCTCATAATCTTGAAAACCTCTATTAAGTCTCTTCGTAACCTTCTCTGCTCCAATGAGAATAAACTCCAGCCTCTCTAGCCTTTGCTCATAACCGAAGTCCTTCATTCCTGGTACCATCCTGGTAAATCTTCTCTACGCCCTTTCCAATGCCTTAAAATCCTTCCTAAAGTGTGGTGACTAGAATTGAATACAGTACTCTAGCTGAGGCCTAACCAAAGTTTTATAGAGCTTAGTCAGAACTTTCTGACTTTTGTACTCTATGCCCCTATTTATAAAGCCTAGTATCCCGAATGCTTTTTTAACAGCCTTATCTACCTGTCCTGACCTTCAAAGATTCACTTACACAAACCCCAGGTCTCTCTGTTCCTTCACAACCCTTAAAATTGTACTATCTAGCCTATATTGCCTCCCCTCACTTCTCCTTCCAAAATGCATCACCTCACATTTCTCCACATTAAATTTCATCTGCCATTTGTCTGCCCATTTTCGCCTTCTGTCTGTATCTTCTTGCAGATGGCTGCTATCCTCCTCTCTATTTATTATTTTTCCTAACTTTGTGTCACCTGCAAACTTGGAAATGGTACTCCATGGTACTGCAAGTCCAGATCATTAGTATAAATTAAAAAGAGCAGTGGTCCCAATACCGATCCCTGGGGTCACCACTATACACTTCCCTCCAGTCAGAAAAGTAGCCGTTCACCACAACTCTCTGCTTTCTGTCTCCCAGCCAATTCTGGATCCATGCTGCCACTATCCCTTTAATGCTGTGGGCTTCTATTTTCCTTATAAGCCTTTCATGTGGCACTTTGTCAAATGCCTTTTGAAAGTCCATATAAACTACATCACTGCACTATCCTCATCCACCCATTCCGTTACCTTATTAAAAAAATGCCTTTGACAAATCCGTGCTGGCTGTCCTTTATTAACTGATATCTTTCTAAGTGAAGATCTATCTTGCCCCTGATTACAGTCTCTAGAAGTTTCCCCACTACTGATGTTAAACTGACTGGCCTGTAGTTCCCAGGTTTGTCCTTCTGCCGCTTTTTGTACAGGGGAGTAACATTAGCAATCTTCCAGTCCTCTGGCACCACCCCTGTGTCCATGGAAGATTGTGGCTAGAGCATCTGCTATTTGCACCCATACTTCCCTTAGTAACCTAAGGATCCCTTCCGGACCGGGTGACTTATCTACCTTGAGCATAGTCAACTTTTTTAGTACTTCCTCTCTGTTTATACTTATCCTATCCATTTCCTCTACCCTCTTCTCCGGTAATGTGGCATTGGCTGCATCCTCTTCTTTTGTGAAGACAGATGCAAAGTTCTCGTTCAGTATATCAGCTATGCCCTCTGCCTCCACAATAAGATTTCCTCCCTAGTCCCTAATTGGCCCTACCCTACCTTTGACTAACCTTTTATTCTTGATATGCTTGTAAAATAACTTAGGTTTCCCTTTAATGTTACCCACTAATCGTTTCTCATATACTCTTTTCGCCCCTCTAATTTCCTTTTTTCAGTGCACCCCTGCACTTCCTATATTCTGTTTGGTTGTCTTCTGTAGTTTGGGCATGACATTTGTCATAATCCTCCTTTTTTGTTTCATTTTATTCTCAATTTCCTTAGTCATCCAGGGAGGTTTGGATGCCCTACGTTTTACCTTTGTGGGAATGTATTTGTTCTGTCCCCGAACTATCTCCTCCTTGAAGACTTCCCACTGCTCCTTAGCTGTTTTACCTGCCAATCTTTCTTTCCAGTCCACCTTGCTAGGTCCCTTTTCAACTCACTGAAATTAGTCTTCTTCCAGTTGAGTATCTTCACCTTCAATTGTTCCTTGACCCTTTCCATAAGTACTCTGAATCTAATGATGTTGTCTATTGCCCAGATGCTCTCCTACTGAAGCTTGCTCCACTTGCCCAACTTCATTCCCCAGATCTAGATCCAGCACTGCTCCTTCCTCGTTGGGCTGGAAACATACTGCACAAAGCATCCTGGAGTTCCCACATTCCACACATGGAGCATGCCACGGTTCTCAACTCCCCAGTCACGTTTCTTATATTATTGTCAATATTTTATAATATATATTACAATCTTCCAAGTAGTTTGGATTCAAATTGGAATTAGTATATTGAATGAGGGATTGGACTGCATTGAGAAAGTGTTGTTCTCAGAATGTGGTTTGGAATTAATATTGTTAAACTTTTGAAGAAATAGTCACCCATTCAAAAATAATGAAGAGGATTAATAAATTGGATCATACATTATACAGCAGAGAAACAGGCCAATCAGACCAACTAGTCCATATCAGTGTTTATTCTTCATAAATTCTCTCATGTTTCTTAATCGCTCACCAGAATGGCAAACAGACTAAATTGTTAGATGTATTAAAACATATTGGTTTCTGGGTGGATTTGAGTTTAGGGAAACATTGATACAAACATACAATAACCACAAGCAGATGTAAATGAGTTTAGGAGGAAGATTTTTTTTTAAATAAAGGATGTTTACAATATGGAGCAAGGCTCATGGAGTGATTGCAGGGTGATGGAGAGTACAAGAAGGTACACAGATGATGATTTTGGAAGATGCTACTGTTTATTAGACATTATCACAAGCTTAGTTGTTTGCGGTTCAATAACAACAAATAAAATTTATGAAGGTGCCTTTAAGTCGGGATGAAGTGCCAAGGTGTTGGACAGTAATGGGTTTGCACCCAAGCTGGGGGTTGGAATAAGAGGGGTGGGGACCAAGAATGCTTGGGGGAGGAGGTTAACCGAAGGCACAGTCAAAGAGGGAAGTCTTGAGGCAAGCCTCGAATGAGACAACTGTTGATAAGGGTTGGGGGTTAGATGAAGAGATTCTTTGATGGAGTTCCAGAAGGTGGGGGAAGAAAGGCTGAAGACCCTATCATCAATGGTGGGACAGGCAGGACAAGGGACATGGAGCAGGCCAGTTACTGGCTCAGAAAAGGAAGCGGGAAGGTTGGTAAGATTTTAGTAGGTCTCAGAGATAGGAAGCGGAAAGAATGTGAAGGGTTTTGAAAGTGAAGATGAGGATCTTAAACTTGATTCTCTGGGGATGGGAAACCAGTAAAGCCAAGCTCAGGTCAAGGAGTTTGATACAGGAGAGGAGATGAGAGATACAGACTTCTGAATAATCCACAGCTTGTGGAGGGAAAAATTTGGGAAATCCTGTGGCAGGGTGTTAGGAATAGTTAAGCCTGGATGAGATGAAATCATGGATGAGTGAGTCGACGACCTGAGGAGACAGAGCAGGGTGATGTTGTGGAGGGTTTCAGAAGGCAGAATAGGTTTTGGCACTAATGCAAAATGAAATATTAAAGTCTTACTAGATAGCACTTCTCAGCATGTACTACACAGAGGCATAATGAGAAGGCTTTATTTTATGTTGTAAAAAAATTGGCTAAAAAAGGGTATATTGCTGATAGCCTTATGTAAAAATTCCCTACAAATTGTATTGCTCCATCAAGAGAGGATTAGATGTACTTTGTCTCTCTGCTTGAGAAGCAAATTCGATCGAGATGAATGTTATCCTTAGATTAATTACTTGTTCAATATGATCTTGTTCTGCCTGTGAGTGATTATTATCTCTCTGGTGAATAACAAAACAATTATCTTATGACATTATGATAATGCAAATCCAACAAAAATCAAAACTGGATCAACATTTTGTTTAATAGGCTTGGATCAAGACATATTCAGAAATGCAGCCCACTTTAAATTGGTAATTGTAGGTCATATAAGATCCAGCCTTTGATTTACAGTATGATTGACAAACTGAAAAGCCATGTAGCTCAGTGGGTAGAGCACTTGGCTCACAAGCAAGAAGACCTGGATTCAATTCCCAGGCAGAGTGAAATGTTAGGCAAGTTTCCTTACTCCACATGCCTCTGTTTAGCTAGTAGTAAGTCGGAACCCAGTAATAAGATGGTTGGCAGATCCCTTTTCCGGGAGGGTAATAATCCCTTTAAAAATGTTTTAAATAATAATTTGATCACTCAATCCATGTGGAATACTGCTGTGTGCAATTAGCTGCTGCATTTCAGTCCCCAAATTGATAGTATTCCCTGGGAAGTGCTTTGAGACATCTTCAAGACGTGATAAGGCACTATATCAAATGCAAAGAATATTATTGTTTTAAACTTTGCAGCATCTCTCAATTCAACTAAAAATATTGGTAACACACACGCACCTCAAGTAGGTTTTGATCTAGGAACAATTTGTAAACAGTACAATCTAAATGTTCACTGCCTACATTGCCAGACCCTCCTCACTTTTCATTCCATGTTTCAAGATTATAAGATAGGTTTAGGTGACAGTTTGATTCACACTGAGTTGTGGATTGATCCATTTCAGTTTAACAACAACAACAAAATTACATTTGTATAGAGTCAACGACCTGAGGAGACAGAGGAGGGTGATGTTGTGGAGGGTTTCAGAAGGCAGAATAGGTTTTGGCACCAATGCAAAATCAAATATTAAAGTCTGACTAGATAGTGCTTCTCAGCATGTACTACACAGAGGCATAATGAGAAGGTTCTATTTTATGGTGTAAAAAAATAGCTAAAAAAAAAGGGTGACCTGTGCTGAGTCACCAGAAGGACATCCCAAGGCGCTGGACAGTTACTGCTTCAGACCCGAGCTGAGGAGGGGAGGGGAGGGGGGAAGGAGTTGCCGATAGGTCCATCGAAGAGCAGTGTCTTCAAGCAGGACTTGAAGGAGGCCAGGGAGGGGGTGAGGTGGAAGGACTGTTGGATGGAGTACCAGAGGTTGGGGGCAGAATGGCTAAAGGCTCGCCTGCCAATGTGGGGCAGATGGATCGGGGGATGTGGAGCAGGCCAGAGCCTGCTGAGCGGAGGGGGTAGGCAGGTTGATGAGGGATTAGAAGGTCACGGATGTAGGGTGGGGTGAGGTTGTGGAGTGCTTTAGGGCCAGGATCTTGAATTGGTTCCTCTGGATGATGGGAAGCCAATGGAGTTGGGCAAGTATGGGAGAATGGGGTCAAGGAGTTTAGAACGGTAGAGGACTTTTTTATATACATTAATGATTTGGATTTGAGTTTAGGGAGTATGGTTTCCAAATTTGCAGATAATACTAAGTTAGGGAGAAGAGTAAATAGTGAGGAGGATAGTAGCCATTTGCAAGAGGATATAGATAAAATGGTAAAGTGGGCAGACACATGGCAGATGAAGTTTAATACAGAGAAGTGTGAGGTGATACACTTTGGGAGAAGAAATGAGGGGAGGCAATATAGACTAGATAGTACAATTTTAAGGGGTGTGAAGGAACAGAGAGACCTGGGGATTTGTATTAGTGATTCTTTGAAAGTGATAGGACAGGTAGACAAAGCCATTAAGAAGGCATATGGGATACCAGGCTTTACAAATAGGAGTATAGAATACAAAAGTCAGGAAGTGCTGATTAACTTCTATAAAACTTTAGTTAGGCCTCAGCTGGAGTACTGTGTACAATTCTGGTCACCACACTTTAGGAAGGATATTAAGGCATTGGAAAGGGTGCACAGGAGATTTACTAGAATGGTACCAAGAATGAGGGATTTCAGCTACGAGGAAAGGCCAGATAGACTAGGCTTATTCTCTCTAGAACAAAGAAGATAGAGAGGAGACCTAATAGAGGATTATAAGATTATGAGAGATTTCGACAGGGTGACTAGGGAAAGACTGTTTCCACTGGTGGGCGAATCAGTGACTCGTGGTCACAGATTTAAAATAGTTTCAAAACGAAGCAGAGGGGAGCTGAGGAGAAATGTTTTCACTCAGCGGGTTGTTCGAATCTGGAATGCATTACCTGAAAAGATGGAGGAGGCAGATTCCATAACAGCTTTTGAAAGGGAACTAGATCTTTAGTTAGGAAGAGCAGGTCTGTTAGGTTATGGGGAGAAAGCTGGGCAGTGGATTGAGTTGCTCTGTTCAAAGAACCGGCACAGACTAGATGGGCCAAATAGCCTCCTTTTGTGCCGTATAATTCTATGATTCTATGAGGACACTGGCTGACACAATCCAGACTTGCCCTACTCTTACATCCACTTCAGCAAAAAAAGTCACAATTTGCACAAAATTCCATTTTATCCATCTTTCCAGAATATCCAGCCTTAAGCTGATCACAGTGATTGTTCACAAAAAACAACTTCTCCACAGATTGGGTTTCCAATTTGCTGAATGTGATATTGGACTGCTGGTTAGTGGGAAACTGGCTTAGGGCTGAATTTTATTGGGAACAGTCAGCAGGTCAGTCAGCACTATGGAAAAAGGAAAGTGAGTCAACGTTTCGAGTCCACCATCCTTCAGCAGAACGGGAACACTCTTTGTTCCACGTCTACTCAGGTCCACTCCTTGACCTGTTCCTCCGATACATTGAAACAACCTTGCTTCCTGCTCTTGCAGTGAGTTGAAAAAATCACTAATTTCGCTTCTACCCTTTGATAAAATTCATAGGGTCCATCTCTGACTCTTCCATTCCCATCCTCAGGGTTGTAACAAAGGGTCATGGATCTGAAACATTATCTGTTTGTGTTTCAAAATTCTAGCATCTGTTGTATTTTGCATTTTTTATTTTATTGGTGTTGACTTGGTATCCTGCTAACCAACATCCACCAGTCAATAAGTTATTACAATTGCCCAGTTGCTTTTTTGTTTTGCAGCAATGTGTTAATTAGATCCATTGATGTGAACACATGACAAAATGCAAATATCATGTAAACATTCACATGTTCACGTGGAGATATCTGCCCTCTTGTCTGAAGTGATGAAAGGAAGGGGATAATTTCAATTTTGGAAACAAAATTGCAGCTACTGTGTATAATTTACTAGAAAACTGTTTTTACGCTTTAACTTTTTGACTTCAAAAAGTTGTTAGACAATTGCTATACAATATTACAGTAGGCCTGGCAATCACATACAGTGCAATTTGCTTGAGGCACAGAATCAAGGAAGGTTTACATCACAGGAGATAATTTGGCCCATTGTGTCTTCTTTTGGCACTAGCTCCCCTATTGGAGCTATCCAATTTAATTTCCCCACTTTTCCCCTTTATATCCTTTGAATTTGAATTGTTCTAGGTCTGATGTTCTTTTATTTATTTCCTATATTATTAATTTAGAAAAAAAATATTGGCCTCAAGTGAAATGGGCAAAAAGTGCAGCAGATGTAGCAACAGTGGAGAGTAAAGTCATGCTGTCAAACACTTCACTGGCAATTTGTAAAAAAAAGCTTAAACTAGTGGCACATTTGTGCTGGAGTGAATAGAAAACACAAGAATAGCACAATTTGGAATTGAACAGTAAAGTATTTAGAATTTCCTGCTGGTGAAGTAATGGTGTTAACAATAGTCAATAGAACTTGAACAATCAAGAGTGCTATTGATGGAAGCAGCATGCTTTAACAAGACAAATCTTGTCTTGGTTTGTTATAAGCAGTACAAAATCTCATTGGGCTGTTATTTACTAAAAGCTGGTGAAAACATTAGAAACATGATTGATCAACATACTGTATTAACTTTTTAAACTTGCAGGTAAATCAATGTTACTCGTAGAATGTTTCAGCAAACAGACTGTTCAACCCATCAAATTTGGAACAGTGTTTTTCCCACACAAAACCATTCTCCTACTTGTTTCATCATAGTTTTAATTATTCTTTATCTTCTCCCTAGTTCTCTTTTAAAAGAATTGATGGAATCTGCTCTATTTTGCCCACAAAATATATAGTCAGTATATTCTGTGAAGCATTTTGAGAGGTCTCGAACATGTGATAATATGCTATATCAAATGCAAGGATTTATTATGTATATGTGTGTTTGTCAGCTGTCAGACGGGTCATTCAGGTAGAGTGTCCTCGCTCTGTAAACTACAAACTGTAGTCAGTGAAGGAAATTGCATTAGCAGTTACATTGATTGGAAGTACACAACAAAGGAGATGGAAAAATTAGAATGAACTAGAGGTAAATGGAGAAGAAATGAGATATAAAGAGCAGAATTAAAGAATTGGAGACAGACAGTCATTCAACGAGTGTCACAAAAGCAATGAAAAAGTGAAAGGGAAGAAAGATTTGATTTCTGAAGTGATAATCAGTAATAACATTACTGATTGTTGGTATACTGATGTTAGTAGTGGGGGTCATTCAGTTATTTAACTGAAAAGTAATTATTCAGACAACAGCAGGTGGCTAATACTGTACCATGTTACAAGCGTATAACCTACTCCGAAAGACTGTAAGGAATGACATTTGCAATATGGAATCTCAAATCCCATTGACAGTTGTTTCAAAATTAGAGTTTGTGGTTGGTTTATCTTGTGCTTAACAACTGGTTTGGTGCAGAATGCATTTCTGATTTGTGGGGAATTACTACTCTCTGAGACCTTTACATTAGAATACATTATGTTAGAATATACAGCACAGAAACAGGCTATTCGACCCAACCAGTCTATGCCAGCGTTTATGCTCCACAAGAGCCTCCTCCTGCCCTTCCTCAACTAAGCCTACAAGCATAAACTTTAATTACTTTTTCCCTCATGTACAACAACAACAACTTTGATTTATATAGCACCCTCCATGCTGGATGTCTCAGAGCGCTTCACAATAATGGATCCCGGGACCGAACCAGGGATAGGGGTAGAAAGGTGAACAAAGGCGCGGTCGAAAGGCAAGAGAAAGGTCTTCAGCTGGGACCTGAAACTGGGAAAAGAGGGGACAAGGTAAAGGGAGTGAGGAAGGGAAGAGCCTCAGGGCGTAATAGCTGAAGGCATGGCCACCGAGGATGGAGCGGAGGATTCGGGGGACATGGAGGAGGCCAGACCTGATGGAGCGAAGGCAACAGGTGCTGGTTTGAGGAGAGAGGAAGTCACAGAGGTAGGGGGGTGCCAGAGGAGTGGAGGGATTTGAAGGGTGAGGATGTTGAAATCGATCCTTTCGGGGACAGGGAGCCAGTGGAGACTGGCAAGGACTGGGATAATGGGGAAGCGAAGTTTGGTGCGGGTGAGAGTTCTGAATCAGCTGGACTCTGGATTGAGGAGGAGGGGAGACTGACGAGGAGTGCATTGAAATAGTCCAGCCAAGAGATGACAAAGGCGTGAACCAGGGTTTTGTACCTACCTAGTTTCCTCATGAATAAATTTATGCTATTTGCCTCAACAACTCCTTGTGGTGGCAAGTTCCACATTCCCATTACTTTCTGTGTAAAGAAGTTTCGTCTAACTTCCCTATTTGATCTATTTGTGACTATTTTATATTGATGGCGCCTGGTTTTGGTCTCCCCCACAAGTGGAAACATCTTCCCTATGTCTACCCTGTCAAAACCTTTCATAATTTTAAAGACGTTTATTAGGTCACCTCTTATCCTCCTCTTTTCAAGAGAAATGAGTCCAAGCATGGGTTCAGCCTTTCCTGATAGGCATAACCTCTCAGTTCTCGGATCATCCTTGTGAATCTTCTTGGCACTTTCTTCAGTGCCTCTATATCCTTTCTATAATGTGGGGCTAGAACTGCACACAGTATTGTATATACAGTGTACAATATAGCATAGAGTATACAGTATAGTGCGGTCTAACCAAATTTCTGCATAATTCTAGCATACAACAAAACAACAACAACAAAATTACATTTATAGTGCGCCTTTCATGTCGGGAGGAGGTCCCAAGGCGCTGAAAACATAACTTCCATGCTTTTGATTTCTATCCCACTAGATATGAACCCCAATGCCTGGTTTACCTTTTATATGGCCTTATTGACTGGGGTTGCTACTTTTAGTGAATTGTGTATGTGTACCCCTAGATCCCCTTTACTCCTACCTCATTTAGGTTTTTATTTCCCAGAGTGTATATGACTTCCTTATTCCTCCTACCGAAATGTACCACTTCACACTCTTCTACATTGAAATGCTTTTGCCATTTAAATGCCCATTCAGTTAGTTTATTAATGTCTTGCTGTAACTTGCTGCAGACCTGTTCTGTATTAACTACTCTACTTTCAAATTTTGAAATTGTACTGTTGATTCCCAAGTCCAATCATTAATGTATATTGTAAACAACAGTGATCCCAATACCGTTTCTCATGGAACACCACTATCCACCCACTTCCAGTCTGAGTAGCTACCCTTTATTCCTACTCTACGTTTTCTGTCTTGCAGCCAGCTTACCATCCATTCTGCTACCTTTCCCCTGATTCCACATGTTCTGACTTTATTCATTAGTCTATTATGTGATACCTTATCGAACATCTTTTGGAAATCCAAATATATTGCATCTACCGCATTACCCTTGTCTACTCTTGTCTACACTTTCTGTTATTCCTGCGAACAATTCAATAAGGTTGGTCAAGCATGACCTTCCGTTTTGAAATCCGTGCTGACTAGTCTTTATTATGTTTTCCATTTCTAGATGCTTTTCTATTAACTCCTTCAGTAGGATTCCATTATCTTTCCTATCACCAATGTTAGTTCTCTGGTCTTGTTCTATCTCCTTTTTTAAATGTAGGTATAATATTAGCTATCCTCCTGTCCTCTGGCACTACTCCCTTTTCTAATGAGTTATTATGTATGTGTAATTGTCTATCAATTCTTTAAATATATGTGGATGTAATCCACCTGGACCAGGGGTTTATCCTCTCTGAGTTTCAATTATATCTCCACTTTTTATCTTAAAATGCATTTGTATCACTTTTGATCTATGATTCCACTCTCATGTCCACCTAATCCATCTCCATACTGAGGCAAAGTACTTATTTAAGATTTCTGCCATTTCACTGATGTTGTGAGCTTATCTTGTCCATCTCTTAGAGGCCCTATTCCTATTTTAGTTTTTATTTTGTTATTTATATGTCCATATAATATTTTACTATTTATTTTCAGATTTCTTGATTATTTAATTTCATAGTTCCTCTTTAACTAAATTAGATAAAGGCTGATCAGTACCTCCACCAATCCTTTCAATTCCAATCCAGTTACTCCTGGTGTCCTAGCCAACAAATCCCCCAAATAAAGTGGTCACTCATTCCATAGCTATCTCTGCTGTGCCACAACTGATTGACTCATAAAATACAGAGTCAAACAATTTTACAGTATATGCTATGAAGAGTTTTTGCACATTTCGACAACGTGACATGGAGTTATACCAAATGCAAGGATTTTAGGATTATTATTATTAAGTGGTAGTAACAAGTTAAACCAGGGTCTTGTTATGAGGAGTTTGCTGTAGATGCACACACATTCCAATATTGTGTATAGCTGCATAAGTTTCCTTAGATTTGCAAAGCTACTTTGCTAACACAAAATAAAGACTGAAAAGGACTAAGGCATTCTTAGTCAAGGTATTTAGTCAAGGTCTTCAAAGTATATAACAAAATGTGCAGCACCACTACATGAAACCCTTAAGGCAATGGCTGATGAATCCACATTTATCTCTCTACAGCAGTCTTGACATAGTAGGAGCATATCATTTATGATTGATCCTGAAAGATCCAAATAGTAAACCTTGAAATTGGATTTAAAGTCTAATGTACCATAAATAAGTATTGCACTTAAGTGCTTTAAATCAGCTTTCATTGGTTCTAGCTACCTCACCCAGCCCATTGTGCAATCTGCCCCCAAGGCCCAGAAATTAGAACAAAATGCTCAGAGGTTCATTTTTCATTTTATTTCAGTATCTTGTTTGAAAATGTGAAGAAAATAAAAATACTTTTACAACAACAACAAGAAAATTCAATTTATAGTGCGCTTTTCATGTCGGGAGGATATCCCAAGGCACTGAACACTCAGGTCAGAACCCGAGCAAGGGGTAGGGGCAGGAGAGAGATAGGATGGGAAGGAGACAGTTGGGAGGCCAGCAGAAGGCATGGTCAAAGAAGTGGGTCTTGAGACTGGCCTTGAAGGAGGCAAAGCGAAGGGACTGTGGGATGGAGTTCCAGAGTGTGGGGCAGAGAGGCTGAAAGCCCATCCGCCGATGTTAGGGCGGGTCGTGCGGAGGGACATGGAGCAGGCCAGAGCCCACAGAATGGAGGGGGTGGGGAGGTTCATAGGGAGACAGCAGGTCAGAGAGATAGAAGGCTGTGAATGGCCTTGAATGTGAGGACGAGGATCCTGAATTTGATCCTCTGGGGGATGGGGAGCCAATGGAGCCAGGCAAGGGTGGAAATGATGTGGTCGCAGAGCTTAGTGCAGGTGACGACACGAGTTGCAGAGTTCTGGATGATCTGCAGCTTGTGAAGGGAAGAACCAGGAAGCCTGATGAGGAGGAAGTTTCCATAGTTGAGCCTTGATGTGACGAATGCATGGTCAAGGGTTTCGGCAGCCTGAGGGCTGAGGCAGCAGTGGAGTCTGGCAATGTTGTGAAGGTGATGGAAGGGAGTACTAGTTGTGGCGCGGATGTGAGAGAGGAAGGACAGTTCAGGGTCGAACAAGACACCCAAATTCCTGATTGGCTTAGAGAGGTGGAGAGTGTAACCTTGGATGCTGATGGTGTCAGCGCCTGAGGTGTGGAGGTGCTGACACGAGCCAATCAGGAGGGCCTCAGGCTTGCGGACATTCAGATGGAGAAAGTTGTTTTTCATCCAGGACTCAATGTCAGACAGGCAAGCAGTCAGGACATTGGTAGTCCTGGAGTTGAGGGTGGAAGCAGAAAGGTAGAGTTGGGTGTCATCCATATACATGTGGAAATTTACCCCATGGGCCATGGTAGAGGAGGATTGTGCGGTGTGTGACATGGTGTCGAAGGTGGCGGATAGGTCAAGGAGGACAAGGAGGCAGAGGAAACCCTGGTCACAGATGGTCAAGATATCGATAGTGGCCTTGACTAGAGCTGGAGGGTTGATTGGAGGGCCTCATGGAGAGAGTGGAATGAGAGAATGGAGCGAAGCTAGGAGGCAATGACTCTTTCAATCACGTTTGACAGGAAGGGGAGGTTGGAGATGGGCTGGTAGGTTGAGAGCTGTGACACATCAAGGAAACGTTTCTTGAGAATGGGGGTGATGGTGGCACTTTTGAGTGGGGTGGGAACGATTCCGGATGAAAGGGACAGGTTGAGTATGTCAGCAAGTAGTGGGGCAAGGAGGTGTAGCTTGGAGATAAGGACAGGGATGGGGATAGGATCCAGGGAGCAGTTGGTTGGCTTAATGGAGGTTATTGTGGTGATAACGGAGGATGGGGAGACAGGTTCAAGAGTGTGGAAGGAGGGGTGGGAAGGACTCGGAGTGTGGGGGGAAGGTGCAGAGAGGGTGGAAGTTGGAATGGCAGTGACAGCTGAAGTTTTTTTAATTATCAATGCATTTTTTTGTATGGTTGGAAGATCATAGAGATAATGATGCATCTTCTACATATAGGACAAACCTGGGAAGTATTTGGGTTTCATGTTTATGTGTATCTGTGTTGAGGGAAAGAATCAGTTCAAAGTGAGAACATTTTGCTTTTAGAAAATTCATGGATTCCACAGAATATATATTGATACCATAGGCCTGTCATTGTGATTCCACCAGAATAAAAAGTAACCACTCTATGGTTTATACAGCATTCATTATGTAAAACTTTTATCTATATTTATGAGCTTACAGGTGGATTTGAGAAAACAAAGTGAGAATGAATAACTAATTTCTATTTTAACAAGCACTCTATAGATATTTGTGTGGTGATTCAAAAATGTTATAGGTGACATTCACTGTGACAAGGCTTGCTCATCTCAGCACTGTGTGTCATCAATCTCCCTTTCCATTTTAACAGTTGCCTTTAACAAATATCATGGTGTAATTGTCTCTATCCTTTTCATACTTTTCTATAGTCTGGGGTAATTTTACTCTGGGACGTCCTCCCTATGTGAAAGGCGCTATACAAATGCAATTTTGCCTGAGGATCTGATGGGAAACACAGTGGTATATTTCATGTCCAATTTAGAAAATGGGTAGTTTGCAAGTGCCAAATTATTTATTATAATTATCCTTGCATTTGATATAGTGCTTTATCATGTTATAATTATTGTGTGTTTATTAATCCAGGGATATGTAAAACCACTCTGTAGATTCCACCTCCTTGGGAGGAGCTTGTATTGCCAAGGAGACATTCAATCATAAATTAAAATATCAAACATAGAAAGAGACGTAAAGTATTACTCAAGGGCTGGAGAGTCAATAATTCCAGCCAGGAAAGAGATAAACTCAATCTTTGAACAGAGGCTTTCATTGTGATAATTCCCAGGTTTACATCAGGTCTGGCTCTAAATGTGCTTCTTTGGTACAATTGGTTACTATTTATGTTCATATTTATGTCGAGAGAAGGGTTCATAATTGTGTAATGTGGATTTAAGAATTTCTAATTCTCCATAAATCATGATAATGCAAAGTTATCTTTGTTAAGCTATTCACTTATCTAGGTGACTGGTTATGAAAAGATTAGTTGCTCACATAAAATTCAGTGCCTTCGAGTTAACATTTATAGACATTTTAGTACATATACCTGAACACTATCAGAAATAAAAACAAATCTGTTCAACAAATACTACCCAACAGTGTAATGGGATTTTCAGTTACGTTGTAGGTAGCACTGGATGATAAGCCCAGATAAGACTGGCATTCAAATGGATGTACTCTCATGGGATGTATTTTGTCAGTTATTTTATGTGTTTATACTGTAGAGCTGTCTCAAACAGATATGACTTTGAAATATGCTGGCCTGCCACTGATGTGGGATTCCTTGTTTACATTGTGTGGCACATTTCACAGCAGTCACTGCAACAAACACTCTTTGTTCCATGCCTACTCAAGTCTGCTCTCTGACCTGTTCCTCAGATACACTGACAACTGTGTTGGGGCTGCTTCCTGCTCTCGAGGTGATGTAGAAAAATTCACCAAGTTTGCTTCCATCTTCTACTCTTCCTTAAAGTTCACATGGTCCATCTCTATCTCCGATTCTTCCCTTCCTTGACCTCACCATTTCCATTTTGGGGCATAGATTATCTATAGATATATTTTACAAGCCCACCAACTCCCACAGCTACCACCAATGTAGTGTATACTGCATTCCCATAGAATCATACAGCACACCTTCTTCTGTGACCATTACCACATCATCTGGTTCCTAGACACACCTTTTCTCTCTCTGTTCTGCCTGTTTTGTTGCAAATTCCCCCCACCACACCTGTTTTGCATGATTAACACCTCTTCCTCCATATTTTGTTGCAGTACTCCTCTTTGTCCTCAATGTGAAAAGCGCTGCAGAAATGTAATTTTGTTGTTATTGTTTGTTTTCCACCATTAACACCCAAGCTTGAAAAGGCATAGGGTGAGAGATGTCAATAGTGGAACGAAAACCTAAATTGAGAGAGAAATTGTCAAACAGAAAGTTTAAATTGAAAATAACTTATTATTTCAGTAACACAATGCTTAGGTTGCAATTGGTAAACTAGAATAGCGAAGGAGTTGACAATGTGTGGCAGTGAAGGAGTGGCAAGAATGAAGGAGTTAAGGGAGATGAATTAATGGTCCCAAGTGGCTTTGTCAGTGATACTGAGGTCTGAGATGCTGAGGTAATGGGTAATCATATGATTAAGGCCATGGGTGTGGGTGGCGGTGTGGAGGGAGCAGTTGTAAGAGAAGAAGAGAGAGAAGTCAGCGGAGATACAGCAAGAGCAGCTGAAGTCGCCAAGGTTGAGGAGGCATTCAGAACACAGGTAGAGGGAAGCTAGACAAGTGGAGATGTTAGAGAAGAAGGTAGAGTGGGTTTGGAGGATGATAGAAAGGAGAATTTTAAGGAAAAGATTGGAGGCACGGTAGAGGGTAAAGGAGGAGGGGAGGGAGAGAGATGGGAGGGCAGCAGAAAACACGGTCGAAGAGGAGGGTCTTGATACTGGCCTTGAAGGAGGTGAGGAAGGGAGCAAGGCAAAGGGATTGTGGGATGGAGTTCCAGAGTGCGGGGGCAGAGAGGCTGAAAGCCTATCCGCCGATGGTAGGGCAGGTCAGGCGGGGCACATGGAGCAAGCCATGATAGGTCAAGTGAGGACTTGGAGATAAGATCCACACCACCACCACAACAGTTAGGTCATGGAGTATAAATCCTAACAAATAGAAAGGTTTGCAGGCCAGTGACCATGCTGACAGCTGTTCAAATATTCCTTTTGTTTTATTACTCTCATTTATTATTCTTCAGATATTCTCTGATACCTTGAGAGCTATGAATAGTTATAACCAGATTCTTAATAGCAAGCGTAGTCGACAATTGTTTTTATATTGTGTGTAAACAGAAAGAGGGTTTTTCAGTTTGTAACAGCTGTTCTATGTATGTAAATATAGATCTACAGAATGCAATCAAGTAATGTTGGGGCAGAGCCAAACATTACAAAACTTTACTTGATTTATTTAGTATTATACATTTAAATGTGTTCTTTGGTTGCTACAGTGCAGTATGTTTTAGTGAAATATGTAAGCTGTGAGTTTAATATGGTTTAAATGGGTTACATTCATGAGAGATCACAAATAATTCATGTGTTTTTGAAGCTCACTATGCTAAGAAGAACATTAATATTCTAAGTAGACTTTTTTTCTCCAGATATGAAACATGTTTTCTTCACATACTCAAATCTCACCTTGGGCAGAGATAGGTTAGATCAACTGCTCCATGGATTATAATTATAGAATCATAGAATTATACAGCACAGAAGGAGGCCATTCAGCACATTTGTGTCTGTGCCGGCTCCTTGAAAGAATTCTCCAAATCAATCCCACTCCCACTGCTCTCTCCCAATAACTCTACAAACTCATCCTCCCCAAATCATTATCTATTTCTCCCTCAAAAGTAATTATTGAATCAGCTTCCAGCACCTTTCCGGCCAATATATTTCCAAATCTGAAAAACTCACAGTGTGAAAATATTTCTCCTCGTCTTCCCTCTGTTTCTTTTAACAACTATTTTAAAATTGGTGTGCTTGGATTACCAACCCACCCATTGGTAGAGTTGTGTAAATCATTTACATAATACAAATCAATCCCATGTGCTAGGAAAACAGAGCTGGTATCTCAACTCCCTCAGGGCAAATTACAACTGTTTCCCGATATTTAAAAAGAGTATCTGGTACTAAAATTCTCTGCCCCCCACCCTCCACCTCCTCCCCCAGGGACAGGATAAGATAGGAACCTTGGTCTCAGTTAGGAGCTAGAAACTAAGATAACTTTAGAACTGGCCCACATGACAAAATCACAGAAACAATGTTTGCCATTAAAATAGGAAGAAAGTACTCACCTGTGGCTTGTCTCTTATGTCAGTCATGTTATTGAATTCAAAATCAGGTAAATATTAAAAAGTTTATATTTTCACACTTCCAACTGCTACATAATGCCACAACTGAAAACTATATACAGTATATGCAATACTGCCCTTGTACAATAGATTTATCAATTTATAATATATGTATATTATATATGGACATTATATGCTGCAGGGTTGCAGTATTATAGCAACTCATCCAGTTTTTGCCTGAACAATATCGCTTAAGGCACAGATTACCGGATAAATATCAGCCAGGTGACATTTCATACAAAGAACTCTTGAAACAATTAACGTTACAGCAACATGCCATCTTGGTAGATCTTGATAAGTTTTTTAAAATAATAAAATCGGTTGAATAGCATAAAAATAGGAAGCAAAATGTTGACGTTTTGGAAGAATGAGTATTCTTGCTGGCAAACTCTAAGAGGATCAGTTTGGAAGTTGTCTACTAGCCTTCGTTTTGCGAGGAGGGTAGAGCTAAAATAGTTCCGATTTTTTAATTTAAGAAAACTTGCCAGGAGCAAAATTGCAGACTGAATTGCGGAGGGAGCTCCCCATTGGTCAGAATGCAGCGAGCAGCCCTACAGCCCTGCAGCCAGTGGGAAAGATGTCAGATGAAAGGGACAAGTTATAAGTTTCTTATATTGCACACCTACACATTTATCCATATAAACTGCATTAACTGCATCCATCCTCTCAGTTACATCTTCAATAAAATGCCAAGTTTGTTAGACACTATTTGCCTTTAACAAATCCATGTTGGCTATCCTTTATTAACCCATATTTACAGTGTCATCATTCTGTCCAGGGAGCCAATTTCTTCATTTTATTGTGAATTGAGGCTGTTGCTAGAATTTATTGAAGAATTTATACTTATTCCTCATAGGAGAAATGTCATGCTATAACAGTAAAGAAAGGCATCTCTGAAGACTTCATTTAATTTGCTCCTTGGGACATCCTCCCAACATGAAGGGCACTCTATAAGTGTATTTTTTTTTGTTAATTTAATTCTTCACTTCAGACAGTCAGAGAGATGGACATCTTGTACCTGGTTTTCGCACATCTTTGAAGTTGAGTAGTTTGAGGATACTGTGGAACATATATTATGCTTTCAAAATTTCTAAATGTTTATCTAGGGAATGAACATGTGTAAATCTTCAATTTTTCATCTCAGGTGCTTTTTTGCTTTGGTGCTTTTTTCTCTAACTCTCTTTATCTTGTCCTGAGCTGACCCAAGGCTAATTCTGTGGATTTCAGTAAAATTAGATATCAAAGTGACTCAATATCGATAGTCTTCATGGAGGAAACACTGCTGAGTTCTTTTAGAATAATTAGAATAATAAGTTAATCATCCAGTGTTAAAATGATCACCTTCAGGTGTCTTGAAATTAGGGCTGTGAATGTCTTTCAATTAATCAACATCTAATTCCAGATTTACATTGTGAATCTTATCCTCATAAAACCTGAAAATGCATTTGAACAACCAGCCACATCCAGTTTGTAGTCTGCAATGAGTAATACAATAATGAGTGATCTGCTTAGGGTTAGGACATAGAGAAGTATTCAAGTTGATCCCCAAACAAGATGAGAGTCTGCTCTCACTACAGACCACAAACTACAAACAATCTGAACCCCATGCATGCTTATATTGTTGTCAATGTTTTTGTTCAAGCCTGAAAGGATTCTGTACAAGTATTACTAAAATGCCCCATCTGCCTGTTTGCATGTTACTGTTGAATAATAGCTTTTACATCTAATCTGCATTGACAAAATTCAGTCAAGTGTTAGATTAATGGAAGCAAAAAAAACCTCTGGCTGAATCTAAATTATTCTGAAATCAGTACAGATAAAATTAATCTTTTGTAAAATACATTCCTTATTTCACTTGTTGTAATAAAGCATAACAAAAATAGAATTATCACATATGGTTGTGAAACATGAAACAACAAATTAGGTTATTATTTCTTTAACAATGCAGAATATCTTTAAAATTACATTATCAAACATGATCAAATAGCTATTCTAAATGACTATATGTTGTAACATACCAGATAATTAGGCCTTATTATATACTGTCAGCTTTGCTACTCATTTTAAAACTGCATTGCTCCATAATCACAATGAGTGAATCACAAGCCATCAAAACGCATGAGGTTCCTGAAGTTTCAATCCAATTTGACTTGTATATTAGGGAAGAGATCTGCATCCTTTTACATTTATAGATGTCGGTTGGATGCACATTCATATTCCTAAATGATAATATCCTATACCTAACCTATAACCTATACCTAACTATGCTTAAAAAAGCACCCTGCACAAATTTCACTTCAGATCAGTGGCCTTTCCTTCGAGGTGAACTATTCTTCTACTGTCTTGTTCTTGGCCAGTAATGACTTTGAGACCAATCTTACTCTAGCTCAGAATACTTTTCCTTTCTAGATAAGCAATATTGATTGAACTTTGCAACCGGTTATGTGATGACTCAACTTATTTGTAACATTCATTCAGTGAACCTCAATTGTTTCACCCATTGCAAGATTTTAAACCTCTATGAAGGTGTGGCCTCAGGACCTCATAGGAGCTTCTGCTCAAGCTCTCCCATGACTCAGTTGGAAAGAGATAGAAAGCAGATAGAATGGTTCCAAGATTGATACCAGATATGTACTGATTCAGATGATTTCATCCAGAGTGGCATGAAACACAGAGTTTTGGACCTCTGCTCCAAAAATCATATGTGTAGACTTTGGAAAAGTACAATATTGAATGGTTCTGATGTTGGCCATTCTTGAATGGACTGCTAATCGTCTTAGCTAAGTTCCTCTGTGAAAAATGGCCACCTGAGTTAGCTACTGAAGAGGATCAAATGCAAGATTTATTATTATTTTGCACCAGAACTATAGCATGCTCTCAGGAGAAAATGAGAGGTAAAGGAATACAAACAAATGTATTCTTTCTATTTCCTAGTGGGAATATTTATAGAATCTGTAGAATTTATAGAATTCATTGAATCCACTAGGGTCCGTTGATATGGAAATTTTCCGATTTCGATATATCGATGGGCTCATATCGATATATACCGATATATCGATATTTTCGGGGGGGTTATACTGCGCATGTGCGCGCGTTCGGAGGTGCGCGCGCATTCGAAGGATATAACCAATAAATCGATATATCGCCGGACCCAAGAATCCACATTAGTAGGTAACAGTAATTTGTCTTGAAATAATACAATTGGAATGGAAGAATCTATTTTATTATCATAAGCCATTTATAGAGTCGCCTCATTTGTTTTATGAATATATATATAGATATATATACTGTATTTATACAGAGATATATACATATATGAAGATACAGTTATCAAAATGTGGATTCATAAGATTCAAAGAATAAATGCTGCTGCAATTCCTTCAAATCCTCTCTTGATTTGTGAAGAGAACAAATTACCGTGTCAAGAGATGAAAGGTTTTTAGCATTTCAAGATCTTACATTGCAAAACAAAGTATCCTGATACCACCCATATTTATTTTCAATCATTGTTATACATAAGAAACAATAACTTACATTTTCACATTGCCTTTCTTTGATAGCTCAGAGCACTTCACGGATAAATTGCTGTCAAGTGCTGTGAATCATTTTGTGGAGAAACACAGCAGCTCCTCACATAGCCATAGAATCATAGAATCATAGAATCATAGAATTTTACGGCACAAAAGGAGGCCATTCGGCCCATCTAGTCTGTGCCGGCTCTTTGAAAAGAGCGATTCAATCCCACTGCCCTGCCCGCTCCCCATAGCCTAATAGACCTGTTCTTCCTAAATAAAGATCTAATTCCCTTTTAAAAGTTGTTATCGAATCAGCCTCCACCACCTTTTCAGGCAATGCATTCCAGATTCGAACAACTCGCTGAGTGAAAAAATTTCTCCTCAGCTCCCCTCTACTGCGCCTTGAAACTATTTTAAATCTGTGACCACGAGTCACAGATTCACCCACGAGTGGAAATAGTTTTTCTCTATTTGCCCTGTCGAAACCCCTCATGATCTTATAAACCTCTATTAGGTCTCCCCTCAATCTTCTCTGCTCCAGAGAGAATAACCCTAGCCTATCTAGCCTCTCCTCATAGCTGAAGCCATAGGTGAATAAAATAAACAATCTAAGATTTTTAGGCAAGACACCAGATTCCTTCATCTTTTCAAATACTGTCATAGGGTAATGACCATATGAATAGGCAGTAGTGTTTCGTACATAATATATTCCCAATTTTATATAACTTATAATTTTTAGAATAGCTCTTCCTAAAACTAAATTCCACATACATTATTAAAATAGTTTGGGTGCATAAAACACTAAATGATGATACGATTCTTTCCCCAAATCACCCACAAAATATTCAGTCAAATCACTTTACAGTAAACTCTGAAGCATTTTGAGGTGTCTTAAGAATGTGAGAAAGCACGGTATCAAATACGAGAATGATTATTATTGTTATTATGGTTATAAAAAGGGAAAAAATAGTAACCATATGCAGGGCAAATATTAATTATTGCCTATATAGTATGTCAGATCAATTCATTGCAAACCGTTTTAAAAAAATTATATTCTTATAACCTTCATACAGACAAAAGTGAATGACAACTTATTTGCATTCAATTCTATGTATTTTGTATTGTGCTAACTGAGATAGGATATATTTTACTGTAATAAAGTTTCCCATTCATTTTTCTGCACAGACCCTTATTTTCCCCCATGTATTTGACATTTAAACTGACAGCTTCAAGCCATTATCAGTGCATATTATAGCTTGTAACTTTAAAATATGCCTGATGACATTTGACATTGACATCCAATTGCATAATGGTCAACAGAGAGAGCCAGTTAAAGCCATAAGAAGCAATTTTCAGAAATTGCAAAGGCTCTGCCTAGTTTTGAAGACTGAAAGAGTAATGTGTAACTTTGCTATTATTTCTGATCTTTTTGACTCTGTACCTATTATAACTAAGGTCAGTTTATCTATTTATTGGTTGGGATGCAATTAATAAACCCTTTTTTGTCAGTCTGCAACAATGATATTTTAAACCTATCAAATGTTACATCTGCTGCAGTGTTGTACTGATAAAACATGACAGCTCAAGCAATATTTTCATATCTACCCCACTTGGTTTAAATTCAATCTATATGCAAGAAAGTCATGTTCAAACTAAACTTTGGTTTAGATACAACAGCAGCTGTGTTTTTGCAGTGATACTGTTATCCTATTTGTTAGAATATTGGAATCATTTATGCTGTTTGAATCTTTCAGAATGTTTCAGTATAAACAACTGGATTGAGTGAGAGGCTGTTTAATCAGTGACTTTTTCAATTCTATGAAATTGAGAACTATTCATTTTCACATGATTAACACACACCTTTTAAAAGTTGAGTACAGTACTTATGTTTTAATTTTGGGCAAACTATACCTCCTGTCAGCTTCTTACCATCATATTATTGCTGACAAACGTTTGTCACTTATACCTGACAAAAGACCAGAAGACTTGTCACATCTTCGTGCAGGGATGGAGGGTAGGGTCGGGGGTTATCATGAAACCAGAAATTAGATACATTCAAACTCACTATGAGCTATTACTCACTGTGATATTATTATAATATTTATGTGAATGGAAAATTACTTGATATAAGACTGTTTTGGGTTTGAAAGGTTGGATTTGCATCAGCATTTATGTGTTTTTTGACTCAGGTGTTGTCAATACAGACAATGCATGAGATAATATAAATAGTAAGCCTTGCATTGGATACAGTGCCTTATTTTGTCAAGGACATACTATAAAGTGGATTGATTGTATTTTGTGGGCAAAACACACAACCAGTTGCACACAGCAATGTCCCACAAACAGCCAAGGTGTAAGTGACCAATTTAATTTGGAGGATTGTTGGCCAGGACACCCTTCTCTTTTTGAATAGGATAGCCACAGGATCTTTAACATTCACCCGAGCAGGCAAATAGTACCTTGGTTTAACAGCTCATATGAAAGACGGGACCTCCATCAGTACAAATATCCCAAGCTCCCCCACCACCCCTCCACCCCAGCCCCCCACATTGGAGCTCCAGCTTAGACTATGTGATTCCAAGTCCCAACCCAATGGTTGAATCCATAAATTTCTTACTCAGAGGCGAGGGTGTTACTACTGCGCCAGACTGACAAACATCTCAAAGATTTTGCATTTTCTGACCTTGCCGGATTCAACACATTACCAGTATTAAACATTACTACCAGGTTATTTTGGATACCAGGCTATATAAACACAATATATAAATTTATGGATCCATTTTGTGGGATTTAATGGATTTCTTACTTTAAACAGTATGGAAATCCATGAGCCCAACTCAGTAACTATACAACAATTCAATCTCTGTTCGAGTGAGCTTCCTTGGGTCGTGACCTATGCTGGCAATTAATTCCACATACCTTTCCCTCCGACTTATGGCAGAGTGAGTTATGTAATTACCAAGGACAATGAGTTTTTTTGAACAAAATCATATAGTATAGAAGAATAGTTTCTAAATACAGTATTGGGAACACAACATTCTATTAGTCTGTATCACTCCACAGCTACATTAGTCACAGTGACTGAAGCCCTCAACAATGTACAATGTACAGTAAAAGCCCGTTTATCCGACACCCTCGGAATCTGGCCAATGCCGGTTAAAGCGCGTGCCGGATATTCGGCCAAAACACAATTTAAAAAAAATACATTGCGCCGGATAAATTCCGGTTAATCGAATGCAGACCTTTTTTTGCGGTGCTGGTTATATGGAAGTTACAGTTGTTCGGGCTTTTACTGTACTAGGGTCCTTCGACATCGAAAGTTTCCGATATCGATATATCGGTTCACCCATATCGATATATACCGATATTGCCGATATGTTGATATATATTGATTTATCAATATATATCGATATCGCGGGGTTCGATATGAAAATTATATCGGATATAACCGATATATCGATATATCACCGGACCCTATACTGTACTGAATTTGCTATTCAGTATTATACAGCACAATGAAACCACAAAGAAAGAGAGAAATTGTGGCTATGTTAATTTTATCTTTGTCACCTCTTGGCTGGACTATTCCAATGCCCTCCTCGCTGGTCTCCCCGCTGTCACCACTCATAAAATCCAGGTTATTTCAAATTCCGTCGCCCACATTCTCACCTGAACCAAACTTCGTGCCAGACTTCACTGGCTCCCTGTCAGAGAGTGGATCGATTTCAAGATCCTCACTCTTGTTTTCAAATCCCTTCACTCCTCTGCACCCCCTTACTGCTCTGAGCTCTCTCCTCACAACAGTATCCATTGCCTTCGCTCTACTGGGTCTGGCCTCCTCCTTGTCCCCCAAATCCTCCGCTCCACGTCAGCAGCTGTGCCTTCAGCCACTACGCCCCGAGGCTCTGGAACTCCCTTCCGCACTCCCTTTGCCTCGCTCCTCCTTTCCTATTTTCAGGTCGCGCCTGAAGACTTTTATTTTCGACTGCACTTTTCGTTAGCTTTTTCCCCCTCCCACTGGCTCGGCCCCGGAATCCGTTATTGTGAAGCACTCTGAGATGCTGTCTGGCATGGAGGGCGCTATATAAATCCAAGTTGTTGTTGTTGAAAATTTGTTGTTGTTGTTACTATTTGAAAAGACAAAGAGGTTCTCCAGATATCCTGGCAATCCTGAAAAGTGATAATTTACTTGTGCTGTGTTCGTCTCAAAATATAGTTACTACTTTTGATAATAAATTATTTGGAGCCCTTTGAGATATCCTCTCACTGCGAAAAGCACCATATTAAAGGCAAAGATTATTATTTTTATTAATCTGTTATTGGGAAGTAACTGGATAAGTTGATTTGGAAATGGATGTTAACATAGATCCACCAACTGTAAATTGCTTGTGAAATTTATGCATTACATAGGATACTGTTGACTGTTACAGTTAATGAACAGACCATTGAATGCAACTAGTCTATGCTGGTGCTTATATTCCACACAAGCCTCCCAATCTGCTCTCCCTTACTTCTCTATTCCCTTCTCCCCGATGTATGCATCAAGTTTCCCTTTTAGTTGTATTGTAACGATAAAGGAAAGATGAGTAGAATGCTTGCTAAATTCTCTAGAATTACAGATTCCTACAACTCTTGAGAATCTATCTCTCTGTGAAGAGAGATACTGTGAAAAGGTCAGGCTTCTGTAATGAAAAGAAACAAGGAAAGCTAATTACCCTAGACAACTGAGGCTTCCCGTTTGTTGATCACATTCCTTAGGGAAATTAGAAGGTGACAGGGAATCTGAATATAAAATATAGCAATCCTAATGCCATTGATTTTAAGAAAAATGTCCTAATGATATCTCGGAAGGTGGAAATCAATGCAACTATGAAAGCGATACTGCTGTGCCATTGTGAAGATTCTTGGTGCTATGGGTAGACTGAATTTGTCATAGTTCATGGTAAATTGATGCCTATACAATGAAAGGCCAAGCATTTGTGCAGCAAAACACACAGTCAAACTAGTATCTTCTGTGAAGTGCTTTGAAACATCTCAATGACGTGATAAAGCAATGTATAAAATGCAATTATATCATCATTAGTTTGAAGTCTTATGTGTTAATTAACATGATGGCTCAACTTAACTCTTAATTCAACATGTTGCTAATCAATTTGGTCTACATGTATGCTACCCTTGCCCTGACGCAGATTACAAGGGATAGAAGCTAACCATACCATACACTGAACGTAAGACTAAGAGATTGCAACACTATACTGCCAATTAGTAGAAAGCCATCTTTACTGAACATAAACAATTAAGCCAGCATCCCACCAACCAATCCAATGTTTTCATCCATAACTTGAACAACCCAAGATAATAAGAGAAGTTAGGAGGGTGGCAGAGAAGTAAGGAAGGTGACTGAAGGCACGTTTGAAGAGAAGAGTCTTGAGGAGTTCCGTAAAGGAGGCGAGAGAGGTGTAGGGAATGTGAGATGGAGTTCCACAGGGTGGAGTGGGTTGCAGGGTGCAGACAGGTTGATACGGTGTTAGCAGGTTGGAGAGGTAGTTGGAGGCAAGGCTATGGAGGACCTCAAAAGTGAAGATAAATTTTGAATTCTATCAAATTCTATTTGACTAGCCAATGGAACCAGATGAGGGTGGGTGTGATGGGGTCAGAGAGCCTGGTGTGCGAGATAAAAAAAGCTTCTGAGTTTTGGATGATCTACAGCTTGTGGAGGGAAGAGTTGGGAAGGCTGACAACCAGGGTATTGGCATAGTCGAGCCTGGATGTAATGAAGGCATGTGTGAGGGTTTCGACGGCCTGAGGGGTGAGGCATTGGGTTTCGACGGCCTGAGGGGTGAGGCATTGGTGGAGTTGAGCAATGTTGTGGAGATGGGGGAAGACAGGGTGGGTCATGCCACATAAGAGGGGGGGAAAAGGATACTTGAGGGTGGATTAAGATGCCTAGGTTCCTGAATGACTTGGTGAGATGGAGTATGCATCCGTGAATGCTGATGCTGTCAGTGCCTGAGGTGTGGAAGCATTGGCGCGAGGCAATCAGGGGGGCCTCTGTCTTGCTGACGTTCAACTGAAGAATATTAGCTCTCATCTAGGACTTGATGTCCAACAGGCAGTGTGTCAGGAGATAAGTTGTACTGGATTCGAGGGTGGAGGCAGAGAGATAGAGTTGGGTACCATCCGCATACATATGGATGTTGACCTCATGTCTGTGGATGATGTCACCAAGAAGAAGCATGTGGAGGTTGATGAGGAGATGATTGAGGACAAAACCCTGAGGAGACCCACAAAAACAGTTGGGGGCTAGAGAAGGTCGTTGATGTTTGACCCAGAAAAACGCATCTCTCCAGTACTTTAACTGTTAAGCTGTTACCATTGTAAGTTATGATAAGGCTAAGTAAGGATAAGATGATAGAAACATTGACAGTTTTTTTAAATCTTTTAACAATTCAAATTAGGTAATATTCCCAAAGTATTTAATTTATCTGCAGCCAATTTATACTATAAGGTAGGAATCCTGTTGTATTTTGATATTAAAATTATTATCAGTCACAAATTACTCAATTATATATAATTATGACATAAATTATATGCTCTAAAATTAGCAACCAAAAAAAGGAAATAACTGCTATCTAAATTAACCAGTTCAGTTGGTTATAGTACTTGACAAATATGTTTTAAATTGCTTAGTCTGTCCATATCTGCTCTAATTAATGACATTTGTATAATTGCTTCGTCAGTGAGTTGTTGATTGAAATACAGTAGAAGCCCATTTATCCGGCACCTGCGGAACCTGGCCAAAGCCGGTTAAAGTGCCTGCCAGATATTCAGGCAGCCTGCGGCCGAAAACCCACAACAAAATTTTTTAAGTTCTTTTAACACACACCATACACACCAGACTAAGTGATAACAAATAATAACAGAATATTATATTGGTACTTATTGTTAAAACTACTCTCTTACGCTTCTTACCTTTACTGATTGAGGTTTACAGTCCAGCGATTCTTTTTTAAATGGAGGATGCAGGAATGGGAGTTGAACATTCCTGGTTATAATGTATTCAGGAGGGATAGAGAGGGGAGAAAAGGGGGCGGGGTGGCAATTTTAGTTAAGGACTCAGTGACTGCCTTAGAAAGGAACGAGGTGGAAGAAGGACTAAAAACCGAATCTATCTGGTTAGAATTGAGGAATAAAAAAGGTGCAGTTACACTGTTAGGGGTATACTATAGACCACCAAATAGTGGGGAGGAGATAGACAAGCAGATCTGCAAGCGTATCACGGAGAAATGCAGAACTAATAGAGTAGTGATAATGGGTGACTTCAACTATCCCAACATAGACTGGCAGAATAGTAGAGTAAAGGGCAAGGAGGGAGAAGAATTCCTGAAGTGTGTGCAGGACAACTTTCTTGATCAGTATGTTTCCAGTCCAACGAGGAAAGAAGCATTGCTGGATCTAGTTTTGGGAAATGAGGTAGGGCAAGTTCAACAGGTTTCTGTAGGTGAGCATCTAGGGAATAGTGACCACAATATCGTTAGATTCAGAATAATTATGGAAAGGGATAAGGAACGATCACAGGTGAGGACACTCAACTGGAAAAGGGCTAATTTCAATGAGTTGAGGTGGGACCTAGCCAAGGTGGATTGGAAAGAAAAATTGGCAGGTAAGACAACTAACGAGCAGTGGGCAGCGTTCAAAGAGGAGATAGTTCAGGCACAGGTCAAAAGCATCCCCACAAAGGTGAAATGTAAGGCATCCAAACCTCCCTGGATGACTAAGGAAATCGGGGCCAAAATAAAACAAAAAAAAGAGGCTTATGATAAGAGTCAGGCTCAAAATTCAGAAGGGAACAAAGCAGAATATAGGAAGTGTAGGATAGAACTAAAAAAGGAAGTTAGAGGGGCAAAGAGACTGCATGAAAAACAATTAGCGAGTAAGATTAAGGGGAACCCTAAGGTTTTTTACCAACATATTAAGAGTAAAAGGTTGGTCAAGGAGAGGGTGGGGCCAATTAGGGACCTAGGAGGAAATCTCATTGTGGAGGCAGAGGGCATGGCTGATGTACTGAATGAGTACTTCGCCTCTGTCTTCACAAAAGAAAAGGATACAGCCAATGCCATGGTATTAGAGGAGAGGGTAGGAGAAATGGATAGAATAATTATAACCAGAGAGGAAGTGCTAAAAAGGTTGACGTCGCTCAAGGTGGATAAGTCACCTGGTCCGGATGGGATGCACCCTAGGTTACTAAGTGAGGCACGGGAGCAAATAGCAGGGACTCTGGCCACGATCTTTCAATCTTCCTTGGACACAGGGGTCGTGCCAGAGGACTGGAGGATAGCTAATGTTACTCCCTTGTATAAAAAGGGGCAGAACGACAAGCCTGGTAACTACAGACCAGTCAGTCTAACGTCGGTAGTGGGCAAACTTCTAGAGTCCATAATCAGGGACAAGGTAGATCTTCACTTAGAAAGATATAGGCTAATAAAGGACAGTCAACATGGATTTGTTAAAGGCAAATCTTGCCTTACAAATCTGATAGAATTTTTTGATGAGGTAACGGAATGGGTGGATAATGGTAGCACAGTTGATGTAGTTTACATGGACTTTCAAAAGGCATTTGACAAAGTGCCACATGAGAGACTTATTAGGAAATTAAAGGCCCATGGCGTAAAAGGGACAGTGGCAGCGTGGATCCACAACTGGCTGCGAGACAGAAAGCAGAGAGTTGTAGTGAGCGGCTGTTTTTCAGATTGGAGGGAAGTGAGCAGTGGTGTGCCACAGGGATCGGTTTTGGGACCATTGCTGTTTGTAATCTACATCAATGATCTGGACTTGGGTGTACGGAGTACAGTTTCCAAGTTTGCAGATGACACTAAGTTAGGGAGAATAGTAAACAGTGAGGAGGATAGTAGCCATCTGCAAGAGGATATAGACAAATTGGTAAAGTGGGCAGACACATGGCAGATGAAGTTTAATGCAGAGAAGTGTGAGGTGATGCATTTTGGGAGAAGAAATGAAGGCAGGCAATATAGGCTAGATAGTACAATTTTAAATGGTGTAAAGGAACAGAGAGACCTGGGGATTTGTGTTAGTGACTCGTTGAAGGTGGCAGGACAGGTAGACAAGGCTGTTAAGAAGGCATATGGGATACTAGGCTTTATAAATAGGGGTATAGAGTACAAAAGTCAGGAAGTGCTGACTAACCTCTATAGGACTTTGGTGAGGCCTCAGCTGGAATACTGTGTTCAAGGGGAGACCTAATAGAGGTTTATAAGATCATGAGGGGTTTCGACAGGGCAAATAGAGAAAAACTATTTCCACTCGTGGGTGAATCTGTGACTCGTGGTCACAGATTTAAAATAGTTTCAAGGCGCAGTAGAGGGGAGCTGAGGAGAATTTTTTTCACTCAGCGAGTTGTTCGAATCTGGAATGCATTGCCTGAAAAGGTGGTGGAGGCTGATTCGATAACAACTTTTAAAAGGGAATTAGATCTTTATTTAGGGAGAACGGGTCTGTTAGGCTATGGGGAGCGGGCAGGGCAGTGGGATTGAATCGCTCTTTTCAAAGAGCCGGCACAGACTAGATGGGCTGAATGGCCTCCTTTTGTGCCGTAAAATTCTATGATTCTATGATTCTATGCCAAGTGGGTGAAAAAAACGGCAGCGTGATTTTAAAGTCGTGCGACTTTATTAGCTGCAAACCGAAGCCCTAGACTCTACTAGCGGCAAACCAAAATACTGCACCTGCGCAGTGTGGGTTATCAGCTAGCATTATTGGCTTGCTGCAAGTATGACTTTAAAGTCATACGCGCTCCGTTTTTTTCACCTGCTTGGCGTGCTTCATTTTTAAAAAAATCGCTGGACTATAAACCTCAACCACAGCATCATGGCTTCAAGCGCAGCATCTATCAGCAAAGATAAAAAGTGCAAGAGAATAGCTTTAACAATAAGTACCAATACAATATTCTGTTATTATGTTATTATTTATGAATTTACAAATGCTCCACTGCTATTGTTCCGGATAAGTTCAGGTTTATCAAATGGGGACTTTTTTTTTGACGTGCCGGTTATACGGTAATGCCAGAGCATCGAGTCATGGATAAATGGGCTTCTACTGTAGTTTGTTTTGTGCATCTGACTCTGACAAATTATCTTTCAGTCTATGACACAAACGCATCAATATTCAGATAGGGGGTTTATTAATGCATAAATTTTCATTCAAAAATTCTAATTAGGAATATCAGATTGTGGCAGTTTCAGTAGTTGAGTCCCTGAGCTCCATGAGTCTGCAGTACTCCGAGGTCCTGCTCAAACCTATAGCAGGATCTTGAGGGGCAGACCAGTCACAGGAGTACGGATTCTTCCCAATCACCTTCTTTTGATCCTGAAAGGGAAAGCCCTCACTGTTAGCTTGTCCTAGCTGGACAAGTAACAGGTAGTGTTTGCTAGCAGAGGCCTCAATGGCAAGCTATACAGTTTTACCTGGCTGAACTCCAATACCTAAAACCCTCTGGGACTCCAAAGTCTTGGCTCTCTCCAATCTGCGCATAATAGTTTGTAGAATTAGAAAAGCAGGATATGGCCCTCCACTGGCATAGTTTGCATTCCATTCCAGACAGAGGGAAATGTCAATTTATAGGTGACAAAACTCTGTCTGGTTTAAAATGTGATGATGGGCTTACGAGCATCGGACATGCGGATGACCAAAAAGAGGTACTTTATTGTGAGGATATATTATGAAAATACTTTTATATATTTACCAACACAGTATACAGCATTTATATTTTTGTTAGGACTGTCGTTTGTTAGGACAGTACCTTGGGACATCCTCCCAATGTGAAAGGCACTCTATAAATGTAATTTTATTGTTGTTATCTTAAAAATCATATTTTATCCTCTTCAATAATAATAGCAATCCTTGCATTTGATATAGTACCTTATCACATCTTGGAGATGTCTCAAGATACTTCATAGAATAATTTGTAAAATAAACTGACTGTATATTTCGTGGGTGAAACGCGGCAGGCAATTGCGCACAGCAGTGGCCCACAAGCAGTCGTGGATTAATTTTTTTAAGAAAAGGATTATCATCCCCGGATCCACCAATTGACTAACAACCAGGTTCCTTCCCTTACTGCTAGGGAAACAGATGCGTGTGGAGTAAGGAAACTTAGTAATGTTTCGCTACACCAGGAATCGAACCCAGATATTCTGAACCATGCAATTGATTACCATCTTAAGTCTCTTTCTATCACAAGGAACACGTTATGAAAACACACAATTGTTTACAATTGTAGACTTTCATTGAAACCAATGTATTGGAGAGTGCAGGCCTATGGAGAAAAGTGTTAATTATTCAACAACAACAACAACTTATATAACGCCCTCCATGCCGGACAGCATCTCAGAGCACTTTACAGTAGTGGATCCCAGGACCGAGCCAAGGGCAGGGGCAGAAAGGTGACCAAAAGCACTGTCGAAGAAAAAGGTCTTCAGCTGTGACCTGAAACTAGGAAGAGAGGGGGCGAGGTGAAGGGAGTAAGGAAGTGAGTTTAAGAGCCTCGGAGTGTAGTGGCTGAAGGCACAGCCGCCGAGGGTGGAGCGGAGGATTCGGAGGACATGGAGGAGGCCAGTCCCAGAGGAGCGAAGGCAGCGGGTGCTGGGTTGGGTGGACAGGAGATCAGAGAGCTAGGGAGGGTGCAGAGGAGTGGAGGGATTTGAAAACAAAGTTGAGGATCTTGAAGTCGATCCTCTCTGGGCTAGGGAGCCAGTGAAGTCTGGCAAGGACTGGTGTAATGGGGGAGCAAAGCTTGGAGTGGGTGATTACGCGGGCAGCAGAGTTTTGGATTTAGCTGGATTTTGTGGATTGTGGTGGAAGGGAGACCGGAGAGGAGGGCATTGCAATAGTCCAGCCGAGAGGTGACAAAGGCCAAGGTTTCAGCGGCTTTTGGGGTGAGGTATTGCTGGAGACAGGCGATCCGTTGGAGGTGGTAGAAGGAAGTGCTGGTAACGGACTGGATGTGTGGGAGGAAGGACAGTTGGGGGTCGAACCTGACGCCTAGGTTGCGCACAGGTTCGGAGAGTTTTAGGGACAGGCCGGGAAGGTGGAGGAGGAGAGAGCCGTGTGATTAGAGACATTGACGAGAGCCAAGGAGTATGGCCTCCGTCTTGTCGACATTCAGGTGCAAGAAATTTGCGCTCATCCAGCCCCTGATGTCTGAAAGACAGGCTGACAGAACATCAGGGGACTGGGGGTCGCAAAGTGAAGTAGAGAAATAGAGTTGCGTGTCATCCGCGTACATGTGGAAGTGTGATGATGAACTGGAACTTGCAAAAAGAGCCTGCTGTGCACATTTTCTGTTTTCTGCATTAAGAGAAACAAATGCCACATTTACACAGCAGATCTAATTCAATTTGGGTTTTTTGATCTGAACCGAATTTGATCTTCCACCTCATGGCACCTTTTCCCCGCAGTAAGACATATGTCAAACTGTATAAAATTACTGGCTGATACTGTATATGCTTGGTCTGATACAAGAGAACAGAATACTGTACCAGTGAGGTTGCAAATCAAGCTTTTTGCAAACTTCATTTGGATCACTGTGGATGAATTGCTTTAGTTTCTGCAAAAGCGGTTCCTGCATCTGCAACAGTGTAAACTGCATTATGTATGTATTAAATCAAAATGGCTAGACGTATAGAACCATGAAATGGGCCTTTCGTCTTTCAAATAACATGCCCAGCACTCCGGAGTGATTAAGCATGATTTAATTCTGGGCAAAGATATGTGCAAATATATTCATCTTCTGCTTTGGTAGCTAATTGATATTTATGGTTGTCCTGCATGTGGAACAAAGCAATGCCATATGTAAATGGTCTATAAGCTTGCACCTCTCTGTGCTGTGCAATCCCCTGTGGAAAAGTGCTCTAAAAATGTAATTTTGTTGTTGTTGTGATTGGGAGCATTAGGAAGGAACTCGTACTTTACATGCCAAGCAAAACCAAATACAATAGTATTCCCATCAAATTGCTAACTTTATCTGAAATGTTGACAAGAAAAATCAGATAGAAGGATTCAGACTTCAAATTGAGAATGCTTGTGGAAGTTGGATGGTTTGAATTCAGTCAAAAAGGGCTCAACATCAAGTACAAGACAACATGACTCAGTCAGCCCTGCTTATCAGTTATTTTATGAGTCTTGCTCAGTTCATGTTTTCCGAGTTCACTCTTATCAGGCAAACAGCTTGTTTCCAGTTTTGTTTGGCAGAAATTTGCTTGTTACAGTTTCTCCAAGATTCATCTAGATTTTCACCCATCTTAATTTGAAAGATGGTTTTCCATTTTTTCTTCAGCGCCCTGTACTGGTTGTGTTATGTATGGGAGCTGACTGGGAAGAGCTTAGGCTTGGCTGTCATACATTTTACAATCGAGTGTCAGACAAAATAAACCTAAATGATTTAAACAAAATGTATTGGAAAGATTTTCAAAAACAGGTAGTGGCAATGATTCTGGGACATAAAACTGAAATTGTTTTCAATGTAGGAAAATAAATAGAGCAATGAGTGATCCATGCCTTTAAAATAATACTTTAAGATCTTCATATTAATTTCAGGTGCTTACACTGCTTTGCACCTCTTTCTCTGTGGTATTTCTGTGATCTTACAACCTGGCTTCCCTGCCACTCTATCCACTTCATCAACTATGGCCTGCTTTATTCAATTCCTTCCCCACTTTCCTTATCCCCTTTGGACTGGAAAGCCATTATTCTATCCCCTCCCTCTGGAACTCTCCCTTGAAATCTCTCTGCCTCAGTCCTTCCCTTCCAGCAAGGTGGTTGTGGGTGGTCATGGGAGATAATTCAAGTTATAGGCAGAGGCATGTTTTAGAATGGCTTTAAAAACAGAGAGGATTAAGATTTTGAAGATTGTGGCAAAGTGATTGAAATTTCACCCACTAACAGTGGGGTGGGCATGTGGAGCAGTCCTGTTATCAAAATGCAAGGAGTGGATGTGAAAAGAACAACAGTACATGAGATCACGGTGCTGGGATGGGATTAGGCCACAGAAGGTCAGAAGAAGAAGAACAACAAAATTACATTTATAGAGTACCTTTCATGTTGAGAGGACATTCCAAGGTGCTGAACAGTCAGGTCAGGACCCAAGCTCGGGTGAGGGGAAGGAGAGAGTTGGGAGGAGAGGGAGAGAGTTGGGAGGGCGGCAGAAAGCACGATTGAAGATTAGAATCTTGAGACCATCCTTGAAGGAGGCAAGAGAGAAAGCGAGGTGAAAGGACTGTGGAATGGAGTTCCAGAGTATGGAGGCAGAGAAGCTGAAAGCCCATCTACCTATGGTAGGGCAAGTCTGGTGGGGACATGGAGCAGCCCGGATTCCGCTGAACAGAGGGGGCAGGCAGATTCATAGGGAGACAGGGGGTCAGAGAAATAGGAGGGTCAAGGTCGCAAATAGCCTTGAAAGTGAAAATGGAGATCTTGGATTTGATCCTCTGGGGCATGCGGAGCCAATGGAGCTGGGTGAGGGTGGGAGTGATGTGGTCATAGAGCTTAGTGCAAAAGAGGACGCGAGCTGCAGAGTTCTGGATGATCTGAAGGGAAGGCCGATGAGGAGGGAGTTTCCATAATCGAGCCTTGATGTGACGAATGTGTGGACAAGGATTTCGGCAGCCTGAGGGGTGAGGCAATAGTGGAGTCTGGCAATGTTATGGAGGTGGTAGAAGGCAGTACTGCTCATGGCGCGGATGTGGGGGAGGAAGGACAATTCAGGATGAAACAAGACACAGCAGTGCTAGAATCAACTGTTAAATAATTTGTAGAAAATATTTCAGACCCGAGCTGGGGTCAGCAGCGGGGAAGATGGAGGGAAAGGAGGGTAATTGGGTGGCCGATGGGTCCGTCGAAGAGGAGGGTCTCGAGGTGGGACTTGAAGGAGGTTAGGGAGCGGCGAGGTGGAGGGACTGCTGGATGGGATTCCAGAGGATGTACTATTGTGATGAATCTAAGACTGTTAGGGCTAATATAATGTGCCATCCCTAAGTGGCACATGTTTATTATTAACTCTGGCACAAAGCAGTTTTCCTTTGTGCCAATATGATAAATTGTGGGTGAAACCTTTCATTATAAAGGAACCTAATTAATGAGATACTTTACACTCTATTGCACCAGAAAGTAGCAGTTCTCTGGAATTCAATACAAATGAATCTGAAATGGCATTGAAGGAAAAATCCAACAGAAACACTACAGTTTCTGTATGTGCATTTCAAGTGGCTGCTAAATTCAAATCTGAATTTGTGCCATGGAATCTTTAAAGAAGATCTGTATATGCCAAAACATATTGATGGGATATTTTAGATTTACTTATGGTGGTTATTCTGCTTGTATTGACTGCTAATGTAACATGTTTCTTCATTATTGGAGCATGGGGTAAAAATTCCTTTCAGGATTATGTTTTGCACCTTTTGCAAAACATGATTATAATACCATAGTCAATCCATTAGTGACCAACACAGGATTTTTTGCGGCATAGTACTATAGACTGATGGGACAGAAAATGATGCAAAAAACAACAGTAGCTTCATTCCTCCAGGTATTTATTGGCCTCATCTACCCTTCCAACATGTTCTTTTTTTTATTTCAGAGCCCCTTTAATTTTACCATACCTGGCGATTTTCTCAAACAGCCTTGTTGGCTCTTGTCATAAATCTCTGCAGTATAAATCAGTCCAAGACACAAATACTTTTCCCAAGTTTGTTAAATCTATATGACACTTCACTCCCAAGCTTGGATACAGTACAAGGAATTGTTATTTGTTATTGTTATTTAATAGTTTATCTTTCTCTCAAATTACCCTACAGCTTCTCTTGCCTGTAAATGTTCCTGGATTGAATACAATGCATGTTGAATCTCAAAATTTACAGTTCTATAGCCGCGCTGACAGACGAGTGTTGTTTACCGGGGATAATAAACACTTACAAAAAATATATAGATTTGGTCACTCAATCTACAACTGTTTGTGGGACACTGATGTGCATCGGCTGCTGAGTTTCACCCACAAAATATAGTCAATTCACCTTGCAATATATTCTGTAAAGCACTTTGAGACATTTGTGTTAGTGACTCGTTGAAGGTGGCAGGACAGGTAGACAAGGCTGTTAAGAAGGCATATGGGATACTAGGCTTTATAAATAGGGGTATAGAGTACAAAAGTCAGGAAGTGCTGACTAACCTCTATAGGACTTTGGTGAGGCCTCAGCTGGAATACTGTGTTCAATTCTGGTCACCACACTACAGAAAGGATGTGAAGGCATTGGAAAGGGTACAACGAAGATTTACTAGGATGGTGCCAGGATTGAGGGACTTCAGCTATGAGGAGAGGCTAGATAGGCTAGGGTTATTCTCTCTGGAGCAGAGAAGATTGAGGGGAGACCTAATAGAGGTTTATAAGATCATGAGGGGTTTCGACAGGGCAAATAGAGAAAAACTATTTCCACTCGTGGGTGAATCTGTGACTCGTGGTCACAGATTTAAAATAGTTTCAAAGCGAAGTAGAGGGGAGCTGAGGAGAAATTTTTTCACTCAGCGAGTTGTTCGAATCTGGAATGCATTGCCTGAAAAGGTGGTGGAGGCTGATTCGATAACAACTTTTAAAAGGGAATTAGATCTTTATTTAGGGAGAACGGGTCTATTAGGCTATGGGGAGCGGGCAGGGCAGTGGGATTGAATCGCTCTTTTCAAAGAGCCGGCACAGACTAGATGGGCCGAATGGCCTCCTTTTGTGCCGTAAAATTCTATGATTCTATGATTCTATCTGGAAAACACTTTTGCTTCCAATTTGAGTGTAGAAATGGACAGAAACAACAACAAAATTACATTTGCATAGTGCCTTTCACATCAGGAGGATGAGCAGAGGATATTCATTGGTTATATTATAGGCAAATGGTAGAAATATTCAATGAAATGTAAAATTTACTTTGGAAGACAAAACTGAACAAAGTCTTGTGTAATGTATTTCTTCACGAAAGGAGAAAACTTCAGTGTTCTGCAAATTCCCCGATTGACTATCTTACTACAACACCAAAGAAATTACATTTATAGAGTGCTTTACATGTCGAAAGGACATCCCAAGGCGCTAAACAGTAAGGGTTTGGGACCCAAGCAAGTAGGGGGACGGGAGGGAGAGAGTTGGGAGGGCAGTAGAAGGCATGATCAAAGAGGAGGGTCTTGAGACCGGCCTTGAAGGAGTCAAGCAAGGAAGGGAGGTGAAGGGAATGTGGGATGGAGTTTCAGATTGTGGGGAGCAGAAAGCACGGCCACCGAGGGTAGGTCAGGTCGGGTGGGGACACAGAGCAAACTGGAGTCAGCTGAATGGAGTGGGTGGGCAGGTTGATAGGGAGTTAGCAGGTCGGAGAGGTAGGAGGTGGCAACGCCGTGAATGACCTTGAAAGCGAGGATGAATATCTTGAATTTGATACTCTGGTGGACTGGGAGCCAATATAACCGGGCGGTGGTGGGAGTGATGTGGTCACAGAGCTTAGTGCGGGAGAGGACACAAGCTGTGAGTTCTGGATGATCTGCAGCTTGTGAAGGGAAGAGCTGGGAAGGCCAACGAAGAGGGAGTATCCTTAGTTGAACCTTGCTGTGATGAACGCACGGACAAGGGTTTCGGCAGCCTGAGGGATAAGGAAGTGGCGGAGTTGGCACTTGGAGGCAATACTGTGGTGGCGCAGATGTGGGTCAAAACAGTTCAGGGTCAAATAAGACACCCAGCCTGATTGGCTTTGAAAGATGGAGAGTACAGCCTTAGATGCTGTCAGCGCCTGAGGTGTGGAGGCAATGAAACAGCAACAACTTGGATTTATATAGCGCCCTCCACGCTGAACGGCATCTCAAAGTGCTTCCCAATCCTGGGGCTGAGCCTAGGGGAAGGGAAAGAAGGTGACCGAAAGTGCAGGCGAAAAGAAAGATCTTTAGCCGAGACCTGAAAATAGGAAAGGAGGGGGTGAGGTGAAGGGAGTGAGGGAAGGAGTTCCAGAGCCTCAGGGCGTAGTGGCTGAAAGCACGGCCACTGATGGTGGAGCAGAGGATTCGGGGGACAAAGAGGAGGCCAGACCCAGTGGAGCGAAGGCAATGGGTACTGTTGTGAGGGGAGAGGAGGTCAGAGAGGTAGTGGGGTGAAGAAGAGTGGTGGGATTTGAATGCAAGCATGAGGATCTTGAAATCGATCCTCTCCAGGACAGGAAGCCAGTGCAGTCTGGCAAAGACTGGGGTAATCGGGGAGCGAAGTTTTGTACGGATGAGAATGCGGGGGCAGAGTTTTGTATGAGCTGGATTTTATGAATTATCAAACTCACAGTTGTGAATTGAAAGACCCAATTTATTCTTTTTTTAGGGATTATTATCAGGCACTCCACGTAAGGAAACTTGCCCAAGGTTTCAACTGGCCAGAATCAAAGGGTGTCTCGCTTGCAAGACAAATGCTCTAACCACTGAGCAGCATGACTCCAAATGTCATGTAGTTAAGATGAACCGTTATAAATCACTGGTTAGGCCTCAGATAGAGTACGGTATTCAGTAGCCTACATATGGAATATATCATCCATTAAATTAAAAAATAATTTCAATGTTTTAGATCTACTTTTATTAGGGGCTATAACAAGTGTGGCAGTTGTTTTGATACTACTTAATGAGTCGGATGAACATCTGTAAAAATGACTGGCTCTAGGTCTGGAGAATTAATGGGATCTGATTGTCTTTCCCTGTTGCAAATAAGACCATAAGACCATAAGAATTAGGAGCAGGATTAGGCCATTCGGCCCTTCGAGTCTGCCCCGCTATTCAATAAAATCATGTCTGATCTTCTGACCTAACTCTAATAACCTGCCCTATCCCCATATCCCCTAATCCCTCTATTTAAAAAAAAATCTATCAGTCTTGGCCACGAAAATGTTCAGGGACTGAGCATCCACAACCTTCTGGGGTAGTGAATTCCATAAATTCACTGCCCTCTGAGTGAAGAAATGTTTCCTCAACTCTGATCTAAAAGGCTGACCCTTAATTTTAAGACTGTGACCCCTGGTTATAGATTCTCCTACCAGGGGAAACATTCCCTCAGTGCCTACTTTATCTAGCCCTTTAAGAATCTTATACGTTTCAATAAGATCCCCTCTAATTCTTCTGTACTCCAGAGAATACAGCCCTAGTTTATTTAACCTATCCTCATAGGTCAGTCCCCTCATCCCAGGAACTAACCTAGTGAATCTACGCTGCACCCCCTCTAAGGCAAGTATGTCCTTTTTTAAATAAAGAGACCACAACTGCACACAATACGGCCTCACCAAAGCCCTATACAGTTGCAGCAAGACTTCCCTACTCTTGTACTCTAAACCTTAAGAGTAAAAGGTTGGTCAAGGATAGGGTGGAGCCAATTAGGGACCTAGGAGGAAATCTTATTGTGGAGGCAGAGGGCATGGCTGATGTACTTCGCCTCTGTCTTCACAAAAGAAAAGGATACAGCCAATGCCATAGTATTGGAGGAAAGGGTAGGAGAAATGGATAGAATAATTATAACCAGAGAGGAAGTTCTAAAAAGGTTGACGTCGCTCAAGGTGGATAAGTCACCTGGTCCGGATGGGATGCACCCTAGGTTACTAAGGGAGGCACGGGAGCAAATAGCAGGGACTCTGGCCACGATCTTTCAATCTTCCTTGGACACAGGGGTCGTGCCAGAGGACTGGAGGATAGCTAATGTTACTCCCTTGTATAAAAAGGGGCAGAAGGACAAGCCTGGTAACGACAGACCAGTCAGTCTAACGTCGGTAGTGGGCAAACTTCTAGAGTCCATAATCAGGGACAAGATAGATCTTCACTTAGAAAGATATAGGCTAATAAAGGACAGTCAACATGGATTTGTTAAAGGCAAATCTTGCCTTACAAATCTGATAGAATTTTTTGATAAGGTAACGGAATGGGTGGATAATGGTAGTGCAGTTGATGCAGTTTACATGGACTTTCAAAAGGCATTTGATAAAGTGCCACATGAGAGACTTATTAGGAAATTAAAGGCCCACGGCGTAAAAGGGACAGTGGCAGAGTGGATCCACAACTGGCTGCAAGACAGAAAGCGGAGAGTTGTAGTGAGCGGCTGTTTTTCAGACTGGAGGGAAGTGAGCAGTGGTGTGCCACAGGGATCGCTTTTGGGACCATTGCTCTTTGTAATCTACATCAATGATCTGGACTTGGGTGTAGGGAGTACAGTTTCCAAGTTTGCAGATGACACTAAGTTAGGGAGAATAGTAAATAGTGAGGAGGATAGTAGCCATCTACAAGAGGATATAGACAAATTGGTAAAGTGGGCAGACACATGGCAGATGAAGTTTAATGCAGAGAAGTGTGAGGTGATGCATTTTGGGAGAAGAAATGAAGGGAGGCAATATAGGCTAGATAGTACAATTTTAAATGGTGTGAAGGAACAGAGAGACCTGGGGATTTGTGGCAGGTCAGGTAGACAAGGCTGTTAAGAAGGCATATGGGATACTAGGCTTTATAAATAGGGGTATAGAGTACAAAAGTCAGGAAGTGCTGACTAACCTCTATAAAACTTTGGTTAGGCCTCAGCTGGAATACTGTGTTCAATTCTGGTCACCACACTACAGAAAGGATGTGAAGACATTGGAAAGGGTACAAAGAACATTTACTAGGATGGTGCCAGGATTGAGGGACTTCAGCTATGAGGAGAGGCTAGATAAGCTAGGGTTATTCTCTCTGGAGCAGAGAAGATTGAGGGGAGACCTAATAGAGGTTTATAAGATCATGAGGGGTTTCGACAGGGCAAATAGAGAAAAACTATTTCCACTCGTGGGTGAATCTGTGACTCGTGGTCACAGATTTAAAATAGTTTCAAGGCGAAGTAGAGGGGAGCTGAGGAGAAATGTTTTCACTCAGCGAGTTGTTCGAATCTGGAATGCATTGCCTGAAAAGGTGGTGGAGGCTGATTCGATAACAACTTTTAAAAGGGAATTAGATCTTTATTTAGGGAGAACGGGTCTATTAGGCTATGGGGAGCGGGCAAGGCAGTGGGATTGAATCGCTCTTTTCAAAGAGCCGGCACAGACTAGATGGGCCGAATGACCTCCTTTTGTGCCGTAAAATTCTCTGTATCTATGAATCTATGAAATGAACGCTAACATGCCGTTCGCCTTCTTAGTTGCTTGCTGCACCTGCAAACTAACATTTTGAGACTGGTGTATAAGGACACCCAAATCCCTTTGAATACTAACACTATCTAACCTGTCCCCCTCTAGAAAATAATCAATTTTTTTATTTTTGTTACCTAGGTGAATAATTTCACACTTTCCCAGATTAAATTCCATCTGTCACCTCCCAGCCCACTCCCCTAGCCTATCTATATCTTGTTGCAATCTTTTTGCATCATCCTCAGAGCTCACTCTCCTACCTAGTTTAGTGTCATCCACGAATTTAGACACATTACATTCAATGTCTTCGTCTAGATCATTGATGTAAATTGTAAATAGCTCAAGCCCAAGCACTGATCCTTGTGGCACTCGACTAGTTACATCCTGCCAATGCGAGAATGACCCGTTTATCCATACTCTCTGTTTTCTACCAGTTAGCCACTCATCTATCCATGTTAATATGTTACCATTAATCCCATGGGCCTTGATCTTGTGGAACAGCCTTTTATGTGGCACTTTATCAAATGCCTTCTTAAACTCTAATATATCACATCTATTGGTTCCCCTCTATCCAAACTGCTGGATACATCTTCAAAAAACTCTAAAAGATTAGTCAAGCATGACTTCCCTTTTGTAAAGCCATGTTGGCTCTGCCTAATCTTTTTGTGGTTTTCCAAGTATCCCATGACGACGTCTTTAATTAAGGACTCAAGAATTTTCCTTACCACTGATGTCAGACTAACTGGTCTATAGTTCCCCATATTTTCTCTCACACCCTTCTTAAATAGTGGAGTTACGTTTGCAATCTTCCAATCAATGGGGACTTTTCCAGTATCCAGAGAATTTTGGAAGATCATAGACAAGCCATCCACTATCTCAGTAGCCACCTCCTTTAAAACTGTAGGATGCAGGCCATCCGGTCCAGAGGATTTATCGGTTTTAAGACCCGAGAATTTACCTAGAACCATTTCTTTACTAATGTTAATCTGCCTAAATTGCTCGCTAACAATGTCTTCTTGGTTCCCCTCTATTTTTGGTATTTTTCCAGTGTCTTCTATGGTGAAGACAGTAGAAAAATACTTGTTTAATGACTCTGCCATGTCTTTGTCCCCTATTATAATTCCCCTAGTCTCTGCCTGTAATGGACCCACATTCACCCTTGATAGCCTTTTCTTCTTTATATATTTGTAGGAACTCTTGCAGTCTGTCTATATGTTCCTTGCTAGTTTGCCCTCATATTCTATTTAGGCCTATTCCCTGGTTGGTTCCTCAGCATACTGATCTAGAAAATTATCTCCCTAATACATTCTATAAACTCTTCTATCTTACCTTTCCCAATTTGGTTGTCCCAGTCTATATGTAGATTAAAATCACCCACAATTAGTGTTTTTCGTTTGCTGCATGCTCCAATAATCTTCTGATTTATACCTTGAGCGATACTTTGACTGCTGTTTGGGGATCTATAAACTACTCCCACTAGGGTTTTCTACCCCTTGAAGTTACGTACCTCTACCCATACTGACTCTACATCCTGCTTTTCTGATTTCAAATCTTTCCTCTCTTCTGTTTTTATCCCATCCTTTATTAGCAGGGCCACCCACCTCCTCGTTTACCACATTACCTCTTTCCTATATACCACGTACCCGGGAATATTTAGTTCCCACCCTTGATCACCCTGTAACCATGTTTTGGTGACGGCTACTAGATCATACCGGTTTGTCTCTATTTGTGCATTTAATTTGTCTATCTTGTTTCGAATGCTTCGTGCATTCAGATATAGCGCCCTTAATTCTGACTTCCGGCTATTGGCCCTATTCACCAGCACCCTATCATTGGACTTCCTTTCCCCCCTTGACACACTCTGCTCTTCTCCCTTGTTAATCTGCTCCCTGATTATGTTTTTACCTCCCCCTCCCCCTAGTAGTTTAAAACCCTTTCTACCTCCCTATTTATTCGCGTAGCCAGGACATTTGACCCAGCCTTATTTAGGTGAAGCCCATTCCTTTGGAATAGCTCCCATCTACCACAATACTGGTACCAGTGGCCCATAAATTGAAACCCCTGCCTTCCACACACTCCTTTAGCCAGGCATTCAGATCCATGATCTTTTTTTGCCGGTACCAATTAGCCCCTGGCTCAGGTAACAGTCCTGATATTAACACCTTTGAGGTTCTATTTTTTAGTTTAACTCCCAACTACTGGAAGTTGCTCCTTAACTCGTCCCTATCGGTTCTACCTATATTATTGGTTCCTATATGGATCATCACAATTGGATCCTCTCCCTCCTGCCTCAATTTTTTCTGCAGCCCATCAGTGACGTCCTTCACCCTGGCCCCAGGAAGACAATAGAGTCTTCTTGTCTCCCTGCTACGGCTACAGAAAAGTGCATCAGTTCTCCTGACTGTCTCATCCCCAATCACAACTACATTTCTTTTCACCATTCCTTTTTGTTTGGCCTCCTGCACAGAGGTGTTGAGGTTAGTTTTCCCATCCTTCTCACAGATTTCTTTGTCCACACAGGTTGAAAGTAGTTCATACCTGTTAGACAAGGCTAAAGCGTGAGGTTCCTCTGCCCCTCTCTTTCGGGAACCCTTACCCGCCTGTCACCCAGTCCTGTCCATGGCCGGTATATGTTTGTTCCTTGGGACTAAGGGGGAATGTAACATTAACATTATTCTGTGAAGGATCTCTCAGTAATCACTGCCCATTTTGAAACTATTCCATGGAATCTTTAATGCCTATTTGAATAAGCAGCAGGGCTTTGGTTTGGCATATCACGCAAAGGACAACACCTTGAACAAGTCAGCACAATATTCTGTGTTGCACCCAGTTTACATTATACTGAACCCACAATTTTCTGATGCAGTGGCAAGAATATGACCAAGTGAGCCAAAATGACACTCCACACATGGCAATAAACTTTATTTACTTTTGAGAAATATTTTTTGCACTCAATATAAAGGCTTCACATCAAAATATTTCCAGGCCTTTCACAGCTTTTATTAAGGTATAGTGATTGTAATTGGAGAAATGCTTTATAATAATGATTTGTTTTCCCAAATGCCAGAAAATTGATTGTGCTTGGGTGAGGAGAAGTAATTTATCACACTTTTTTGATTGACATCAATACAGTATTCTGCTGAGGACAACAAGCCTCCTTTGGCCCCTATTTGACATTGTAGAAATTGGAACTGAGATTGTCCAGAGTCCAGAGTTTTGGGCTCAAATTCATTCATGCACCTCCAGAGTTTGATAGTTACAAAATACTCAAAATACTGCAGATGTTGGAAATCTGAAAAGGAAACAGAAATCGCTGGGAACACTCAGCAGGTCAGGCAGCATCTATGGAGAAAGGAAAGTGAGACAACGTTTCAGGTCCAAACCCTTTATCCGATGTCGTGGTACCGAAGCATTGACTTTTGATAGTCACAAATCTTATTGTAAATCTAGCAACTGAATATTGGCACAGATAGAGTTTCCAGGAAATCTGCAGTAATCCTGCATGTACTTTGTCAAGCCTTATACTCACTGGAAAATAAATATAACAATTTAAGAGCTGTTCTAAATGGAGATTTGTTCCTCGCTTCTCTGACTAGGAGACAATCGTTTTTGTTAAATGTGGCATAGAAGTTGTAGTGGCATATCTTCTGAAGTGATATAATATAAACAAGTTAACTAGCTTTGTGTTTATGAAAGATAATACATTACGATTTAGTTCATGAAAATAACTAATGGAGTAATTAATTCTTGCCTCACTTGATTAGTTTGCTAGAACATTACTATCCTCATAATACACTCAATGGTTTGTGGATGAATTGAAACCCATTCATGCCTGATGAGTTTCATTTTCCAATGTAGAAAATGAGACAGCGTTATTAATATTGTATTGTTTTAATGACTTACTGTACAGTGTACTGCTTTGCTAATTATTCCGAAGAGCTCTGGCCTTGTTTAAATGCATGCTATTAATTTTATATGAAGTAAGCTGTGATTTATCAATAATGAATACTTGTTTTACACTTCACAGTTGGATTGCTGACATGAGAGATCTAAAACAATCCACACAACCCAGAAGTATTTCTGGCAGAAAAACCTCTGAGCTTAAAGATTTACATATCTAAAATGTAATGTCTCAGCAGTTACACAGATAACTTGTTGTGAAGCTGTGGGTTTCTCCCGTTTCCCCTTCCTGCAGACCTTCCCTGGAAGTGTAGACTGAAGCTAGATTATGATGCCATGAATGTGGTCAGGATGCTATTCCTCACCCATTTAGTTTGCTACCTTCTATAGTGACGTTAATGATAGTAAGAAGAATCATTGCATTTGATATAGTGCCTTATCATGTCTTTGAGACGTCTCAAAGCACTTCACAGAATAGACAGTAAAGTGAATTGACTGTATTTTATAATAATTATCCTTGCATTTGATTTAGCAGTTTTCACATCTTCCAGAAGCACTTCACAGAATATACTGCAAAGTGTAGTGACTATATATTTGTGGGCAAAACTCAGCAGTCAATTGCACACAGCAGTGTCCCATAAACACTCACAGATCGGGTGAATTTCTTTTAAAAGAAATTATTATGTCCAGAAAAATGACAATTGACTAAGAACCGTGTTCCTATTTACTACTAGGTAAGCTTTAGCTTTTGCTAACCTACTCTTAACAATCTCTGGAAATGGATAGCAGATTGTGTGCCTCCATAGATAGAGAATGCAATCAATTCCAGATGTAAGAAAACTTTATTTTTATTATTTAATTGTTAATAAAGTAATGTGCTCAATATTTGAATCTTAGCGCAAGTACTGTCAAATAGCACATATATCCTTTGGTTAAAGATAGATCCGATGATGTGGGGCAGGTTTACCAGCAGTGTTCAAATATCCAGGTGACCATGGCACGATGCCAACCAAAATATTTTCTTCCATGTGACTCCACTTTTCCTTATCAGAAGGCTATTCCTGGCAAACAAAGTCAAGACCACATTTTGTTACCTACAGTTTACATTTTATGTTAACATTTTGAGTGGAAGATGCAGCAATTTCCACTTCAGTGGCATACAGATTTCTGACTGGTTTGGATACTCTTGGTGATGGGTTTCCACGTGTGTCTAACACCTAGCTGACCAAAACAAAGCCTCATTCAGGATGCTATATTTTTCACTGTACCAGCTAGGTTCAACCTAGTGCAATTTGCACTTATCCATACTTTTGGGGAGAGTTTTGTTTTAATAGATACGTGCAGCCTACCCAAGGTTACTTTACTGATCTGGTAAATATTTATACAGACCAACCAATATTCACTGTAGCCTGAGAAAACAAATTAATGACATTATATGTCTATAGCCCCTCAACTGACTCAGAATTTCGATTTCACATTTAATCTTAAATTTGCAGCTCTGCTTTTCCAATCTAATTAACAATTGAGGATTAACTGGGAATTAATTGTTTTAGTGTTAGAATTTTACATATCATTTTTGTACTGTGAGCAATACTGGTTGAATGATGCATTTTGCAGTACAAAATTGTATTCCTGACCAGTTCTATTAGTTAGAAGCGTCCAGTTTTATCAAAATTACCACCACAATAATTTTCTCTTATGTTTATTCAGGAAATGTCACAAATAGCCTTCAGCTCACTTTCTTGATCTAATTCTCATTTTGAAAACACAGCAGGGTGCACTACTCTGATGACAGAATGTATTGTGAATGTTATGTAAAGGAGCATCTTCTGTAGCAGTGGCAAATTGTGCCTTCATTATTCTATCACATATGATTTTACCATTGCACTGTGATATTTATATCAATATTTACGTGAATATTTAATATGCCATCCTCTAAATATCAAATTAGCATTTCCCACTAATGGAATGATGGCACACTTCTGTGCCAATCTTCTCCCCCCCCACCCCACCCACCACCAACAACACCTTTCAGCATTCACTTTGCAAAAATAGATGCTGCTCAGAATTTGTTTGAAACTTTTCTGTCTATCTCTGACCTCTTTCAAGGTCTGTCTCAAGACCTATCTCTTTTACTGTGTTTTCAGTCATCTTTCCCCTTCCCTACATCAGGTTCCAAGTCAGGATTTTTAAGTGCTTTGGGATGTCTTCCTGACCTGAAAGGCACTATAAACAGTAATTGTATTGTATGAAAGTATAAGTAGAAATGACAATCCTGTCTCCCTCTGTAAGTGAAACATTACTGAAGTGCAATATGGCATGAATCATTTTACATGTTGGAAGTTCAGTTTTGTGTCTCTGATATATGGGGCATTATGTATTTGTTTTCCATAATTTGTGCCAGTTTTTGTGGTTCCCTCATTTTATAAATATTGTTCTCCATTACCATTTCAAAGCTCCACCTTCTCTGACTGAAAAAACAGAAACAAACACATTCTCCACCATTTTCTTATATCACTACAACAATAACTTGAATTTATACAGAAATGTTCAAGGGGGGCAGCATCTCAGAGCACTTGAGCATTATTAATACAGTATAGTTTAATTTGCCATTGGATTGTTTCACTAGTTTCTCCAAAGGTGGTCCTGATTTGCTAGACTAGTCATCTTGAACAATTTTGCACACCTCCCAACAAATTAAAATTGAAATAAATACTCATACTCATTTTAATGAGTAATATTAGAGATTAGCAGAATTCCTCACAAAGTGGATGTGTAGAACAGACTTCCACTTAACAAAGTTGATAACTCCTTCAAATATAATCAATTAAGTATCGTATTGTAAATAAAAATGGAGTGTGGGCTAGTAGATCAAATCATGTTGCCTTGACATAACAGTCAGTCCAGAGATGGCTTCAATTTTCAATACCTGCTTCCTCAGGTTCATTTCCATCTATAGGATGTCTGCTTAAATGTGTGTCCGCCACATGACTCTGATTCTTCTTTAAAATTGATACTCCATCCTTTTGGTCCTGGACATTCCGACAGAGGAACCCACATCCTGCCAAACACCTTTAGAGTACTCAACGAGCCCAGTATTGTCCAATGTATAAAAGGAGGAGAAATTAAATAATTTTATAGATTTATTGTATCATTGCTGGTTTGCTCTATTGCAGTATTCTGAGACCTCCATGAGGAAACAACATGTGGTAGTGAACTGTGTTGTCGCTTCATTTTCACTATTTGATTGACTGAATTGCTTTGATATATGTATGTTATAATAAGGAGTAGTCATGTGTTATCTTACATATCTCACAAGTGAAAGAGATTTTACAGTTAATTACCTTCATCCTATGGAAAGGGTTTCTTTACTTATACAGTATTTATCTTTCTCTTGGCTCCTTGGCATCAAGGAGCCTATTGTGAGCAAGTACAACTTGCATTTTTATAGTGCCCTATATGTTGGATGGCATCTCGGAGCTCTTACACTGCTTTATTATTGGGATTCACCGATGTTATTCTATCAGAATACACTGATGCAGCGTTGATCAGTGGTTGGTATTACAGCTCTGTGTTGCAGATGTTGGTTTGATATTTTGTCATATATACAGTATTATATACATATAATTGTATTTGTAAACTCTTTTTATCTAGCAATGGTTTGTAAAGTGAAATTTATCCCATGTCATGGCAGCTTTGTGTCAGAAGGGCTTTTAAATCTATCATATTCTAAACTTTATAGAAATATGCTTACACACCTTTCTGTGCAGTGTCTGGCTGTAAATGTGCAGTCTATTTTTTCTTGTTAGTCAGACCTTTGAAATAATGAGTTTTTTTGCACAGTATGCTCCATGTAATGAATTTGTCAATGCAGCTATATGCTATTCTGCCCTGTCAGGTACCTATAGCGAATTTGTTCCTGTGCACTTATAAATAAATGACTGTAATATTAAATTGTAAAAAGCATGACATGACAAATAAAAAATCGAATTAGATTTCATAGATTTATTTAGAGGTGCACAAGGACAAATTCACAAAATTTACCAGATGGAACAGAATAGCTCACCAAATTCAGTCCATGAAGCACTGAGAACAGAGTAGCCTATTATTGACAATATTGTTTAAGAATTTGTCACAGGGATAGTTTAAATTTCTTGCTCTGTGACCAATCGATGCAGTAAATATAACAAGACCATAAATCCATTCTGGGAATGGACTGAAAGAAGGAGAGTGTGTCCTTATTGCTGCACTTGGGTCTAAGGCTGCATGCTAACACAGTGTAAGAGAAGCATATTTAGTCTTCTCTTATTTGCAGTGTCAATCAGTCAAGTAGACAAAAATGTAAACAATCCCCATGACACGCTTACAAAATGTATAGTTGCTGGGACAGATCTTCCACTTGTTCTTAACTTCAATTCTTGATAATGGAGCTTTCGAGATCATAAATGATATCCTCTGGAGGAAGGTGAAAGCTGCTTCACATGAAGATCGGTAATATTTAAGTATCTTCGGCACTTAGATTAGCTCAGACTGATTCTTAGCAGAACTAAATCTCTGAGCACACCTATATTAAGTTGTTAATATGACTGCTTAGTGTGAAACTGACCCATGCAGTTTCAGGATCAATCCTTGTTTTGTGTTCACTTAAGTGGTCTAAATTTAATTGGAAGTATGGGTATTAAAACTGGCCTCAAAGCAATTTGACCAAAGAAGAAATAGTTAGGGAGGGTAATCGTTAGCTATATAATAGTGATCTCAGGAAAGAAAATTGCTAGAATGTATCCATATTGCAATCTGAGCAAAGAAGGATTTGTTTTATCTATTATGATCAGTTTTCGACCACAAATACACAATCAACTCACTTAACAGTATATTCTGTGAAGTGATTTGAGACGTCTAGAGGACGTGAAAGGCGCTACAGTATATCAAATAAAAGGATTGTTATTATTATATGCCACACACTTGTATGCACGGTCCATTTACGTTTATTTCTTTTCTAAAGTTATACATCATTCTGAGATTATTATTATCATTATTATTCATCGTCAAATTTCACATCTATACGTATCTCGCCCCACCCTACATCTATGACCTCCTATCCCCTTACCAACTTGCCCACCCCCTCCGCTCAGCAGACTCTGGCCTGCTCCAAGTCTCCCGACCCACCAGCCCCACCATTAGCGGGCGAGCCACTCAGGCTGCACTGGAGCCTTCAGCCACTCTGCTCCCAATTTCTGGAACTCCATCTCGCAGTCCCTCCACCTCACTCCCCTCCCTGGCCTCCTTCAAGTCCCGCCTCAAGACTCTCCTCTTCGATGGACCCATCGGCATCTCCTAATCCCCCATTCCCTTCCCCCTCTGTCCTCAGTTCGGGTCTGAAGCAGGACTCCAGAACTACTGGCATTCTGACTTCATGTCTGTCCGACATTGAGTACTTGACGATGGCCAATTTCTTCCAGCTCAATGTTAACAAGACGGAGGGCCTCCTGATTGGCTCGCGTCAGCGCCTCCATACCTCAGGCGCTGACAACATCAGCATCCAAAGCTGCTCTCTCCACCTCTCGAAGCCAGTCAGGAATCTGGGCATCTTGTTTGACTCCGAACTGTTCTTCCTCCCTTATATCTGCTCCATAACTGGTACAGCCTTCCCACCTCCACAATATTGCCAGATTCCACCACTACCTCACCCCCGTGCCACCAAAACTCTCATCCACGCCTTTATCACTTCCAGGCTCGACTACAGGAACTCTCTCTTCGTCGGCCTTCGCAGCTCCTCCCTTCACAGATTGCAGATCATTCAGAACTCTGCAACTCGTGTACTTTTCCTCACCAGGCTCCACGGCCACATCACTCCCACCCTCACTCGTCTCCATTGGCTCCCCATCCCCCAGAGGATCGAATTTAAGCTCGTCCTCACCTTCAAGGCCATTCACGGCCTTGCCCCCGCCTATCTCTCTGACCTGTTGTCTCCCTATTAGTACACCTGTCCCCTCCGCTCAGCAGGCTCTGGCCTGCTCTGCGTCCACCGCCCTAATCGCCCCACCATCGGTGGCTGGGTTTTCAGCCTCTCTGCTCCCACACTGTGGAACTCCATCCCGCAATCCCTTCACCTCACTTCCTCTTTCCTCCTTCATGGCCGGTCTCAAGACCTTCCTCTTCGACTATGCCTTCTTCTCCCTCCTAACCCTTCCACCTCTTCTCCTCTCCTTCCCCGACCCTTACCCCCGTGCTCTGGTCCTGATCTGACTGTTCAGGGCTTTGGGACGTCCTTCCGACATGAAAGGCATTCTATAGATGGAATTTTGTTGTTGTTGTTGTTGAAGCAGTAACTGCCCAGCGCCTTGGGACATCCTCCTGACATGAAAGGTACTGTACAAGTGTAATTTTGTGGTTGTTGTTGTTATCTCAGTGGATATCTAGCTTTCCGGTTCCCCCACCCATTGACTTTGACACAGCATTGATCCCAAAATTGCCGTTGTCTGCCAATGAATTTGTCAGACGACCAATAGCAGTATTTAAATTCCGGTTGCTGGGATATTATTGTACGTAGATAGCTTTTAAAAAGGCTACATAAAATACCTGGAGTGTGACTATATTCATCATTGATTCATGAAAACAAAGACATCAGGTTGTTGAGATATGGCAATTTGTAGAGTGATCTATATAATGAAACCTCTGCCACTTTTCCTTGCTGTTCTACAGCAGCTCTTGGATTTCTAAGATAATCAGAGAATTCATGAGGTGTAGCATTGCACAGATTTCCACATGAACAGATCAACTCAATAAGTCCTAGATTCTCTTGGCAGGGCTCCTTTGTACTTAGCAACTGGGAGAACTGGTACATGTGTGGGATGTGTAAGTGTGGTTGATAAAGTGGGAATATCATAATCAAAGTGGGAGTGTTAGAATTTACGCAGATGTCCCGGAAAGCAGAAGGATGAGTAAAACTTGGGTTTCGGGTTAACACTTAAATAATGTAGGAGATCTGCATAACAGGCAGATTCCAATACAGTCGTATCTTATTTATATCAAACATTTACAATGGAGTAAATCTAGTATGAAACCTACTCTGTATAATACAAACCTATTTCAGTATAGCGCAAGGCACAAAAATTGTCCTGTGATTGTTGGATTTGTGTCACTATAATAAGATCAGTGTTGCCATGGGATAAATATGACATGTTTCCTGGACACCATCTTTGATTTGTATTATATCTCCGGAAACAAGGGCTGCCATTGTAGTACTTCAGTGTTTACACAGCGCTATCCTTGTTTTGTGATTGTAAAAACAATAGCTTGGACCAGCCGATAGCCAGCGTACTCTCTCAAGTTAACCTGCTTCAACTCAAGAGCCATTAGAGGCATTGCCTTTGTGAAGTAACTTTGTGGAAGGTATAGGTGGAGCTTATACTTTAATTCCATTCCATTGTAGCTGCACTGTATTTTGTTTTCTGAAAGTGTCTGGTACAAACACATGAAAGTCTACATCTGAAAATATCAAAAATAAAAGCAGTGTGTCATTCCATTCTACTCTGAGTAATCGAAAATGGCAAAGGTAAGACTGAAGTGGCTAAAAGCACAGCTCAAGTGAAGATCTTAAGGCTGCTTTTCAAGGTGGGGAGGGGGGATTCTTCTCTCTGTCCCCCACATCCATCTTTAGAGAATGCCACTTACTCCCAAAGGCTCTTGCAGATTGAGAAAAGAGTAAATGTTATGAATGACTGGCTTATACATTGATATCTAGCTCTCATTGTGAGACCTGCATCTTCTGATTCCAAATTCCCCTGCCCCTCATCATGTGTCAATTGCAAATGTAATTACTTTAGACTGGGTCTGCAAATTCACATCATCATGCATACAAGGAACAGGATGAGTCCAGTTCAGACCCCAGAAGCACTCCTCTTAATGCCTCCCTCATTTTGCCCAACCTACTATTCTGCTTTCTTCATTTAAGCCAATTTTGAATCCAGGTTTTATACCTGGATACTCAGATAGATTACGTGTTGTGCTTTCCCTGCAATCATCAGGCAAGGGAAAGATGGATGAACCTTTATTAATGCTGAAATGATCAGGCTAAGAAAGCTTCTTTACAGAGACAGGAGGCGAGTGTAGGGCCGGATAAAGAAAACAAAGACATTCTGATGAAGTTAATGATTTTAAATAATTTAACTGCATAAACAAATTGGACGCTAATGGGTCATAAACAGTTAGTGAAATCAGTGCAGGAGTTATTCGCAAAGGAAATGGCAGACAATACAAGATAGGCATAGAAGTGAATTACAATACACAAAGTATATAAATCTGTTGCAAATCTACAGAAACTTGAGAAGACTGCTGAACTTTGAATATATTAAATCCTGTATGCTGGCTGCTGGTGAAAGACTGTCCAATAAAGATGAACTACTACTATGGTATCTTGTCTTAAACCTGTTGGAAACAGTGGAGAGCAGACGAAGGATGGAATGTTCGAAGTGAGAGAGTGGAAGAGGAAGTTGAAATAGGGAACGTCAGGGAGGTTCTCCAAACATGCTTTGGGATAAATCAATATAATGGAATTACAAAGAATGATTACCTAAAATAATATTCTCCTACCCATTCTAGGGGCACTGAAGTCAATTATAACGTGGCTATTTCTGGCCAAGCAGTGACCAGTAACTCACATTTGTAATTTTCCTGTCTGTGTAGCTATTCAATTCAAGCAGTCTATCCTAGGTGTTTGTGGAAGCAATCTACAGCAACAATAATGATTTGCACTTATATAGTGCATTTCACATAGGGAGAACATTTTAAAGTGCTTTACAATGACAGAGCTAGGAACAAGATAAGTGGGGAGTGGAGTGGAAGGTGGCCAAATAAATGAGTGTTCAGACAAGTTTTCAACAATCAGGAAAGAAGTCAAGTGGAAGGATTTTTGTAAGAGAGTTCCAGAATACACTGAAACTTTGTCTACCAATAGTTGGGTACAGCGAACAAAGAGCATAAAAAAGAGCAGAGTAGACTGAGTGGAAGGAAGGGAACAGGACCACAGGAGATTGCAGAGGTAAGGTCATAAATATATAAACGTGACGACATAGAATTACTTTGTGTAATTACTACAGAAACAACCACTCAGCTCAACTATCCATCGGTGGTGTCACCTCGGGCACTTTTCAGTGTTAAAAGAAGCAACAACAAAAATTTCTGATGACCCTTCACGACCCTACTGAGGACCCCCGCGACCCTGATTTGGGTCAGGACCCAAGGTTGGGAACCACTGGCTTAGACGATATGAGTCTGACTCTTCCCTCTTTCCTCTCTTTCCTCCACTCGCACAATTAATGTACATTCTAATATTAATAAAAGGTGTAAATCATAAATTATTTCATACTTCTTGCCATTGCTTTGAAATAAATTTATTTCCAAAAGAATATGGAATGAATCTTAAATAATTATTCTTTATGTTCAACAAGTGAATATTCCATATAAAATGAAAGGCTGTTTGGAATGGTGAGACAGTCTGGAGGCAAATCTTTCCCAAGAGAGGAAAGATTTAAATAGAGAAGGAAAATTGGTGTAGTCATTGTTTCTAAATGGTATGTCAATGGAGTTGGAGTGAATTACATGTGACAGGTTTTAGGCAAAAGCAGTCCACCGTTTACTCTTTTCATTTTTTAGATAAACTTAATACAATTTGAAATCCACATCCAGATTAATCATGTCAGTTAAAAAAAAATCCAATTTATGTGCTTTGAATGAAACTTCTTAAATATTAAAAAATCTAGTTTATAAAATTTCTGGCCCGCAGCAAATTAGTGGTGTTGCATAATGTGTTAAAATTATTTATCATATTGAACACATTATGAAATGTTCCTAATTTCTTCCAAAAAATGTTCCTGACCTCTGTCCACAGTCCTCTTTCGCCAGTGACTAGGACTGCAACCAGAACTACAGGTACAGCCTACCCAGAGCAGTCTAACTGTATTGTTTGCACTTTATAACTAGGAATCTGAGCTCAACAGAGTTGTCAGTGTAGCCTAGCTCATTAGTTATAGACTCAACATTACTTTGGGAATCTGGAGTGGAATTATTCAAATGTTATAGAGATTGGGATTGTACTACAGGTATGAAGAATGGATGTTCCATAGCAAACTGGATAGTTGTTGAATGTGTTATCAAATCTGTTTTGAATCTACATTTTTCCATCTAGTCCTGAAGGCAGATGATGTGTGTGATCTATTCTCTGTCCAACAGTATAACAGTTTAGCCTGACTCCCATTTCACAACAACAATTTGCACCGATTTAGCTCCGTCCAAGCAGAGTAGCATCTCACTGCACTCAACAGTGTAGAACCTGACTTGGAGCTTGAAGGTGAGGTGGGGGGCAGAGGTGGCCATGAACACAATCAAAGGGAAAAGTCTTCAGGCGGGACTTGAAACGGTGGACAGAGAAGCAGAGGCAGGGGGATTAAGGGAGAGTGTTCCAGAGTTTTAGGGCAGAGCAGATGAAAGCGTGACTTCTGATAGTGGGAAAGAGGATGTGAGGGATGAGCAGGAGGCTGGTGCCAGTCGAGCGAAGGGGCAGGTTGGTGGATTGTGGAGTGAGAAAGTCAGGTGCCAGGGAGTGATTTTATCACAAGTGTGAGGATCTTGAAGTTGATCTTTATGGTGATGGAAAGCCTGGCCAGAAATAATGAGATGTGGTAGGGAGTTTTGTCCAGTTCAGTATGCAGGCACCAGAGTTCTGAATGAGCTGAATCTTTTGGATGGTGGAGCTAGGGAAACCACTGAGGTGTATTGGAGTAATCCAAGCGGGAGGTGACAAACGCATGCACAAGGGTTTTGGCTGCATTGGGGTAAGTTCGGAGGCAAGTAACATGGTGGAGGTGGAAGAAGGCTGTTCTGGTCAGGGACCATTTGTGGGGGAGGACAGACACAGTTGGGGGTCAAGCCTGATGTCTAGATTGTGCACTGGTTCAGTGAGTCTGAGGAAGAGCCCAGGGAGGTTGAGGAGTTTAGCTCCTCAGGAGTGAAGACGTTGATGTGCAACAAGGAGCGTAGCTTCTGTCTTGTCCATGGTCAGCTTCAGTGCAAACTCAGCCAGGCCTTGATGTCTGCCAGATAAGATGATAAAACATCGGTGGACCTGGATTTGGTACTGGAGGAGGCAATGTAGATTTCTGTGTCAACTGCATACTTGTGAAAGTTTACGGATGATATCGCCTAGAGGAAGCATATAGATAAGGAAACAAAGAGGACCAATGATGGAGCCCGGGGATACCCCACAAGTGAGAGAGCAGGGTCAGGAAGAGAAACCATTCGCTGAGATTAAATAGAGCTGGTTGATTAAATTGTGGAGTCCTCTACCTCAGTGTTTAGAGTACTTGCCTTGTAAGTGAGAGACTTGGGTTTGATTTCCAGCAGGCCAAAACCTTGTGCAAGTTTCCTTATTCCACGCACCTATCAATAATCCCTCAAAAAAAATTTGGTCACTCAATCCATAACTATTTGTGGGGCACTGCTGTGTGTAATTGGCTGCCGTGTTTCGCCCACAAATATATAGTCAATTCACTTTACAGAATATTCTGTGAAGCGCTTTAAGACGTCTTGAAGACATGAAAAGCGCTATATCAAATGCAAGGATGATTATTATTATTACTGCTGTGCGCTATTCGTTGCCGAGATTTGCCCACAAAATTTAACTTTACAGCGTATCCTGTGAAACGCTTTATGACATCTCGAAGGCACTATGTCAAATGCAAGGATTATTATATAATTCCATCCTCTGAACAGAGTAAAAAAAATAGTTTAAATTGTTTATGTCTAATTTCAGGGCTTAAAAGTCCCCTTTCTCTTCCTTGCAGGTATTCTTTATTTCTGCTGATGAATCTCTTTTATAGAATTTTTCATGATTTCCGAGCTCATGTTTGTGCAATAATGAGTAGCAGCAGGCCACGATTGACTGCCTCTCAGGGATAGGTACTGAGTCTGAAACATTCTCTTAAATTGGCCTGAAATATGCCGATTTGAATTACTTCAAAAGAATGCAAATTATAACCAAGTGGCTTCAGATTGGAGTCCATTGAATTTCGGTCCTATCAACTCAAACTGTGTTGCTCAGAGATTGCATACTTTAAAACATGGTGTTTAACTACAGCTGAGAGTAACTTCTTTAATGACCAGTAGTATAATAATAATTCTTGCATTTGAGAAAGCACTTTATCACATTGTTGAGACGTCTCACAGAATATATGGTTAAGTGGATTGACTGTGTATCTTGTGGGCAAAACGAGACAGCCAATTGCTCCCAGCACTATCCCACAAACATTTGTGTTTCCAATCTTAATTTAGCTTAAATATTGTGATCATTTCCAACCATGCTTTTGTGACTTATGTGCGTTTTCCTGCTAGATTTGGTTGTGCTCGGGGAAGGACCTCAATGATGCAATGCATTAAACCTTTGCCTAATTCAACATATTTTAGAGCATTCTTAGTGATTTCCAGTTGAGCATGTCCCTAAGCCTAATAAAGATTGTTACACATCCAAGTGTCTGATGACGTAGCAGTAATTTTAGCTGCTTGTCCAGGCAGATTTGTTTTTCGGGATTACATTTGATCCCTACTGCTATTTCGTATAACAATATTAAAAATTTTAAGTCTCAATGTGACATTTTCTAGAGGTTATCGATATGAACTTTAACACAAAATCTAACAATGAGAATCTGCGTGAAATGGCTCTCCGAGGATCTCAGCATGGTTGTCTGAAATTGAAAGCCCTTGGGGTTTGCAAAGTGACCTCTATAATATTCAACAGCAGTCAAAGAAGGTTACATGGTACATGGTATTTGCTCTTAAAAAGATTTAACCCTTTTTTGCCATTCCAACTCGAAGGTATTTGCAGTCCAAGTTGTATTCACACAAGGGAATATTTTCAAAACTCTATTTGCAATTGACATATGTGAAATTAATTTTGAAGTTTAATATTTGGCTTCATCTTTAGGCACCCACCCCAAGACAGTGTACTGTAGCTTTGGGGGGCCCTGTAGCTCAGTGGTTAGAATACTTGCCTCGCAAGTGACAGACCTTATTCCCGGCATGCCAAAATGTTGGGCAAGTTTCCTTACTCCACACTGTTTACCTTGCAGTAATTAGTAGTCAGTTGATTGGTGGATCGCTTTTCCTGGGATAATAATCCCTCAAAAACCCTCAATAATAATTGGGTCACTCAATCCATGACTGTTTGGAGGACAATGCTATGTGCAATTGCCTTCCAAGTTTTGCCCACAAATATACAGTCAATTCATTTTACATTTTATATTCTGTGAAGCGCTTTGAGACGTCAAAAAGATGTAAACAGCACTATGTCAAATGCAAGGATTATTATTACTGGGGACCTTGTTGGAGGAAAGAGAGGCTTGCATTGTCTTCTCATCCCATCACCAGCATTGCTTGAAGGATTTTAAACCCAGCTTTGAACTTTCCCAACTATATTTTCTCTTATAAGCTTATTTAGATTTCTGATAGGATATGCACATAGATTTCAAAGCCTTTATGTTTGGAAAATTAATAGTTCAGACATTGTGCAAGTGCTGTACAATTTGCACATCACAATCTAAATTCCTGGATGGCACTTTCAAACACCTATGCAATTCCAATGTTTCTGCATTGATTCCCAGATTCACTACAATAAGATTCAAATGTGTACAAAATTATTATCTATCCGATAGGGCCCGTCGATATGGGAAATTTCCGATATGGATATATCAGTTGGCTCATATCGATATATACCGATATATCGATATTTTCAGGTTTTTTATACTGCGCATTTGTGCGCGCATTCGGAGGTGTGCGCGCTTTCGGGGCCTATCTCCTTAGGAGGTAAATATCTCTCTCTCTCACACTTACTCTCTCCATCTCTCTCTCCCTCTCTCTGTGTCTCTCTGTCTGGTCTCTCCTTCCTCTCCCCCCACCTCCCCTTCCTTACCCCCCCGCAACCCCCCCCCCCCCCCCGTTCTCTCCCTCCCTCTCCCCCCCCCTCCCCCCATCTCTCCCTCCCTCTCCCCCTCCCGTCTCTCCCTCCCTCTCTCCACCCTCGTCTCTCCCTCTCTCTCCCCCCACCACTTGCATACCTATATATTGTATTCGAGGACTATGAATACAATATGGCGGTTTGCACCTCGGTCTGTGTATTGTGTAGAGATGAGCATTCTGGGTCTTGTAGTTCATTCGGTTGCGCGCACATTCCATGCTCTAGGCCCAGGAGGTTGTAATGCCGGTGACAAGGTACCGATATTTTTTTTATATTGAATTTTTCGATATATCGATATATTTTAAATTCCGATATCGGCATATCGATATGAAAATTATATCGGATATAACCGATATATCGACGGGCTCTACTATCCGAACATAATTCTCAAGGGATTTTATCGTCTATCATTAGCTGTAGTAAAGTCCTCTTTCCCTTCTTATGCTGTTTCCCCCACCAATTATATAGTCTTTTCTGTAAGGCTAACTTACAACAAGTTACATTTTTATAGCACCTTTCAAGTCAGGAGCACGTTCTCAAGCTACTGGACAGTCAACAATTTGGACTTGAACTGAGGATTGGGATCTGGAGGGGTGGAGGTTAGGGAGGATAGAGGTAGGAGGATTACCACGGGTGCAGTCGAAGAGGAAGATCCTGAGACGGTCCTTGAAGAAGGGCGGGCTCGCCATGCAGAGACTGTGAGATGGAGTTCTATAAAGTAGCATCAGAAAGGCTGAAGGCCTGACTACCGATGATAGTCAGGCAGCACGGGGGAAATGGAGCAGGTCAGAATCTGCTGAAGGGAGGGAGAGGCCAGGTAGATATGGGGTTAGCAGGAAACATAAGTAAGGAGGAGCAACATTTAATTGGCGAAGAGTTAAAAGTTAACCACAATATACAGTACAATCTCAAATATGGAGATAGTTTAGAATGAAATAATTAAGGGAACTCTCAGAAGGATGCTTGAATGAAGTGTCAAAAACTGATTGAATCATGCTTTACATGCTCATACACATTGACCTATTTATAACATAGTCACATTCCTCAGTCCCTTGAACCAGTCGGACATTATTCTGTAGACATCATGTCAAGAGTCAACTCATAAACATCAGAGTTTTATGATCAGAGGGATGTATTTTTTGTCTGATGCCCCCAAATTGTCCAAGCTTGGAAAAGAGAGACATTGGCTTTTATTTTCCCATGTTATGTGTAAGTTAAATGACTTTTTCTAAAGGGAATCAGAAGAGAAATTACATAAATAACCTAAGAGTGATTGATATGACAGAGTAAGCCAACTGGAAAGGCTGAACATGCTGCACGTGTTTAATATATGACAGATAGGATAAAGTGTAGCTATAGTATGGGGAATAATAGGCTTGATATTCCACTGATTATTACTATGGGGAAGTGTGTTACTAACAGGTTCATAGTCCATGCACAAGGGTTATTGATCTGGAATGCCTGACACCCAGGATCCTGACTATTTTATTGTGATGACAAATTTGAAAGCATCGTAGGTTTGCATCACTTTTATAAAAATGCCAAGTTTGAACTATAAAACCATACAAATTTAAAGAAGGCCATTTGGCCCATCGTGTCTGTGCTCGCTCTTTCAGTCCCATTTATGTGCTCTTTCCTCCATAGTTTATATGGTTGAGGTCATTGTCCTTTCAAAGGTCAAGGAAAACAAGTATTTCTAGAATTTTATAATGATTTTTAAAATAGGAAAAGGTCATCAGACATGTTTATATATGTTTTTGATAGTTCTCAACTACAAAAACCTTCTCACCATTTCCCTTAACCCATCTGTTCCCAGGAACCATATGAATAAATTTTAATTCCACCATCATTTTTCAATTTTTGTTTTAGGTTTTTAGTGATTGTTATAGGCCTACAAAGGAAGAGAGAGTAGACCAATAAATTATTTTTGCAACCACTGGTATAGAACCCACGTACTAACTGAAGAAAATATTAACGTTTCTAGAGCAGGTACAAATTTCCCAACTATGTTGGTATTCCAATTTACTTTCTCAACTCGTTTCCATTTCTACTATTTTAACATGGATATTTTATCCTCCTTCTATACTCAAAAACCATGACATTCAAATGATGTTTTAATTACTGGATTAGATGCTTCCCTACTTCTATCTCAAGTATCATCTCTGAAGAAGAGACCTAGAATAATCCATGACTCATTCAAATATGTGAAGAAAAACTGCTGGAATACTTCTAGAAATACACGTGCCTCATTAGTTTTCCATCCATTATTTATCCCAGCCGGTATCTGGGTAGTAGAAATTCCTCAATGATTAATGTCTTTTTTTTTTACAGGCTGCTCCTGTGTATAAAAGCATTTTTCCGCCCAGGAGGTCTACGACAACAAGCAATAATAATTTGAACTTTACTCTCTTTAATCTCAATCTACACAGTCTCTCCGCAACATCCGAGGCATTGCTATCATTTCGGTCCTATAATGTAATGTACTCTCTTACACTTATATATCCATCAGCTGCTTTTTTTTGCCTGTATCCTTTGCAGAATTATAAGGCTGTTGTTATAATTTCCTTGTGAAAATTCTGGGTTAACCAGGTCTCCATCATTCCAATTCCACAGCATTTTTCCATCAGCACAATTTTCCAATTCAATAAACTTGTTCTCATATTATGAATGCTTCTAGAAGTAGCAGAAAACACTTAATTTCCTAGACTTCTTTTATTTAAAAATTATTTTGAATTATTTATGGTTCTGTTGAAGCATAAACCCATTCCCTCCCCAACTCCAATTTAAGATTTTTCAACTTAGAGACTTGTACAAAAAAGGCTTTAATTGAGGTGGAGTTGGGAAGGATTTGTGGGGGGAGGGGTAATGGAAGTTTTAGAAAGTAGAATTTGAAAACTAAACTTATAACAGTGTGCTTCGCTGAAGAAAACTAAACAGCCTAAAACAGAATTTCAATCCAGAAGAAATGCAAGCTTTTATCCACAAAGTGTTAATTCCTTGCTATACTATATACAGTACTGTACATAGCAAATTAGTGTTACTCATACAGTACTTCCATTAAGGTGATTCTTTACATTCATGAATAAAATTCCAAAACATTTTTAAGCAGCTGTTTTGTAAACCTAATATGTTGGGCTGTGTATCTGTCTTTTTTGCTCAGAAACATCCTTCAATACTATTGTTGGTGGGCAGATTGGCAAAGCAGTGCAAATGAGCTATAAAATTACTTCCTAAAAAAATTCTCAAAGCTCCAAAATAGCTTTAATATCCTATTTTAAGTTACTCTGATTGCTATAGAGAGAGCTCAAATGTAAATATAATACCAATAGAGAAGCCAAAAGAATGTGTTTAAGGCACAGAGAGAGCATCCTCTTTCTTGCTCCCAGAGACAGATGCTCTAGTCTAAAATATAATCAAATATCAGTTCAGGCCCAAAATATGGTTGGTTTAAGGTACATTTCATCTTTCAGTTCCAAAAAAAGTCAATTTTTTGTTTTTGGAACATCTATTTAAAAAAAATCCTTATTGGAAAAATATATGGCTCCTATTTTAGATCCTCAAAATATGCAGCATTTTGCCCACTAAATATACAGTCAATTCATCACTTTACAGTATATTCTGTGAAGCGCTTTGAGATGTTGAAAAGACATAAAAAGCACTAAATCAAATCTATGGATTATATTATTATTATCATTTCCACATCCTGGAGTATGGGTTAATACATTGCTCTAATTCTTCACAGGGCAGGAGAAGTTCAGCCTTATAATTTCTGCTCTTTTCCCTCATAGCACAATTGAGATTGAAATGTCAATGTCTCTGCAATGATAGGAATTTTAAATGTTATGCATTATCAGCAGTAGAAGTATTTGTTTAAAAAAAAACTGAAAAGAGTATGTGCCCCTGCTGTTGAACCCACATCCTCTGTTTGATGGTTTTGTGTTAAAGAGGGCAGGTAATGAAAAAGGCAGCTGCTAGAGGTTCTGCTTTGTGTTACAGTCTCTTATTTGTTTAAGTTAATTAACTCAGCTAACTTCTGTCACTTGGGTTTTCTGCCAAGTACCTCATGTCATTTTACTTTGTTGTAAATGTAAGTAATTTAGGCAAATTTCCTGTGAATTAATGACTGCAAGAACTCAACAAATCTTTAGTCCTCAAAAATTTGAATGGCTAGAACTTATAGCTAGTAAGTAGGATTTGGTAATTTAGCTTATCATTTCCATTTATTCCATAGAAATCCTAGAAATTAGGCCTTCGCTTCCATTACTTCACTTCCTTACTCCTCTAAGAAGCCACCCTGTGTGGAGGGCTTTGTATAAGTGCAAGTGTTGTTGTATACTACAAGTTGTTGCCATCTTGAATAAAGGGGGGAAACAATAAAGGGATAGTTGAACCATCTCTTTCCGATCTTTAGTAGTATTAATGATATATATGCAGAACAGCACTGATCCCGACAGCTACCATGCCTTCGGCAACAGTGCTGCAAACTAAATTAGGTAAGTGTGGGGATTAGAGCAGTAATGCAGTGGACACTGTAGCATATGCCACCGTTTAATGTGGTAACTAATGGGCTGACCAAACAAAATTAAGTCCCACTGGTATTGGATAAATGCTTGAAAAAGTATATTAATATCTATAAAGAATGAGCAGGAAAGTATAAATAAGTAGATGATTCAAGTGGAGATAAACTCCAGTGGTGATTTGATAAGGTGAATGGCCTATCAGTGTGTATATAGTATGGTTTGTGGAATAGCCCAGCTATGCATTTCCCACTCCTGCAGTTGTTTGTTTAATCTATTGATGTGGAATCAACTCAGAGATAATTCTGTAAATGCATCAGAATCGAAAACACCTTTTCAAATGTATATGCTATATAAAAAGCTTATTTCTACCCTATTGACATTTTTATAGAATTGGTATTTGGTTGTACAGTACTGAAACAAAACTCAATAGCAATCCAATTCATGTCTGTGATCTGGAGGCTTTCTGAGCTCATGTATTGCCGGGTACAGTTACAAGCAAGTTATTGAGTTTGTCATATTTGATATTAACAACTACAACAACAACAACTTACATTTATAGAGCGCCTTTCACGTCGGGAGGACGTCCCAAGGCGCTGAACAGGAGGCGTGCGACCCGAGCTGGGAGGGGAGTGTTTGGGAAGGGGTGAAACACGAAGGGGAGGTAAAAGAGTTCGGGGTGGAACAAAAGGCATGATCGAAGAGGAAAGTCTTCAAACCGGCCTTGAAAGAGGAAAGGGAAGAGACGAAACGGAGGGATTGAGGGATGGCATTCCATAAGGTGGGAGCGGAGAAACTGAAGGCCCGGCCTCCGATCGTGGGGCGGTTCGGGCGGGGGGCTTGAAGCAGGCCAAGTCCTGTTGAACGGAGGGTCCAGGTGGGCGTGTAGGGGGAGAGTAGATCGTTTAAGCAGGATGGGGCAAGGCCGTGTAAGGTCTTGTAGGTGAGGACGAGGATCTTAAACTCGATCCTCTGGAGGATGGGGAGCCAGTGGAGACGGGCGAGGGTGGGGGTTATGTGGTCGCGGAGGCGGGTGCGGGATAGTACATGGGCTGCAGAGTTTTGGATGACCTGCAGCCTATGAATGGAGGAACTGGGGAGGCCGACTAGGAGAGAATTTCCGTAGTCCAGCCGTGAGGTGATGTATGCATGCACAAGTGTTTCGGCAGCGTGGGGGGTAAGATAATTACGGAGCCTGGCAATGTTGCGCAGATGGAAATAGGCGGTGCCGGTCAAGGCGCGGATGTGGGGGAGGAAGGAAAGTTTTTGACCGAACATGATGCCGAGGTTCCTGATTGGCTTTGTGAGGTGGAGAGTGCAATCTTGGATATTGAGGCTGGCAGCACCCGATGTGCGGAGGCGCTGGTTTGAGCCAATCAGGAGGGCCTCAGTCTTATTCACGTTCAATTGCAAAAAGTTGTCCCTCGTCCACGACTCGATGTCGGACAGACATGCTGTCAGAACATCGATCGTCTGGGGGTTGAGGGATGAGGCAGAAAGGTACAACTGGGTGTCATCCGCATACATGTGGAAATTTACCCCATGTCTGCGGATGACGTCACCCAGAGGGAGCATGTACAGGGTGAAAAGGAGGGGACCGAGGACAGAGCCCTGAGGGATGCCTTGGGAAACTGTGCGGGGGTTTGAAGAAAAACCATTGGAAGAAACAAAATGTAAGCGGTGGGTCAAATAAGAATGGAACCAGTCAAGGACTGTGCCTTGAAGGTTGAGGTGGGAGGAAAGACGTTGAAGGAGGATGGTGTGATCGACTGTGTCGAACGCAGCAGACAGGTCAAGGAGGATGAGGAGGCAGAGGGAGCCCTGGTCACAGGCGGTTAGGATGTCATTTGTGACCTTAACCTGGGCAGTTTCTGTGCTATGGATAGGGCGGAAACCTGATTGGAGGGGTTCAAGAAGTGAGTGATTTGAAAGGAAAGAGCGGAGCTGGGAGGCAACCACTCTTTCAAGGACCTTGGATAGAAACGGGAGGTTGGAGATGGGTCGATAACTTGATGGTTGCGACGCATCAAGGGAGGGTTTCTTCAGGATAGGGGTGATGGTGGCTGTTTTAAGGGAGGTAGGGACGGTTCCTGAGGAGAGGGAAAGGTTGATGGTGTCAGAAATGAGCGGGGCTAACAAATGGAGCTGGGTGCGGAGGAGGGGGGTGGGGATGGGGTCCAATGAGCACGTGGTGGGATTAAGATTGAATTGCTGGTGAATTAGGACCAGGCTGGGGAGAGATGCAACCTTTCAAATTGGTGTTCACACACCTATCCCAGAACAAACCAGTGTCCAGATTCAGAAGGGTGCTTTCAGTGAAAGGAGAATGTGCAAAATGTTTTTTTCTCTTTCTTGAATAGAGAATAAGAAGCGTAGAGATAAAAGTTTGAATATTTGGAACATTTTAATCCATATTGGAAAAAGAAAATAGGTTAATAATTCAGGAATAATAATAATACTAGTCCTTACAAATGCTTTATCACGTCATTGATTCTTAACAGAATATGCTTTAAAATAGATTGACTTTGCATTTTGGAAGCAAGTCAGTAATCCTTAGATAAAACTGAGGTGATAGATTAGGGCTTCCCTCCTTGGATTGAGGAGGCCAAGCCAAAGGGAAATAAAAATTAGGATTGCATCCAGAGGCAACCGCATAATAATAATTGTATTAAGTGTCATATCACATAATTCAAAAGCACTGTAGAGGATTTACTGTAAAATGGAGTGACTCTTTATAGGTGTCACAATACAATAATGTCCCACAAACAACCATGAAGTGACCAAGTTTGTCTGGTGAATCTTGTCCAAGACACTGGTAGAACTATTCTCTTATCGAATAATGCCAATGGGATCTTTTAAACACACAAACAAGTAGATGAGACCTTTATTTACCGTCTTTTCTGATAGATGGCACCTTTACCAAACCAGTATTCTTTCAGAATGACACTGAAGTGCTGGTCTAGATTATCAACTCAAAGTCCAGGTATGGGGCTTGAAACTACTGTCATCTGTCTCAGAGTTGAGAGTGCTACTAACTGAACCAGACAGACACGCATTGCTAGATTGTGAACTGCTGTCCTTGGGAGAGAAAGGAAATACACAAAATCAGCGGCAAAAGACAGAAGGTGTGAAATTATACTGCAGATCATAATAATGCTTGCATTTGATATAGTGATTTTCACGTCTTCTAGATGTCTCAAATCCCTTCACAGATTACACTGTAAAGTGAATTGGCTGTATATTGTGGGCTAAATGCAGCAGCCAATTGCGCACAACAGTGTCCCACAAACAGTCGTGGATTGTAATGACCAATTTTTTTTGGAAGGATTTTTATCAGGCATGTGAAGTAAGGTATCGCCCTGACCTGCATGGACTCGAACACAGGTCTCACGCTTATAAGGCGAGTGCTCTATCCACTGAACTACAGAACTCCATCATGATCAAGGAAGTGGAGAAAACTTTATTTTGGAATGTTGGATATTCTGTGGAGGCTCATACATTAATATGGAAGCCCTATGAATTCTGATGGGTTCCTAAGAAAAGGACAGATAATACTCCTGTACTTTGTAATGAGCTAGGTTGAAGGACTTTAGGAGGCTGGGAATAGATCCTGATTGTGGATGAGGGGAACCCTTAGTGAAGGAATTGTTTTTTTAAACTGCTGAAGAAATTGAAGTCAAGAGAGTATATGAAGTAGAGAAACGACACTGATTGAAAGGAATGATCTTTTCAGGAAGATGAATAATCTAAGTGCTTGGGAGAATCTGTGGTCTTAGAATAAATATCAGTAGAAAACTCATTGCCTGAGACAAAGAGGAAACGATTCAAAAGGTGTAGGAGAAAAGTCAAAGATGTATCAAGTCAAGGTGTAGAAATGAGAGAGAGAATCAAGAGGCAAAGATTGTGACAGTAAGAAAGAATGTCTGATTGATACTATTTTTGGCAGAAGCATTTTAGTAGCAATCTCTCCCACCAACAACTGCCAAAGGAAGAATGGTATCCTCTTCGAAAATCATTATATTTTTGGTCAGTGATGTGCTGATCTGGGTGAAGGGTGTTTCAATATAGAATGGAGCAGCAACCAGTGTTGGAATGGAATAGTCATATTTTGGCAAGTTGCAAACAATATCCTTTCCCTTGCCAATATACTTAATGTGATTCAGACTAATATCACAAGATTTTAATATATAAGAATATTAATAAAAATCCTTATATTTGATGTAATGCTTTTCACACAGAATATACTGTATATTTGTGGGCAAGATGCGGCAGCCAATTGTACACAGCAGTGTCTCACAAACATTTGTGGATTTAAGTGACCAATTTATTATTTTTTTGAAGGATTATTGTTAGGTGTGTGGAGTAAAGGAACTTGCCCAAGGTATCGTACTGCTTCGAATTGAACCCAAGTCTCTTGCTTGTAAGGCGAGTGCTCTAACTACTGAGCTACAGGACTCCAGCCAATGTCACTTGCCATGCACAAATGTGCTTTATAAGTGAGACAATATTACGTTGAAGGGCATTTTAACAGGGCTCCCCTACACTTAAATAATAAACAAGCCTTGTGTTTAAGATTGCATATTATCACATCAAAACACCCAAAAGCTCTTTTTCTGTAAAGTGGAGTGCCTGTGCATTTGTATAAGTGGGAAGTAAGTAGTAGAAGACAGGAAAACTTGATTAAAGAGCATTCATAAAAGATGTTCAGATAACGGCATTTTCACTCATTTAATTTCATCCTTCCTCAACACCAGCCTGAAGCTGTATCTTGAATGAACCCTGTGTTTAGCCTCAACCACACAACTTCTTATAACCCATTCCAGCTGTTGCTTAGCCTCATGATAAGCAAATGCTTTCTAATGTGTTGTAAATTATTTGTATGTGAGCAAAGGAATCAATTCATTAAAATGCCATGGCTTATGAAGAATAAATTTCCTAAGGCTTATTAAGAATCTGTCTTCCACAATTAGTTGAGCTCCATAAAATTCTCAAAGCCAAATTATTTCAAGGCATGACAGAGACACATAAACCACACTAACTTTCATTTATATAGAGTCCTTCATATGGGTTGCATCTTGGAATGCTTAACAGTGCAAAGCTTGGTGTAAAACTGGGGAGAGAGGAGATTATAGTCAAAATGGAAGGCTTCTCAGGTGTGTTCCGAAGTCAGGCAAGGAGGCGCAAGGCAGAAGGAACTGAGGAAAAGAATTCCAGAGTTTTGGAGCATAGTGACTAGAAGCACTGATAGTGTAGTAGAGAGGATGAAAGACATGTAAAAAGGCAGGAGCCTGCTGAGGAAAGGGGCAGGTAATAGAATACAGTGTAAGCAGGTCGGGGAGGTAGGGAGTTGTGAGTACTCATTTCATTACTGTCTGACGTAATAGAAGTTAAAAGGAGCTGCCTTATGAAATTAGTTGTAGAGATTGACAGCAAGTTTGTCAACATAATATTCTACATTAAAATTCATTTATTTATTTGCAGTTTGTCATCTCTTTTCAATGGAGTCATTAATTTCCAGCTCAGATATATGTGGGCCAATTGCTCACAGCAGTGTCCCACAAACAGTCGCGGATTGAAATGGCCAATTATTATTGCTTTTTTTGAGGGATTATTATTAGGCACGTGGAGCGTGGAGTAAGGAAACTTGCCCAAGGCTTTTCCATGCCTTGAATTGAATCCAGGTCTCCTGCTTGTTAGGCGAGTGCTCTAACCATTGAGCTACAGGACTCCACAAAGTAGAGTTGATCCTCTAAAGCACTGAAGGATGTTGCCAGGCAGTCTACTTTCTTTAGGATCCTAATCACAACAGCAGGCCAGAGATGCTGAAACTTCAATAAGGCTAGTCTATTCATTTCAAGACTACAGCTGCACCTCAACATTCTTTACCAACTTTAAATGTGTATAGAAAAGCTGGATGCAGTGCTTCTATCAACTTGTGGAACTCTCTCCAAAGCAGAACTGTCTGTCACCACTGATTATAAATGTTTCCATTATGTCCTAATAATGTAAAACCCAACAATAAAGAATTAAATGATCAATATATTCAGCACTGAGCATATGATAGATTCCTGTGTCGTTGCCTCGTGCTAGTTCTCTCATATGAGGACATATAACTTCAAAGTTGTCAATTAATCCACCAGAAAGTGATAAGTGTATAAAAGGTCGGGTTTTATTAACACTACTAAAATTATACAATCAGTTTACTGATTCACACTATTATGTTGACACTGATTTGAACCTCTTAGCTCTTTCACCCAGCGCTACCATACAGCACACGCTGTCCTGCACTCATGGACAGATACTAGAGCCTGTATCCCACTTCATGCTTCCGGGCAAACAACAACAACAACAAATTAAACTTATAGAGCGCCTTTCACGTCGGGAGGACGTCCCAAGGTGCTGCACAGGAGGCGTGTGACCCAAACTGGGAGGGGAGTGTTCGGGAGGGGGTAAAAAAACATGGGGGAGGTCGAAGAATTAGGGGGGGAACAGAAGGCACGGTCGAAAAGGAAAGTCTTCAGACCGGCCTTGAAAGAGGAAAGGGAAGAAATAAGGCAGAGGGATTGGGGGATGGAATGACATAAGGTGGGAGCGGAGAAACTGAAGGCCCGGCCTCCGATGGTGGGGCGGTTCGGGCGGGGGGCTTGGAGCAGGCCAATTCCTGCTGAACAGAGGGTCCGGGTGGGCTTATAGGGGGAGAGGAAATCAGATAAATAGGGTGGGGCAAGGCCGTGTAAGGCCTTGAAAACAAGGACGAGGATCTTGAACTCGATCCTCTGGGGGATGGAGAGCCAGTGGAGATGGGCGAGGGTGGGGGTTATGTGGTCACGGAGGCGGGTGCGGGATAGTACGCGGGCTGCAGAGTTTTGGATGACCTGCAGCCTGTGAATGGAGGAGCTGGGGAGGCCGACGAGGAGAGAGTTTCTCTATTCTCTGGCACCAGTATGGAATACAGCCACTGGAATCAAACCTCAGATGTAGCTGATCCCTTGCAGCCTTGACACTAAATCCTTCAGTCACAGATAAGGATGTACCATATTCAACAGCACCCCTCTTGTGCGATCTAGCCTATTCACTGAACACACAACCAGGCGTTTGCTTCTGAAAAGCTAGGCAAGACGGAACTTGGCCATTGTGTGAGAACAGGATCTAGATTGGGTGTGAGTTCTGCCAATATTCACTGTCTTGTGTGACACATCAAAAATGGCCACTTGTGATGATACCAGAGAGTAACCACTTTTTACAAAACCTACCTGAACCCGAGTCCAAAAATTTTGGATCAAAGAGGAAAACGTTGAAATGATTGTCACTAGACTTGAAGTCATATAACTTTGTCATATATATTTTTTTGCTATGGTACCAATCAGATTTAACTGACAATGCCACTGACACTTTTACCTTTCTAATATCTAACTCTGAGACGTGCACAGCTTCATATTTATCGATTAAACCAAATCCTGAAATTTAAACAGCTTTATTATTTTGATTTTGCTATTCGTTTCAGTTTTAGTACTAGGCAAGAAAACTAAACTGGTTGATCCAGGGAAATAGGAAATTCTCTGGAGCTGCCAGCAATCAGAGGGTTCAGTACATTTGACTGTATAAAACCCAATACATCTAATTAAATATGCAATCTGTCTTCACAGAAGTACAGTAAAAGCCCATTTATCCGTGACCCGATCAACCTACTGCGTGACCCCCTCCCAGTGCAATTCCCCATTCCAGCGATCATGTGTATGCTCACTTTGCACATGTGTGCAATGCGTGTGCACGTGCATTTATTAAACTTGGGTTTTTACCGATCTCTGGGTTTTTACCGATCATTTTACTGAGTGTGCTGGAAACTTTATGGTTAAGTATCCATACAATATTCTGTTACTTTTTAGTATATTATTAATATGTTTTAAAATAAGTAAATTTTTTGTGTTGGGTTTTTGGCAACTTGCCGCCCGATTATCCAACACAGTCAATTAGTCGACCTCCTGGAGGGTGCCGGACAAACGGGCTTCTACTTTATTGAGAATGGTGTCTGATAGGATCCATGTAATTCCAATTCGATGAGGGAGCAATTTCTAAATTGAACTGCATATTAGACCCCATTGTTGTGTGTAAAATACAATGAAAGTCATAGGCTAATAGTGAAACAATCTTTATTAATTTTTAGCCTCATTGGCATCTACGTCTTGTCAATTCTTGCTGATTGAATAATGGAATAAAGAACGTACCCTTTTACGAGTATATGCACTGATCCCAAAAAAAACACTTGTGTTATTCAACCAGATAAGAAGAACAATCAGAGTAAAATCATTGCTTGTAAGACCTTTTTAGCTGTGATTTGTGCCATTGTGGCTAAGGACCCAAGAGTCCTTGTGGTTTCACAGTTTAAAGAAGCAAAGCCTGGAATGCTTCCCAGAGGCTATGGCAGTGAGCAAGGGACCTTTTGAAGGGTCTGACATTGATTCCAACACACCATATTAATTCTAATTTACTATGAAATGGATTAAATGTAAAAGAAAGTGAAGCGGCTTTCAGTTAGAATATGTGGGAAAAAAAACCAAATGACAAGAAAATCTTAGAGTAAGAAGGTTATGAATTAAACTGGAACAGGAGCCATAGGGAAAGGGATTATTTTATTTAATCTCTAATCCAGGTGGCTGGATGCTTTGATCTCGAGACTTCATAGCAATTTGAGTCAAGAACCTCTTTTGTATCTTGAAGGTCATCTGAAGAAAAATCTTTTTTTATCCTCCTTTAGGTCCTAATTATTTCACATTTATATTGTCTCTATTTTACTAAGTACAAAGAGGACTAACACCCTGACTGAGAGCATTTATCTTATTGAATGGTGGGGCAGGCTTGAGGGGCCGAATGGACTACTCGTGCTCCTAATTCTTATGTTCATTTGCATGGCTAATGCAGGATTAATGGAGCAATAGAAACAATAAACAAGATTCATTTTGTCCTCTGAACAAGAGATAAAAGAGCAGTTTTAGGTCAGCAAATGAATATCTCTGCTCTTAAATGGATTATTTCTGGCACTGGGTCTCAGCTTTGCCGGACAAGGAATGCTAGTTGTCCATATAACTGTCAATTGCCAACTGGCAGCTTTCTGTTTTTGGAGATAAAAATGAAAAGGTGATTTATTCAAGTTAAGCAGGCACTATAGTGACTATAGATGCAAGTACATGCCTGTATCCTTTTCCAGAAAATATAAAGTGCTCAAGCTCTTGCTGATTGTTCACTCTGCATTTACCACATATTTGCAATTCATTTGAATTCACTTTCATCCGCACCTTGTTAAATAAAACTTTCTTTTGTTCACAAATGGCTCACACATCATAGTGATTAGTTAATTTGCAATTGCTTTGCATTTGCAGGCTTTTTGTTCTGTGGAATAACTTGCATTGAATAGTTTTATTCAAACAGTAACATAGGCTGGTGTATTTCAGCCAACGTGTTGTACCAGTAACGTTTTAGCAAAGCTCCCTCGAGGAAAGATTCTTTGACCTGACATGTGCAATGGTTTCTGTCAATTTGAGCAAATCATGAACTATTTTTGTTGGGAGTACACAATTTAGATATGGAGACACAAATACAAGCTTCATGCAAACTTAACTCACTAAAATAATCTTAATGTCTCAATATCATACTGTAAAATAGATGTATATTTTCTTACAGAATAATATTACCATCACAGACAAACAAATAAGTGGCTAAAAGTATTCTGACACCTACCTTAGGTAATCTTCTTGACACTTCCAATGCTTGTGTTATTCTCACTCAATATCTGACTCCCTCTAAGGCAAAGCCTCAGAAATCTCGATATCTTTATTTTTTGGATACATCTATGACTTTTCTCACAAATACTGTAACCACATAATCTGGATATAGCATACATTAAACTATAATGAGCAATAAAGATACATAGACACACATTGAATAGTATTTTTTACACAAAAGATGTATTATACAAATGTATTTTGGCACTCTCAGCTAAACATGCCTTATAATAGCAATACAGTAATTATAATTCTTGCATTGATAAACATTATATCATGCTGGCAAATCTTCTCAAAGCATTTGAGAAGATTTACTGCAGTTTATTCACTGTGCATTTTATAGACAAAAGATAAGTTTATTGAAATATCTGAATATTACCTGGATGAACAGTAGGAATAATAATTCTGCTATTAATGTGTGTCGCCCATTCCATATCATCACTGCTTTATATTATTGGATAGGCTTTTGCAGATGTAGCCAAAATGAAGATGTCCCTCATTAATTTTCTACCATAGTATGGCTAAAGTTGAAATTTGTCACTTTATAAAAAGCGAATTACTTTTGCAAAGTATAAAGCAATTCCACCAAATCTTCTAATTCTGCATTTAAAAAATATTTTACACCTGCACACAGGCACACATAAATGTTTATTACTATGTACAGTATATGCTAATAATATGTTTTATACAGTTCATAATACATACACACATAGTGTTAATTTTATACCTGCATCTCAGAATGTATACAAGCAAAGTTGAATTGTGTCCTATGAAGCCATCTTTTCTCTCTTCCACCCATTCCTGCTCCACTTCAGAGGATGTGTTATTCTGTGGTACATTCTATAGGAGCCAAAGAGTCGCCAATACCTCACACACACACACACATTCATTCATTATGTGAAAGCTAAACCAGTGAGTGGCAGAAAGCTAATAAACCATTTGGGATATTTCAGGAGTACATATTCCTGTCCTTACCCAACATTCACACACCACAAATTCTAGCATGAGCTACCAAAGTGGAAACTATGATATTTTTCCTCCCTTAACCCAGAAATCAGAAGCCTGCAGTAGTGCTGCACTGTTGCCAAGGGTAAATTCAGCTAATCATACTTTCTCATAAATTAGTTTAACAATTCACTCTCATTGGCAAATGTAGTGATTGTGAGATGAATCACACATAGGGACTCAGATACGAACAGAGAATCGAGCAGGTAAATAACAGTACATCACAATTGAGAACCGGCAGAACCTAGTTAATATAAAAAAGAGTTTGGGATTTTATGTTGCGCCTTTCACATCTGGAGGATGTTTCAAAGCTCTTGACATGATTTACTGGAAAAAATTGGAGCAGCGATCCTGTTGATTTGGTCACACAGTTCTGCCAGTTACTGGCAGGATTCCCCTCAGGATACGTCTCAGTTACTATTAGTGAATCCCTTTCTGAGCCTTCACTTTTACAACCTTCTTCTACTCTTTTTCTTCCCTGTGCCTCCCCCACCACCAGCATTATCTCAAAATAGTCCCAATTCATACCAAGTACAGTACTTAAAATATAATTAATGTATTTTAATTTGAGCTCCTTATAAACAAGGGACATTATGTCAAATAATATGTGTATATTCTTTCTTATGAATATACAGTATTAGTATTGTGGAATAAATTCAGACTAACTTTGGTGGAGATGTACCCGAGTATGAATTAAATGTATGTAAAAGAGCTAGGACACGCAAGTATAAGTGAACCATGAAAATAAACTATGTACAGTATCAGAAAAGTACACATCAATATGTTGTAGTTTGTCAAGTTAGATCCATAGATTATCTATCAAGTAATATAGTAATGATTGAACACTAATCATTCGTTATATCCCACAGAAAGAGCCATAAATGAATTCTGCCTGACATGTTCATCTTTCACACAGTTTGACCCTTGTGTCTACTCATATTTGAACTCAGAGGGATGCAAACAATGCCTTTGTGAATACCTTACAAAGCAAAGGCTTCCAGGGGTGTACATTCATGGCAGGTGATATAAATCATAACAACCTTTCAGATCCTCTCCTTGGAATTCATGAATGAGCCCAGGAATAATTGAAAATAAAAATAGATGCCATTTGGTACTGATAAAGATAACACCACGTCTAATTATAAATTGTAGCTGTTTTAATAATTTTTTCAAGGCATTCAGCCAGAAATCAGGAAATGCTAATATATCATTGGTAAATCAATGTCAGAATGGTTGGTGCTGATATTCATTCATGCAGAGATCTGATAACAACTCAATGTTTCAATAAAATGGTTTCAAAGCCAGGGCACTGTTCACAAATAGCAAGTTGTTTATGTAGCTCTGTGAGTTTAAAATGTTTCCACTTCGCTCCCTCCACCCCACCATCAAATGCTCCCGCCTAACATTAAATACTTCTTCTATCCTCCGACCTCTTCCCACAATGGCATTCTTTTTGTACAGACCCATCCTCCGCCTCCACCGCCCTCCACAACACCCTCTCCACTACCCTTGACACCCTGGCCCCCCTCACCTCCAAAACCGTCTCCCATTCCCGATCATCACCGTGGTACACATCTCACCTTCGTTCCCTCAAAAGCCAAGTGAGAGCAGTTGAACGCACTTGGCTCAAATCTGGCCTCACGGTCCACCGGCAAATCTGGCTGGACCGCATCAAATTTTACCGCTCCGCCCTAGCCACCGCCAAATCAGCCTTCTACTTCAGGATAATCCTGGAAGCGAAGGACAACCACCGCCTCCTCTTCGCCATCACCAACCAGCTCCTCCGCCCCCCCCCCCGCCTCACCTCGCAGATCCTCTCCTCAAACGTTCGTTGTGAGGAGATGCTGGATTTCCTCGAGTCCAAAATTGAGAGAATCCGCTCTGCGGTTTCCTCCCCCCACCTCTCCTCCACCTCCGCGCCCTCATCAGTTACCTCAACCCCTAATCACCCCCCATTTCACACTTTCAACCCCACCACCCCGCTTTCAGTCACAAAAACAATCACCTCCATGAAACCCACCACGTGCTCATTGGACCCCATCACCACCCCCCTCCTCCGCACCCAGCTCCATTTGTTAGCCCCACTCATTTCTGACACCATTAACCTTTCCCTCTCCTCAGGAACCGTCCCTACCTCCCTTAAAACAGCCACCATCACCCCTATCCTGAAGAAACCCTCCCTTGATGCGTCGCAACCATCAAGTTATCGACCCATTTCCAACCTCCCGTTTCTATCCAAGGTCCTTGAAAGAGTGGTTGCCTCCCAGCTCCGCTCTTTCCTTTCAACTCATTCACTTTTTGAACCCCTCCAATCAGGTTTCCGCCCTATCCACAGCACAGAAACTGCCCTGGTCAAGGTCACAAATGACATGTGACCAGGGCTCCCTCTGCCTCCTTGTCCTCCTTGACCTGTCTGCTGCGTTCGACACAGTCGATCACACCATCCTCCTTCAACGTCTTTCCTCCCACCTCAACCTTCAAGGCACAGTCCTTGAATGGTTCCACTCTTATTTGACCCATCGTTTACATTTTGTTTCTTCCAATGGCTTTTCTTCAAACCCCCGCACAGTTTCCCACGGCGTCCCTCAGGGCTCTTTCCTCGGTCCCCTTCTTTTCACCCTTTACACGCTCCCCCTGGGTGACGTCATCCGTAGACATGGGGTAAATTTCCACATGTATGCGGATGACACCCAGTTGTACCTTTCTGCCTCATCCCTCAACCCCCAGACGATCGATGTTCTGACAGAATGTCTGTCCGACATCGAATCGTGGACGAGGGACAACTTTTTGCAATTGAACGTGAATAAGACCGAGTCCCTCCTGATTGGCTCAAGCCAGCGCCTCCGCACATCGGGCGCTGCCAGCCTCAACATCCAAGGCTGCAATCTCCACCTCACAAAGCCAATCAGGAACCTCGGCATCATGTCAGATCAAAAACTTTCCTTCCTCCCCCACATCCACGCCTTGACCGGCACCGCCTATTTCCATCTGCGCAACATTGCCAGGCTCCGCAACTATCTTACCCCCCGCGCTGCCGAAACACTCGTGCACGCGTACATCACCTCACGGCTGGACTACGGAAATTCTCTCCTAGTCGGCCTCCCCAGTTCCTCCAGTCATAGGCTGCAGGCCATCCAAAACTCTGCAGCCCATGTAATATCCCGCACCCGCCTCCGTGACCACATAACCCCCACTCTCGCCTGTCTCCACTGGTTCCCCATCCTCCAGAGCATCGAATTTAAGATCCTCTTCCTCACCTACAAGGCCTTACACGGCCTTGCCCCATCGTACCTAACCGATCTACTCTCCCCCTACACGCCCACCCGGACCCTCCGTTCAACAGGACTTGGCCTGCTCCAAGCCCCCCGCCCGAACCGCCGCACCATCGGAGGCCGGGCCTTCAGTTTCTCCGCTCCCACCTTATGGAATGCCATCCCTCAATCCCTCCGTTTCGCCTCTTCCCTTTCCTCTTTCAAGGCCGATTTGAAGACTTTCCTCTTCGATCGTGCCTTTTGTTCCACCCCGAACTCTTTTACCTCCCCTTCGTGTTTCACCCCTTCCCAAACACTCCCCTCCCAGCTCGGGTCACACGCCTCTTGTTTAGCGCCTTGGGACGTCCTCCCGACGTGAAAGGCGCTATATAAATGTAAATTGTTGTTGTTGTTGTTGTTGTTATCTACCTCATTGAGATTTTGCAACGCAGACAAGTTAATGGTCCATTCACTATTTAGTGCAATGAATGAATCCAGATGTCCACGCTGACCCGTCCCTCATACCGTACTCAATGTTGAAGCTGGGCCCTCGGTATTGGACTTCCTCCACTGTCAGCCGGACACCAGATTTTCAGGAAACAAAGATGTAAATAGCCTCATAAAAATCAATTGTTGCCAATGGCAATCCTGTGATTAGAGGTTATACTTTACTATTTACGGCCTCCTGGATGGGTTTAGTGAAGTCAAGTTGCCTTTGGGCTTTCTGATTATATTGCTGCACCTGGATTAGTGGGCGGGGAGAATTTTAAAGGACCCCAGTGATTTTTTCACTACTTGGATTTCTTGGCAGAGTTCAGAGTCCAGGGTATTTCGCATGAGCCTAGCTCAGCTGGTAGATTTCTTGCCTCACAACCAGAAAGTTGGGGGTTCAAGGACCATGTTGGGGTCTAGGCTGACAGTCAAATATAGCGCTGTGGAGCAATGCATTGTCTGAGGTGCTGCCCTCAGAATGAGATATTGAACTGAGGTTCCTGTTCAGGTGGATATTAAAGTTCCTATAATACTTTATTTTATTTATTGTTTATTGTCGTTGATTTTGTTGTTTATTGTTGTTGTTTGATTCCCACCCCCCCTTGCTCCCTGGCCTTTCCCCCCCACTTTCTTCTTCTTCCCTCACTCCCTTTCCCCACTTTCTCTCCCCCCTTTTCCCCTTTCCTCCGTCTTCCCTCTTACCCCACTTTCTCCTCATCTTGCCCCTCACCCACCTTTCCCTCCCTCACCCTTACCCCCCTTTCTCCCCCCTCTTCCTCCCTGAATTTACCTCACCCCACCTTTCCCTCCCTCTCCCCCTTACCCTCTTTTCTCCCTTTCTCCCCTAGCCCAATTTCCACAACTGTTTTGTGGGACACTGCTGTGCGCAATTTGGTTGCGTTTTGCCCACAAATATACCAGTCAGCTTTCCTGCTCTCCTTCCCCCTACCCCTCCCCTTGCCATCTTTCCCACCTTTTTCCCCTAATCCTACTTCTATGACTGTTTATGGGACACTGCTGTGCGCAATTTGGCTGCCGCGTTACGCCCACAAATATACAGTCAATTTTCCTGTTCTTCTTCATCCTGCCCCGACCCCTCCCACCCTGCTCTTGTCCCTATCTAACTGTACAGCGCCTTGGGACGTCCTCTCGATATGAAGGGCGTTATATAAATGTAAGTTTTGATTGTTTGATTGATCGATACTATTCAAAGAGAAGGGAGTTTCTCCTGGAATCCTGGCGAACAATCCCCCAGATAAAATTGGTCACCCTTTTCATAGCCATTTGTGGGCCATTTCTGTGCACTTATTGGTTGTCATGTTCGCCAACAAAAGTGGAGACGTGACCCCTGACTGTTCAACACTTTGGGATGTCCTCCCGATGTGAGAGGCACCCTATCAATGTAATTTTGTTGTTGTCATGAAACACTCTGCAGGAAATCCTGTGCAATTGTTTGAGACATTTTGGGGATGTGATAACTTCAGGGATTGTTGTTGCTATTATATAATATCTCAGAAATCTTCTTTGAATATAATATGGTGAAATCCAATGTCAAAATACACTTGGACAGGATCACTCTCAGTTAAAAGATTGATCCTTATTGTGATACCAATCCGCTACCATCAGATGAAGCCAAGGCACATTGTACAAACTAGGGTCAACAGCATATGGATTCACATGACTTTGGGCATGGAACTGCACTTGATCAGTATGAAATGCAAGTACCACATTGTTTGCTATGTACCTTATACTCGCGGTGAGGGGGGTGGAGAGGAACATTGTTACTGCTAAAATAAACAATCAGCTTTTGTCACCAACACTTGAATTCTTCTATAATTTTGATTAAATGCAGCCAAGCCATAGAGACTACATGATGGGAATCAGAATTATATTATTCTTAAATGCATTTTACATATGAAAAGAACCAGGTTAAATAATTTTTTGTAGTATCGCCATTCTACCCAATTTCCCCACATCTGAGTAATGATGGTGCCCAAAACCAGCTGAAACACTCAAAGATGATTATTAGGATTTTCTCTGTCCCAGACACAATTGTGACTCCAGCTTTGAGTATTATCATTGATCAGAATTTGAGAGGAGGGGTACTTCAAAGTCCATTAACCTTGTCTCTTAAATAAGGAATGAACAACAACAACACAATTTCATTTGTAGAGCACCTTTCACGTCAAGATGACGTCCCAAGGCGCTGAACAGTCAAGGAAGCTATGTGAAGCAGCTACGTCAAAGCTTTGAGCCCAATGCTACAATTTAATGGTCTTTACTGCTCTTTTTCTGTTGAGTGTTGTGTTGTCTTCTTGTGGCCAACTTGTATCTCACAAATCTGATTAAGGACTAGAAGGACAATATGAATACAACATTAGTTCAGTTACTTTAAACTACTAGAATTGTGTTTCGCCCACAAATATACAATCAATTCACTTTACCGTATATTCTGTGAAATGCTTTGAAACATCTCGAAGATGTGAAAAGTGCTATATCCAATGCAGGATTGTTATTATTACTTTTGGGACATATGCAAGGATGATTATAAATGTCCTTAAGATATACAGTCCCGAGACTATGTGTGATAAACTATTAACTGTGCCAAATGGTAAGATTCAGGTTTTTAGGTTATACATCAATGAAAATATTTTGTTCAACGGAAGCCACATTGATCTAGAACTCTCCTCCTATGCCTCTATTTCCAAAGCTTCAGGTGGACAAGAATTCTAATAGGATTATTATTTAACGATTGACTAACATATAGTTTAACCCAGTGGTATTTCAAATGGAGCTTTCACTGCACAAGTTACACCTTCTAAGTTGTATCTGGAAAGCAAAATGTTAGCTGCAATCATGTAGTCGTAATTGTTCTGAAGAAAGGGGTTCAAGCAAACGTTTAGCTGGAATTTGTGATTATAGTGAATTTGTTAGCAAATCATGTAATTTCAGTTGCAATTACCATAGCAACTTCGAGCTGCAAAAGTTACATTTTGAATGTTGAACAAGTCTAACATTAAGAAGTACTCTCGCCCTTTTCCAAATATTACGAATTTCATAAAATAGTATTCTGTTCCAGATTTCATGCCGGTACAGCCAATTTCTTATAAATGCATCTGGTCAGGTTCTAATGTATTCATCAGTATACAGTAACACAAACAGGTTCAAATATTATAGTTGTTTTTCATATTTTATATCATATGATAAAAAATAATCAGGGTTATCTCAGCATTTAATGATCAGTTCATGGCATCATTTTAATTAAATTTTCAGCTCTTTATTTAATTATGCGCAGAGCTGTAATTGAATCCCTTTTCTTTTCCCCTGATGTTCTACAATTCTTTAGGCTTGCAGTTTGACCTGACTTAAACTCTGTCCTCCATTACTCTGCCCCAGATACAATTGTAACTCCAGTTTGGGGGATTTTCATTGATCAGAATTTGGGAGGTCGGGATACTTCAAAACACATTAACCTTATCCCTTAAATAACAAATGAAGCCGCCATGTGACAGTTTTTACCCCAATGCTACAATTGAATGGTCTTTACAACCATTATTCTATTGATCGTTGTGTCGTGCCTTCTTCAATCCTCAACTGTCTATCCTACCCAATATCCACGCCATGACCCACTCTGCCCTCCCTCACCTCCACAGGATTGCCCGACTCCGCTACTAGCTCACCCCTCATGCCACTGAAGCTCTCATTCATGCCTTCATCTCGTCCAACTATGCCCATGCCCTGCTTGTCGGGCTTTCCTACTCCTCCCTTCATAGCTTGCAGATCATCCAGAACTCTGCAGTCCGTGTCCTCTCCTGCATCAAGCTCTGTGATCCCATTCTTGCCCGACTCGATCATTCAAACGTTTCACTCAAAATCCTGGTCTATGCGAGCCTTCAGCAAAGAATTCCATCCCGCAATCGCTCTGCCTCACCCACTCTTTAGCATCATTCAAGTCCCGCCTCATGCCCCTCCTTTTCAATCATGCCATCGGTCACCCCTGTTCCCCTCCGTTCCATTCACCCTCCCAGATCCCGATCACAGCTCATGTCTAAAACACTGACTGTCCAGTACCTTGGGACATCCTCCTGACGTGAAAGCAACTTCACAAATGTAATTTTGTTGTTGATGTCTTTTTAAAGGCCAACTTGTGTTTCACAAACCTAATTAAGGGCTAGAAGAACAAATTGAATACAACATTAGTTCAGTTACATTAACCTACTTGGATTGCAGGTAAATGCAAGTGTTATTATAAATGTCCTGAAGATGTACAGTCCCGAGACTATGTGTGATAATCAATTCATTGCACCAAATAGTAAGATTCAGGTTTTTAGGTTATACATCAATGAAAATCTTTTGCTGAACTGAAGCCACATTGACCTAGAACTCTCCTCCTGTGCCTTTACTTCAAAAGTAGAGTTTCTTCAGATTGACAAGAATTCTAATAGGTTTAATTCTTAACGATTTACCAATGTACACTTGTGATGCTTCAAATGGAGCTTTCACTGCACAAATTACAATTTCCAATTTGTACCAGGAAAGCAAAATGTTGGCTGCAATCATGTAGTCGTAATTCTTCCGAAAAAAGGGTTTAAAGCAAAAAGCTTTGACTGGAATTTGTGATTTTAGTGAATTTGTTGGCAATTTATGCAATTTCAATTGCAATTAGCATAGCAACTGTTAGCTGCAAAAGTTACATTTTGGATGTTGAACAAGTCTAAAATTAAGTACTCAAATATTACGAATTAGACCCAATTTCACAAAATGGTATTCTGTTTTAGACTTTGTGCTGGTGCAGTCAGTGATGTTATAATGCATCTGCTTAGGTTCTGTTTTATTTATCAGTACAGTATATAGTAACACACACATGTCCACATATTACTAGGATATGTTTATATCATATTTTATATTCTATGGTAGGAAATAAACTGGGTTGTCTCAGCATTTAATGATTAGTTCATGTCATCTTCTTAAATAAATCTTTTCAGCTCTTTATTTAATTATGTACAGGGCTGTTATTGAATCCCTTTTCTTTTCCCATGATGTTCTATAATTCTTTAGGCTTGCAGTTTGACCTGACATAAACTGCTTTCTGCTGTGGTGGCACTGAATATTTTGATTAGTCTATCTCTGAGAATTAAAGAGAATCGATATCAATAGAGAAACACAGCAGCTGCTTGCTGTGTCCAGGCCCCAGCAAAAACAGATTATTGTAATTTATCATGGCTGGGTCAATGTCGCTCTTCATGCTAGTGCTGATGAGTAATTTCCCCAGTAATTCCCAGAGTAATTTAAATGTAAGGTGCAGTGAGTAGCAGGCATTCTTGACAAGTCAACAATTTGCAAATGTGTAGCTAGAAATACAGACAACTGCAGAGGAAAGCACCCCGTTGATGCAATTACACTCTGTGTTAATTCTGGAAGCATAGCTTTATGTTCAAGTGCAACATTTATTGCTGCAGACATAAATATTTTAAAGTGCAAACTTTTAAATAAGTTATTTGGCAATGTACCATAAATAAATTATGTCCACTGTGGGTTTTTTTACCTTTTATTCAATATCCATTCCTTCCCCAACAGCTCCTATCACTGCTCCCATGCTATACTCCTTTGACCCCATATCTACTTATTTCATCTCAACTATCATATTTGTAGAGCTCCTGTAGCTCAGTGGTTAGAGCACTCGCTTTGCAAGTGTCAGACCTGTGTTCGAATCCAGGCAGATCAGGGCAAAACCTTGGGCAAGTTTCCTTACTCCACATGCCTAATAATAATCCCTCCAAAAAATCACAATAATAAAATTGATCCTTTCAATCCACGACTGTTTGTGAGACACTGCTGTGCACAATTGGCTGCTGCGTTTTGCCCACAAATATACAGTCAATTCATTTTACAGTATATTCTGTGTAGTGCTTTGATACATCGATAAGATGTGAAAAGCGCTATATTAAATGCAAGGATTATTATTATTATTATATCAAGCCCTTCACCTGCTGTCTCAATCACAAAATTCACTATTTTAGCACGGTATATTTTTATCTATAAATACAATAGATGGCTTCATTTACTCTGTACGATGTTTAGAGCTCTGAATTTTCCATTGACCAAGGTGAGAGGTAGAAGTGCTGCCGAAATGGAACATTTTCATCTTGTTGCACTCTGCCTTCCCATTAAGTACTTCCCACATCAGACTCAGCATAGATTATCATTGCTTCTATATCACTATGACAGTAGGTTATGTTTAGTTTAATAGGTTTCCACTGACATCAAACATTGCTCCCGCATGATATCAAGTTTATACATATAAGGTTCAACTTGCTCACTTTAGGCACTGCGGCAGCCAATGTGATTGGTTTTCTTGCAGTTATAAATCAAAGGTTAAAATAGAGATCAGATGAAAAAAACTTTTGATTTGATCTTTTCAGAATACCCACTCTTATTATCTTCTATTACAGTTTGGAAATGAGCCCAGCATCATGGCTTCAGCCATCCTTTTCAGTAACCAATTCCAGCTGTTGATTACTGCTGTAGGAAGAAATACTTCCTGGTGTCTGTCTTTCATAAAATGACACTTTGCAAACTCAAACCTGTGACTTTCTTGACGTACTGTATTAGCATATCATTTTGGGTTTACTTTCTTTATTCCTTTCACCATCTTATCAAAGGTCTTTCTGAGGTATCATTTATCAAAACATAAAAGAACTATAGTTTATCTAGTTATTCCCTATAATTTATCCCTTGAATACTAGTGATTGGCTTCCTTTCTCTTCTCTGCAGAGCTTCATCCCTTCCTCTATCTCCACTGATTTCTTCTCTCTCCTCTCCTTTCACAACCTCTCTCTCCACATCCATTCTGCTACCCACATGCTTGGCCACCCTTTTGTACTGATGATTACCCAACTCTATCCTTAAAACAACAACAATAAAATTACACTTGTATAGCGCCTTTCACATCAGGACATCCTCCTGATGTGAAAGGCGCTATACAAGTGTAATTTTGACCCAAGGCGCGAGAAACGTCCCAAGGTGCTTGGGACCCTTCCTAGATCTATCCTTGCTCTCAAAATTACCGCACCATTTCCAACCTCTTTGCCTTTCCAAGATCTTGGAACACATCATTGCTTTCCAGCTTCACTCCTTCCTCTCCGACCACTCCCTTCATGAACCTTTCCAATCGTGTTTCCATGCTGACCACAGCACAGAAACAGCTTTGGTCAAAGTGACAAATGATATTTTGTCCATCTGTGATCAGGGCTCCCTCTGCTTCTTCATCCCCCTTGACGTCTCTGCTGCCTTCAATACCATTGACCATTCTATCCTCCTCCATTGCCTCTCTCTCATGCCTCAAACTTCATGGATTGACCTGGAATCCTACCACTCACACCGTCTTCACTTCATCTCCACAGATGTTGCTTGCAAAGGCTTGCCTACCTCTTATAGGTAGGCAAGGAATAGAACTCGATAAGTTGGTTCTAGATGATGGCAACTAAGAGGAATTGTTTTGTGCAGAAATTAATGTTTCTCATCTGTAGTCAGGCATCTGCTTAACAAAGGTTTATTTCAACTCCCATATTACCTGATACTAATTCTTTACAATTTAAGCACTTAAGCTGAGAGATCATCTGCTTTTTTCTCAAATATAAAACAGTAGGTTGTTTAATTATCAAATATACTTTGCAGAATTCAATTTGTTCTATGCGTTCGCAACAAAGATGTTCTAAATCTGTATTAAATAAGAAAATTATGTATGAAAACCTCAATCCAGCTGTGTGCAGCTGTCCAAATGATTTTGCTGAACAACACCACAGATGTATTTGGAAAGTGATAATTGCTTTATTGAAAGGGAAACAAATATGATTCTGTTCAGTTTGTGTCTGTTCAGTTTGCCGCAGTATAACATGAATACTAATTTGGTGTTATTGCGCTGTTTTGATCAAATTCGCTATTTGGAAAACCTGCCAATTTTAAATTGACTTAAGACAGATTGTCAGCAGTTCTTTCATTTGTGGCGTGGTAAGCAGGATGCTTACTTCTGGTGTCCTATGGTGGTAAAAATGTATTTAACTCTCAATTTTATAGCTTTGGGGGTTACTTTATTTGTGTGTTGAATGCTTGGATTTTATAATAATAACAATCCTTGCATTTGATATAGCGCTTTTCATGTCTCTAGACATCTCCATTTACACGCAAACAGTCATGGTTTGAAATGACCAATTTTATCATTGTGGTTTTTTTGGAGGGTTTATTAATAGGCATGTGAATGTACCACACTACACCATGTGCAGTCCTGTAGCTCAGTGATTAGAGCACTTGAATTACAAGTGAGAGACATGGGTTCAATTTTAGGCAGGGTGAAACTATGGGCACGTTTCCTTACTCCATACCCCTAATAATAATCCCTCAAAAAAAGCAATAATAACTTGCTCATTTCAATCTGTTTGTGGAACACTGCTGTGCACAATCGGAAGCTGCATTTTGCCCACATATATACAGTCAATTAACCCCGCTATTTAATAATATAATGGCTGATCTTCAAACCAAATTCCATTTAGACACCTTATCCCCATATCTTTTAAACCCTCTATCCTTTAGAAATCTATCAATCTCAGTCTTGAATATGTTTGAGGACTGAGCATCCACAGCCTTCTGGGATAGAGAATTGTATAAATTCACTACCCCCTGAGTGAAGAAATGTTTCCTCAATTCTGTTCGAAAAGGCTGACCATTAATCTTGAGACTATGACCCCTAGTTTTAGATTCTCCAACCAAAGGAAACAGTCTCACACTGTACTCTGGCAGGCCCCTTAAGAATCGTATAGGTTTTTATAAGTTCACCTCCAATTCTTCTATATTCTAGAGAATATAGGCCTATTTTACTCAACCTATCATAGGTCAACCCCTTCATCCCAGGAACCAAACTAATGAATCTACGCTACATTCCCTCTAAGGCAAGTATATCTTTTCTTAAATAAGGAGACCAAAAGTGCACACAATATTCTAGGTGCAGTCTCACCAAGGCCCTACATAATTGTAGCAAAACTTCCCTACTGTTGAACTATAACCCTTTTGCAATGAACTCCCAACATGCCATTAGCCTTCCTAGTTGCTTGCTGTATCTGCATACTAACCATCTGTGACTGGTGTACAAGGACACCCAAATCCTTCTGAACACTAACACAACCTAGTCTCTCCCCCTCTAGAAAACAATCTGCTTTTCTATTTTTACTACATAGGTGAATAACTTCAGACTTCCCCACATTATACTCCATGTGCCACCTTCTTGCCCACCCACCTAGCCTGAGACGTCTAGGAGACATGAAAAGCGCTAAACCAAATGCAAGGGTTATTATTGTTATTATTATTATTTTTATTGTCACTTTCTGTTGATAAAATCATGAATTTACAATCCATCCCGAACATAAATATCTAACCAATCAACAACAACAACAACAAATTGCACTTATAGAGCGCCTTTCACGTCGGGAGGACGTCCCAAGGCGCTGCACAGGAGGCGTGTGACCCAAGCTGGGAGGAGAGTGTTCGAGAGGGGGTAAGAAACGTAGGGGAGGTCAAAGAATTAGGGGGGGAACAGAAGGCACGGTCGAAAAGGAAAGTCTTCAAACCGGCCTTGAAAGAGGAAAGGGAGGAAACAAGGCGGAGGGATTGGGGGATGGAGTTCCAAAGGGTGGGAGCGGAAAAACTGAAGGCCCGGCCTCCGATGGTGGGGCGGTTCGGGCGGGGGGCTTGGAGCAAGCCAAGTCCTGCTGAACTTGAACTCGATCCTTTGGGGGATGGGGAGCCAATGGAGACAGGCGAGGGTGGGGGTTATGTGGTCGAGGAGGCGGGTTCGGGATAGTAGACGGGCTGCAGAGTTTTGGATGATCTGCAGCCTGTGAATGGAGGAGCTGGGGAGGCCGACAAGGAGAGAGTTCCCATAGTCCAGCCGTGAGGTGATGTATGCGTGCACGAGTGTTTCGGCAGCGTGGGGAGTGAGATAGTTGCGGAGCCTGGCAATGTTGCGCAGGTGGAAATAGGCGGTGCCAGTCAAAGCGCGGATGTGGGGGAGGAAGGAGAGTTTGGGGTCGAACGTGATGCCGAGGTTCCTGACTGGCTTTGTGAGGTGGAGAGTACAGCCTTGGATGTTGATGCTGGCAGTGCCCAATGTGCGGAGGCGCTGGCTTGAGCCAATCAGGAGGGCCTCGGTTTTGTTCACGTTCAATTGGAGGAAATTGTCCCTCGTCCAGGACTCAATCAAAGTGGTTAGTTGACAGTAGGTGGCATTCTTCTTTGGAATATTGGAATTGAAGGAAACTATTCAGATCACGCTCCACCTGTTCATTTTATCATGACAGATCTTTTAATATTATTTATATATCTTTTATCCATACCCTTTAATTCCTAAGTATCTATATACTGTACTGTATATCCCTTTTAAACATCCCAAGTGATCCCACACCTGCACCCTTCTGGGACAGTACATCCCACATTTCTTACACACACAAATGTTTTCTAATCAATAATAATCCTTGTATTTGATATACTGCCTTCTCACTTCATTGAGAGGTCTCAGAGCTCTTTATAGGATGTACTTTAAAGTGGGGTGACTGTATAATTTGTGGGCGAATCACACTTCTAACTGGATTACCTCCTTTAGTGATATTAATAGTCAATAATCCTTACCTTCCATAATGGGAGGATGCTTAATTTCCAAGATTGTAACTTTGTCACAAGTATCATTCATAATTCATGCATTTTTGGGTCAAAACAAATCACTAGAGTCATTAACAAAAAGGTATTTTATTGCCCAGCTGGCCAACTGAAAGTAATATTTGTTGAAAATAGCCAATCACAGGCTTCTTACTAAATACTTTGGATATATATAATATCATATATAATGTAATCAGGAACAATTCACAGGAGCTGGACTTTTTACGATGTTGTCAATTTCGTCCAATAAGAGCCTCCCTGCTCCAATACTCCATTGGAAGCATCAGTGACGACTCAGGTTGGACACCTCTGTGCTTTGAGTCTCCAGAGTAACAAGGAGATTTCTTCAGGGAGCAGATGTAATGGGTTTCTGGAACTTTGTCATTCCTTCCGGTCTATTAGGGAGAAATTCCATCCAAATCTAGATTTACTCAATTAATATTATATTTTAGAGTACTCAGAATTTTTTAAATAGTTTAATGCATTCTTAACTTTTAAGTTACTTTTCTATATTTATTTTAAAAGAACTCACTGAAAATTGGTTTCAAAATTAAGGTTGTACCTAACAATTTGTCAAATTCGGAATGCTCTGATATGCTATGTTTCATTCTGTTGTAACCACGTTACTGCCAAGTAAAGCTTAAATGTCACCTTTTTTCTCATTTTAACAGTCTAGCCACATAAAAGCAGGAAATTGCATGTGATGAATATTCTGTGTTCCTTGAGTGCCCATTTTTTTATAAAGTTCTTCTGAGGATGTGTGACTAGTCAACATGTTTTGCTAATCTCTGGTTGATCTGACTGAGTTGCTTGTTAGACCATTTGAAAGTTGTGGAGAACAAACCATGAATTGCAGGCCTGGAGTCTCATATAGAGCATAATTTAGTTTGCTATTCATGTAATTTGAAAGTTAGACACTCAACTGCATCCCCATCCAGACCTTGTTCAGCACCCACTATCCCTGGCACTCAACTCTGCAAGTACCAGAAAAGTAAACACAGGGCTTTCAGCTGATACACTTGGCTATAGATCTGGTGATAGCTTTACAAATACAAGAAAAGGGCAATACCCTCCCAGTCCCCAAATGATCATGATAGATTTATTTTCAAAGTATTTGTGGCCACAACAGATAAAGGCATTTCAATGTGAAATTTGTTTTTATTACAGAATAAAAAAGCATGGCAGTCCCACACATTAGAGCATTGGAATAACGGTTGATTTTCAATTTATTGTCATTTGCTGAAGTTGATAGCAAGAGTGATTCTGCAACTTATAATATCTCAGGTTTCTCTTTCTGATGCAACCCCAGCATTGTTTACAATTTCAAACTAGGCCCAGGAACATATTGAAACATCAAAGCATCAATTTTACATCCAGTTTTGATTTTTGTTGTTGGGATAATATCTATTCCAGCAAAATGAAAAAAAATTTGACTAGCTTTTTAAAAAAAATCTCATAATGATCAGTTTTAGCTGATATACAGCTGGCAGATTACAGAGTGTAGTTATCGACTTTTAGTGATGACTGAGCGCAAAATTGCAGCACTACCCTTTTAAAACAAAAATTACATTTTGGAACCATTTGCTTGATGTTAACATTGATGATCTCCTGATGAGATCTTCAGTCATCAATGGACGTCCTCCTGACGCGAAAGGCGCTGTACAAGTGTAATTTTGTTGTTGTTGTTGCTAGTATTTTCCTATGTAAACTGGGGAAATTACAAACAAATGATGGATTTGTGAAAAATCAAACTATGGATTTATGAAATAATTAACTCTAACAATCAAATAATGAATATGGATGTTCAATTTTGTTGGAAGCTTAGGACTGATTGCAATTTAAGTTACAGTTCTCTGTATGTTCCCAACCTCCACATAACGGATTAAACTTCTGCCTTTAAACAAGAATCAAGCGAGCAAAAGCTCTGGCTGCCCCTCCAAGTACAGATGATGTGTAAGACTGTACAGCTTAATGGAAGTATTTTTCAAGGTTATGACCATCATTAAGAGTCATCCTTAGCTGTGAGCAGTACTTACCTGCTGTTTCAGTTTGCATCATTTTCTAATGAATGTTGAATTCGTTTTGAGCTATACCACTTTTTCACCAGAGGAGAAATAATTACAGTTTATCATACTCTGACTTTCAACAGTGCCTGGCCCCCGATGCTGATCACATTTTTACTCCTAGCAGCTTCTCTAATTTGTTTTCAGGCTCCTTAGTGAATCGAAAAGTCACTCGAGGGCAAAACTTTTACAGATACACCAGAATGATACCATGTGTGCAATGGTGTCTGTGCCATAATATTTTCTGTCTTCATTCATTGCATGGGCAGAAATGGAAAAATTGCTTCCTGTCTGCAACAGCAGAATTATAGCATTAGGGTTAATTACCAGCAATTAAAGAAGCAGTTAGTTATTCAGAACTGTCAGCTGGGATGAATTGTGCTGTAATGTTCCAGTGTATGGATTACTCCAATGTGAATGGAAGAAAAGCTGCAGGTCACTGCAATGTTTCTCTTTTGCTTTCCCAGTCATCCAGGCTTCTCTGATGCCCTTGAAATCTGCACAAGAACACAGAATAACACATGCTTTATCACTTACCTTTCTGCTGGGTATTAGCACCATTATGATAGCAGTATGTGAATTATGATTCCACATATGTTCTGTATAGTATTACAAATAACCCCAGACAGATTTTGACACCAAGACGATTAGCTCAGGTATTTGATTCTTCTCTAAGGTCTTTTTCACTCAAGTAACTATCAGAAACATGTAGGTTGAGTCCCTTAATCTCTGAGATCCACCACCTATTTAGACACTTGTATTAGATTTGTGAACGAGATATATGACACCAAAGAGACAATGTTCCACTCAATTCATCCGCATTCCTATCTATTCTCATTACATTTTCAAGAAGTGAATTGCAATTTATAGATGAGAATATTCTCAGAATTTGAAAACCCCATACGTGTTGTTTACCCTGCAGTTTCTCCCTTAACATAGATTAGTAAAAGGAAGTCTTTACCGCTAAACTAATTTGCTCTTGAAAGGATCTTGAGAGAGGGAGCCCAAAAGGAATTGTACCATTCACAGTAGTTGTACCACATACTGTAATATAAATCACTGTGCTCCTGAAAATAGCTTCTCCTGTTCATTCTGTTGGAATCCTTGTGTTTGTTTTACACAAATTGTTTGTTTGAGAAGAATTGCTATCAAACGTCCTTTATAAATATAGCATTTGATGAGGTGAGCAAAACTGCACATAGGCAGGATCTGACATATCCTAATGCAACAATATAACATCTGTTTGAGCTGTTGTATTTGGTTTGGGATTCATTTCATAAATATATTTATAAATACTGTAAACATATATACTTTTTAAAAACACAGATTTTAAAGGGAATGTCCTAAACAAAACTGCACAACCTGTGTGATTTGAAGAAATGTACTGTAAACAATGGAATGTTTTTATATTCAGAGAAAAGGAGAAATGGAAAAGAAGATATTATACTTTGTGTTTGTTTTGGATTAATGTTGTACTAAATATTATACTTATAAATAAATATATAATTTTTGGGGTTAAAAAAAGCATTTCCATCTACGAATACAGTCACTTCACTTCACAGCAACGACACCACCAACAACAAAATTACAATTACATAACACATTCATGTTGGAAGGACATCCCAAAATGCAATAAATCTTGTGAAGTACTTTGATATATTTCAACAGTGTGGTAAGATGCTGTACCAAATGCAAGGATTACTATTTGAACTCTCCCTCTACTGATGCAAGCCAGTGGCTTGTTTGACACTTTTATTTTCTGTATCAGTTATTGAGCTGCCAGTTTGATTGAATTATTTACAATAAATTTGTATTGATTCTGTGCACAAAATGTACCCAATGGAGTCCATAATGAAAGAATGCTTTGTTTTGCTTAAAGTATCTACAATAACCTCAAGATCTCTTTCCTGATCAGCCCACTGTGCAAGTGCTTCACTTAACACATGGACATTTCCTTGGATATTTTCACTGGTAGATTTTGGAAGGTATGGTTCTGTCAAAATAGCAACAGCAACAAACAACTTACATAGAGCCCTTCATGCAGGATAGTGTCTCAGAGCATTTAACAGTGGTGGAGCCTGACTCTGAGCTGGGGAGGACCGGAGAGGTGACCAAAAGTACTTTTTGAAAAGGAACATTTTCAGATGGGACTTGAGGAAGGGAGAGAGAAGGGAAACACAGAGAGATTGAGGGAATGTTCCAGAATTTCAGGGCTCAGTGGCTGAAAGCTTGATCCCCAATGGTGGGACGAGGGTGGGAGGGATGAACAAGGGGCTGGGACAAGTTGATTGGAGCCACTGGTTCGTCAATTGGGGAGTGAGGAGGTCGGAGAGGTAGGGAGGTGCCAGAGAGAAGCCAGAGAGAAAAGGGATTTCAACACAAAGCATAAGGATCTTGAAGTTGATCCATTTGGTGATGGTGATTCAGTGAAGCCTGGCCAGAACTGGTGAGATGTGGGTACAGAGTTTGGTCAGGATATATACCTTCCAAAGCTTCCAAATCTAGCTGTCAGTCACGAATCCTGAACTCCACAACCAGCAACCTGCACATTTGAACCAGCACCAAATACCCTGAAGGGAGCTGGACTGTTCAGAAACTAGGAGAGTCAAAGCTCCCAAATGGAAAAAAAAAGTCTGTGTTTGTGTATGTGTGTGACTGTGTATGTATATATAGAGTTCGTTAGAGCTGGGCTTTGGAAAAATAGTATTTTAGATTAAAAATTATGGATTATATAATAATAATTATCCTTGCACTATATATAGTGCTTTTCACATCTTCTAGTCTTCTCAAAGCACTTCACGGAATATACTGTAAATGGATTTGACTGTATATTTGTGGGCAAAACGCAGCAGCCAATTGTGCACAGCAGTGTCCCACAAACAGTCGTGGATTGAAATGACCCATTTTATTACTGTGTTTCTTTTAGGGATTATTATTAGGCGTGTGGAGTAAGGAAACATGCCCAAGGTTTCGCTCTGCCTGGATAAGAACATAGGTCTCACGCTTGTACGTGAGTGCTCTAACCACTGAGCTACAGGATTCCGCAAAGGAAGATACAACAGAAAGCATGGAGGAAATTGAATATGAGGATTTAAAGGTTGACCACAAACTATGCATAATACAGGCCACACACTTTCAGAGATTGTTTCATATCAATGTTTTCAATTATCCTTCATTATATGGACCCGTCATGGTCCAAGCCCTTAAAATCAAAAGTGAGCACCTCGTACTTCTCTAATCCAAATGAAAGACCTGATACTTTTAACATTCCAGATATTTAGTCCTGTAGCTCAGTGATTAGAACAGTCTCCTCCCAAGCGAGAGACCCTGGTTCTGTTCCCAGCATGGTGAAATGTTGGCCAAGTTTCCTTACTCCACACACCTTGGTTTACCTAGTAGTCAGTAGGAACCTGTTTGGTTGTCATTGGTTGATCTGCAACAATATGTTCTAGGACTTTGGCAAGGAAGGGAAGGTTTGAAATGGGACAGTAGTGTAAAGAAAGAAATGGTAAAAAAAAATCCTTCCATAATAAAAAACAATGTTTATACTAAGTACTGTACTAGTTTAAACTACATTAAAGTGTTATAACTTTATGGGTATAACCTTAGTTAATAGAGCTGTATTAGTGTGACTTACAGCTATCTTTTTTGTGAGGTTTCCCTATTCAGGAATGAGGTATAGAAGTTTGATAAGTTCCTTCAGACAAACAGAATGTCTACAGTTGCAGTTCAAAACTTTGCATTGCCATGTTTGAAGAGGAAGCTAATATTCTCTTCCTGGTCTGAAAGAAATTGATCGATGAGATAGAGCCCTCTTCTGCAGCAGAGTCTCAAAAGTAATTTCTAAGATTGTTAGAACTGAGGCCAGGAAGCATTTCTTCACACAGAATGTTGTGAAGATATGAAATGCTGTGCTCAAGAAAGTTGTAGACGCAGAATCAATAGGGATGTTTAATAGAGAGATAGACAGACACCTGAAATGCAGGGGAGAGCACTGGGAATGGATTTGATTTGAAGAGTTCTTTTCAAAGAGCCAGCACAGACATGATGGACCAAATGGCCTCCTTCTGTAACATTTTATGATTCTATGATATAGAGAGATATCATGAGGTTTGATGAATGCATGGCCATTCGGATTAATAGATTTGCTCAGATCTGATAAATAGAATGGTCTCCATCTTTTCCAGTCCACACATTTTCTTATGATATGAGGTCATTGGAACCAAACTCTGTTCCCAGTGTTATCAAAGAAATGTGAAGCATTGCTAAGGTGTGCAGTCCATCTTATCTATTGCGGTTTTTCATTGACATTCTCTGCTCTTCGCTGCGCGTTTTGTTAGAAGCCCAACTGATATATTTCTGGCAGTTACAAGATCAATCCAACCAAAAGAGTGACATGTGATCGAAGTGGAGCTGGCAGGCTTGCCCGCAGGAAGAGTTTTTCATGGACATGGTTTTGTTGATGATTATTGATCAGAAAGAGATGAATGTGCCAGAAAGGGATTCTGTTTAGTGTCTCATCCATCTTATTATAAGACTGAAACAATGTCCTCTGCTTTTTAACCCTCCGTATTATGAACCATTGTATCCGGAAACAGAGACTATGGTAATGTGCAGACAAAACGTCTGCCTGGTGTCTCATCCATTTCAATCCTTTTAAAATTGAAAGGACTGAAACAATATGCTTGATTTCCTAACCCTCAATTATTTGAACCTGTGTATTCAGGAGAAATAAATTAGATTTGCTGGAATATCAAAAGCATTGTATTCTGTGAGGTTTTTTTTAACTTCAAAAGCATTCCAGCCAACCGCACATTAAAATTAACTTGACCCTAAAAATATACTTGCAAGTTCTGTATAAAATTGTACTGTATATCATTCTGGTTGCAGTTACAGAAGCATTTTGTTCTTGAAATGAGATGACTCAGAATCCAACTTTTTGAGGCATATAAAATTGTATTTGGATTGAGAAAGTAACGAGGAACAATACATTTGGATGCACAAAGGCAGGATAACAAGGGAACACAGGTTTAGAGTTGCAAAGGGCAATTTAATGACAGAGACTGGAAAGTATTTATTTTCCCAAAAGATAATTAATGATTGGAACAGGTAACCAGGAAGGGTAGTTGAGATCAGAATGCCGGACTCACTTTTTTAAAATAAAAGCTTGATGCTGTGATGGGAGGACTGTTGGGAAGACTGGAAAGATTAGGTTAAATGTTGTCTATGGCCCTTTAACATCTCAAATCTCTTTTGTGATCCACCAAGGCCCTACAGGCAGTGCAGAGAAAAACAAAAGGCTTATCACCAAAGTTCAGAGTGATTATCTGTGAGGAATAACTAGATAAGTTCTTTAGCCTTTGAAATAGTTATCTTGGAGGGAGTTTATAGATTTATAAAGTGCTAAATGTGATAGAAAAGGGAAACTCAAAATAATACTTTCTAATATGCTAAGGAAACAGTTCCCTTTGTAACCAGTTTCAGGGGGGAAGTTGCTTTCTTGGTTCTTTAATTTTAACTTAACAGTAAATAATAATCCTTGCATTTGATATAGTGTTTTTCACATCTTCTAGATGTCTCAAAGCACTTCACAGAATGTCTGTAATGGAAGGACTGTAAATGAACATGAAAATGATGAAGCAATGAGCATTATTCACAACCTTTGAATTCAAATTACAAGAATCTATTGATTCAATAATAGGAAAAAGAATATCTAATTAACTCTATAATATTACATTGTCTGATCCATGATTTACTGAATGTTAATATTTTTGACCTTTAATAGAAAACGTATCAAAAGCATAAACTAGCGTCCTTTCAATTTTTCTCGTGTGTTTCAGTGCTTATAATCCTTGCATTTGATAAAGCTCCTTTCAAGTCAGGAGGACATCTCACAGCACTTCACATGATTTACTGTGAAGTATAGTCTTGTAGCTCAGCGGTTACAACACTCTCCTCACAAGTGAGAGGACCTAGGTTCGATTCCTGGGCAGGGTTGACCAAATTTCCTTACTCCATCTGCCTCTGTTTACTTAGTAGGACGTAGGAACCTGGTTGCTAATCGATTGGCGGATCACTTTTCCGGGTGTAATAATAGCTTACAAAAAATAATAATTTGGTCACTCAATCCATGATTGTTGGCGGGACACTGCTGTGCACAATTGGATGCCACTTTGCCCCCACAGAATATATATAAAGTCAATTCACTTTACAGTATATTCTGTGAAGCGTGTTGATACGCCTCGAAGACATGATTACATTCTATATCAAATGCAAGGATTAATATCATTATTTTGTAGACAGACTATCTAATATACTCCAAAGCAATAAGCATTTGAACCAAGCATATGTCTTTAACTGATAGCCATGGCATGAGGATCTAGTGGAAAATAAATCAAAAACATTCAGCAACTGCTGGTAGATGTAATATGGTTGAAGAGAATACATTCTTTTAATGGCATGGCATAAGAGTTCATATTCTAGAACCAGAGTTTGCATTACCATGGAACCCCACAATCTGAATCTTGTGATTACAATTTCAATCTGACTCACTTTCATGCTATTTAATTATTCTTTGTGTGTATATGACAGAAAACGGCTCTTAAAATTTGTTCAAAGAGGGTCGATTAAAACATTTGATGCGCTTTAGGAATTCTGAGTATCTGAGATATATTTGTTGCTGGGCAACCAAGACCTATTGATTAATTCCAATAGAGGTTTGCTATACTTCAGTCAGAATGATTTCATTATTTTTTACCATTGCATGCATTAATAGGTCTTTACTTTTACGACAATAGTTTTCAGATGAAGTATTCTATTGATTTATGAAAAATAATGAAAGGCACTTCACTTATATTGTTTAACTCTGGATTTAATAAATTGATTAAAATGATATATGTTAATTTATGATCTTTGCTTGGAAACTATTTTTGAAGGGTAAATTGAACTAACGGGACATTTTTGCAGACCTACTAGGCTCCATATGAAAGGATGTGGAACAACTTTATTGCATTTTTTGGTTAGTTGGGTGTATATGATACATGTAAAAATTCATCACTATGCTTAAGTATATCCAAACCAAACTGAGAGCTCCACATATGCCACCTCCATATGGACGTATATGTGTGTGGAAAAGCATGTGCACTCTCCAGATTACCTAGTTCTGAAGAGTATAAATCACAGATTGGCAAGAGCCTCGGCTTGGGGTACTGATCAAGTATATCAGGCTAAAACCACATAGCTTGCCCCTAAATGCAACTGCTGGCAAGCTTCCCACTGCTTGATTAGGATTAATTCCTCTTCCAATTATGGGTTTGGCTTCCATAGCTAACATGGACCAAGTGGGAAGAATTCCTTCCCCAGCCTTTTGCACCAAGTCCTGCTGACAATCTGAATTTCAATACCGTCAAACAGGATTGACTCAATTTAGATCCCAAGTTTGTCACCAAGGAGACCAGCTTTCTTTCCTCATTTCCCTTTCCCCTTTCCTCCGGAGGATATATTATATCTCATTATGTTGGCAATGGAAATTAAAATAACCCTTTTGCATACTTTGTTTAACACATTAATGATTTTAAATGGATAATGATGCCGCAAATAGCTTCACAACAGCAACTTATACTTATATAGTGCCCTCCACACAGAGTAGTGTCTCAGAGAGCTTTAATGTCTGTAACCATTTGGACCAAGACATAAACAACCAAGGTTACACAGCATGTGGAGTCTTCCTATCTAATGAAAGTTAGACCCTATTACAGATTTTCCCATTAGTTAAATGGATTATCCTTGGGGATTTCCAGGTCAAAATTGTTGTGGTATAAAAGGATGGACGGTATTGCTGTTAGGTTCTTCTGCCGGTCCAAGAGTTTTGGCATCTGCAGTTGTGTTGCTTGTCATATGAATTAATCTGGAGTTCACTTATCCAAAAAAGACTTCCTGATGAAGGTTTATTCATAAGTGTTCAGCCATGACAAGGCAGAATAACAAGCGAGCACAGGTTCAAGGGGGTGAAGGAGAATTTTCAGACAACTGACAGGAAGTAATTATTTTACATAGAGATTAATTATCAGCTAGGATGGGTAACCAGGAAGTGTATTTAAGGCCAGGTAATCTCCAGCAGTCTTCTAGTCATACCAGTGCCAAAGTTAAAACAAATTTATGTCATCAAAATATTAATAATCTGCCAATGATTTATTTTCAAAATGTAGAACCATTTACCAAATAGAAAATAGGAGCACTAAATTATGAGAAATGTTTAATCTATTCATTACTAACGCTGGTAAAGCAAACAAGCATTTAAATCTTTAAGATGAAAATTAACAACTGCCATTGAATTACTTATTAACAAATTGTCAGCCAAATTATAAGAAATACTCATCCTATAAAAAGCTGCAAGATCACCCAAGCTGAAATTGTTATCATACTGTACTTGCTATGCATAATGTTAATCTCAATAAAGCACTGCTTCCTGAAATAAAAAAAAAGGCTGAACTGGAACTGTGTTTACTAATGTTTTGACACTGGGTTCATTTCAGTAGGCATAAAAATGCTGAAAATATAAAATAAAATGAGAGAATGGAGGAACCACATTGAAGATCAATCAGTTTCTGAACGACAAAGGTTAATGTTTCATGTGTGACCCTTTTCAGAACTGACACCATCGGGACTGGAGGAGCCTCTTTGTAGGTCTGAGAATAGCAAATATTATCAGAATACCCTAAATCCTTTTTTTAAATGTAAATTGATCTACATAAAGAGAAGGCAATTGATGGTTATTAGCAGATTTTGAAAAGTAGTGAAAAGATGTTCAAAGGCTATACATGATACAAAGGCCTTTGGGGTTGAAAAAAATAATTGAGACTGCTAAAATCGTGTTGCCTCACGCAGAAAAATGTTCTCGAGACGGAAAACGCATCTGGTGAAAGGAACCCCACGCACATCACGTCAATTTGCGGAGCTTGGCATCAATCTGAGACATCCTTGGAATTGAGTTCTTGTGGGTCAACCTAATGTGCATGGGGTTCCCTGCAGATGGTACCCTTTATGTTTAAGTTATCTTATCTTGCATAGTACAGTAATTATGTTGCCACTTTCTGAGGTTAATACTTTTTTGACTGTTGTTTAAGGCCATTCAGAAGCTTTGTTTTTTCTCTCATATTAAACATTACAGGTATCCCCCAATTTACGACAGGTTTGCGCTCCTGAAAAAGTCACGCAAATCGAAACGTCATAAATCGAAACGTCGTAAATCGAAATGCGGTTTCCCATTCAGTCCCATAAAATACACTATGTACTGCGCAAGCACAAACATTTTTTTGTCATTAAATCAAAACCAAATGTCGTATATCGATAAAAAGGTGTTAAAAAATTATGTTCGTTAAATCAAAATTGTGTAAATAGAAACGTCGTAAATCGGGGAATAACTGCATTTTCCTCTCAATAATTATTTTCTCCTTATAATGACTAAGTTCACTGATAGCCTAACCTATGGCTATTGTTCTCCTGCACAAAGCTACTCTTGTTTCCAGATTCCCAAAAACTTTAAATATATCATTCCAAACACACTTTGTCCTCTTAATTTCGCTGTGTTTGGCGGATCGCTTTTCCGGAGGTAATAATTCCTTCAAAAAGTAATAATAAATTTGTCACTTCAATCCACAACTGTTTTTTGGACTGCTGTGTGCAATGGCTGCTGCGATTTGCCCATAAAATATAACCTGACCCAAACAACGACAACAACAACAACAAAATTACATTTGTATAGTGTCTTTTATGTTGGGAGGACATCCCATGGCGCTGGAACAATGTTGTTTTGAATAACTTTTGAAGAGACAATTACAATTCCTCATTGTTTCAGAAGTGTGTACCTGGTTTGTTCTGCCTTGAGGTTCTGGGGAGAAATTCCATCTGTGTCCAGATTATATTCTGAGCATTTCAGAGCATAACAAATTTGACACATTTATAGATACTGTTGGGTTTCTGTATTCCTTTTCAGAACATACAGAAATTATTTTTTTACAAATAAAAGAACAGTAATTAAGAATACATTTAAATAGATTCATACATTTGGAAATGCCCAAGAAAATAGGTCCGCCCCATGTGCAATGGGGGAATTTCTCCCCCGTTGCACACAAAGTACTCTGAATATAACAAATTACACTTTGCAGTATATTCTGTGAAGCACTTTGAGATGTCTCAAAGATGTGATGAGGCACTATATCAATGCAAGGATTATTATTCTTATTTATGTATGATGTTGCTTGCCTTGCTAGCCACTCTTTCCAATCTTTGGGATGTCCTGCACTAAAGGATTTAGGCCTTCTTCTAGGCTCTCAAGTCAAAAATACAACCAAATGGTGATTCCTTCCAGTAAGTGGATATATGTCATCCCAATGCAGGTGTTCCTTTTTGAAAGTAGATTATATCAGAGGAGTTCTCATGAGATGACATGATGCATGTCTGAATTCCTATATTGAGGAAATCCATGAGGAACCATTGATGATTTACGCCAATTTCTATTTTGGATCATTGTTATATCTACCAAAAATAATCCTTGCATTTTGATATAGCACTTTTCAGTCTTCTAGACATCTCAAAGTGCTTCACAAAATATACTGTAAAGTGAATTGACTGTGGGCGAAACGCAGCAGCCAATTGCGCACAGCAGTGTCCCACAAACAGTTATGGATTGAAATGACCAATTTTATTATTGTTTTATTTTTAGGGATCACTATTAGGCATGTGGAGCAAGGAAACTTGCCCAAGGTTTCTCCCTAGATTTGAACACAGGTCTCATGCTTGTAAGGCGAGTTCTCTAACCACCGAGTACAGAACTCCAGGCATATGTGAAAAAGAGAATGTCAGAGGGGAGGGAGTGAATGTGTTGGAGATGAGGAGAGAAAAAGAGGGAGAGGGGTATTGAGAGAGGGTGGTTCATAATGTGCAATAAGTTAGCAGGTAAGCTTCTAAAGATTGGCTAATAAATGGTTATAAAACAAATATTGAGGAACTGTGTAGGAAACTTGAAGTGAGAATGATCAGAATCATTGTGATCATATTGAATCAATACTGAAATGTTGTATTTTACATTCTCTCAGGTATAACCCATAGTCAAAATGCTTTCATTCTAAACATTTATTTCTGTATCTGCATTGATGACAGGAGCCAAAAAGCTACACAATTCTGATTACCTGTTTGAAAGACTTGGTGCAAAAACCATCAGGCAGAAAATAAGATTTTTTTTCCCCCTTAGTTTTAACCAATATCTGTCCTTTTGTGTTTATGTGATTTATGCATCCCAGCGCTTTGGGAAGTCCTTCTGACATGAAAGGCGCTCTATGAATGTAATTTTTTTTTGTTGTTGTATGTGTCCAGAAATCTTACACTAGCTGATATCTTGACCTTGAACTTCTTTGCTGAGGGTAATTTATCTGTGCTTTTGGCATCTCCAACTCATGTTTTTTTTAGAGAGTGGCTGAGTTGCTAAATCTCTTCTATAATACAGTCTTTATAGATGGATTGAGACCAAGGGCACGTAACGATGTCTGGAAATGAGTTGAGAACCAGAGTTTAATAGTCTTCAGAGAAGGAGACAGGCAGTTTGTCATGTCACTTATTGAAATGATAACTGACCTTTCATTGGACTATATCTGATTAATTTGTAAACAGCTCCACTTGCTGTTCTGTGAGAGCAGTGCGCATCAGCTGCTTTCTACATATCTGCCTTTATTAGAAATTATTCATGATGATTCAGCATTTAAATGCACTCAGTGGAGTGTTAATCATTGATTACCCAAGCAGGGATTATTCTTGAGGGTGTATAATTTCATACAATAATCTCTTTAAATGTATGGTACAGTGTGCTAATTTAACATCGTAGCATGGACTAGAACTTTTGGATTATAAAAATTGTTTCAGGAAATAAATGCTTTATGTATTTGTGCTCATTAACAACAATAAGAACAACATGTGATGAGATACAGAGATTTGTGCGGGTGAGTTTCCGGATGGCAGTTTTTGTGCTTGGTTGGTGGAGCTGGGGGCTTGGGATATCCGCCTGATGTGAAAGGCGCTATACAAGTGTAATTTTGTTGTTGTTGATGTTGGGGTGGCCACCGAGAAGGGTATTAGAATAGTCCAGCCAGGAAGTGATGAAGGTACAGACGAGGATTTTGACTGCGCACAGGTTTGATGAGTATGTAAGAGAACCTGGGGAATTTGAAGAATTCAGACCCGCAGGAGAGAAGACGTTAATGGGAGTCAATGAGTATGATATTTAGCTGCAGGATGTTTGCTCTCATCCAACAACAAACAAAACAAAATTACAATTGTAGAGTGCCTTTCACGTTGGGAGGACATCCAAGCCTTGATACCCTTCAACCAAGCTGACAGGACATAAATGGACTGGAAGTTGTAACAGGAAGTGGAGAAGTATGTTTGGGTGTCATCCGCATACATTAACCCCATGACTAAGGATGATATCGCCAAGAGGGAGCAAGTAGATGAGGAAAGGAAGAGGGCCAAGGATGGAGCCTTGGGGTACCCTGTATATGACCGGGCGGGGGTGGAAGGCAAAACCATTTGTCGAGATGTATTGTTGGCAGTTTAAGTAGAACTCAAGCCATGCGAGTGTGGTTCCATTAAGGTGGATGAGTGAGCAAAGGCAGTGGAGGAGAATGGCTTCATCAACTGTGTTGAACTCGGCAGAGAGATCCAGGAGAATGATGAGGCAGAAGGAGCCCTGGTCACAGAGACAGAGAATATCATTTATTACTTTAACAAATGCTGTCTCTGTGCTGTGGGCTGAGTGAAAACCAAACTATAGCGGTTTGAGTGGGGAGTGGAGGGATAGCTGTGAACAAAGTTGATTTGCAACAAAGCGTTCCAAAACTTTGATCAGGGAGGGCAGGTTTGAGTTAGGGTTTGTGAGGTTGGAGGGATCAAGGATTGATTGTGTCAGTCAGCAATGGGCAGAGGAAGGGGAGTTGAGTAACCAGCAGCTGGGTGAGGAGGGGTCAAGGCAGGAGATGGTGGGCTTTATCTGGGGGGTGGTGAGGAAAGGGAGGAGAGAGATATGGGGGCAAGGGAATGTTAGGATGGGGGGAAGGAGGAGGAGTATGGCAGTGGTGACATCACGACCACCATTATTTGGGTTTATTATTTGAACAATAGAAAAGTAATATGCATGGTAAATGAAAAGGACCTGGGGTTCCTGATTGACAATAAATTGAAGCTCTCCCAACAATACTCTGTGGCAATGAGTAAAGCAGACCAGATGTTAGGATGTATCAAAAGATCAATAACAAGCTAAGATAATGGGGTAATCCTGCCACTGTATAAATCATTGGTGAGACCATATTCAGAGAGAGAAGGTCTGAGGATGAGAGGGCGTTTGTGAGGGATTTGGGAAGGTTTTTTTCATGGGCTGAAAAAGATGGCGGAGGGCTCGAAGGAGGGTGATATGAAAGAAGAGGGAGATGAGGAAGTGATCTTGGATGGCTGTGTCTATGATAGCCAGAGCAGTGATATCTAAGACGTAGGTGTTGATGTGATTGAGGTGGTTGTCACGGTTGTGGAGCAGGGATTTTATGTCATTAGCATTCATCCTCTATCTGTTCTATACACTGAAGATTTCTTTAACTGCTCTTTCTTTGCTTGCCCTTCTTCATTCCTCATACACTCTTTTGCTAACAATTCCTTCTATATTTCTAGTGGCTTTGAGAAGAAATTTAGAATCAGACTTTAGCAATTCTAGCTTCTAAACCAGCGGAGGATAAAGTTATCAAGTCCAACATCAAGTCAACATTAGGGCTAACTTTCGACAGTTGAATGTCAACAAGATTGCGTTCTTACTGATTGGCTTCTGCCTTCAGCCATCAGGCACTGGCAGCATCAACCTTGTTCGATCCTCAACTGTCTTTCCTCCCCACATCCAAGCAATGACTTGCTCTGCCTTCCCTCACTTTCGCAATATTGCCAGATTCTGCCATTACTTGATACCCACATGCCACTGAAACCCTCATTCATGCCTTCATCACATCCACGCTCGACTAGGTCAATGCCCTGTTTGTCGGCCTTCCCAATTCTTCCCTCCATAGGTTGCAGACAATCTAGAACTGCGATCTGTGTCCTCTACCGCTCCAAGCTTTGTGACCCCATCTCCCCCTCGTCCAACTCCATTAGATCCTTATTATCCAGAGGTTATAATTCAAGATGCTGGTCCTCACATTCAAAGCCCTCCTACTAACCTGCCTGCCCAGTCTGCTCAGTAGGCTCTGGCTTGCTCCACATCCCCTGACCCACCCTCCCACCATTGGCGGCCAAGTATTCAGGCACTCTGCCCCCAACGTCTGGAACTCCATCCCACGGTCTCTCCGCCTCGCCCCCTCCCTGGCCTCCTTCAAGTCTGGCCTCAAGACCCTCCTCTTTGATGGTCCAGTCAGTCACCCCAAATCCCCCTTTTCCATCCACCCTTATCGTCCCTGACCTCAGTTCAGGTCTGAAACATTGATTGTCCAGCGCCTTGGGACGTCCTCAAAACAGAGAGTAGGGATAAACACGTCCTTCTCAGATTGGCAGGATGTGACTAGCGAAGTGCCACAAGGATCAGTGCTCAGGCCTCAACTATTTACAATCTATATCAATGACCTAGATGAGGACATCGAACTTAAAATATCCAACTTCGCGGTTGACACTAAACTAGGAGGGAGAGTAAACACAGAGGATCACATTTTAAAAAATGCAAAGCGATATAGATAGGCTAGGTGAGTGGGCAAGTAGTGGCAGATGAAGTATAATATAGGGAAGTGTGAAGTCATCCACCTAGGTAATAAAAACAGTAGAGAAGATTATTTTTAGAAGGGGAAAGACTGGACAGTGTTAACGTTCAGAAGGACTTGGGTGTCCTTGTACACGAGTCACAAAAAGTTAGTTTGCAGGTACAGCAAACAACTAGGAAGGCAAATGGTATGTTGGCATTCATTACAAAAGGTTAGAATATAGTAGGGAATGGGGGCCCTGGTGAGACCGCACCTAGAATATAATGTGCAGTTTTGGTCTCCTTATTTAAGGAAGGACATACTCGCCTTGGAGAGGGTACAGCGTAGATTGACTAGGTTGGTTCCTGGGATGAGGGAGAAGAGCTATGAGGATAGGTTGAGCAATCTAGGCCTATATTCTCTAGAATATAGAAGAATTAGAGGCTATCTTATAGAAAGCTATAAGATTATTAAGGGGCACGAAAGATAGTGGGAGACTGTTTCCCCTGGTTGGTGAAACTATAACCACGGGTTACAGTGTTACAATTAGGAGTCAGCCCCTTTGCACTGAGTTGAGGAAAAACTTCTTCACTCAGAGGGTAGTGAATTTATGGAATTCTCTACCCCAAAGAGCTGTAGACACTCAGGTCTTGAACAAATTCAAGACTGAGATTGATAGATTTCTTATGGATAAAGGGATTAAGGGATGGGGAAAAGGTAGGGAGGTGGTTAGATTAGAAGATCAGCTATGATCTTATTAAATGGCAGGGCAGGCTCGAGGGGCCGAATGACGTACTTCTGCTCCTAATACTTATGTTTTTATGTTCCTCCTGATGTGAACTGCACTATACAAGTGTTATTTTGATGTTGTTGTTGTTATCGTCTCATGTCCTCCCCTCAGTTCATCCATCTGCCCACCACCAATGGTCTCCTTAAATAGTTTCACTTCCCTGACTGCCATACGTAGTCTCTGGAGTCTGAATTATTGATACTATTATTGACATTCTTATTGATAGCCTACCAGGAAGCATGCAATTCAATCAAAATACCCCAGAAATATGTCTATCCTATCCTCCATTTGACTTAACAGTAAACTCCAAGAGAAAAGAATTATAGAATTTGTTCAACTGCTACATGGGAATAGCATAAAAAATTAACACTTCTACTGTAGCTCTGAGACTACTACAAATACTGACTTTCCAATAGTCTATCTTACTCTTCACTAGTTGTTTCTCGACGATTGGGCTCATAAAACATACATTACCTGACTTCCAGCTGCAAAAGACATGCACAAACCATTCAGTGCTAATTTTATCATCTTTGCATTTGATATAGTGCCTTATTATGCAATTGAAATGTCTCAAAGTGCTTTGCAGGAATTTCAGTAAAGTTCAGTGACTATGTAATTGTAGGTAACTAAAGCAGTGAATTTGCATACTGCAAAGTTCCACAAACAACCAATGAGTGAATTTGTTTGGAGGATTTGCGTCCAGGACACTGAGAGAAATTCAATTTTCTTCTCGAATGTGTCATGGGTTCTGTGGAATGCACATGAATAGACATATGGGATCACTGTTAATGTCTCATTTGATGGACCTTCAATTCTAACCTTCTACCGAAGATTAATTTGATTTGAATTTCCTGAAATAGCGTATTTGATCAGATAATTTATTCCTTTATATACTGTAAATCTTGAATGCGGGCAGGAAACTAAAGACAGTATAAGGTGGTTATGCCTAAGAGAACTCTATTTTTTTCTAGATTCAGAAGAGCATACGATTTGTGAATACACTGAACAATGGAAAGAGTGTAACTCAGGTTCCTTTCTCTGTCCTGAAGGGAACAGAAACCTGATCGTGATGGGTTTGGATAGGACAAGTAATGGTTTTGTAACTTCCAAAAAATGTAATAGATTCTGTGTACTCTCTCTCCAATGCTTCTTAAACTTTGGATATATTTCTTTGTCTGATATCATTTTGTGCGAAAAATTATTGTTTATTCCATTCATGTCCAAAGTTAATATTTTCATCTTTAATTTGAGAAGGTTGGAGAATTCCAAAGCAACCAATAAAAATTTTTCACCCCAATTTTATTATCATTCATGTTATATCACTTTTGGCCTTTATCATTTCATTTTAATCTATTCATAAAATCTACACTGTAAGAAAAATTGGTTCAAAGATCTGGTTTGCTTTAGGATCCTGGGGCAAGATATACACAGTAATACAGATAATGCATAAAACAAAGAGACAGTATGGAATATTTATATCAAGACAGTCAACTTTTATACGGCGTGAGTTGATCAAGTCACATTGTCAGGGCTGAAAGAAATTGAGATTTAAGGCAAGATGATCTTATCAGCATTGGTTACCATTTGCATCAATGTGGGTGGGGATATACTGTAATATGACCATTTGTGACATGAAATGATTTGCAGTAACAATGCATAATCTTATCAGGATTTTTTAAATCAGTGGTTCATCTTCATCTATTCGTAAAATCTACTCTGTTAGACAAATTAGTTCAAACACATTAATACTTAATCATTAGAGAGCACTTAAATCATATTTTTTGAATATACGGATTATTTGAAATCTAATAAAACAGGACTGTTTCATTTAATATCCATCACTTCCATGTATCCAGTAATTGAAACTGCTAAGATGTCAAGCAGCAGTCAATTTTCCCCAAAGACCTGTCAAATTGTACTTCTTTTATCAGTCCTAGTTATCATTCCCCCCAAAAAAATGACAAGTAAATGGGACTGAAAGAATTGCCCTTTAGAAGAGCCAGCACAGGCTCAATGGTCCAAACACCTTCCTTCTGTGCTGTAATGTTCTATGGTACCAAAGCCAACTGCCATCTTACAGCCCAAGAAAGGTAAAGGAAAAAACATGTTTCTTGATAGTCCTACCTCACATTACTTTCGCACCCTCCCCAAACACCCACCTTGTTTCAGTGTATTTATTCTCTTTATTTCATTTTGTGGTTAATTTCTGTCATTCAGTCTTTGCTCATAAGATTTCCAGCCAGAAAACAATGGATTTCAGATGTTGCTGGACAATTGGGCAGAATGTATTTGATTGTAAAGACACTCATCAATTATGATGCTCACAGGTAGATTGTCATCTGACTTTAAAATATTAGATAATTACTACCATGCTCCCACAGGCAGAATGTTGAAATGAAAACTCCACAGAATGTCTCCTAGTCTTAGTTTGTTCTTTCCCTTGGCTTCAAGACTGTGAAACCTCTTGTCTCACTAAACTTTCCTTATCAACCACAACCTAAAGCATTTATAACTCAAATTTAGTACCTATTAAACAGTATTTTCTGATGTATTTGGCTTCTGTCTTCCTCTTTTCAAGCTTGGTGATGGTTTGCATTGTGGCTCTTGGTCCAAATGTAGATTTTTCCATTGGGATTTGCTAAAGCTTTATAAATGAGCGAAATTGCACATAAATGATTCAAATGTCAGAAAATACTGCTCAGAAAGTGTTGTCATGCAGGAAATACCATGTATGGCACAATGATTAGCAGGAACTCATCGCATTTGGTTTATAAAAACTAATGTCCAATTTCAGATTGATTGTGGAGCTCCAAAATTTAGTTTTATGCTAGTAAAGAACCAGTGGTGCGATAAAGTTTATGGCTTTATGCTGCAGCAAGTACTTGCTGAAACCATCTCCTCAGGGTAGCCTCAACAACTTACTGGAGTGTAACATCTGAAATCATGTTGCTCAACCACAATGTATCCTACATTTTTCACAGTGAATTAGCATGAAAATCATGCACTATTAGGCCACCAGAAGACGTTTCTCCCTGACATTTTTTATTAAAGAATTTACCATTTTAAGCTTAAGCCACTGTAGTTCTCTAGAAGATAAATGAGATGGAAGAAAAGGATAAAATAGAAAGGAAAGCAGAACCAATTTCCGCTTTCAGGAAGGCAGTCTCAGAGAGGCTTTTGGGATGGAATGAGAAAGGAAAATCACATTGTACAGGTATTCTGTTATTTTAATTCTTGCATGTGATATAGCCATTTATCATGTCTTTGAGACATCTCAAAGTGCTTCACAGAATATACTGTAAAGCAAATTGCCTGTATTTTGTTCATTCAGATCACTTTGTGTGCAACATGGGAGAAATTCTCCAATTGCAAACAAGCAGTGGACTTGCCCTATTTTCTTGGGCATTTCCGAATATACAAATGTATTTAGGTGTATTTTTAATTACTGTCCTTTCATTTGTAAGTTTTTTTTTCTGTATGTCCTGATAAGGAATGCAGAAACCCAACAGTATCTATAAATTTGTCAAATTTGTCATGCTCTGAAATGCTAAGAATACTAAACACAGATGGAATTTCTTCCCAGAACCCCAAGGCAATACAAACCAGGTACACACTTCTAAAACAATTAGAAATTGTAATTGCCACTTCCAAAGTCAGGGTTCATGTTGGATCCATTCTGTCTATCCAGTTCACACGTTCGATGAATGTTCTTAAAGATCAGAATCAAACAATGCCTAAATTATATGCATTTTTCATTATTTCTAATTCTGGAACCATTCAGTGGTTGACCAGACACTGCTTGACAGATATGAAATCAATGTGTCTGTTCATAAATGGTTTCATATTTGCGACAACTCCAGCATAGATAAAGATACAGATTAATGAAAGGAATAGGAAATTATAACTAGAAACATTGGAATTAATTAAATTAATTGATTTAACATTAAGTTTCTAATTCACAAGCTAATTTGACTTCTAGTATATTTTCTAGTCATAAAGAGTGAATAAAGTAAGTGGTTGGGTTGGGTCCAATGTTTTCCACCCTCCTGATCAACAAGGAGGGTTCTAGAGTATTACATCCATTGGCTATAAAATCTTGAAAATATTCAAAATATGAATGAAACTCTACAACAACAACCGAGTTATGACAGAGTCAAGGTAATCAGGAGAAGGTAAATTAAAATCATTAAATTTTCTGTACAATCAACATCATACACACTTGTCCTCACTGACAATTTGGTTTGTATGAAATACTTGCACGAAGAGAAGATTCATTCGCTTTACAGTACATTCTGTGAAGTGCTTTGAGATACCTCAATGATGTGATAAGATGCTATATCAAATGTAAGAATTATTATTATTCCATCACATGCTATGTTCAGCATCTCTCTTATCCACAAGGATGGTGCCTAGAGTCATACAACATGAAGAGTAAATTTAAACTTTTTCGTTTGAACAGAGGAGACTGAGAGGAAATATAATAGAAGTGTTGACTTAAATTTTCACTGAGTTTTAATTATATTTATTTGTATTATTAAATGTTCCATTTAAGAAACTGTTATAGAGAAAGCTATTTTACCAATCTCAAGAATAGCATAACTTGTATTTGTTTCTTCTTCTTCTTGTGAATTATCTTGTTTCTTTGTCTTCTATGTTCCCAGGAATACTGTCCCAATTTTTTTTAAGAAAGCAAAGACTTCAAACAACTCCTATATCAAACTGTCTGCCTACTCAGGAGGCTCTAGCCTGCTCCACATCCCCTACTGGGCTCATTCTACCATCACGGGCCATCAGACTCTCTATCCCTACCCTATGAAACTCCATCCTTCAGTCCCTTTACATTACTCCCTTCCTTGCCTCCTTGCTCCCTTTACATTGCTCCCTCCTTGCGTCTCCAAACCCTCCTCTTCGATTGAACCATCGACCATCCTCCTACCCTTCCTGCCCTTCATCATCCCCGATACCAACTTCCAGCTCAGGTCCAAATTCTTGACTGTCCAGTGCCTTGGGACATCCTCCCAATGTGAAAGGTGCTATACCAATATAATTTGTATTGTATTGGTTACCCTCCTTGTTGCTGCATCCTGTTTCTTAGACTTTGAGACCTTAACACATTCTCTATCTCATGTCTACAAACCAAGACCCTTTAGTCACACATCCTTTTTCTACATAACTGCCAAGGCAAGAACAAGGATGTTACCTAAAGGCATAACAGACACTATTCATTCCTATCAAGGTTACAAAAGTTCTCAGCACAGTCTCATTTAAAGGTTGTAGCAGTATGTTAAGTAATGTTAATGTCAAATAACTTCCATTAGACTAATGCATATTAATATAACTGCATAATAGTAAATTTAACAGAATCTAATGGCATATAACATTAAAGTGATTACAAATATATGTTTCATGCTGGCAAAGCTTAACAATAATTCCCATGATGCCTTACTCTTATGTGAAGAACAACTCACCCATAATACTTCATAGATCATTAAGATACTGAAGGGAAGATTCAGTCTATAGAACAATATCATAATAATAATCCTAGCCTTATTATGTCTTTGAGACACCTCAATGCATATCATTAAATATACTGTAAAGTGCATTAACTGTATAGTTTGTGATTGTAACATGGCAGCCAATTGCACACAGCAATGTTCCACTAACAGCCGTGGATTGAAGTGACCAATTTCAATTGAAGTGACAAATTTATTATTATTTATTATATTGATATATTTAGATTTGTTATAATGATTTATTAGTAATTATTATAATTATTTATTATTATGATTTATTTATATTTATTACAATGACAGTGTATATGAGAGTTGACCACAAGCTTGCTAAGACATGAAGCACTGCACATATTGGAAAATTGGAAATGAGTTTCTCCAATAAGTTTCCATTTAACTGAAAGTTGTCCTCCCTCCTCCTTTCGCAAACAAACATAGACCCTTCACAAAATCACACTACACCCAAAGCAGCCCAGGAGATGACCTCTGTGGAAAAAGACATGATGCTAGTCACAATGTGCCTGGGAAATCACACACTGCAACTGCAGAAAGTTTTGCTGAAGCCAAGAGGTGCAATTTCTAACTTCTGTTGGAGCAAGTAGAAATGATTTGAGGAATTAAAGAACTCTCCACAATTAGAATACATTTTAGTTTTGATGTAAGTGAGGCAAGCACCTACTGACAGGGAAATCGGTACATTACTAAGTAGTGAGCAAGATAATTAAATGCATCCTTCTTGCATATGTTGCTTTCAAACCATCGCTAATTACTCGAGAAAAGGAGTGAATAGAATTGCTCTCATAAGTATTTTGCCCTTGTTTTCCTTGTGGCTGTTTGACCAAAGAATGGTCAAACAGTGAGAAAATTTCCTTGTGAGAAAATTGCTCCTAAGTAACTTATTTTCAAATTGAATAATGCATGTTTCAAATATTCAAGAAATGACAGTACACTGAGCTCTATCCTTTCATACTGCCACCAATTCTTCACCTCAGGGGTATTGAAGTATTTCTCTTTGTAATATACAGCTTTTGTATTTTTCTTTCAAGAATAATGGGGCACTATTAGATAGGCGCATGCACAGGCCTACTGTCAAGTTCTGCTGTTTAAGTAGTGAATAGCTTTATCTGCTAAAAAAAAATGGAATTCACAGTATTTAATGTATGTGTTTCAGTGTAAACGTTAGTGAGATTGATGATCTCTGGGCTTATCGTACCCGAGATATCAGCTAGGCATTGTAATAGGTTTTAAAATCTCTTGGGAGAGGGGAAACAATTAATCACCCCCCACAACAACCCATAGTTGTATAGACTGCTGACAACAACATATACATGTTGTACCTGTGGAGGACGTCTCAAATCGCTTCACAAAAGGATATCAGGTCAACTGTCACATTGTGTGTTGTGCGCTATGTGTGCAAACGTCGTTGATGTAATTTCCTGAGGGCAGCTCAGGAAGTCGCCATTAACATCATTTGTGGTAACTATTCTACCTGGAAATCAACTTCTCAAGCTTTGCTTATAAATCAACTTCTGAGATGATTGTCTTTGGTAGCTACACTAACTCCCTACTCGCCCGACTTCCCAATTCTTATTGCTACAGGCTGCAGATTATAATAATAATAATAATAATCCTTACATTTGATATAGCACTTTTTACATCTTCTAGATGTCTCAAAGCGCTTCATAAAATATGCTATGATGTGAATTGACTGTATATTTGTGGGCGAAACGCAGCAGCCAATTGCACACAGCAATCTCACACAAACAATCACGGGGGAATAAGGAAACTTGCCAGAAGGTTTCACCCTGCCTGGAATTGAACCCAGGTCTCTCACTTTCAAGGCGAGTGCTCTAACCACTGAGCTACAGGACTCCACATTATTCTGAAATCTGCAGCTTGTGTCCTCTTCCACACTAAGCAATTCAGTGAACTCAGGAGCCAATAACCCCCATCCTCGCCTAGTTTCACTGGTTTTCCACCCCCAGAGGATTGAGTTTAAAATTCACTAAGTCCTTGCTTTACGTCGCAGTTGTGTTCATAGAATGTAAGACTTTAAGCAAAACAACGTTAAGTGAACCCGCGCAAGAATACCAAACGTTCAGCATCTGCGTATGTCTACGCTTCCCAAAGTAGTTCGTTTTCACTCATGCAAACGCCGTTATAGCGAATGTTGTGACATTAAATGAATATATGTTCCCCTATGTATCATGAACGTAATAACAAAACAACATTGACCAAAGCAACGTTAAGCGAGATCTACCTGTATTTCTCACCTTTAAAACCTTCCATGGTCTTCCTCCTCCCAACCTCGGTGACCACCTAAAACCTTATCAAACTGTCCGCTCCCTTTGCTCAGTAAGGACTGACCTGTTTCATATCCCCACCCTGCCTGCTTCACAACCAGAAGTCGAGGCTTTAGTCTTTCTATCCACTGCCTTCATACCGTAGACCACGCTATCCTCCTCTACCGCCTCTCCTCACTCCTCAATCTGCAAGGATCTGTCCTCGAATGGTTCTGATCTCTCACCGCCTTCACTTCGTCTCTTCCCACAGCTTCTCCTCCAGCCCCCGCACAGTCACATGCGGCGTTCCCCAGGGCTCTGTCCTTGCCCCCCTGCTCTTCACCTTCTACACTCTCCCCTTGGGTGACATCATCCGTAGACATGGAGTAAATTTCCACATGTACGCGGATGACACCCGACTCTACCTATCCGCGTCAACCCTCGATTCCAGGACCACCGGCGTTCTGACTGCATGTCTGTCCGACATTGAGTCCTGGATGAGGGCAAATTTCCTACAACTCAACATCAATAAGACGGAAGCCCTCCTGATTGACTCATGTCAGCACCTCCGCACCTCAGGAGCTGACAACATCAGCGTTCAAGGCTGCTCGCTCCACCTCTCAAAGCCAATCAGGAATCTGGGCATCTTGTTCGACCCCGAGCTGTCCTTCCTTCCCCACATGACCGGCATAGCCTTCTATCACCTCCGCAATATTGCCCGACTCCGCCACTACCTCACCCCCCCATGCCGCCGAAACTCTCATCCATGCCTTTATCACCTCCAGAACTCCATGCCTTTATCACCTCTGGAACTCTCTCCTCGTCAGCCTCCCCAGCTCCTCCCTGCACAGGCTGCAGATCATTCAGAATTCTGAAGCTCGTGTACTCTCCCATACCAGGCCTCGCGACCACATAATTCCCACCCTCGCCCATCTCCACTGGCTCCCCGTCACCCAGAGGATCGAATTCAAAATCCTTGTTCTCACTTTCAAGGCCATTCACGGCCTTACCCCGCCTATCTCTCTGACCTACTGTCTCCCTAAAGCCTGCCCGCACCCTCCGTTCAGCCTGCTCCGCGTCCACCGCCCTAACCGCCCAACCATCGGTGGCCGGGCTTTCAGCCTCTCTGCTCCCACACTGTGGAACTCCATCCCTCAGCCCCTCCATCTTGCTTCCTTCCTTTCCTCCTTGAAGGCCGGTCTCAAGACCTTCCTCTTCAACCGTGCCTTCGGCTGCCCCACCAACTCTTCCCCCTGTCCCACTCACCTTCCCCTTCCCCCTACCCCTTCCCTCCCCTCCATCCACCCCACCCCCCACTCCCCCACTCGGGTCCTGACCAAAGTGTTCAGGGCTTTGGGATGTCCTCCCAATGTGAAAGGTGCTATATAAGTGCAATTTTGTTGTTGTTGTTGTTCTATACCTACCCGCTGGAACTTCATTCTGGAGCCCCTCCATCTTGTCTCATCCCTTACTTCTTTCAAGGCCGATCTCAAGACATTCCTCTTTAAACATGCCTTTGATTATCTTCCCACTACTTTCCCTCCACCACTCTTGACACCAGCCCACAGCTTGTGTGCAAAACTTTGACTGTTCACCTCCTTGGTTTGTCCTCCCGAAGCGAAAGGTGCTATATAAATATAATTTGTTGTTGTCTGCAGTTCTTTTTAAGAAAAAGGCTTGCTAAATCAAGACTGAATTTAAGGACAGTCCATAATGTTACACCATCTTAAATTTTAAGATAAAATAGTCTTTGTGGAATTTCAGGGGTAATTCATAGAATGATAGAATTGTTTGCATTGCAGTATTAACGTGACTTTTCCAGGCTCAGTTCCAAGCAGCATGTGTGGTATATCTTAGGTCAAGTAAGGCTAGGCTGATCTCCAGACTCATAAAGCTATTCAAAAGCTATTCATTTACCACTGGCTGTTGCTGGTGTAACCTGAAAATCATTTCACGGAATTGAAGTAAAATCAATGCCTTAAATCAAACTCAGAGAGCACCACGACTAACATCCTGAATATCATTTGAAAACTGTGTGTATTAGTGACAGATGTTCACAGGGCTTCCATACTGAGCATGTTCTCTGGATAGAAATTGTTTTTATACCTAAGAATGCCAAGAGTCATTACAAGTAAATAAACCTTCAGGAAAAATAATACGATCAAGTCAAGGGAACATTTTCTGTTTTCATCACTGTCAGTTCAGAGTTGACGAATGGGTTGCTTGACTGGCACTGTCTGTTCTTTTATCTCAGATTATCTTTTGTCCATTAGTTGCTTAATGTTCATGTTTACATGCTGTGTCATAGTTACTTGTGCATAAATCATGTATTGCATATCTCTGAGGGGAATCCATTGAGTAGGGATCCATTGAGTAGGGATAGCAGAGATTCCATAAATCCATTGAGTAGCAGATAAGCGCTCTGAGACGCCGTCCGGCGTGGAGGGCGCTCTATAAATCAAAGTTGTTGTTGTTGTTGTAGGGATAGCAGAGATTCCAGTAAGGTTTCCAAACTGTTCTGGTTGGGGGGGTGGGTGGGGGATGTGGTGTCTCATCAGTTGCATGGCCTTATAAAACAATGTAAATATATCATCCTTAATTATATTCCATGATTGCATTTCATCATATTGAAAAGGAAATTCAATTGAGGTCAAAAGCTTCCAAACAGCTCCAGAATATGGCAGTTAGATTCCATTAAATAAATTGGTAGATCTGTATGCACCATTAAGTTCTTGCTATTTAACTGGCATTTATGTAACCATAACATAATCTGCAAGAACATATAATTAATATCTTGTTTAATAGGATCAGGAAAAGTCTAGAGTCAATCATTGAATAGAATACAAACATGTTATGATAAATTTCAACATACTGTAGTTGCAAACTTTTCTTTGCGGGTGATTCAAACTGAATAATAATGCTCCCTATAATAAGCTTTCAGGCAGGTTCTCTGAAATCATCAAAGCAAGTGAAATATTTTGTGTCTGAAATTTGTGATATTCAACAACAACAAAACCAACTTGCACTTATACAACAATGACATCAAAATGGCATTAGTAAAGTGCCTTTCATGTCAGGAGGATGTCTCAAGGCACTAAACATGGAGGGCCTTGAAAGTGACCAGGAGTTCGAGTTGTATCTTCTGCTGAGTGGGGAGCAAGTGGAGCCGGGCAAGGGTGGAGTGATGGAGTCCAGAGCCTGGTGCGGGAGGACATGTTTAGCCCACAAATATACAGTCAATTTACCTTACAGTACATTCTGTGAAGCACTTTGAGACATCTAGAAGACGTGAAAAGTGCTAGATCAAAAAGCAAGAATTATTATACCGCAGATACCGCAGTACTGTTTAAAATAAAAATGGTGTTACAGTCCCCTGCCTTTACAAGTGCTGTGAATTTACTTTCTTCAGACTGAGGTTGAGTGCACATCATCAGGAAAAAATGTCTTCGCCCAAGTTCACGCTTCCTCAATTGTTTCAAAGTCACAACTTTTATAGTGGTAAGGGTCTCTCTCTGCTGTGTGTACCAGGTCTGTTTAAACCAGAAATGCTAAAGGCTTACAGTGGTGCACTAAGAAGTTAGTTCACTCAAAGACAGAAAGAATTGATATCTGAAGACAGAGTCGAACGTTATTTATGAAAGTGCCTCTAGCGGCAGAGAGAAAACCCATCACTGCACATGGTACTTAAAATTGGAATTGAATTTGTGATATTTTTTGAATGGATTCTTTGAAAAGGAATCAACCCTGCTGGAATTCCTATAGTCCCACAAGAACTCTATTCTGGTAGTGCATTGGGTTGTCAGAGACCCAATGGATCAATGGAACATTCTCTTGATTACTATCAAGAGTCCCCATTTGGATGATTTGATCCTTATTAAGAAATAGTGCAAATTACACTTGGAAATCTCTGAAGGCTAAATTGCTGTTGGGGACAGGCTCACATGAAATTAGCAGATTCAAAATAAAATATCAAACGGTCAAAGGTAGAGTAAGAATAATGAAAATTGTCAATCATCATATTTGCAGCATAGAGATCATTTAAGTACAGTCAACCCTGGCCGAATGTGACTTTCTTGAGTATGAATTCGCCTATATACGCAAATAAATAAATGCGGCACCTTTCTGCGGAACGCGAGTAAAATTTGCCTATATACGCCGGCTGGCCCCGTGCACATGCTCACCTAAGTCCGATGATTCCTCCGCCTCGGAGCAACCAGATGGCATTGCAGGTTAACAACAACAACAACTTTGAACCTTGATTGTAAAGTACAATCAAGGTTGTTTCAATCATATTTACTGTATTCATATAGCCTAACACTTCCAGGACCAAAGGTAAAATAATTTAGTAGTAGTGTAAGGTGCTGTTCTATTGTCGCCAGTGAGTCAGTGAGAGCGGGGAGAGCAACGACCAGGGGGAGCGGGCCAACCGGCTGTTGCCCGCCTCAGTATGTACTTTGCGTTGGTCGGGTGTGGATTTGCCTGGAAGCTTGAGATTGGATAGCCTGTGGATGGATTCCCCGAACCCTTTTTTCCCATTAATTATTAAGCTTACCGAATGCAATTTTATCAAGTGCGCTGTTTTCCAGGAACGTATCTCCCGCATTCGGCAAGCGTCTACTGTACTGTGTCAAATGGTCTCTCAGAGTTTCATGTCCTCCCAAGACAATATGGAACAAAGCTACGAGAAGTGAGCCTGGCATCCCATTCTTAAGTAGCAGACTATCAATCCAGTGGTCATGCCTAAAGGTCTAAAACACCCTAATGCTAATAAAAGTTGAATTCCACAATTATATATTGTATTTTCTTACTTTAGCAAAAGCAGCATGATAAATTCTTATCAACAAATTGCTAGAATCCCACGGATCGCCAGACAATACCTCCTGTCCAAAAGAGATCTAATGCTCAATGTTTTGTAATGGGATCCTTTAAAAGAAAAACAAGTGGGGACACCTTCCAGTAACCTGAAATATGTCACGTTTGCTTTGAAAGTAAATCAAGTCCAGAGTTTCCCTTGATGTAACGTACTTCCAGATTATTTATTAAGGAATCCCATTAAATATCACTGAGTATTAGACCCCAATGGGCTCATTTATTAATAACAAGGTGGAAACAAAATGGCAAAATATCAAAATGCTAGCGGTTAAAGTATTGCTGCCACCCAGTGGTAAGATATTGGTTTAACAGTGGTGGCATGCTTTACTGGGTGGCATTGCTTGAGTTGCACAATGGAAACAATTATTGTGAAAATATGATTGCCCCAAATGCCATCTAGGGTTGTGCCACATAATCTCACCTTCATTAAAACATAAATTTGATTACTGCAATTCCAAATGTTTCATAAATTATGACACTACGATAAGTAGATTCTTGACCAACAGACCATGATGGTATCCATTATTCATGACGAATGAACTTTATTAGTTTTGATCTCATGCCAAGATAACTTTTTTTGTATAATATTTCACATATTCTTAGTTTTTTATTTGCTGAGTTGAGCATTAGTACATCATTTTTTTGCCATTTGTACTGTGCCCCCAAGCAGCATTTTTCTTCATCATTTGTGTAGTTGCAAGTGATTTCATTTGTGCAAAATTGCTGTGATGTGTTGCTGAAAGAAATCAAACCTATTCTGATGGGATTGTTCAGTTATCAGCTGAGCATGTTAAGTGGTGTTATGTATCAACACATACTGGAAGAACTTTACTAAGTAGCAGCTGTTGTGGCACATGTGGAATTAGAGAAGAAACCTAAAATAATTTCTATTGAACATATTAATGTGTTCCCAGCATTTGTTTGTATTTAATGTTCAATTTCTCATTATCATTTCTGTATGTGATCCCAAAGGTACTATGAGCACTCTCAGTCAACAACGATATTGCTTTTGGAATATAAAAGCCTGACAATTTTATTTTCTTAATTGATAGCATGTTTAGAGTTTCCTGAGTGGCTTTGGATTTATATTAATTCACACCAAATATTATTATAGCTATAAGCAAGTCAGTGAGTCCCTCTTTAAGCATTTTTCTTTTAGTGGATTTTCACTACTGTCTAAAAGCGGTACAGTAAAAGCCCGTTTATCCGGCACCCTCGAGACCTGGTCAATGCCGGTTAAAACACATGCTAGATATTCAGCCAAAAACACCCAAAAAAAATTGTTTAAAAAAAATTCATTTTTTTCCAGATAAATTCAGGTTAATCGAATGTGGACCTTTTTTTTTGAGGTGCCGGCGAGCCTTTTTTTTGAGGTGCCGGCGAGCCCTTTTTTTTGAGGTGTTCGGCAAGCGTTTACTGTACTGTGTCAAATGGTCTTTCAGAGTTTCATGTCCTCCCAAGACAATATGGAACAAAGCCACGAGAAGTGAGCCTGGCATCCCATTCTATCAATCCAGTGGTCATGCCTAAAGGTCTAACACACCCAAAAGCTAATAAAAGTTGTATTCCACAATTATATATTGTATTTTCTTACTTTAGCAAAAGCAGCATGCTGAATTCTTATTAACAAATTGCTAGAATCCCACTGATCGCCAGACAATACCTCGGAAGTTAGTGTTGATCGGGTGCCAGATAAACAGGCTTTTACTGTACCATCATTATTACCAGCAATATATTCAGAAGTCATTCCAACTCTTTAAATGACATCAGCTAGAGGTAATGGTAAGGAGAAAGTAAAGCTCATAAATTATAGAATGGCTTGGTGCCTCCTTGGTAATATGCACTTCAGGAAGTAATCTCTATCCTATCAATTTGTAGATAGTAAGCACAATGTCCAGCAATATGCTGCTCCACAATTTCATTTCTGTCTAAAGAAGGAGTTTTGAAACTCACCATAAGTTAATGTTTCACATTCTTGGGACTTGAAGCTTAAATTCATGCAGAATTTTACAAAATTTCTTTGCAAAATTCTGCACAATATATTTTTTTAAATTGTCTAAAGCTTGAGAGAAACCTCATGTCCAGATGGAGAGCTTCATTTTTGTGGCATTTACTTGCATAAACTCCAAATAGTGCTGTTCGTTGCTGTCAATTTCATTATATAATCATTTCCTCAAATTTATACACTTAGTGAAAAATGGAACATATTCCTTCTTCATTATTTACATAGTGTTCCTTTGTTAATCACAATAGTCCTTTGCATTTCATATAGTGCCTTATCACGTCATTGAGATGTCTCAACGTCTTTCATAGAATAGACTGTAAAATGAATTGACCATGTATTTTGTGGGCAAAATGCAGCAGCCAATTGCCTTGGGTTTCAGTGCCTTGGGACAGCCTCCTGACATGAAAGATGCTCTATAAATGTAATTTTGTTGTTGTTGTTGTTACCAAAGGTCATATCAGACTTCAGTGCATCCAAAGAGATTCTTTGATATGAAATATAGATCCCAAATGCATATCGCATCATCAGCACAGCTCAATAGTTAGTGGGCTGACAATTGTGTAGAATTCACTAACCCCACTGCCACAATTCAATGTTTTACCTGAAGAATCTCCATGCACCCTTGTGTATGTAGCATCTCTTGCAATCCCCTATTTCTTATTTTAGCAAAGCATTTCCTATTTATCATATTGAATGTATTCAGATACACTGTAAGCTTCATGGATGTTACCATTGAGAATATCATTGGTAAGTTGTTCAGATATATTAAATGTCATAAAAATTGAAGGTATCATTGAACCAAATATTATTTCACAACCTATTTAAATCTAGTCTTTGAACTCTCTGTTTTTATTCCATAATCCCTGCTTGTAATCAATTTATATTATTAACTGCTGTTATTAATGGCATGCTAGGTGGTTTTAGCTGGTTAACTCAAGCTGTTCCCCCAAAGCTCTTTCGTCCCCAAGCCTTAGCTCTTACCCTGGTACCCGACTCTACAACATGTTTTATTTGCTCTGTGTTCATGAAATGCCACTGACATCACTTCGCAAAGAAAAATGGCCACTGTTCTGCTTCTGGGTTGCCAGTGGGCCAGTAGCTATTTAAATTTCTTCTGGGTTGAGATTGTGAATTTTTTCCAAATTTTTTTTTAGAGAATTACCCAATTTCAGTTATAGTTAGAACATTGACTTCCAGTTTGTGAATGATACATTTGAGACCCCAATTTTAATATAATACAAATTTACATTTATATAGCACTTTTCACATCGGTAGGATGTCCAAATGTGCTGAACAATACTGGAATAACACTGAAAGAAATGCTCAATGACAAACCTGCATAAAGCATGACCAAACTACACAAAGTTTGATGGGTTAATATGGATCAACACATCTACAAAACAATTAGAAAAGATTAATTGTCTCTTTCAATACAGAAAATGTTTAAATATTTTTGTTGGCTTTAACAATTACTGTAGCTTATTGCATTGGCTTTAACAATTATGCATCCTTTCTCTAATACAACACCAATAGAGAGGAGATAAAGTGCATCAAATGGAATATGTTATAATAAATAAACAATGGGAATATAAATGGCCACAGGATTATATTTATTGGTCTGGTCACACAGAGCATACTAAGAGAACAGCAATGGGGATGGATGGTGCCAGGGTTCTGATGTAAAAGTTGTTTTAGATAAATTGCATCTTTGGGGACCACCAGAAGATCTGTGCATTCTGCAGTTCACACAGAGTGCTGCCAGAATAAATATTAATGGGAGCATTCTGCAATGCACCATAGAGGAAAGAGGCAGTCAGATTGACACAATGCAGACATATTGCTCACATTTTCTGTGCTACCACAATTTCTATAATACGGAAATGAGTATACACATACATCTAAATATGTGATAAAGTGGTAGTTTAGTATTAGCATTGTTGTTTGGTTGTTGTTTACTTTAGCTTCAGCCCGACAAACATATCGTATTCCCATTACAAACATTTCTGTGGCATCCTGGGATGTAAACTTAGTGACTATAGTAAAGCCTCCCGGATACCGAGTATCCTCTGTCAGCATTTGAGCTTGAAAACCTTGCATCCAGCACTAGTGAAGATGGTTGCTCAGGGAGTTTCATTTAAAATGTTAAAGTTTGGTAACTCAGTGGTTAGAGCATTTGCCTTGCAAGTGAGGCAAGCGCTCTGAGATGCCGTCCGGGTGGAGGGCACTATATAAATCGAAGTAGTTGTTGTTGATGTTGAGAAACCTAGGTTTTGATTCCAGGCAAGTTTCCTTACTCCACACGCCTGATAACAATCCATTTAAAAGAATTGGTCACTTCAATCTATAACTGTTTGTGGGACACTGGTGTGTGCAATTGGCTGCTGCGTTTCACCCACACAGTATATTCTGAGAAGCACTTTGAGATGTCTAGAAGTCGTGAAAAGCACTATATCAAATGCAAGGATTATTATTACAGTATCCGGCACCCTCGGGACCTGACCATTGCCGATTAATCAAATTTGCTGGATATTCAAGTGGCAAGTTGCCCAAAATCCCCAAATCCAACAATTTTTTAAAACTTATTTTAAAACATACCATATTAATAATAGACTAAATAATAGCAGAATATCGTATGGATACTTACCAATAAAGCATTCCAGTACACTCGGTAAAATGATCGGTAAAAAAGCATCCCAGTTTTCGGTAAGTTTAATAAGTGTGCAAGCGCATGCACGCACAAAGTGAGCATACCGCTAGTGTCCCGGATGGCTAAGGTATGAGATCCGGTTTCTGGAATGGTGAATTGTATTGGGAGATACCGGTTGGTTGAGTATGCCGGCTGGTTGGGTACCAGATAAACAACATTTTAGTGTATTATTATTACAAACATATTTCCTGCACTTTTCCTTCGGATTGTTGGTGTTGCAATACAGCAGTGGTGACCAACCTATTTGTTGGCCAACCAAACTATATTTTCTTTATTGAATTGTTCTTAGTTTATGGCCATACCATGCATATTGTGGCTCATTAGTTACTGGAAGCAAGGTATTGATTTGATACATATAAAGTGGGCCGCCACCACTGCGTTACACTGGTGCAATGGCTTGTGGGCCAAGAAGTCGCCTGCCGAACACCCCACTAGTCCAGGCAAATCCACATCAAATCAATACCTGGTTTCCACCAGCTACTGAGCTGCAATACCAATGGCATGACCATCAATGAACAAAAAATTCAATAAAGTAAGATCAGTTTTGTCGACCAAAAAGTTTACCCACCATTGTGTTAGAGAAAAAGTGTAGTAAGCTACAGTAATATGTAAAGATAACGCAAATATTTAAATATTTTCTTTATCTTGAAAGAGAGAATACAAATACATTTTAATAGGCCCATATATTTTAACAGGAACAACAGTTAGAAATTACAGTTTAATTAATGGTACTCATGTGCACTTATCGTTTTGATTGCCTTTACTTTTCCTCACACGAAACTCACTACTGTACTGTATTATGGAATTGTTGACTTGGAAAAGTCTAAAGTGAAATCAACCTTTCAGCTTTTCAGGGCTCTGAAATGAATTAAATCTTTGTAGCCCTGAACATTCCCAGCAGACATTCTCAAGCAGACTTGACAACAAATAACTTTGCATTGCACTTTAATAATATTAGAATTCTCAGTTGGTCTGCATTGAACTGAACTTCCATAGCATATAACAAACCAAGATGTCTTGTGGCTACTTATCTTCATATATTATTAACAATCGCAGATGTTACTGCACAAACTGAAGAGTTACTTTTGGGCTGGTGATACTTATCTTCAAACGCAATGATGACTTGCCTGGGTCAGGAAGGATTGGACCTCGGAACGGTTAGTTGCATTGACAAACGTATAAGAGCAATTGACTGTGAATTTTAGACCTGTATGAAATGACAAGATGTATGCCACTGGAAATGATTAATGAGCTGTAATTAAATAAATGTACAGGTATATGTTAAATTTTTCTGTTTTTTTTTCCCCCATGTACAATTTTAGGAACTTTTATTACATAACAATGCTGAGAGATCCAGTGTCCCGTTATTTAAGTGAGTGGAGGCATGTTCAGAGAGGAGCGACGTGGAAGGCTTCTCTGCACATGTGTGATGGCAGGACTCCCACGCACGATGAGCTGCCCACCTGCTACATTGGGGATGATTGGTCAGGCTGCACTCTCCAGGAATTCATGAACTGCCCTTACAACCTTGCCAACAACCGACAGGTCCGCATGCTGGCAGACCTCAGCCTTGTGGGATGCTACAATTTATCTATCATGACGGAAAATAAGAGGAACGAGATCCTTTTACACAGTGCCAAAAACAACCTTAAGGACATGGCCTTTTTTGGCCTCACTGAATTCCAAAGGAAGACTCAGTATCTATTTGAAAGAACCTTTCACTTGAAGTTCATCTCGCCTTTCACTCAGTTCAATAGCACACGAGCTGCCAGTGTCGAGCTAAATGAGCAAACTAGGAAACGCATTGAGGAGTTGAATTTTTTAGACATGCAGCTCTATGACTATGCAAAAGATCTCTTTTTACAGCGCTTTCAGTACATGAGGCAAAAAGAGCACCAGGAGGAGAAGAGAAAGCGACAGGAAGAACGGAGACTGCTTCATGAGAAACAGGCAACGCACCATAAACCACAGACCGAAGAAACCATGGAGAGTGTGACTACAGAGGACTATAGCAGTCAAGTGGAAAGATGGTGATCAGCTCCTTTCTATAAACTTTTCTTTGTACATGCTGGACAAATGAGTTTGATGGAATTCCAATGAAAAATTCTTGTTTAGATTACGTGGGATAGCATAATATTTCACATGTGAAACATAACACTACCAGACTGTGAAAAAGCCACAGTCAACCTGCCTTGAATTACCTTTTCATTTGTATCTTAATCCATTCAAATGATGTGTGTGTGTGTTGGGGTATTCTTCCTTGCTTTGTAGTTTGTATTCTGGTAGAATTTAAAGCAGAATAGAAAACAGACCGATTTCAATCGCTTTACATGTATCTTACTAAAGTCAGAGAACCAAACAGAGAGCTAACTGAGAAGGTTCCCTGGTGAAATGTACAGCCTGCAAGAAAATGTCTGAGTGGCACCACCTTGCTCCCATCAGTCAGTGACATGTAGTTGGTAAGCAGTTAGAGTAGACTATTAGGATTTTTGATTGTCATCTGCTTGTGAGCATGCTATTGAGTATAATCATGCTTCCTCATGTCACGTTTGATCAAAATTACAGTTGAAAGCCTCTGGTGCTTTTGTTTGATCTGAACTGATCTAGATCCACCTAATACATTGTCTGAGCTGAGCTGCAGTGAACTTTGAAAGTAACAGTAATAATTTACCCAGAAGACATGGCTCGAACCTTTAATAATTTACTATGGTTGATAATTGCTAGAAATGTATTGAAAAATAATTAAAGAAATGTAGATTTATCCATTAAATTGACTGAGATAACCAGGCAAAGAACCACATCACGTATTCAACAAAGTATAGGATTTTATATGTATATACAGCAAAACACATTACAGTATTATAGGATGTCAAGTCAAGCAACATCACTCAGCAACCTGGATACCATATTACAGATCAGGGTCACACAGCATATTTCCAAATGTGTTGAATGTGTCCTCAAATTGCTCCACTTACTGAATTAGCATATGATATTTATCTAGAAAATTAATTGAACAGAAACTGTTACTTCTAACTAATCTGGTTAGTTTAATGAGGTGCACATAAATGATGTCTATGGAAACTTTAATGTGCACATTTCATTTCACCTGTTTTAATTTAATTTTTATTTTCCATCAGTTTCAACCATTTCTTTTGGACCTGTGCCAGATTTGAATTAGAACCGCTTTCTTCAGGATTGATGATAGCTCATTCTAAGAGCTGGCTTCCCACACACCTCTTAGATCCCAGACATATTTTAGAAGCAGCGGAGACTATTCAGCACTCTAAGGATTAAATGGTCCAGTAATAATAGTCTAATTAATTTACGTATGAAACACTGGTCAAGTGCAATTAAACATTAGTTCATTCATTCATTTGCAAGTCACCTTGGAACATAAGATGTACAAGAGCATGCAAAATGTTCATTCAATGTTGCAGTGTAACACTGTACACACAAACCAGTGTGTTGGGCCGATTTAGGTTTGATGCCACCATTTACATTATGCTTGTATCATCATTAGATTGTAACACTTATGGTTCTTCACTATTTATACAATTCACTGGTAACATGGGCAATTGCAGTTGGTTCATAACCAGACGAAAAGTATGATCATTGCTCCCACGTTCCTTTACATTTACAACATGAAAGCACTCAGCAGCTCTTCAGCCTGACCACATAGCTTGTTAAAGTCTGACAATCGTGTATAAAAGGTCACATTTAATGTGTCAACAGCTAAGCAAGATGAACTGTGTGATGATAAAGTTTGTTGAAGTTAGAACACCTATGTTTCCAAAAATATATTTACATTATTTATATTTCAGAACAAGCCTATGTTTGACAATTGCTATCCAACTGAATGTTTGTTTATCAGCTAATGTAATGCTAAACCTGTCCAAATTATCAATTCAGCCACAGTTGGCATATCTCACCCACAAAATACAGTCTATTCACTTTACAGTATATCGTGTGAAGCTCTTTGAGACATCTTGAAGATGTGATAAGGCGCTATATCAAATGCAAGAATTATTATTATTTCCAATTTGTGGAGTTCCATTTAAGAGGTTCTCAAGGCCATGGAAAGGGTACAGATAATATTTAGGAAGCTGATATTCTGGCTGAAAGTCTTTACTTATTTACATGAAAAGACTCAAGAAACAAGTTGTTTTCACTAGAAAGTTTAAAGGAGACATAACAGGCTTGTACAAAATTCTGAGGGATTTTGATGGGAAATGGGGGAAAAAATATTCTACTGGTCAGTGGGTTCAGTAACTAGAAGGTATGAATTTAGACCATTAACTGAACAAATCAAAGGGAGAGGTTGAGAGAAAAGGGAAGAGAAATGGGATTAAATGGGCACAATAGATCAAATGATCTGTGGTGCTGTAACATTCTATAATTCTATCCCTGAGTGCAAATCTCTTTGACTGTACCCAATAGAAAATCATCAGCCTATTTTTCTATAATTAATTTAATTGGCATTGGCACACAAATCTATCACCATTTCATTTGGAGAACCAACATTCTAATATTAACTCACCTCTATTTCCATATGTTTTAAAGCATCACACAGAGCACCATGTCTGAAAATAACTTGCTGCCCATTTACTAGGTATTGTATGTGAAGGATGAATAATCTTGCATTTGATGGAAATAAATCATTCAAAAACATATCCATTTGATCAGTTAAAACATCACTGTCACTTATGAGAAAACTGAATATATTGAACAGAAACGTGTTGGTGTTGCTGATCCAATGGTAAAAGATGATCACAATATTGTTCCGTGAATGTGCAATAAGAAAGTCTAAATTGAAAATGCTGTGATGTGGTGATATTTAAACAGTGAAGGTAGTGTGAAATCTGTTGAATGAAAATTCAGATATTATTGATAGTGAGTTTGTTTTGATGTTTTAAAGCACAATCTCAAGTATCAAACATTTTTAAGTTTATATAAGGTGTGATATATAAAAGATATTTGTCATGGCACTTAAATTTGTCAGTGTTTTCTGTACTCCAGACTACTAGTTGTAAATGTTGATTGAATATATACATATATAAGTTATGTAAAAAGAGGGAACAATTGTAGTAGAACTGTTGTTTTTATAACTAATTCATTCCAATAGATATTATCCTGATGCTTCATAAGAACATTCTCACCCACACAACTAACAAGGTAAATATTGCCATCAAGAACAGAGGGTTCAATAATATCCAGAGGGATATTCTAAATTGCCAAATTCCGACATTACAAGTGTACTCTGAACCATGCCATTGACAATGCACTTAGAGATGCTATCTTGTGTGAAAGGCACACTAAATGCAAGTTAATGTAGAAAAATCATTTATCATGAAAATAGGAATGCAAATGTTGAAGCTCTCATTGTTAAAGCACTACAGGACATAAAGTGCATCTACTCCAGAAAATCCCAGGTACATCACACAGCCCCAATATAAACCTGGCTCTAATGTAACTACATCAAGTCATCTTGATTGTTAGTGCACTGGCTACAACAGTAGCTATAACATTAAACAACTAAGTTCCAATGGATATGATTCAATATGAGCCCCAGCTATTAATTAATTTACTTGATATTTAGTAAAGCATCTATTTAATATTTAGTTATGTGCCTGTCAAATTCTTTAAAAATATAAATATTAATGGAAATTCAGAACATAGTTTTACTCTGAAACCCAAATGCTGCAAATCTCATCTATAAAACCAATATCTGCATATACAACTTTTGCTCTTCAATACCACACCCAGAACTGACATTTTATTAATAATTGCATATTTAGGAAGCATGGGATAAACATTTCCTGACTAACTAAACTTTGATTGTTGTAGCTTCATGAGACCAAACTGTTTCATCCTAAATTGAGACATAGGAGATTAGACAGTGTTCAAAACAATCTGCCAGATCAAGGTGGCCTTGCATGAATGTGTGGAGAAGAAAATCATCCACATACATAGAACAGGATTCACTAAATTATACTGAAAAGTCATTCTTGAAACATTCCATTTCAAATGTTTATAATACATTGAATACTCAGTGGCTAATTATGAAATGCTAGAGAACATGCATTTATTACTTATATGTTTTGTGTCTTACCATTCATCGAATAAAAAATGCCCTCTTTTTATTAGTTGTTTTACTTTCTTTGTATATTTTGTAAGAGACCTTGAGTAGACCTTTCCATGCATAGTATGAATTACTCTGTGTGAAATGAGCCTGATCTCTGCGAAAAATAGTGCTTAAAAGGAAGAGGTTGTAAATTTGAATTGGGAGTTGATTTTATATAGCTAAAGATGCAAATATTTGTATTCTCCAAACTTAAGTAAGAAAAGGCAATATTGTATACAGTTGACAGTATTAAATAGATTTAGGCCATCATTGATGGACATTGATAAGAGATTTGCAATTGATTTGCTTTGATGATCATAGAACATTCACGAGCTTAAAGGCCTGACTATATCTGATAGTTTAAGAATATGTCAATTTTGCTGAATATTCTCTTTACCTGTTCAGAAACAGACATGCTTTAGAAACACTGGCAGTTTTTTTTTACATAGTTGTAGAATGAAGGCGCTCTAACATTTGAGAGTTTACAGTTTTTTATATAAGATGGTGACAATGTTTCCTGAAGTGGTCCTTACAGACAGAAAGACTATCATAACAACCAACAAGTTGACTTGCAACACACTGTGCTTTAAACTATTGAATTAAAAATGTAATGAAACTAGTCTGTTGAAATGAATGAATGAAATCCAGCAGTTCACCTCTTTTGTTCCCTTGCTATTTTAGATTGTTGGTTGTAACCTGTAAAAAAAAATTGTAGTTTGACAGAGATTTACAACTATTATGTAAATAAAAGCATCTGGTTTACACATTGTTTAAAAGCGATGCCATCCTGTTAAAATCCTTCAAACTTCTATATTGTTTCATTTTAACTCTTCTACTCTTGTGCCCTGGTTGAAAATAAAATTGAATGATTTCAGACATGTATGAAACTTTGTAAATAATTCATAACAAGGGTTATGCTCTGTTCATTGTTTAATATGATGAATTTGCCAAAACATTTGAACTGTGTAAGCATCATTGAGTTCCATAGCATCTGGTCAGATCTGTTATTTGTGCTTATGGTTTGTATGCATAAGTTCAGTTCATACAAATGATTCTGACTTAGGCTGTTTGGTACCATACTCCTATTGTAGACAGCATATTCTGCTACTTAATGAAGCTTACTAAGCCAAGAAGCAAAATAAACACCTGGCATAAAATGTGTGCATATTTATAATTCAATTGAATTTTACTCCATCTCATCAAACCATTTAAGAACCTGGCCATCTGTCCTTTCCCCCCTAAATCCCAGGCGTGATCCACTCCTCATTATACAACCTCCACAACATTGCCCGACTTCGCCACTGCCTCACCTCTCCGACTGCCAAAACTCTCATACATGCATTTGTCATCTCAAAGCTTGATTACGGAAACTCCCTCTATGTTAACCTCCACAATTCTTCCCTCTACAAGTTGCAGATAATCCAGAGCTCTGCGGCTCATCCAGAGCTCTGCGGCTCATATCCTCCTCCACACCAGGATCTGTGATTCCATCACTCCCACTCTCACCCGGCTTCACTGGCTCCCTATCAGAGGATAGAATTCCCAAATCCTCATCTCACTTTCAAGGCCATCCACAGCCTTGCTGTGGATGGCCTTCTATCTCTCCTACCTGCTGACCCCCTATCAACCTGTTTGCTCCCTCCATTCAGCAGACTCCGACCTGCTCCATGTCTCCCGCCCGACCCGCCTTACCATCAACTACTTTCAGCCAAGCTTTCAGCCTCTCTGCCCACATCCTTTGGAACTTCATCCCACAATCCCCTTGCCTTTCTCCCTCTCTCCTTTTCGACCGTGCCTTCAGCTGCCATCCTACCTGTCTGACCTCCCTCATCCCTACCCTGCTTCCCCATGCTCGGGTTCTGATCCCCAACTGTTCAGCACCTTGGGGCGTCCTCCCGACATGAAAGGCGCTTTAGAAATGTAATTTTGTTGTTGTTATATTCTGTGAAGCACTTTGAGACACCTAGAAGACGTGGAAAGTGCTATATCAAATTTTTATTATTATAATTATTGCTTATATCAGAATGACACTGAATAAACAGTTCCTGATCAGAAATGACATGAAGAAACATATTGAGGTACAATTTTTCTAAACCCTTCTGATTTAATTTTTCTAAACCATTCTGATTTAATAATAAAATAATCTTTGAATTTGATGTAGTATCTTTTATGTTAGAAGGCGCTCTCAAAGTGCTTCACAGGAAATACTGAAATGTATAGTAACTCCTTATTTTACAACAGGAACTAGAGAGGGTGAGGCTATAATTGGTATGTTCTCTTGCCGGGATGAAGCAAACAGAAGTCCACAAAGAGACCTATTTGGGGTTTCTGTTGGTTCCACTTATATTCTGAATGATATTTGACATTTCCTTTTGGCCAGAAATTGTGCTCTTATTTTTACTGGTTGGTTTCTAAGGCAAATACATTTTGGGAAACTAATCTTAAACAACAAAAATAACATAAAGCCCCAGGTAGGGTTTAACATTTAGAAAATAGAATTGTTCCACCTCAGAGTAAAAACAAAATGGGGCATTTTTTGTACCTTCACTGGAGCAAATCATTTGCTGGTGTTATTAATTGAGTTCCTAAAAAAATGTTTAGGGGGTTTATTAGCACTGTTGCACTAATAAATGGAATGCTGTGCTTTTATATTATATATACTGTGTTTGATTGGAGCTCCTGTAGCTCAGTGGTTAGAGCACTTGCCTTGCAAGTGTGAGACTTGTGTTCGAATCCAGGCAGGTCAGGGCGAAACCTTGAGCAAGTTTCCTTACTCCACATGCCTAATAATAATCCCTCCCAAAAAAACCACAATAATAAATTTGGTCATTTCAATCCACGACTGTTTGTGGGACACTGCTGTGTGCAATCGGCTGCCATGTTTTGCCCCAAAATATACAGACAATTCACTTTACAGTATATTCTGTGAAGCACTTTGAGACTCAATACAATGTGAAAAGTGCAATATCAAATGCAAGGATTATATTATTATGATAAACTCAGGCATTTATGTGACATTATCACACTTCATCATGTGAGCTATTTTAAAATTCATCTTTGAAATGCAAGGATATTTCAGAATAGTCAAAAAGATGACATGTGGCCCAACGGTTTATGGTAAAATAAATTCACAACGGTATCAATTTGAAAAGTGTATGAGTGTTGCAGACATGAGTGAGCCAGGAAATATTAAATCATAAAAGGATCCACATTTGGTACCTGCAAATCCTAATCTACATGCCTCAGTACAATTGGTGCTTTATTGATTTTAAATTGATTTGAAAATAGGAGTAATTTAAGCAATATATATGTAGAGGAAAGTGGCATGAGATGGGACAATCAATTATACAATTAGATGCTGAGGCTCTAGTCGAGTATTATATTTCAAGGTCCTGCAATGTAGGGCTCAACTGGCTTGGTTTGGAAGCTGTCATTTCTATTGTAATTGAGACATGTGGGTTCATGGCATACATGTGTTGTGGACCTTGAAAGCCATTTTTGTTCACAATTACAAACTGTATAGCTGACAGTCTCTTTGTGTGGCACACGGAATTCATTTGTTGATGTTTCAAGTTGGTCTGCATGGATAGTCAGACTCTTCCAGTCCCTGCACTTCCATGTAATATCTACAACAAAAACAAATGAAGCCAGAATTGAATTCAGAATCCCTGCCATTGGATTAGGGGTAGAGTATGAGAATTGTAAGTATGTGTTCTCAAAAATGTATATTTTATAACGTATACTGAATCTGATGTGTCCCAGTAATGAGTCGACATGCAGTGAAAAAATGTTTGCGTCTATGTCAATGTTTAATCACATTCACTTATATTGGAATAAATGGAAAATAATAATAATTAAAATAATAATTAAAATAATAATTAATAATAATAATATGAAGGTGTCTGAAAAAAATTAGCAAAACAGTAGTACATTTCTGGAGGGCACCATACCTAAACTCTTCGCAACTTTAGATTGGAACTTATTAAACTCCTCTCATTTTCATATATATATATAGCAGGATAGCACCTTGGAGCACTTAAAGGAAATATAAAAAATGGTGACCAAAAGCACAGTTGAAAATATTTTTGTTGTTGTTTAAAAACCAGGGAAGGAACAACAAAGACAAAGATACTCTTGAAAAGAATTGCAGAAGGCAGGGGCAATGCAGAACATTGCCTAAGGATCACAGAAAAGTATTAGCGTATGTCAGCATATGTCAAGCATTCATTTATGAGAAGAAATAAATGCGGCATAAATTTCTTTAAGGAGCCATCTGTGTGGCACCCTCTTATTGTTGTCTCCGTAGTTGGCTGCAAGGTTGCTGTGTATAGGCACATTAATATAATGTAGCACAACTAATCTTTTGTTTATCAAATAGCAATAGACACTACTTTGCACATATCTGTCATTGTTATTATCCTGTCAGTAACCTCTCAGCAGTAAAACCATTGATTGCAAAGCCATTTTCAAAACACAACAGCAAAGAATGAGACTAGGTACAAAATCAATGAGCGCAATATCTGCATCACAATCACAGATTCATTCCCTCATATAGGCAGTACCGTCTTTGAAACACTAAGTATGAAAATGATTGGACACAATTGGTGCAATGTAATAAACTTTTGAATAAAAGATAGGAATTTTTTATGCCTTTTGTTAACTGAGACGTATAATCTATTACAAATATACATTTATATAATGCCCTTCATGTCAGGAGCATGTGCCAAAGAGGTTAACATAACTGGCTGGTCACTGAAAATGGGGGTGGGAGTCGAAGGAGGTGGGGAGGGGAAAGAGGACCGAAAGCATAGCCAAAAAGGAAGGTCTTGAGATGGACCCATAAACGAGATGAAGGAGGGAGCAAGTAGGATGGACCTCGGGATAGAGTTACAAAGAATGGGGGCAAAAAGTCTGAAATCCCATCTGCCAATGGTGATTTCCAATAGGAGTAAAACATGCTTCATGAATGGGTTATATTTTTCCAAAAAGCTTTCTCTAATATTGTGGGAAACTCAATGGAGTGTAGAAATTCCTATTTATGGCACTTAAAACATAGATATCCTCTTAAAGTGACTGGAATACAATTTTGGTTAATCTATTCAGTTCATCCAGCATGGCTAAATGAGATGATTCAAATAGAAGTCAATTTGAAAAGGTTTTAGATCAGGTGTCGTGGGTCTCTGTGTCAATGTCAGAAATTAGACAGAACTTTCAGGGAGTGAAATATGGAATTTAATGCAGACTCATCACCAGTGAATTTCGAATCACATCTAATGATGGCAAATGGGAATTTGAGTGCAATAAAACCTGACCAATTGTTGACATTGTTGACATTGAGGGGGTTGCAACATAATACTTGTAGGAACATGTTTGGAACTTCGACTTCAAGACTCTATACATTAAATCCCTTAAATCCTTTAAATTGGCACATCCCTAACTCTCTAACTTCTCCAGCATCGACAACCGGCCTTCAGCCACTACGCACCGAAACTTTGGACTCCCTCCTTTTACCTCACCCCCGCCCCTGCTCCTTCACCATCTTCAGGTCACACCTGAAGACCTTCCTCTTCGACCATGTCTACAGTCACCTTCCCCATCCCCAGGCTCACCCTCAAGCTCTGCCATTGCGAAGCGCTATGAGACACCGCCTGGCATGGAGGGCGCTATATAAATGCAAGTTGTTGTTGTCATCCTCATCCTTGAGCTTAGTCTCCCATTCAGTTGTGTCAAGCACTTTGAAGATTTCTCTCAAAATGAGCGGTACTATCCAAACGTAAATTGCTGTTGTTTTCAAGACAACATGCCATATAAATTTTCAATTTCCTAAGTGCAACTTCTTTAGCTGCAAAATGCAAACCATTTAATTACAGGTCAATGCCTGGCAAATAAACATTCACTCATCATATAGGATGCTGCCTCTTATCATGGTTAAAAACCAAGATACTAGTATTTCTAATATTAGTTCCAACCACTCTTTACTCCGCAGAAAAAACAGCTTTATTTTATAATTTAATGCAAATCTACTCCCCAAGTGAACGCTTGCTAACAAAGATTGACTGTAAGGCAATGTTCAAATATTGTATGTGTACAGTTGTACCAATGGAACAACTGTGTGCTATATTTATAGTGAATATTGTAAAGCTGAAATATTCAAATATTTAAATACCTCAACTATCCTTATTGAAACAAATTCTACAGCTTTGCTTTAATGTGCCAGACAGTTCAAAATTCATACAAGCAAATCTACTGCCTTTGGCAATAAGATGGAACTTTGGGGTTGAATGAGATAGATGTTTTGCTGAATTCTTTGATGCCTGTCACCAATGAAGATATCAAAAGTAAATGATTTGACAGACTGAAACTCAAAGATGCATTTAGGTATGAGTCCATTGAACCAAGTCCACTGTTCAAAATACATTGTAATTAAGATCCAGAAGATAAAAGGGTACGTTCTGTTCAAAATGTTAAATGACATTCTATGCTGCTTGATTAACTTTTTTTGCTGTAAATAGAAATATCTTTCTTTTATTTGACACAGAAAGACATTAAGATCTTTCTCTGGTTCACGGTTGGTGAATTTGCAGAAGGATATGCAATCTGAGGCAACATAATACATTTTATTTTAACTATCTGTGCAGAAGAAAAGCTAAATTGTAATTGTTCTTGTATCTACCTGCCTTTGATGTCGCTCTCACGTGTTTGATATATTTGGAGACATTTTCGAAAATTTCTGCAGATATTCAAGACTTTGTCAGAAACAATTAGATGTACAATAGGTATTATAATTTGTACCATCTACGTATCCCCCATTCCCTCTGCTCCAATGGCAGTCTTGCTTTCAACCACCATGTCCTGGAAAATCTGAAGTTCCTATTATAGTATAATGGCTCCATTATATTGCTGTCATGTGATGCATTTACTCATTGAACCACATAGTTCAGATAACCAGAATATGAATATGAAGACTTTTGAATGATGGTGACATCAGATTTTGAGTAAATTTTTCTTTATTGGTTTCAAAATTAATTACTGACCCACTCCTTTGAAAGCCCATGTGGTACTACCATTGGCATATCCCATCTTAGTACATCTATAAATTCCTGAAGGGAATTTTAATTCACTACTTGAACTCATCCTTACTGGAAGATCAAGTATGAAATTAAGGAAGCTCAATGTATTTAGGTGAAAATCTGCTTAAAGAAATTTCACAGAGCACTAAAGAAAAGGAAGAAACGGAAAGCAAACATGACTCCATTGCAATGGTTTATGATGGAAAATACCATTATACAATGCATTAAATCTGAATTCTATGTTACATCTGAGCGAAAGGTATCTTGCAATATTTGGAAACATAGCAGCTTTTAGACCAAACTACTTTTGATTTAAATACCACACATTTTCTGTGAGACCTTACAGCAAAAAGAGTAGCAACTTTTCTTTGAAAACTGGATGTACATTCACTCCAAATAATTTCACTCCAAATTCACTCCTTTGTTTACTCACAAAGATTGACAATGATGAAATATTGTACACCTAACTAGGGTCCGGCGATATATCGATATATCGCTAAAACCCGATATAATTTTCATATCGATACGCCGATATAGGCATTTTAAAAATATTGATATATCGAAAAATCGATAGAGGTAAAAAATCGGAATGCCGCACACTGAACTACAAGACCCAGAATACTCATCTCTATACACAATGCACAGACCGAGGTGCAAAGCCGCCATATTGTATTCATAGTCCTCAAATACAATATACAGGTATGCAAGGGGTAGGGCGGGGGGAGAGAGACGGCTGGGGGGGGTGGTGGGTGAGGGGGAGAGAGACGGCTGGGGGGGTGAGGGGGGGAGAGAGACGGCTGGGGGGGGCTGAGGGGGAGAGAGACGGCTGGGGGGTGGTGAGGGGGAGAGAGACGGCTGGGGGGGGTGGGGGGGAGAGAGATGGCTGGGGGGGTGGTGAGGGGGAGAGAGACGGCTGGGGGGGTCTGGGGAGGGGGAGAGAGATGGCTGGGGGGGAGGGGGAGAGAGATGGCTGGGGGGGAGGGGGAGAGAGATGGCTGGGGGGGAGGGGGAGAGAGATGGCTGGGGGGGGAGGGGGAGAGAGACGGCTGGGGGTTGGGCGGGGAGAGACGGCTCGGGGTGTTGAGGGGGAGAGAGACGGCTGGGGGGGGTGAGGGGGAGAGTGACGGATCGGGGGGGGCGGGGGAGGGGGAGAGAGACGGCTGGGGGGGGAGGGGGAGAGAGAAGGCTGGGGGGGGGACGGGGAGGGGGAGAGAGGCGGCTGGGGGGGGGGGGGTGAGGGGGAGAGAGACGGATGGGGGGGCGGGGGAAGGGGAGAGAGACGGCTGGGGGGGAGGGGGAGAGAGATGGCTGGGGGGGAGGGGAGAGAGACGGCTGGGGGGTGGGGGAGGGAGAGACAGCTGTCGGGGGGTGAAGGGGAGAGAGATGCTGGGGGGGTGGGGGGGGAGAGAGACGGTTGTGGGGGGGAGGGAGAGACGGCGGGTGGGGTGTGGGGAGAGATGGGTGGATGTGATAATACACAGATAGATAGATAGAGATGGGGGGGATGTGAGAGAGACAGAGACACAGACAGAAAAACACAGAGATGGAGAGAGTGAGAGACACAGAGAGAAAGATATTTACCTCCTGAGGAGATAGGCCTCGAATGCGCGTGCACCTGGAACGCGCACGCACTCCGAATGCGCGCGCATGCGCAGTACGAAAATATCCATATTTCGGTATATCTCGATATGAGCCCATCGATATATCTAAATCAGAAAATTTCCATATCGACGGACCCTACTCCTAACAATAAACCAAAGGAACCATCACACGATTGCAAAGAGTGGAAAACTCAAATGATGTAGCATAGACATACGTCAACCATGCTCATTGTAATTATGCACTCTACCCCCAATCTCTGGAGCTCCATCCCGCAATACCCTCCACCTCGCCCCCTCCCTGGCCTCCTTCAAGGCCCACCTCAAGACCCTCCTCTTCGATGCTCCCATTGGTCTCCCCAAATCCTCTCCTTTCCCTCCACGTCCCCAACCCCAGCTTGGGTCTGATACAATGACAGTCCAGCGCCTTGGGATGTCCTCCTGATGTGAAAGGCGCTATACAAATGTAATTTTGTTGTTGTTGTTGCATGAAATTCTTATTTTGGTTGGCATACTCTTCAGCATGTTTTATGGGTTTCCACATGTGTCAAACACCTGGCTGGTGGAAAAAAAATTATATGCAGAAAATTGTTTAATATGGGATGTACGCAGAGGTAGAAATTAGACCAAACCACAGTTTCTGAACAAACCTCAATTGCTGCATGATTTAATCATATCAGACAAGCAGGACTCTCTTATCGTAATACATTTGAATTGCTGTTTACAAAAGGTTTGTTTAAAACTATTCTCCATTGTCATGCATACTGACTGGCATTCCTCACTACTTACTTGTTTTCATGGTTCACATATTGAACATATTAGTGTAATAAATTGGACTATTTTGTGTAGAATTTCCTCATGGTGATGAATAAGTAAGAGGTGATTGTGGAATAGTTCAAGGTGAAGAACGAATTACAAATTTTGTATAGGGGAAAAATAGAGATAAACAATTGTTGGAAGGTTAAAGTTATTCAAACTTTTGGGAGGAAGGGCAATGCTGATATGTAGCAGCTGTCAAAAAAGCAGGAAGATGGTAAAGTAAGATGGATGTGAAGATCAGTGATAAGGGCAAGGGAGCAATTATTGTCAGTTACCATCAAATTCCATCTTAAATTGGACAGATACGTAGGGAGGCGACAGAAATGTGCAATTTGGTGAAAAGAGGGGATTTCAGTTTCCCAGCAAATTATTCACTGACCAGGAAAACTGAAAGAGATGGAGCATTAACCAGTTCACAAAGAGAATGAGTGATTTCTTCTTCAGTTCAACATACTGTATTTTGCACACAAAACATACAGTCAATTCACTTTACAGTATATTTTGTGAAGCACTTTGAGACATTTCAAACATGTGATAAGGCGCTATATCAAATGCAAGGATTTTTATTATTATTTTCATGGCAATCTATCCTAGTTTTGGAAACCTAAAATCAATTAGTATTGTACCTAAAGCAGAAAATTCAATCTCCACTCTGTGCTCCATTAGCTGATCACATTGAGTCATCAATAGGGCTGCTTCAGTTTCACACACATTCACTGTCTAGACCAGTGGTTGCCAACCTCGGGTCCAGACCCAAATCAGGGTCGTGGGGGTCTGCAGTGGGGTCGTGAAGGGTCATCAAAAACATTTTTGGTAGCTTTTATTGATGCTGAAAATGCTTTCTTAATGCTAAAAAAAAAGTGCCCATGGCGACACCCCCCGACCAATTTGTATGAAAAACTGTACTTACTGGTTGTGCTGAGTCCACAAAAGAGACAGAGATATCGTCTTAGCTGAGCTTCACTTCAGTAGTTTCCTTACTCCACATGGCTAATAATAATCTATACCAAAAAAAACACAATAATAAAATTGTTTATTTCAATTCATGACTGTTTGTGGGACACTGCTGTGTGCAATTGGCTGCCGCATTTCACCCACAAATATAGTCAATTTACTTTACAGTATATTCTGTGAAGCACTTTGAGACAATAACAACAACAACAACAAAATTGCACTTATATAGTGCCTTTCACGTCGGGAGGACGTCCCAAAATGCTGAAAAGTCAGTTCGGGACCCGAGAGGGGTTGCGGAGGGTCGGGGTAGGGGTAGGGGTAAGGGAAAGGAGAGTGGGAGAAGAGGAAGAGTTAGTGGGGCAGCTGAAGGCGTGGTCGAAGAGGAAGGTCTTGAGACCGGCCTTGAAGGAGGAAAGGGAGGAAGCAAGGCAGAGGGGCTGTGGGATGGAGTTCCACAGTGTGGGAGCAAAGTGGCTGAAAGCCGGGCCACCGATGGTTGGGTGGTTAGGGCGGGGGACGCGGAGCAGGCCTGAGCCTGCTGAACAGAGGGGACGGGCAAGCTGATAGGGAGACAGTAGGTCAGAGAGATAGATAGGGGCAATGCCATTAATGGCCTTGAAAGTGACAACAAGAATCTTGAATTCGATCCTCTGGGTGACGAGGAGCCGGTGGAGACGGGTGAGGGTGGGAGAGATGTGGTCGCGAAGCCTGGTGCGGGAGAGTGCACGAGCTGCAGAATTCTGAATGATCTGCAGCCTGTGAAGGGAGGAGCTGGAAGGCCGACATCAATAAGATGTGAAAAGCTATATCAAATGCAAAGATTATTATTATTATTTATTATTATTTCACTTGACATCAAAGTGACATGTTTAACAACAAATTATTAGAATCAAGCCAGCCATTTACGACAGTCTCGGTAGTCCAGTTCCTGAGCCAGGCAGGTCTGCAGTAGTACAGGGCACTGCTGGATCACAGCACAGCCAGCCTGACCCATCCAAATTAGGGCTGGATTTAAGAATTTTCCTCAATTTTTTAAATGGACCCAAGACCTAGAACTAGGTGAACTTTGAATTCCTGTGTTGAGAAGTTGTGATTATAAACCATCATAGGCATGAATAAAACTGTCAGGACTTCGTCAGGACTTGGAAGAATCCTCTCACTCAGCTCCTGTTAACCTTGCAAGCCAAAGCCCAAATAATTATAGCCATCCTAATTCAATAAGCAGTGGGAAAGCTTGCCAGACAGTGATTTCAATGGCAAGCTATGCGATTTTAGTTGGAAAGATTCCACAGTATCTCATCACACCTCATCTGAGTTTCCCAAGCCTTTACTCTTGCTAACCTGTGCCTAATACAGCACTTTGTGGAATTAGGTAAGCAGGATGCATTCCTCCAAGGGAGAGAATGCACATTCTATTCCACCTATCTATCTCTGGTATTCTCACACGTACATGGGATGCATGGAAATCTCAGTTTACCGTAGTTTGGTTACTCTTAGGCATGGGGCTGGCTTTTCGAGTCAGACACCTGGCTAACCAAACAAATTTGATGCACATTGCTTCCATCTGGTGGACAATTTTATGCATGGCTATGACAATTTACAACTACAATTTCTCAACACAGGAATTTAAAATTGACCTAGTTCTGGACATTTGAATTATCAAGGAAAATTCTTAAATCCAGTCTTAGTTTGGAATTCATCTTCTAGATTAAGGACAAATTTAAGAATTTCCACACTTTGGTTCAATTTTATATTTTAAGGCATTTATTTTACAGGCTAAGATTATAAGGAAATTCAAACATACTCATATTGTTTTTTAGTGTAAACCACTGCTAAACATCTTTAGTGTTAGTCCAGGAAATGATAATTCAACACATTTATGGTACCTTTGCACAATGTATATTCCCAATAGAGGTAGAAACTCCATCTGGATCTGGCTTTACTTTATTTTCTTTGCATTTCAGAACATCCAGAATTTAACAATACATGCAGTTGGTAATTCATGTATTTGGTATTGTGCCTTTCACATTGGAAGGATATTTGAAAGAGATCACAGGATTTACCATGAAGTGCAGTAATTATTTGCAGCTCAATTGTACATCAATGTCCCACAAACAGCCATGAAGTGAATGACCAATTTTGTTTGGGGAATTGTTGCCAGAACAACATGAGAAACTCTCTTATGTTTTCAAATAATGCCATGGGATTTTTAGCATCCACCAGAACAGGCATGTATGGGTTTGGTTTAACTTTTTATCCAAAGGACAGCATCTCCAAGAATGCAACATTCATTGAGATGACGTTGTAAATGGCGTATGAAATTACACCATTTTATAATTAATCTGAGTCTCTAATAAAGTTAATGGTGTGAAATTAACTCATGTGTTACTTACTGGAATTACATTGGTTTACATAAAATATTACAGTACGGAAACAGGACATTTGACCCAATTAGTCAATGTCAGTGTTTACATTCCATAGGAGCCTCCACCCCCCTTAATCTCCACTCCTAAATTAATGTATTCTTCAACCGTCAGCTCAGGTCCAAATCGTAACTGTTCAACTCCTTGAGATGTTGTCTCGACTTGAAAGGCGCTATACAGATGTTGTTGTTATTTTTTGGATGAGGATATTGTAACCGTATAAAAATAGCAACAGACCAAAAGTGAACATTACCAGGTAATAATCCTAGCATTTGAGATTCTCAAAACATAAGTGGGCCTAATTTGTGGGGCGTTTTAAGGGATATATATAAGGAGTCTAAGTGACGCAAGTGGAGACTTCTTCCAGTAACCGAAGCGGTCACACAAATCCATACGAACTTCATTTTGACAGCAGAATTATCATGGATGGATGGACAGAAATTAAAGCAGGATTCCTTACAGAGCAATCACATTATGAAATTTCATAAGTAAATTGCTGGAAGTGCACTTTTAAATATGAACCACTAGAATTTCAATGTATGTAAATTCAAAATTCACATTCTGCTAAGTCTCCTGTGTTGAACAGTTAAAATACTTCTAATTGAAGGGAATTTTGCAATGTGTCCTATTGTTTGCATTATTTATTTAAGGTACCTGTTCACATAAATTGTACTGTTCATCAAATCAGTGAATGTGAATTCATCTACGTTGAATATTCTGAATAAATATTTTAACAATTACTATTTTAAAATTTCTCAGTGTCCGGAAGCAAATGTGAACTCTCTTCTTGAAACGGATACTGCTTATCTAATCCCGAAGAATGTTAGATGCAAATTGGTGAGAGCCAAGTGTTAGGGATTCCAGACCATTTAGTCATTTCTGGGGTTCAGCTGGGTGTCTGGTACAAGCAGAAACCTATCACCATGCATAAGAGAAGCCAAACCACACTGACAGTTTCATACATCCCACCTACATATGGAAATTTCATTGGATGCAACCCTCCCTGGAGGGTTGCATCCTGTTTATCTAAATCCAGAGAGCAATAGGCACAAGCTGGCAAGAGCCAAGCCTTAGGGAATCCAATGTTTCCATTGAGGCAGTACTGGAGTCTAACCAGCTGAAAACCTATAGCTTACCATTGATAATTGATATTGTTGTGATTTGACTGAGGTATTTAAGACAATATGGGAAACAATGGGGTAGATTGAAGCTATTTCCTCTGGTGTGGGAATCCAAAACAAACGGCATGATCTTAAAATTAGAACTAGGGTATTTGAGAGTGAAATCATATTTTCACTCAAAGGGTGGTAGAAATCTATAATTCTCTCCCCCAAAAGGCCATAGATGCTGGATCCACACCTTCAACAGTGGGGTTAATAGATTTTTGGTAGGTCAGGGTATTAAGTGATATGGGGAGAAAACAGGAAATTGGAGATGAAAGGATTAGTTGAGCTACAGATCAGCCATGATCTAATTAAACAGCCTACTCCTGTTCCTATGTTCCTATGAACGAGGAGCTGAGGCCAGTGAAAGTGAGTCTAACACTGTGGACATTTCCCCTATCAAGAAGAAGAATTTATGTCTCAGGCCACTGCAGCTAATGGACATTATCATTTATGAGGTAACTTATTTGGTATTTTATTTGTTCTTTATCTTGTTCCACTTGTTTCCATTGCACTTCAAGGCGAGCTGCTTTGAACATAGATAACATTCTTCTTGATAGGGAACATGCCTGCAGTGCTAGGCACACTTTTCCTATTCTCAGCTCCTTGTTCATTTCTATGTTATTAGTATTAACATTAGTATTCTGGAAAGTTGGGAACTGTTATGGTACTCTTACCTCTGCGGGAAAATGATATGCTCCTTCTAGTTGCACTATGAAAGAAGCGATCCTTCTCTTCTCTTCAATATTTACTGTACATTGAAGCCTGTAGGTTTGAATAAATGAGGAATATTTTACTAATTACCAAGTGTTATGTGTAATTTGTGAGACGCTGTGACCAGGCACCTATCTTTGACATAAAATGAGAAGAGAAGGATTGCTTCTTTCATAATGTACCTGGAAGGAGTGTGTAATTCTTACCCAGAGATAAGTGAACTGTGACATTTGGCGCCCAACGTTGGGCCTGGTCATTGATCTCATAACTAAGGCTTAAAGCTTGTAAAGTATAATATTTTCAAGTGTAAGGGAAGTACATACGTACAAATAAGTGAGGAAAGCAGTGGTAGGACGCCTCAAACATTCAGCACTTACAACAGAAGGGAATCAGAAATGGTAATTTAATGTGAATTTAATTTGTACCGAAGAAAATGAAAGCTGGAGAATGAGAGTACCAACTGCAACAGAGTTGGTTATGGGTTTATGTTCTATGAATTCAAGGATGAAGAGGATTATGTGGACTTTCTTCTGAATACCGGTATAATTATACTTTAAATGTTGTTATTGTGCATGTTAATATAGTATGTAATTGTTGCCTTTAGGCAATCTCAGCATTTTGATTTGGTACTGTATTGTTACAGTTTGGGACTGTATGTTTGTGTATTGCAAATATGGCATCTGCAGTTAATGGTGTAACCACACATAAACATACAGAAGTAATTCACATAGATACATGGAGAAATAATTCACACAGATACATAGTGAAGGAATGTTAAAAAAATTCAGTTAGTAGCTAGAGAAAGAATAGAATTTAAGGAAATTGGTCACATTTAAATCAAGCGGATAATAATAATAATAATCCTTGAAATTGATATAGCGCTTTTCACGTCTTCTAGATGTCTCAAAGCGCTTCACAGAATAAATTGTAAAGTGAATTGACTGTATATTTGTTGCAAAACGTGCAGCCAATTGCATACAGTAGTGTCTCACAAACAGTCATGGATTGAAATGACCAATTTTATTATTGTGGTTTTATTTTTAGGGATTATTATTAGGGGTGTGGAGTAAGGACAGTTGCCCAAGGTTTCGCCCTGACCTGCCTGGATTCGAACACAGATCTCACAGTTGAAAGGCGAGTGCTCTAACCACAATGTGAGGTAGTCAAAAGTTAATAGGGTGAATATTTGGGTTCAGGGAGAGGGGTCACAAGTGTTTGGAGCCAGATAGTCTGTTAAAATTTAATATCAATCTGTTCATCTTTCTTAAGATGTAAAATGTTAGTTAAGTGTTTTTGGTTTATGGCTTTCATGTTAAATTCTGGGAGCTAACGGGTTTTATAGTCCTGTCAGAGTCTGCTTGTCTTAATGATAGTTGAGGTAACAAGGTTTGTGTTTCCAAATTGTTACAAGTATGGAGAACTGATTTTTTAAAATTCACATGTGTCATTAGGGATATAAAACAACAACAAAATTACATTTTTGAGCACCTATCACATTGGGAGGACATCCCAAAATGCTGAACAGACAGGGGTCAGGATCCAAGTATGTGGTGGGGGGCAGGGTTGGGATGACATAGGGAAGAGAGGTAGGACGGTGGCTGAAGGCACGGTCAAAGAGGAAGATCTTCAGACCGGTCCTGAAGGAGGCAAGGGAGGGAGCAAGGTGAATGGATTGTGGGATGGAGTTCCAAAATGACGGGGCAGAGAGGTTGAAATCCCAGCCACTGATAGTAGAGCAGTTCGAGGGGGAGACATGGAACAGGCCTGCTGAATGGAGGGAGTGGACAGGTTGATAAAATCAGAGAGGTAGGAGGGGGCAAGCCGTGGAAGGGCTTGAAAGTGAGGACAAGGATCTTGAATTCAATCCTCTGAGGAACTCGGGGAGCCAGTGGTCCAGCGAGGGTAGGGATAATGAGGTTGCGAAGCGTGGTGCGGGAGAGGACATGAACTGCAGAGGTTTGAATGATCTGCAGCTTATGGAGGGAAGAGTTGGGGAGGTCAAAAATGAGGCAGTTGCCATAGTTGATCCTTGAGGTGACACATGGTGTGTAAGTGTTTCAGTGGCTTGAGGGGTTAGGCAGTGGTGGAGACTGGTGATGTTGTGAAGGTGGTGGAAGGCGCTGCAGAGCATGGCATGGATATGGGAGAAAAAAGACAGTTCAGTGTCAAACAAGACACCCAGTTTCCTGACTAGCTTAGATAGGTAGAGTGTGCATCCGTGGATGCTGATGCTGCCAGTGTGTGAGGTATGGAGGCGCTGGCACGAGTCAATTAAGAGGGCCTCGGTTTTGCTGACGTTCAGCTGTAGAAAATTTTCTCTCTTCCAGGACTTGCTGTCTGTCAGGATGCCAGTAGTCCTGGAATTGAGGGTGGAGGCAGAGAGATAGAGTTGGATGTCATCCGCATACGTGTGCAAACTTACCCATGTCTGCAGATGATGCCACCAAGAGGGAGCACGTAGAGGTGAAGAGGAGGGGACACAACCCTGAGGAACACCGCATGAGACACTGGCTGGAAGAGAAACTGTTGGCGGAGACAAAGTTGAGATGGTGTGAGAAATAGGACCTGAACAAGTCAAGGACATAACTTTGAAGGTTGAGGTGAGAGGAAAGGCGGTGGAGGAGGATTGAGTGGTCCATGGGAGAGAGTAGAATTGTACAGAGGTTGTTGAGGTTTGGTAGTTTTAACTTATACTTAACTCTAACATCACTAATTATAAAAACTCTGAATCTCAGGAACTTTGAGGAGATGTCAATCTGGGGTATGGTTACTCCATTTGTTTACTCCTAGTGGTCCATGTTTTGAGGCTCAGTGGTTAGATATCTTAGAGTATGGGACATGTTAAAGTTATATTGATCTAATATCATCCATGTGTTATATCAGGATTGTATGCATATTTGCGCAGAATGCTCCAAATTAAGGAATTTATATATTGTGGGATGCAAAGTATCTTCAACTTGTGATACAATTAATCCATTTGATAGACTGATCTGACCAGGCCAAATGCAAGGATTATTATTATTAAAATGAGAAGAAAAGGATTGCTCTATTCAGAGTGCACCTGGAAGCAGTATGTTATTCCCATCCACAGATTAGAGAACCGTGACAGAACGAATGGACCAAAAGGTCTTTTTCACCCAATTGTCTCATGATCTCTCCTGAATTTACGAAAGTTCATACTGTAATTGAAATTTTGGAAAATAAAATGGCAGCAATGAAATAAGTATCATAATATTAACACTTACATTTTTTATACCACATTTTGCATCGGAGGGACATCTGAAAGTACTTCACAGGACATATTGTTAAGAACAATAAAATTACATTTGTATAGTGCCTCATACAGTGACTATGTGTTTGTGGGTGAAATAAGAAAGTGAATGGATGACATTTAGCATTTCTGACACTTTCATATGTTTTAATTATAAAATGGATTAGTTGTGTAACAATTTGAGGATACATTGCTCCCCATTACTCAAAAAGGAAAGACTTTAGTGGGGAGAAATTTTACCAGAATCTAGATTTACTCCATTAATCACCATTTAAAAGAGCCCAGAATTTGGCAATTTGTTGAATTTAGTCTTAACTTGGAAGATTTCTTAACTTTTTAAAACAGAGATCTCCAACAGGTCCACTGCCACTAGATGGTGCCTCAAGCAAACTCAATAAAAGCAACAGGAAGATGCTGTATTTACTACAGTTCAAACATTAAAGGTTATATTTTCATTTGAAGATGCATTAAGTACTTTGTGCATTCAGCTTCATTTTCAATCGGACTCAATAATAACGTTCTATCGCTGCTTCGTTTTGCCTTGTTGATCATAAACAAGAGGACCACTGATGAGCGATAGACCAGGTGAAGCCCCTAACTTCTATAAAAGAACATATAGATAGCAGGCTTAAAAATTAAGGCTGTATTTGTGAGTTTGCCAAACTCTAAATGCTGCGTGAATAGAGTGAATCTAAACACAGGTTGAATTTCTAACCCGAGAGGTGGGGAGGGGCTAGAAATGATCTTTCTTTTCTGGTCTTGTTCCCAAAGACTGATCAATTTCTCTGATCACAGTGACAGGATGTTACATGCTCACTGCAGTTAACAATTTTTTTTAAATGCTCCTAAAAGTGCTGGTTAAAATTAGGATTGTGAGTTCCTCTTGTGTTCATTTACACACAAAGGGTACAATATTTATGTCCAGACAAGCTCAATATTTCCTGGTTCCAGTTTTAATTTTTGCATTGATGGCTCCCTTTAGGATGTTTTTACACCAGAGTTCACTGTGGTTGCAATTCTGGGAATCCAGATTCCGTATGGTAATGGTACTCCCAAAATTCCCCAAACTCACTGAGAGAATCTTGGCATTTGGGGATTGTATAAAGACTGAGCCCAGGTGGAAGGGCAGGACACATATTTCTGCTCCACTGAAGTGGGCTGCATGTTGCAGCGAGGACAAGGCAGCCCTCCCCAGCACCTACTCAATACATCATAAAAACAACAACAACTTGCAGTTATATTGCAGCCCTAACGCAGGCCCCTCACGCAAGGTAGAGTTCTAGAGTGCTTTAAATAACGACACCTTAACACATAGGATACTCTGCCCTGGAAATCAGCTTCACTAGATTGTCCTTTCATAAATGGGTATTTTCCTCTTTTATTATTTTCTAATTTACATTCACATACCTTTGTATATTGTAACTAAAGTAAGTTGAATCTATATCCACACTTAAATGGAAAACTAATGAGGGAGAGGAGAGAGATCTGGAAATTCCAGCTAAGTGTAATTATTTTTAATCCAGCAAATAAATTATTTTCTAAGATTCAAACGATCTAAGCTAAAATCAGTATCGCTATGCTGGGGGTTTACTATACTCTGAAAAGTCTTCAATCAAAGAACATAATGTACATTCACTAGCAAATTAAAACAAAGTGCAACATCTTCCTGTCTCGGTTAACCTTTCCAGTATCATTTGGAGAATCTAAACTTGGGAAATGGGAAATAAGTGAGAGGAATTTTTGTGGCTCTTTGTTTAAGTTGATGCTCTCAATGCTCTCACGCATTTCATGCTGAGTTAAGTGAAGCTCACAGGTGGCTCCTGGTATCCACCGTCCACTAGTGAGAGGGGGTGGGAGAGGTAGTGCGGTTATGTGAGAGGTAAGCTGTCTCCTTGGAGCTCAACTGACTCCACTATGACATATTGTATGCACAAAATATAGTCAATTCAGATTATATTCTGTGGGGTGCTTTGATATATCTCGAAGATGTAATAAGGTGTTAAAACAAGTGCAAGGATTATTATTCATAGAATCATGGAATCATACAGCACAGAAAGAGGCCATTCGGCCCATGTCTGTTCTGGTTCTGAAAAGAGCAATCCAATTCAATCCCATTGGCCTGCTCTGTTTCTTTTAACAACTATCTTAAATCGGTGTCCTCGGGTTACCTACCCTCAAGCAACTGGGGACAGTTTTTCCTGATTCAACCTATTAAATCCCGTCATGATCTTGAAAACCCTCTATTAAATCCCCTCTTAATCTTCTCTGCTCTAGGGAGAATAATCCTAGTTTTGCTAACCTCTCCTCATAACTAAGGTCCTTCATTCCTGGTACCAGTCTGGTAAATCCCCTTTGTACCTCTCCAATGCCGTAACATATTTTCTAAAGTGTGGTGCCCAGAACTGAACACAGTACTCCAACTGATGCCTAACCAGCATTTTATAAATATTCATCATAATCTCCTGACTTTTGTACGCTATGCCCCTATTTATAAATCCTAGTATCCCATATGTTTTTTTTTAACATCTTTATCTACCTGTCCTGCCATCTTCAAAGATTTGCTTATATGGACCCTCAGGTCTCTGTTCATTTACCCCCCCTTTAAAATGATATGATCTAGCTTGTACTGCCTCTCCTTGTTCTTCTTACCAAAATGTAGTACTTTGCATTTCTCATCATTAAACCTCATCTGCCACGTTTCTGCCCATTTTACCAATCTGTCTGAGTCATATTGGAGTCTGGTGTTACCCTGCTCACCATTTACTACTTTTCCTAGCTTAGTATCATCTGCAAAATTGTGCTCCCTATATCCAGGGACAGATCATTTATATAGATCAGAGAGCAGTGGTCCCAATATCGACCCCTGAGGGATTATTATGTTTGACAATTGAATGTCAAAAACAAGCTAACCCTCTGTGGCAGTTTTGTTAGGTCAGTTTCTGAGCCAGGCTAGAACGCACTTCAGTACACTAGAGCAGTGTTTCTCAAAATCAGTGTTTCTCAAAAACCGGTGCCGGTCCTCAGCAGCGACCTCACCGGTCCGTGTGAGATTAGAGCAAAATAAATATACAGGTATCCCACCCCAACCGCAGCCTCACCAACCGCAAAACACACGCATCTGCAGTTTGCTAAATGCGACAACCCTAGCAAACTGTGTTTTGCGCGTCCGCGATTTACATCCGCAGTTTAAATTTTCAGGTTTCACTCCTCCAAACACGGGACCGCATTCATCCGCGTATTGGTGTGTATTCATCCTCTCCGTGGTTCCCGCCTATCAGCATCTTTACTACCCCATGTGGTCTAGCTGCACTCGTGGATCTACAAGTAGTGTGTGTGTGTGAACAGCTAGCGTATAGCACTAGGACCCAGTTGCTATGTTGCAATCAACCAGCGACAACGCTTCTCTCTTAGGATTAAGGTAAATCTCTGTTGATTTCTCTCTCTCTCTCATCACACCACATACTGCACCCCGTTCCCCACCCGCCGTGTTACCCACACCCCCCCACCACCCTCCGTGTCACCCCTACACCCCCAACCCTCTGTGTCACTCCCCACCACCCTCCATGTCACCCACTCCCCCCACCCTCTGTGTCACCCCCCCTCACACCCTCCATGTCACCCCCACCACCCTCCATGTCACCCACCACACCACCTTCTGCACTTCCCCCACCCGCCCCCACCACCCTCCGTGTCTCTCTCTCTCTCTGTAGATTAGTCAGTCAGACAGCTTCGTGGATTGCTGCAGATCCTAGCAGCCAATGCACCCAAACTTACTCCCCCTAGCCCCATGTATGTTATAACTGTATGTGTTTTTTTGTGTTTAGTTCTACGAAAGGCGAACTTAGTTCCCCTATCCCCATGTTTGCCATAGGGCCCTGCATTTTCCAACCACAATTTTACCAACCACGGAGGTTTAGAGGAACATATCCCCCGTGGTTGGGGAGGGATACCTGTATATCAATTTTGAAGAAAAGAAAAACATGACACAGATGTCTTAGATTTCTGATCAGAGTGGATTTTCACAAAATCCCAAACAGTTCATGGTAAATTTACATCCCGTTCCATTCCATGCTGCTCCGCTTCAGGTCATCCATTTAAAATTGTGTTTCCAGTGACATGCGGTGGGTACAATGACAGGGTAGGCAATTTCCATCAGTCCATACTAACTTTTGGGGGCATAGCTTTATGGCCTCATATGCACAAATCTAGCAGTAAAAAATGAACAAAAATGGCCACGACCTTAAAAGAGGTCCACGTCAGTTTAGGAAGATAGCCAGCTGGCCCCCGGCATCAAAAAGGTTGAGAAACACTGTTTAAGAGCACTGCTGATGACAGCCCAATCAGGCTGGCTCATCAGTAGGACTTGCAAGGGCAGACCAATCACTGGGGACAGGATTCGTCGCACTCAGCTCCCATTAACCTTGTTAGCCAAAGCCCTAACAGTTAGGGTGGTCCTGGCAGGGCAAGCAGTGGAAAAGCTTGCCAGGCATTGCTCTCAATGTTAAGCTATGGAGTTTTAGATATTTAGACTCCAGCAGTACCCCCAACACACACTCTTGTGTATTCAAGCCTTAGCTTTTGCCAACATCTGCCTAATACATTCTGGAATTAGGTGAACTGCATGCATCCCTACAGGGAGAGAGTGTGCTTTCCTTTCCAACAGATAACTTTTGAATTTCCATGTATTAATGGTAATCATAGAACCGTCAGTTTGGATATTCTTAAACGTGGTGATGGGTTTCCACATGTATCAGATACCTAGCTGACTCCCCCAAAATGTGATAAAAATCCCCCAGAATGTTAAAGATCTGTAGTATGTCTCATCTCAAAACATTTCTGTTGTAATAAAAAAAGCCTTTGCTCTTCCTGTCTCTGCTCATAAATTAAACCACTCATCCATGGTATAAGCCAAGTACATTTTCTCTGCAGCTCTGACGTCCTTCCTAAAGTGAGATGACCAAACCACTCGACATTTATGGCACTTATCAAACCTCTATGTTTTTTCACAGCCTTAAACTATCATAGTGACCTGGAAGCCCTGGGCATCACATATCAGTTCCTCATTTCCCTCCCAGCTTGCATTCAATCTGGAGCAGCCTGAGACTCGCAATGACTGGCAGGGTATCACTTACCCCTTGGTCAAACCTGCACAGACTGTAGAGTGTCACAGGGAGCTGAGAATTTATCCAATTATGTGCTGTAAAGATAACACAGATGGTGTTCAGTGAAAACTGCTGCATGAATGGAAGTAGACTGCTGGACTGGAATGGAGTGATGCTTGAGCAATGAAAACAATGCTTGCCTGAAATTGCCTCCTAAATTAAAAAAAAGACCAGATTAAAGATTGCATTCACACCCGCAAATGGTCTTGATAGTATATATGTGGCAGAAATTATCTCAGTAGTAAGATAACCTGTTTGTTTAGTATTTCCTGATGTATACACGCAGAGTCTGTAAAATATGATAAGACACGGAACACAGCAAAAGTACAATTATGAGAGTAGTAAGCAGATAGCGAGCTTTGACCTTGATTTTTTGGCCCGTGTGCAGATAATTTGCCAGGGCTGCGAGACTTAGCACTGCGGTTACAAACAGAATAATAAGGTACATGAGAAAGCCAAGTATGTGAAGATCCAGCAGTATACCCAGATGCTTTGCTCACCCTTGGAGTTTGCATAGTCATAGCAAATGTGAGTGTGATTTTCTTTGCCCTCATTAACAATGGACAGGATTGGGGTGATCTCAACATTGATGATTAGCCAGGTTATGGTGCAGGCTCCTCTAGACATGGGTCAGCTACAGGAGTTTGATCAAGGCAGTAACCCAGAATACGCCGAAGCATATCAGTTCAGCAATGCTCCTGTGAAAAGCGGACAAATTTGCCCTGCTCATTTTGGGATCTTTAATGTCGAAGTGAATAGGCAAACAGGACAGCGATTAATTTATGTTAATGAAGTTACAGTTTGTTGTCAGGCAGCACCCAGTCACATTTGTAGATTTTGCTTCAGCTTCATTCAGTTTTGTCCATGTTTTGTTTCTTGGTAGCCAGGTCTAAACAACAGCAATGTTACCGAACTATGTGGTATTGCTTCTATCAGTGGAAATATGCCGTTTTTTTTTTAAAAAAACGCAAGTTTTTTGCATTATAACACATTCTATAATTATTTAAACATAATTGTATATGTTTAAAAAAATTTAAAAACGAAAATGATTTTTTTCCATGTTAACTTACAGGATTGGTACTGAGTACACCAGTGAGGTAGTTGCTGTATTTTCTCTCATGCAATCTGTTTCTATTTACTTGCTTCCTCCTTATCTCAGTTGGATTTGTACACTGGCTCCTTTGTAACTTTAAATGACTCACCAACAGTCTGGTTATAACTATTAGCTTTTATGATATGCTAGAAGTAGCAATAAATGAGTTACCATTAAATGATACAACAATCAGGAATCAGACATGACATTAAGACTTAATTAAATAGGAAGTTATTGTCATGAACTTGGGTTAATTGGCTTGATAGGGGAGCCATGGGTATCATTCTATTACAAATGCCTCATTTGTAGGAAATCGCACCAGTGTCTCGCTTACATCAGTGTCCATGAGATGCGCCGATGGGCTTGAGAAGACATCTGAGCGTAAACAACTCCCATCTTTGTGAATGGAGACCCGTAGCTCAGTGGTTAGAGTACTCGCCTCACAAGCGGGACTCCTGGGTTGATTCCTGGCAGGGCAAAACCTTAGACAAGTTTCATTACTCCACACGCCTGATAATAATCCCTAAAAAAAAAAAAAAAATCTCAATCCACACTTGCTTGTGGAAAGCTGCTGTGCGCAATTTGGCTGCAGCGCTTCGCCCATAAATATGCAGTCATTTCACTTTATCGTATATTCTGTGAAGCGCTTTGAGACATCTAGAAGACATGTAAAGCACTATATTAAATGCAAAGATTAGTATTATGATTAGTATTATTAATTCCAATTGTGCTTTTTTGACTTTAGCAGTACCTGAATACAGATTCATGTACCCAAGCCGTGGCTCTCACCAACCTGCAGCTAATATTAGGTATTAGGTGACCAGGGTACATCCCTCCAGGTAGATAGTGGCATTTCATTCCAGGCACACAAGGAAATTGCCATGTGGAGATGACATAAATACATGGAACTTTCAGTCTAGTTTGGATAAGATATATGAGATGACCCCAAAATATTTTTGATTAAAGTCATATTATTAACCCAAAATATTATGCAGGGGACAAAATTGCTGGCAAGGACCAATAATTCATAGAGTAAACAAGAAATTCATATCGGATCACTCTTCCCACAAGCGCCAATCCACTACAACAAACATGTCTGAGTCACCTAACACCAGTCAATTAATGACTATATGATGCCTTCTCCTCCCTTCTCTCTTCTTTCAACCTCTCTCTCCACATTAATTTCATCTTAAGATTCTAGATGGTAGAATTTTAAAGGGGTTTGAAGGAACAGTGAGGCCTGCGGGTTCATATAAGTAAATCATTGAAGATGACAGGACAAGTAAAGCTGTTGAAAAAGAATACCTTCAATGATTTACTAAATAGGGGCATAGAACACAAAAGTCAAGAAGTTATGATGAACCTTTATAAAACACTGATTAAGCCTCAGCTGGAGTACTGTGTTCAGTTCTGGGTGCCACCTTTCAGGAAGGATGTCAAGGCATTGGAGAGGATGCAAAGGAGATTTACCAGCATGGTACCAGGAATGAGAGACTTCAGTTAGTAAGAGAGGCTAGAGAAGTTAGGAGTATTTTCCTTGGAGCAAAGGTCAGATCAGGAATGCATTGCGGTGGAAGTCGATTCGGTAATAACTTTTAAGAGAGAAATAAATAATTATTTGGAGAGGACAAATTTGCAGGGCTACGGGCAGAAAACAGAGGAGTGGGATTGATTTGGGTAGCTCTTTACAAAGATCTGAGACAGATATGATGGGCCGAATGGCCTCTGTCTGTGCTGTACAATTCTATGATCCTTCTGATTCCATCGCTATTCTCTGCTTGGGTACTCATCACCCCCAAGAAAAACCAAGAGATATCCTTCTGACATGAAAGCAGTTGATTCACGATTCTGAAGCTTGATTTAATTCAAACTGATCCCAGTGGTTCATCAAGCCCAATTTATCTAATCTTCATTTATTTATTTTAAAGCTTTTTTAACCTGTATTTAATTGAAATGCCTTAAAGCCCTATAGTCAATGCTAACCTGATATAACAAAGGTAGAAATATTATTTTTATGCTAGCTCCCACTCCTTTTATGTTTGCCCTCTATTCAAAGCCCTCCTTGGCCTTCCCCTACCCTCCATCTGCAACCTCCTAGCCCCCTACCAACCTGCCTACCCCTTTCACTCAGCAGGCTCTGGCCTGCTCTACATTCCCAGACCCACCCACCCAATTATTGGCGGGTGAGCCTTCAACCACTCTGCCCGCAACCTCTGGAACTCTATCCCGCATCCCTCCTCATTGCCCCCTCCCTGGTCTCCTTCAAAGGATATGACAAATGAAAAAGGCAATCTTCTGCAGTTCATTACTGTTACCAATTGTTTTTTTAAGCCTATTACATGTTAAGGCTGATTTGAAAACTTTGCAATTCACTATAAAAAAATATTTCTAAGGATTTGTGAAAATATTCTTAGCAATTACAATTGAATGGTGACAATTATGTTAGAAACCTTGGAAATGCAAATTAAATCCATCCCCCAAACCCTTTGTACATGAGAACAGTTCCTCTGTTTCCACACATATTTGGGTCAGCATGCATCAGCAGGCAGCATACAATAATAATAGTTAATATCATGACTTTATTTAATTTAGCCCTCATTATAATAAAAGCCCTTTGCAAAGGTCAAACTAATTGTTTTTCTGATAGGGATTGACGGTATTCAGTTCAAGAAACCTACATGTTGCAGTGACAATGTTAGGACAAGTTCCATAATATACCATGCTGAATAACGTGACATGACCTGAGAGCCCCACTAAGGTTCCACGACCATGTCTCATAAAAGAGATATTTTGCTGAATGTCTCAACTCTTCAGCATGCCTGTGACGGCAACTTCTCTTGCATGGTTGCCAAGGTTGAGCTGCTTCATTATGCCGGGTGTGGAACCCTTGCTTCCCATACTGACGAGCATAGCAACTAGGAACTATACATAGGCTGCATTCAGTAAGATATGCTTTTTATGATATTTGGCTATGATAAAAACCCAACCCAGAAAACAACAGTTTTATTCAACAACAACAAAATTACATTTATGGAGCGCCTTTCATGTCGGGAGGACGTCCCAAGGCGCTGAACAATCAGGTCGGGACCCAAGCAGGGAGGGAAGGGCTGGGATAGGGGGAAGGGGAAGGAGAGTAGGAGAGGCACTTTGAGAGGGCTTTCTAATATAAAACATACTATGTCAAATTCAAAGATTATTTTATTATTAAACCAGAATGGTATATAGAGGGGTTTAGAAAAATTATACCTCAATATATTTGTTCATGTCATTTCTGATAAGGATCTGATTATTCAGTGTCATCCTAATATAAGCAATAATTATAATAATAATAATTTGATATAGCGCTTTCCAAGTCTTCTAGGCATCTCAAAGTGCTTCGCAGAATATAACAACAACAAAATTACATTTATAAAGCGCCTTTCATGTCGGGAGGACGCCCCAAGGTGCTAAACAGTTGGGGATCAGAACCCGAGCATGGGGAAGCAGGGTTGGGATGAGGGAGGCCAGAGAGGTAGGATGGCAGCTGAAGGCACGGTCAAAAAGGAGGGAGGGAGGAAGGCAAAAGGATTGTGGGATGAAGTTCCAAAGGATGTGGGCAAAGAGGCTGAAAGCTTGGCTGTTGATGGTAAGGCGGGTCAGGCGGGAGGCATGGAGCAGATCGGAGACTGCTGAATGGAGTGAGCAAACAGGTTGATCGGGGGTCAGCAGGTAACAACAACAACAAAATTACATTTATATAGCGCCTTTCATGGCGGGAGGATATCCCAAGGCACTGAACAATAGGTCGGGACCCAAGCAGTGGTCAGGGTTTGGGGAAGGGGAAGGAGAATAGGAGAGGGGGAAGAGTTAGAGGGGAGCAGAAGGCATGATTGAAGAGGAAGGTCTGAGACCGGCCTTGAAGGAGGAAAGTGAGGCAGTGAGGCGAAGGGATTGCGGGAAGGAGTTCCATTTTGTGGGAGCAGAGAGGCTGAAAGCCCGGCCACCGATGGTGGGGCGGTTAGGGCAGTAGACATGGAGCAGAGCATGCTGAGTGGAGGGGATGGGCAGGCTGATAGGGAGACAGCAGGTCAGAGAGATAGGCGGGGGCAAGGCCCTGAATGGCCTTGAAGGTGAGGACGAGGATCTTGAATTCGATCCTCTGGGGGATGGGGAGCCAGTGGAGACGGGCAAGGGTGGGAGTGATGTAGTCGTGGAGCCGAGTGCGGGAGAGTACACGAGCTGCAGAGTTCTGAATAATCTGCACCTTGTGAAGGGAGGAGCTGGAAAGGCCAACGAGAGGGGATTTCCTGTAATCCATCCTAGATGTAATGAAGGCAGATATGAGTGTTTCGGCAGCATGGTGGGGTGAGGTAGTGGTGGAGTCTGGCAACGTTACGGAGGTGGTGGAAGGCTGTGCTGGTCATGGCGCAGATATGAGGGAGGAAGGACAGTTTGGGGTCAAACAAGATGCCCAGATTCCTGACTGGCTTCGAGTGGTGGAGAGAGCAGTCTTGAATGCTGATGTTGTCAGCGCCTGAGATGCAGAGGCATTGACACGAGCCGATCAGGAGGGTTGTCTTGTTGACATTAAGTTGGAGGAAATTGGCTCTTGTCCAGGACTCAATGTTGGACAGACACGTAGTCAGAACGCCAGAAGTCCTGGTGTCGAGGACTACTGGCAACAGTCAACTAACAGAATTTTTATTCCACTCTTCAGCTAGCACAGCTTTCTTCTAACTGAAATTGTTTATAGTATTTCAATATTAAAGGATCTGACAGACCAAAAGCGAAGCTTTCTTCAGTTCATTATTTTTAACAGAATAGTCTTCCAAAGCACCAACCTTTTCTCAATGGCTGTGCATTGTTAAGAGAACTTGACTTAGCGCAACTAGTTGAACAAAGAAAACAAGAAGGCATTGAAGGTAATGGTTACAGAACAGGTAAACAACAACAACAATAAAATTACATTTGTATAGCGCCTTTCACGTCTGGTGGACGTCACAAGATGCTAGACAGTCAGTGTTTCAGACCTGAGCTGGGGTCAGGATTGGGGAGGGTGCAGGGAAAGGAGGGGATTTGGGACTGATGGGACCATCAAAGAGGCGGGTCTTGAGGCAGGACTTGAAGAAGACTAGGGAGGGGGCAAGTGCTGGGAATGCGGGATGGAATTCCAGAGGTTGGGGGCAGAGTTGCTGAAGGCCGGCCCACCGATGGTGGGGTCGGTGGGTCGGGAGTCATGGAGCAGGCTGGAGCCCACTGAGCGGAGGGAGCAGGAGGTTGGTAGGGGGTTAGGAGGTCACAGAGGTAGGGTTGGGCAAGGCCATGGAGGGCTTTAAAGCTGAGAACCAAGATCTTGAATTGAATCCTCTGGGTGATGGGGAGCCAATGAAGTCAGGTAAGAATGGGTGAGATGGGGTCACAGAGCTTGATACATTAGAGGAAACTGGCTGCAGAATTCTGGATGATCTGCAGCCTATGAGGGAGGAGTTGGGAAGGCTGACAAGGAGGGCATTGGTGTAATCAAGCCTGGATGTAATGAAGGCATGAATGAGAGTTTCAGCAGACTGAGGAGTAAGGTACTGACAGAGTCAGGCAATATTGCGGAGGTGAGGGAAGGCAGAGCAGGTCATGGCTTAGATGTGGGGGAGGAAAGACTATTGAGGATCAAACAAGACATTGAGATTCCTGACTGGCTTGGTGAGGTGGAGTGAGCAACCATGGGGGTTGATGCTGCCAGTGTCTGAGATGTAAAGGCACTAGCGCAAGCCAATCAGGAGGCCTTTTTGACATTCAACTGTAGAAGGCATGAAGTCTCATGCAGGATTTGATGTCTGACAGGCAGTTTGTCAGGAAGCCAGTGGTCCTGGAATCAGGGGTAGAGGCAGAAAGATAGAGTTGGGTGTCATCTGCATACATGTGGAAGTTGACCCCATGTCACCAACATATATAGACGTTGAAAAGTAGCGGATATTCACTCACCGTCCACACCACAGACAGAATGCAACTACCCAACAGCTACATTATACAATGATGACAAAAAAAATCCACTCAATCCACAACTGTCTGTGGGACACTGCTGTGCGCAATTGGCTGCCGCGTTTCGCCCACATAATATACAGTCGATTCACTTCACAGTATATTATATGAAGTACCTTGAGACGTCTAGAAGACATGATAATAAGAACATAGAAAAGTGAAGACCTGTTCCACAGGTTCACTGTTCGTTCATTGAAATAGTATTTGCAAAAATAAGGCATTATATCAAATGCAAGGATTATTATAATGAGCTTTAGTTTTGAATAGTAAAATACCTTTACAATGTATCAGTGTAAAATAATAAGGCTAAAGTTCCTTCTTTTAGATTCCTATAACTTTAGTTATAATGGAATTCATTTGATTGACATGTAGCTCATAAGTTGGGCTAAAAGTTGCTCCCTCATGCCTTTTAGAACCAAATCTCAGTGTGGAGAATGACTATACAGTACTTGCAACACATTTCATGAAGGGTTGGCTCTATCTTCCATGATGGACTTACTTCCATTGACCCATTGCTGGTCAAGTGACTGCAAGTAACTAGAAATGTAACTAAGTTAATAAGACAGAATCAATGAACATTTACTCTAATTACTCCCAGATAGATAATTTTAAAGCTCAGAAAAGAGGTAAAGATGAAAAGGGCTTGTTTGATATAATCCTCCCATAATATGCATTGCCTTTACAGCATTAACCTGTGTGGTAAATGAATACAATTTTCTAGCCTCACTAACCCCAATTATAACATGGTCCAACTCCTCATTATCCACTTTGTAAGCAAATCATTCCTGGTGTTTGGCCAAATTGCTCTTCATAAGCTAAAATCTTTGATCAGTGTCCCAGCATTGTTCTAGGTTTATGTTCCCTATTCTGTTACGCATTTGTTGAACATCTGATAGAATGTCTCTGAGAAATTTATTTTCAAGGTCATATTTTTCTAAACATTCCTCACAGGATATTCCTCCACACAAGGAAAAGTGTCACAGTTTGTGCATTCACACAGAAGCATTCATTCCAGGCATTTCTTACCTAGTAAGAATGAGAGCAAACAATTCCTTGTGTTACTAAAGTAGCTTTTGACAATATCCATTTAAGTGCATATCATCTTAGTGGCAAGAATTTCACTTCTTTAGATCTCTTCCTTGAATAAACAAACGTCAAAGACCAACAAATATGGAGCAGTGCAACAGAGAATGGAATCCAGCTTGTAAGTATTTCTATGTGCCAACTTGCAGCCTTCCCAGGCTGACTAGCTCTCTGATTTAATTAAATCCCTTGAACAGAACAATAACTTCTGCACTGGTCTGCACTGGATTGTGGAACTAGAATAACTCTTTCCAACAAACATTCAGTGAAGACAAGAGGACATCTAGCCTGGTTCGCCAACAGGATTTAGGGCAGACAAGTCACTGGGGCAGGGAATTATTCTACTTAGCTCCTGTTAACCCTGTAGACCAAAGCCCTAATGAGTATGGTGGTCATAGCTGGACATCATCAGGAAAATTTGTCAGACAGCAATATTAATGGCGCTTTCAAACGTCTCAAAGAACGTGATAAGGTACTATATCAAATGTAAGGATTATTATTATTATCTCTGACAGATTAGGGGATTGAACCTCAAACTTTTCTAGTTTGCATTGGTTCAACGTTGCGAAGAGCTGCCAAAGACTGTAGAACATACCTCAACATACTCCCACGATTAAACAACCACTTAAAGTGAGGAAGGGAGCATTTGGGATTCCTTCGTCTTTCAAATTTCACAAATTTCACAAACAATTGTTGTGTGTGGTATGTGTGTGCCCGACTCTGGCCATTTTATCTGTAAGTAACAATGTGCTGCTGTAGCAACAAGAAACACGTTACTGTTTTGACACTAGAAGGAAGAAAAGAAGAAACCTGCCTTACAGAAACAATAGAGAAATAGCAAGAGACTCCGTGGAACATGAAGGTGCGTTAAACAGAGATAGAGACAATTTTCAACAATTAATCTTTGGATTGCATTAGGGTCCAGTGATATGTCGATATATCGGTTATATCGATATATTTTTTATGTTGATATGCCGATATTGGAATTTAAAATATATCGATATATCGCAAATTTCGATATGAAAAATATCGATATATCGCAAATGTTGGTATATCGTGTCCGGCGATATATCAATATATCGGTTTATGTCGGTATGATGCGGACTTTTTCAACTTACCTTGTCGATATCCAAATGCGTGCGCACACCGGAATGCACGTGCACCCCCGAATCCGCGTTCACCTCTGAATGCGCGCACACTTCCGAATGCGTGCGCTTACGCAGGACAAAAAAAATACGCGATATCGATATATCGGTATATATCAATATGGGCAAACCGAGATATCGATATCGGAAAATTTCGATATTGGCGGACCCTAGATTGCATTCAGTACACCAGAGCTATTAGAGGGCTTTGTGAGACAGGATTAGGAAGCGTGGAGATGGAGATACATTGCCACAGATTAATTAGGCTGAATGGCCTGCTTTCATGACTGTAACAATCTATGCAATTCTATGTTAGTTAACCTATCCTGGAGTTTGTGTAACAATATGATGAGTAAATAATTCCCCCAGACTCATGTCTACACATTGTTTGTTCTTTAACTCCTTCGAGAAACGATGAATAAAAACTCCAGTTTCACCAAGGTATTCCATGGCAAAAATTCAAAGTGAATAATTATAATCAAAATAATCCTTGTATTCAATATAGCATCTGGCCCTTAGAGATGCAGTCTCAAATTGTATCACAGAATTTACTATAAAGTGTGCATTTTATTGGCAAAACCTCTTTAAGAGGGTAGGCCCTATATCCTTCTTATGTAATGGGAAGCCTTACGTTTAATCTTGTTGACTGATTGCTGAGTAGGAACTGAACTATTACCACTGAAGAAATTCATCTGGGTATAAACTTACTTAGAAATTCGGAGTGTGCAGAATTTGGTAGAATTTGTTTCCTAAATTCAGGTATAATTTTGAAAGCATTAAGAACTAGCTTTAAAAATTTAAGAATTGTCAAAATATTGGTACATTCTAAAATGCTAATAAAAAAGTAAGGTGGAATATCTGTAATAGTTACAGCCCAAATGTTGCAAATAAGGCAATGAATACAGTTTGCAAATGACACAAATTAGACCACACTGGAGCTATGTCTAACACCGACCCGAATTTTAACCCAAACTCACAAATACAATGTAATATTTTCAATTACCACAGCAACCTATTTGTTTATTTGTTAAATTATACATTATTTTATTTTTTAAAGGTTAATACTGTTAGTTCAGGTAGTTCACAAGAGACGCCTGGATTTTAAATACAACCCACAGAAAATAGGGGAAATTCTTTTTAAATTACACTTGTACAAACGTCTTTCACATCATCAGGACGTCTCATTGTTCTAATTCATCGCATTGTTCTAATTCATTGCATTACCCTATTCAATCTATCTATTGGACACAATACCACTGCCTTCATCCAGCTTACCTGTTCCAGTAATAACAACAACAACAACAACAAAATTCCAGTTATTTAGCAGCTTTCACGTCGGGAGGGCGTCCCAAAGCGCTGAACAGTCAGGTCGGGACCCGAGCAGGGGGAAGGAGGGTCAGGGTAGGGGGAAGGAGAGGGGGACGAGTTAGTGGGGGAGCCGAAGGCGCGGTCGAAGACGAAGGTCTTGAGACCGGCCTTGAAGGAGGAAAGGGAGGAAACAAGGCGGAGGGGCTACGGGATGGAGTTCCACAGTGTGGGGGCAGAGAGGCTGAAAGCCCAGCGCCGATGGTTGGGCGGTTAGGGCGGTGGACACGAAGCAAGCCTGAGTCTGCTGAACGAAGGGTGTGGGCAGGCTGGTAGGGAGACAGTAGGTCAGAGAGGTAGGCGGGGGCAAGGACGTGAATGGCCTTGAAAGTGAGGATGAGGATCTTGAATTCGATCCTCTGGTGGATGGAGAGCTAGTGGAGACAGGCGAGGGTGGGAGTGATGTGGTCGCGAGCCTGGTACGAGAGAGTACACAAGCTGCAGAATTCTGAATGAAATACACTGGCCTGTAAGCCAGTGTTACAGGTGAAAATTGACAGACCTTCACCCATTTAAATGAATCAGCACCATCCTTGACATCTTGTCAAATTGTTTTCTGTTTCTGAGAATGCATCGTATGTAATTGCCAACACCAAAAAAGGAAAAATCTTATATGATCTATGTTGGAAACAGGAATGTATTAATACAATTGATAATCATTCTTGCATTTGAGATAGCACCTTTCATACACGGAAGAATTCTACAAACACTTCATATTATTTACTGTAATCTGGAGTGACTTTGCATTTTGAAAATAAATGATAATTAGTTCTTCTTGGAGGTTGCAAATTCAGAGACAATTTAAAATCATGTTTCCTCATGTTGTTTCCTATCAACAATAAGTATCTAAATTAACTGAAAACTTGAATGCCATCCCTCAATCCCTCCGTTTCGTTTCTTCCCTTTCCTCTTTCAAGGTCGGTTTCAAGACTTTCCTCTTCGACCGTGCCTTTAGTTCCACCCCGAACTCTTCGACCTCCCCTTCGTGTTTCACCCCTTCCCAAACACTCCCCTCTCAGCTCGGGTCACACGCCTCCTGTGCAGCGCCTTGGGACGTCCTCCCGACGTGAAAGGCGCTCTATAAATGTAATTTGTTGTTGTTGTTGTTGTTTATTGGATTCAATTATATTTTAAGCTAGATTAATTATCATTTGCCCTTGAGTATCTGCTAACATTAGAGGCAGTCTGTTTGGATTGTTTGATTATACATTATTAATCTCCAATTCTCAATATCTACTGAAAAACTACTTTTCACTTTTTACAGATCTTCAGTCATGTTAAACCATGCATGTGTGAGTCTGATGCCCTCTTTGCCGGTCTCCCCTCCACCACAATTCATAAAATCCAACTCATTCAAAACTCTGCAGTCTGCATTCTCACCCGCACCAAACTTTGCTACCCCATTACCTCAGTCCTTGCCAGACTTCACTGGCTCCCTGTCCCTGAGAGGATCGATTTCAAGATCTTCACCGTTGTTTTCAAATCCCTCCATTCCTCAGCAACCCCCTACCTCTCCGACCTACTATCTCCTCAAACTAGCACCCGTTGCCTTCACTCCACCGGGTCTGGCCTCCTCCTTGTCCCCCGAATCCTTCGCTCCACCATCGGTGGTCGTGCCTTCAGGCACTATGCCGCGAGGCTCTGGAACTCCATTTCTCACTCCCTTCACCTCTCCCCCGTTCTTCCCAGTTTCAGGTCTCAGCTAAAGATCTTTCTCTTCGACTGCGCCTTTGGTCACCTTTCTCCCCTTGGCCCTGGCTCGGGCCCGGGATCCATTATTGTGAAGCGTTCTGAGACGCCGTCCAGCATGGCGGGTGCTATATAAATTCAAGTTGTTGTTGGTGTTGATTAGCTCGTGTCAGCGCCTTCACGCATCAGGCGCTGTCAGCATCAACCTCCACGGGTGCACACTCAACCTTACCAAACCAGTCAAGAACCTAGGTGTCTTGTTCGATCCTTAACTGTCTTTCCTTCCCCACATCCAAGCAATGACTCACTCTGCCTTCCCTCACCTCCGCAATATTGCTTGACTCTGCCATTACTTTACCCTCACTCATGCCTTTATTACCTCCTGTCTTGACTATGCAAATGCCCTGCTTTTCGGCCTTCCCAAAAACTTCCTTCACAGGTTGCAGATAATCTAGAATTCTGTGGCCCATGTCAACTACCGCTCCAAGCTTCGTGACCTCCATCTTCGTGACCCCATCTCCCTCATCCTCGCCCAACTCCATTGGCTCCCCATCGCTTTTAAAATTTAGTCCGTTTAAAATAATTGTACCAATATATTAACGAAGGGCACCTTTTGCACCTGTGCAGGCAAAAGGTTAAATTATTCTTCTCACACCATTATTAGTTTACAGCCATTGCACTGGGGAAACAGCTGCTGGACATCAGAAGATCACAAGAGATTTAGATGAAGGAGGCCTTTCAGCCATTTCATTGCATCCTTCCAGAGCAGCTAATCTACCACACACACAATCACAGCATCAAGTTGTTATTTAAATTCATATCCTATCCCAGCAACCTGTTCCAATTGTTGATTACTCTGCGTAAATGAGTGGAAGTACAGCAATATCATACCAGATATGCGGGATGGAGTTCCAGAGTGTGGGGGCAGAGAGGCTGAAAGCCCGGCCACCGATGGTAGGTCAGTTAGGGTGGGGGACATGGAGCAGGCCAGAGCCCGATGAACGGAGGGGTCGGGCAGGCTGATAGGGAGACAGCAGGTCGGAGAGATAGATGGGGGGAAGGCCGTGAATGGCCTTGAAAGTGAGGACGAGGATCTTGAATTGAACCCTCTGGGAGATGGAGAGCCAGTGGAGATGGGCGAGGGTGGGAGTGATGTGGTCGTGGAGCCTTGTGCAGGAGAGTACACGAACTGCAGAGCGATACCTTTGTTTGAAGGTCAGGGTGAAACCTTGGGCAAGTTTCCTTACTCCACACGCCTAAAAATCCATCCCCAAAATAATAAAAATGGGTCATTTTCAATCTACGATTGCTTGTGGGACACTGTTGTGCGCGATTGGCTGCCGCGTTTCACCCACAAATATACAATCAATTCACTTTACAGTATATTCTGTGAATCGCTTTGAGACTTAGATAAGATGTGAAAAGCGCTACATCAAATGCAAGGATTATTAATATATTATGTTTATGAATATTCTCATTGCAGTGGAAATTATTCGCAGCAGACAGATGACAGGATATGGACGATTCAGTTCTATTTACCCTGCTGATACCTATCAACATAACAAGATGCACAGAAGGACTCTTGGACATCTGTCTTCTGTGTACTGTGTTGCTTATGATCGCACTGGACACAGGATTTTTACTGTAAGCAGCAACTTTTTCAATATAATGGGGATAATCCATTTAGATTTTTAGTCTTATGAGCCTCTTGATTGAAACAAGCTGTGGATCATGTTCACTGAGAGAGACCATAGGCAAATGTTGTAGGTCTAATTTCTACCATGACTCACTTCCCATAAGTGGAGCTTGCAGGAGGGGGGGAAGGGAAAGCTGACCGAAATTGATAGGCTTACTGACTGATCTTAATTTAACAAGGTGAGGGAGGGATTGAGTCGAAGGTACCTGGCTGCAGCTCTGGAGAGTGAGGATTTGATGAGTGGTACAGTAAAAGCCCGATTATCTGGCACCTGGCCAATGCCAGTTAAAGCGCGTGCTGGATATTCGGCCGAAACGCAAAAAATAAAATAAAATTTCAATGCATTTTTCCAGATAAATTCCAGTTTATCGAATGCAGACTTTTTTTTCCCGATACTGGTTAAACGGAAGTTACGGTTGATCAGGTGCCGGATAAATGGGCTTTCTGTATTTAATGTGTGATTGCTCCCCAATTACCCCAGTCCTTGCCAAACTTCACTGGCTCAATTTCAAGATCCTCACTCTTGTTTTCAAATCTCTCCACCCCCCTACCTCCCTGACCTCCTCTCCCCTCACAACTGCACCCGTTGCCTTTGCTCTACTGAGTCTGGCCTCCTCCTTGTCCCCCGAATCCTCGTCGACTGTGCCTTCAGCCACTACGCCCCGAGGCTCTGGAATTCCCTTCCTCTCTCCCTTCGCCTCTCCCCCTCTTTTCCTGTTTTGAGGTCAAGGCTAAAGACCTTTCTTTTCAACTGTGGTTTTGGTCACCTTTTTTCCCTTCCCCTTGGCTCGGCCCCGGGATCCGTTATTGTGTGAGGCGTTGTCTGGCGTGGAGGGTGCTATATAAATCCAAGTTGTTGTTTTTGTTGATTGGGCTCAGAGGCGTTTACACAGTGGAATAACAAACATTGATAAGTTAATTTGAATTAATAACAGGAAAGAACTTCTCTGTAACGCTCACTAAAAATTGTGGAATCCTGTAGCTCAGTGGTTAGAGCACTCGCCTTACAAGCTTGAGACCTGTGTTTGACTCCAGGCAGGTCAGGGCGAAACCTTGGGCAAGTTTCCTTAGTCCACACATCTAATAATAAATAATCCCTCCAAAAAAAAACACAATAATAAAATTGGTCATTTGAATCCACCACTGTTTGTGGGACACTGTCACGTTTGGCTGTCGCGTTTCATCCACAAATATACAGTCAATTCACTTTACAGTATATTCTGTGAAGCGCTTTGAGATGTCTAGAAGACCTGAAAAGCACTCTTATCAAATGCAAGGATTAATATCATTATTATTATAAAATGTACCTTTGGCAGTGTTTTTTAAAAAATGGTAAAGCAGAATTTTGATAGAGTGGATCTGTTTCAGGGTTCTGATGACTGTCTGGTGAAGATCTGGGCTACACATGATGGTTGATTACTCTCCACACTGCGAGGCCATTCCACTGAAATCTCTGACTTGGCTGTGAATTTTGAGAACACAATGTTAGCTGCTGGCAGCTGTGATAAACTCATCCGAGTTTGGTGCTTGAGAACATGTGCTCCTATAGCTGTGCTGCAGGGACACAATGGATCTATCACTTCTCTCCAGGTAAGATTTGTATTTTTACAGTAAGTGATGGTGATTGAATTGTGGACTTTGTGGATCAGTGTGGCTTAACTTCATACTGGATCTCCTGTAGCTCAATGGTTAGAGCACTCGCCTTACAAGACCTGTGTTTCAAATCCAGGCGGGTCAGGGCGAAATCTTGGGCAAGTTTCCTTACTCCACATGCTTAATAATAATCCCTCCAAAAAATTTTTAAATTAAAATTGGTCATTTGAATCCACGACTGTTTGTGGGACACTGCTGTGCGCAATTGCTGCTGCATTTCGCTCACAAATATACAGTCAATTACAGTATATTCTATGAAGCGCTGTGAGACGTCTAGAAGACATGAAAAGTGCTATATCATATGCAAGGATTATTATTATTATACTGGGCGGTTGCGTTCCCGAATGAGACATCGGGTGTAAATATAATCTGTATGATACACTTTCCCTATTGTAAAATTTTGTAAACATTTCCCTATTGTAAAATGATTCTCACGTTGGAGAATTGTTTTTGTTCAGTGCCAACGTCACTTGCCTTTACCCTTTCTCTCCCGTCTCTGCCCTCCTACCCCTCTGGCCTTCCACCCATAGTGATCCTGAAACAGCCGTCCAGCTGCTCTATGATCGTCTCTCCTCTATCTTCAACTCTCTCATCCCTCTGAAATCCAGGTCCATCTCCAAACCTACCCATTCCCCCTGGTATAATACTCATCTCCGCTCCCTAAAAACTCAAACCTGGCTGTTCAAGTGCAGGTGGTTCACTATCAACTGTGGCTCGAGCATCTCCACAGTTACCGCTATTCTTTGTCACACACGAAAATGGCTTACTATTCAAACATCAGCCTGGAGGCTAAAGACAACCCAAAAGTCATTTTTTCCACCACCACCCATCTCCTCCGTGCACCCCCTCAGCCATCCTCAATCTTCACTTCAAATGAGAAGTGAGAGGAGGTCATGGACTTCTCCAAAATCCACAATATCCTCCAGGCAGCCTCATCCTCCTGCCTCTCATCGCCCACCACCAGCACCGCCCCCATTCCGTCCACCTCACCCTCCTCATCATCAGCTCCAACCACGACCTCCTTCCTACATTCCCTCTCCTTCCTCCCTCTCACGCACATCACCTCAATCAAGCCAACGACCTACTGCCTCGACCCCCTTCCCAACAATTTACTGGTCACCCAGCTCCCCCTCCTCAGCCCACTGCTGGCTGACATCATCAACCAACAACAACAACAACAGCAAATTACATTTATAGAGCGCCTTTCACGTCGGGAGGACGTCCCAAGGCGCTGCACAGGAGGCGCGTGACCCGAGCTGGGAGGGGAGTGTTTGGGAAGGGGTGATACACGAAGGGGAGGTCAAAAAAATCAGGGGGGAACAAAAGGCACGGTAGAAGAGGAAAGTCTTCAAACCGGCCTTCAAAGAGGAAAGGGAAGAAACAAAATGGAGGGATTGGGGGATGGTATTCCATAGGGTGGGAGCGGAGAAACTGAAGGCCCGGCCTCCGATGATGGGGCGGTTCGGGCGGGGGGCTTGGAGCAGGCCAAGTCCTGCTGAATGGAGGGTCCGGGTGGGCTTGTAGGGGGAAAGTAGATTGGTTAAATAGGGCGGGGCAAGGCCGTGTAAGGCCTTGAAGGTGAGGACAAGGATCTTAAACTCGATCCTCTGGAGAATGGGGAGCCAATGGAGATGGGCGAGGGTGGGGGTTATATGATCGCGGAGGCGGGTGCGGGATAATACACGGGCTGCAGAGTTTTGGATGACCTGCAGCCTGTGAATGGAGGAACTGGGGAGGCCGATGAGGAGAGAATTTCCGTAGTCCAGCCTCGAGGTGATGTATGCGTGCACGAGTGTTTCGGCAGCGCGGGGGGTAAGGTAGTTGCGGAGCCTGGCAATGTTGCGCAGGTGGAAATAAGCGGTGCCGGTCAAGGCACGGATGTGGGGGAGGAAAGAGAGTTTTTGATCGAACATGATGCCGAGGTTCCTGATTGGCTTTGTGAGGTGGAGAGTACAGCCATGGATGTTGAGGCTGGCAGCGCCCGATGTGCGGAGGCGCTGGCTTGAGCCGATCAGGAGGGCCTCGGTCTTACTCACGTTCAATTGCAGGAATTTGACCCTCGTCCAGGACTCGATGTCGGACAGACATGCTGTCAGAACATCGATGGTCTGGGGGTTGAGGGATGAGGCAGATAGGTACAACTGGGTGTCGTCCGCATACATGTGGAAATTTACCTCATGTTTGCGGATGACATCGCCCAGAGGGAGGGTGTAAAGGGTGAAAAGGAGGGGACCGAGGACAGAGCCTTGAGGGACGCCATGAGAAATTGTGCGGGGGTTTGAGAAAAAAACGTTGGAAGAAACAAAGTGTAAACGGTGGGTCAGGTAGGAACGGAACCAGTCAAGGACTGTGCCTTGAAGGTTGAGGTGGGAGGAAAGACGTTGAAGGAGGATGGTGTGATCGACTGTGTCGAATGCAGCAGACAGATCAAGGAGGACGAGGAGGCAGAGGGAGCCCTGGTCACAGGCGGTTAGGATGTCATTTGTAACCTTAACCAGGGCAGTTTCTGTGCTGTGAATTGGGCGGAAACCTGATTGGAGGGGTTCAAGGAGTGAGTGAGTTGAAAGGAAAGAGCGGAGCCCTCTCCAACCTCTCCAACAATCTGACCCACTCAAAGTGTTGCCATCACCCCCCTCCTCAAAAAACCTTCCCTAGATCCCTCAAACCCTAGCTACTACCATTCTATTTCAAACCTGCACTTCCTTTTAAAGTATTCAAATGCGTTGTTGCCAACCAACGTCACTTGTTGCCCACCTCTCCAACTCCCTTTTTGAACCCCTCCAGTCTGGTTACCGCCCTGCCCGGATTGATCATGGATTGAAATGACCAATTTTATTTTTGTTTTTGGAGGGATTATTATCAGGCATGTGGAGTAAGCAAACTCGCCCAAGGTTTCGCCCTGACCTACCTGGATTCGAAACACAGGTCTCACGCTTATAAGTAGAGTACGGTACTCTAACCACTGAGCTACAGGATTCCACTATTTTCCCATGCCCCTAATATCCCAGCAACATATGATATTCGCACAAATGTACCATTGAAAAAGTGAGTCAATTATTGGCATTGTTCAACTTCTGTGATCAATTACTGACCATCTATCTAGACTAGTTTCAACAAAATAAGAGTTTACAATTAGGAGGCAGCAAATATCTATGGCTGTTAATAATAATAATCATGCTTGCATTTGATATAGCACTTTTCACGTCTTCTAGATATCTCAAAGCGCTTCACAGAATATACAGGTAGACTATGCTTACTGAACGCCCAGTTACTGAAACTTCACCATAATGAGGGTTTGTATTTGTACCTCCTATGTGCTTAGCGAAGGCTGCGTTCGCTATAGCGAAAGTTTAAATCTCGCGCGCTTCTCGTCTCCCGGCCGCCCCCACAATAGACGGTCTCAGTCGACGAAGCTACATACACTTACTTCAGCATGCCACCCAAACACCCATTAGCAACATCGCCAACCCCATCGAAGAAAAGGAAGTCCATCACGTTGGAAATGAAGATAGATCGAGGACCAGAACGAACGCCATTGCCCCCTCTCCACTAGTATAAGCCAAGAGAAGGCCCATACAGTATGGGAGGATCTTAAGCGGCAGGATGCTAGACAACCACATGCTGCTACTCGGAAAAAGCCAACGGAGACTTTTGCTGCTAGCAACCGTTGGCTTGATCGTTTTCAAAAGCGATACAAGGTACATTCTATCAAGATGTGCGGGGAAGTTGCTAGTGCGGATGTTGCTGCTGCCGAACATTATCCAGATGAATTTAGTAAAATCATTAAGAAGGGAGGTTATACACCACAACAAATTTTCAACTTTAATGAAACAGGCCTTAATTGGAAGAAGTTACCTGAGAAGACCTACATCTCCATAAATGAGAAATCGGCCCCTGGAAAGCTTACAACTGAAGAAATTCAGGATTTAACGAAGGAACAGACAGCCGAGGCTGATGATTTATGTGAGGAGCCTAAGATTCTTAGTTTGAACATTTTGAAAACTTTTCTTTTGAAAATAGACGAAGCAATTAATATTTGCAAAGACAACGTTCCTGAAATGGATCGCAGCATTAAGGTTGCCCATGGCATCAAGCAAACTATTCGTTGCTACCAAGAATTCATAGAATCATAGAGTTGTATGAAGAAAAGAAGAAAAACTGTCGACAGTCTTCTATCGACAGTTTCTTTAAGCCAACATTGTCCAAAGAACCAATACCAAGTAAATCCGTTAACTATACAGAAACTATTGTTTTCTCACCAGATTCTCCCGATTCTCCAGCCTCCTCCTCCACCCCCCCACTCCTCCAGCAACAATTAAAACAAAGACCTCCTCCCTATTCCTCACCTCATCTTATTATGGGAAGTACGGAAACTTTCGTTTCGTTATTGTATTGTGTTAAAAATTTACTAAATAAAATACTGTTCAGGTACACAAAACAAACATTTTGATCTTGTATTCTTTCATCTTCCATCTTTTCATCTTGCAATTAAAGTATTGCAGCCTTCAATAGCAGTTCTACCTACCTTATGCCTTCGCTGGTACATTGAAAATGTTAGCGCTAGGCACCACTGGGAACAAAACTGATTTTCTTCATATACGGAAACACAGTAGGGACCTCCCACCCATTTAACAGAATTCTCGCTTTACGAGGAGTTTCGAAGACCCCAACCCCTTCGTTAAGCGGAGTCTACCTGTACTGTAAAGTGAATTGTATATATGTGGGTGAAACGTGGCAGCCAATTGCGCACAGCAGTGACCCACAAACAGTCGTGGATTGAAATGACCAATTTTGTTTTTGAGGGATTATTATGAAGCGTGTGGAGTAAGAAAATTTGCCAAAGGGTTTGCCCTGCCTGGAATCAAACCCAGGGTCTCACTTTGAAAACAGTCAAATGACTTTCAAAAGCATTCATTCATGGGGAATTCAAATCATACCTCGGAAATGTTCAGAATGAACTTGACTGATAAGTAAATCCCTCTTCCCCAAGCATGTACAAAGCATTAGAAACATGTCATACTCCTTTCACTTTCCTCACTTCAATATTCCAGTTAAGATTGTATCTGAACCATGACATATCCTTGATAACTTACTGCAATTGTTGGTTATTTAGTATTCATGAGAATTCAGTTGACTCACACAAATCCAGATACTTTTACAAAAGGATAATCCTTGAAACCTTCCTTATAATTGTATGTTCACTTGTAATACGTACTTATTGTGGAACAGGACAGTTTTAAAGTCCTACTGTCTCCATCCTTGTATTATGTGCAAACATGTACCTTATTGGTTAGAGCATTTGCCTCACAAATGAGTTTACCTGGGTTTGATTCCCAGTAAATTTTTTGTGTTGGGTTTTCGGCAACTTGCCGCTTGATTATCCGGCACAGACAATTAATCGACCCCCCCCCCCGCGCCCATCCCCCACCCACCCACCCCCACCCCACCGACCACCCTGAGCGTGCCGCATAAACTGGCTTTTACTGTACCTTGTCCTGTGCCCATCCCTGGAGCAGCTCCTCACCTGTGGTCTAATCTCCAGGGGAGCCCTGTCCTCCCACTCGCTGGGGGAGTTGTTGAGCTGGAGACGTCATCTCACCGATATCTGCCTGCTGCCGCCACCTCTCCTGCTGGGTTTAGAGCTGCTGTGGTGACGCATGCTGTAGGCATCAAAGCGGGGCCGGCACCCCCCAAATTTTGCCCCCCCCCAAAATATCGGCGCCCCCCCCCCCAAATCTTGATGCCCCAAAATCTTGTCGCCCTAGGCGCCCACATAGTTCACCTAATGGTAGGGCCGGCACTGCTTACTCCACATGCTTCTTCTTACCTAGCCTTAAGTAGATCCCGGTTATTAGTCAATTGATTTATTGGGGGTAATAATGCCTTTGAGAAAAAATAAAAATATGGTCACTCAATCCGATTGTTTGTGGGGACTACAATGTGTAATAGGCTGCCACATTTTGCCCACAAAATATGCATTCAATTCACCTTACAGTATAGAAATCCCCGGGTCACTCAACACTCAGCAGATGAGGCAGCATCTATGGAAAAAAAAAAATATGTCAAGGTTTTGGGTCCATGACCCTTCATCAGAACTGGAGCATGTTAGGAGGGAGAGGGTATTGTGGAGGACAGAGTAAAGTACAATCCAGATACTGTACTGTATTGTGCTATGCTATATGCAGCATGCAATATATCTGACATACATGCACTATATTGGTTGTTTCACTTCTTCCCAGGATCAACATGCATTAATAATAATCAACATCCTTGTATTTGATATGGGGCCTATACATCAAAAGGTCTCAAAGGAATTCATAGGGAATTGCTCTCTATTGTAATGAGTGTGTATTTGTTGGCAATACTGTACACTAGGCAATCAATTTGCACAGAGCAGATCGTACAAACAGTCATGAAATTAATGACCAATCGTATCTGGAGTCCAGAACACCTGAAGAAACTCACTCATTTTCAATAGCATCATAAGATCTTCAGCGTCCACTAGGGTCCGGCGATATATCGATATATCGCTAAAACCCGATATAATTTTCATATCGATATGCCGATATAGGCATTTCAAAAACCTCGATATATCGAAAAGTCGATTTATCGAGGTAAAAATCGGAATGCGCACACACTGAACTACAAGACCCAGAATGCTCATCTCTATATACAATGCACAGACCGAGGCGCAAAGCTGCCATATTGTATTCATAGTCCTAGAATACAATATACAGGTATGCAAGGGATTTGGGGGGGAAGAGACGGCTGGGGGTGGGGGGGTGAGGGGGAGAGAGAGATGGCTGGGTGGGGGGAGGGGGGAGAGAGACGGCTGGGGGGAGAGGCAGAGAGACGGCTGGGGGTGGAGGGGGAGAGAGACGGCTGGGGGTGGAGGGGGAGAGAGACGGCTGGGGTGGAGGGGGAGAGAGACGGCTGGGTGGGGGGAGAGAGACGGCTGGGGGGGGAGGGAGAGAGAGACGGCGGGGGTAGGGAGGGGGAAAGAGATGGCTGGGGGGGTGGGGGGGAGGAGAGAGACGATGGGGGTGAGGGGTGCGAGAGAGGGACGGCGGCGGGAGTGGGGGAGGAGAGAGGGACATCGGCGGGGGTGGGGGGGGGAGTGGAGAGACTGGGTGGATGTGATAATATACAGATAGATAGAGATGGGGGGGATGTGAGAGAGGAGAGAGACACAGACAGAAAAACACAGAGATGGAGAGAGTGAGAGACACAGAGAGAGAAAGATATTTACCCCCTGAAGAGATTGGCCCCGAATGCGCATGCACCCGGAATGCGCGCACACCCGGAATATGCGCACATCCCAAATGCGCGCGCACCCCGAATGTGCGCGCTGCGCGCGCATGCGCAGTACGAAAAACCTGAAAATATCGATATTTTGGTATATCACGATATGAGCCCATCGATATATCTAAATCGGAAAATTTCCATATCGACGGAAATTCAGCGTCCACCTGATCATCATCCAAAGTTCAGCATCTCTTACAATATAGGACTTCCTCAAACCTGTACCAGACTGTCGGCAAACATAGCTCTAAGTCCAAACATGGGCTTGTACTGACAATCTTCTGTCCCAGAGACAAACCAGGCTCGTATCAGCTTCCGCAAAGCTGATACCAAACTGGTATCAATTGAGAATGTGGAGGAAGAATTGAAGTGGTTTCTGTTATCTCTATTCTCGTAACAAAAATTGTTGATGCCAAAAATTCTTTAGTACATCGCACTGTAAATCACTGCCAGCTAGCAAAGTTAGCTGGCAGAGTGATTTACAGCTCGCTGTACTAAACATTTTTGAAGCAACTATTCAAAACCTATCTCATTTGGCAGAATTCCCTGCCTCTCCACAGGTTTTTAATACACTAATGGATTAGAATAGTATAATTGGCCATTGTCTAAAACAGACCAATGGAGTACAGAAATATAAAGGTACACTAAGTACTGAAGTTGTTTCTTGGAACAATGAAACCTTTGTGGATATTTCCCTCTGGTTCAATAAAATACTTAAAGTTTGTAGATTCAAATCGTAGGATGCCTGTTTATATTTCACTAGTTTGCTCTTTATTTTGATGCCTAAGATAAATTATGCTAACATGGTATTTCAGATGCCAGATGAGCAGCTGCAGAAATGAATCTGAATATATCAACTATCTCAGCTGTTACTCTAGCAGTTATGGTATAACTGCTAGAATACGGATATTAAATGATAGCTACTAATGTATAGCTGTTAACATATATCTGTTAATTTATAGCTGTTATAGTATAATGTACTTATTAAAGCACAGCTACTATACTTTATAGTTTCTAACATATAGATGTTAATATATAGTTGTTAAAGTATAGCCACTAACATATAGCTATCAATGTATATCTGTTAGCGCACGGCTATTTTTTATTACAACTCGAGTGTTGAAGTCTATCAATCATTGAAGTGCTTCTAACAAACTATCTTGTTGAGTAACAGAGCTGGATATCAGTCGGGTAATTTAGTAAGCATCTCCCTGTATTGTAATTGGAAATAATAATAATTTGAAGCCTGATTCTGAGTTGGAGGGAAGGGAAGGTTGGGATTGGGTTGAGGTGATCGAAACACGGTCGAAAATAAATGTTTTCAGGTGGGACTTGAAGTTGTGAATCAGCTGGATCTTTTAAATCGTGGAGCTGTGGAGACTGGTGAGAAGTGCATTGGTGAAATCCAGGTGGGAGGTGACAAATGCATGCATGAAGATACCGGCTGCATTTGGGGTAAGGTACAGTCTGAAGCAGGCAATGTGGCAGAAATGGAAGAAAGTGGTCCTGGTCAGGCACCGAATGTGACTGAGGAAGGACAGCTGGGGGTCAAATCAAACGCCTAGATTGCACACTGGTTCAGAGAGTCTGAGGGAGGGCCCAGGGAGGTTGAGGAATTTAGAACCAGAGGCGTGAAGACATTGGCAAGTGAAGACAATATGGCTTCCATCTTGTCCCTGTTCAACTGCAGCAAGTCTGCCAGATAAGATGATAGAACATCAGTGGACCTTGAGTTGCTACTGGAGGAGACAATGTAAATTTGTGTGTCATCCGCATCTATGTGGAGGTTTACCCCATGTCTGTGTATGATATCACCAGAGGGAGCATATAAATAAAGGAAAGGAGGGCCAAGGATGGAGCCCTAGAGTACCTTGTAGGTGACCGGGCATGGACAGGATGAAAAACCATTTGCTGAGATGACATGGAGGCAGTTGGTAAGTAGGACTCAAATCATGTGTGTGCGGTTCCATTAAAAGGTAGATGAGGGAGGACAGGTGGTGAAGGATGGCATGGTCGACTGTGTTGAACACGCCAGAGAGATCCAGGAGGATGAGGAGGCAGATGGAGCCTTGGTCACAGATAGAGAGTATGACATTTGTGACTTTGACAAGTGCCATCTCTGTGCTGTGACCAGGGCAAAAATCAGATGCAGGAGCTCGAGGGGAGAGTGAGGGAAACGTGCAATTGAAGTTGACCTGCAGAAATGCATTCCAGAACTTTGGCAATGAAGGGTAGGTTGAAGATGGCACGGCAGTGGAAGAGATTAGTGGGGTCGAGCGTAGTTTATTTGAAGAGTGGTGTGAGGTTCTCAGGGGGAGTGGAACAGAGCCTGAGGAGAGAGACTGGTTGACTGTGTCGGCCAACAGGGGAGAGAGGAGGAGGAGTTGAGTGACCAGCAGCTGGGTGAGTAGGGAGTCGAGGTAGCAGGTGGTGAACTTCACCCAAGTGATTGAGGCTGAGAAGAAGGAGGGAGAAATGGGAGGGGAGGTTAACAGGAGCTTTGTCGGAGGGAAAAAGTGGTGTGTGAAGGCTTGGTGGCTTGGAAATGGGGTGGTAGGGAAGACGATGCAGCCAAGCGAATGTTTTGAATTTTTGCGGTGAAGAAGTTTAGGACCCATTTGCACTTGCTGTCTGATGTGAAGACAGAGGGAGCTTGAGAGGGTCCATGGAGGAGGTGATGGATAGTGGAAAACAGTGTATTTTGATTGTAGATTGCCTCAAAGATGACTTTAGAGTAAAAGCCTGTTTTGGCCCGAGAAAGGGAGAGGTGGTAGGTGCGGAAGTGCTTGAGCCACACTGGCAGATGGGGGTCTCATTCTCCTAGAACATCTGGTCAAGTGGTTCAAAAACCAGTTGTACAATACATATATTATAAAAAAGCATACACTCTGCAAGTCATGCAAGCTTGCAGTTTCTAGAAATTATGCCAAGTGTTGCTTCAGTTGATTGATCAGTCTCATTTTCATTCTTCTTGGTCCCAATTAGAATTTGGAACTCTTCTGCAGTCAATTTGAGATAATTATTTCCTACCTTAAATGATGGGAAATTGAATAATAATTAACAAATAATATTGGTATTTGATATAACTTTTCACATCAAGAGTCCAGCTCAACATGCTTCATACGATAATAATCCGTCCAATAAAACCCTACAATAAATTGGTCATTTCAATCCACGACTGTTTGTAGGATGCTTCTGTGCGCAATTGGCTGCTGTGTTTCACCCACAAATATACAGTCAATTCACTTTACATTATATTCTGTGAAGTGTTTTGAGATGTCTAGAAGATGTGAAAAGCGCTGTATCAAATGCAAGAATTATTATTACAGTACTGAAAAATATAGTGACTGTGTATTTTGTAAGTGAATAATTATCACAAGGAAAAAAATACAGTTGATTTGTGTACTTAAAATAATGATAATAATAATTGCATTTGATATAGCGCTTTTCACATCTTATCAACGTCTCAAAGCACTTCACAGAATATACTGTCAAGTCCTGTCCCTAATGATGGATTAAGGGCGAACACCATCCCAATCCCAATCTCTGCAGAATGGTTTCTCTCTCCAGGCCTTTGAGAATTGAATCACTGCCTTCTTTGATTTCATAATATATTTTAATAATGCATTATAATGCAAGAGTATTTTTAGATTCCTACTTCATAGAACTGATTAAATAAATAAATAAAAAAGTGTTTTGGCAACTTGTGGGTAGAAATTGCATTTGGGTCTAAATTTACTCTATTCATGCAACATTCAGTGTGGCCACCATTTGACAAATTTCTAAACACAGCCTTAATTTTGAAGGATGTTTTCTGTAAGCTCTTTTAATAACCACCAATACCTGTATATGAATTTAAAGTTAAGGCTGAATTCAACAATGTGTCAATTTCTGGATCATGTAAAATGTTACATATGAAGGGCAAATGTATTCTCAAGTGGAATTACTCCCCATTGAAGCACAAATCCTTGTTCTTTGTGACCTGGTTACATAATCCACAGATCTAGCGCTATTATTTAGTTATTACTGCACATTTTACACAAGGAGTTAAATAAACTTCAAACTGATGTTCCAGTGTTATTCCATTGAGTGAAATAGTTATGGACCCGTTTATTCTGTTGAGTCAATTAAATACAACACATTATTTAGGCACAATTTGTGGTCTTTTAAAGTAAGTAAATAAACTATCAAGATACACTTGTGGCTGATTTATCAGTAAACCACAAAGTTATTTATTGTGTGTTTATGCAACATGTTATATGGAATTAAAGTACATTTGCAAATCTTCAGAATTGTATGTTTTGGTTTGGGCAGCAATGGCGTGGGCTTGCAGAAGGACTTAAAAGGGGGCGGAGTGTGTTGTCTGCTCCTATCCCTTCCCAATATAATGCCATAATTATCAAGAACAATTGGGCCAGTATTTAATCTGTTCGTATGTAAACCATGCAAAGTACAGACCAACCCTGCTATAACATTCTTCACTATAGCACAATGCTGATTAGAATATTGTTACCCTGAGGACATCATCCATTCCTATACAGTGGCCAGATGCATCCATGAGCAGTCAAATATATTGTCTTGCCTCATGGTAACATGGGATGGGATTTGATGGATCCCTAACCCTGCATTATTACAAGGCTGCACTGCAGTGTTAAATATTGGTGTCAGATATAACCCACCACACATAACCTAACCAAAATGAGTCTGCAAGTGTTGTATAGAATGCCTTGTGTGTTGTGCTCTTTGCATTGACTGTTCGTATAGTTCATATACTGTTCTTTTTTGTCATAGATCCTGTTAAATAACAGGGTAGAATACAAACTGTTTTTTATTGGAAAATAAGCATACCAATCTTTATATAATACTGTAATAATAATCCTTGCATCTGATATAGTGCTTTTCACTTCTTATCGATGTCTCAAAGTGCTTCACAGAATATATTTTAAAGTGAATTGACTGTATATTTGTGGGCGAAATTTGGCAGCCAATTGCGCATAGCAGTGTCCTACAAACAGTCGTGGATTGAAGTGACCAATTTTATTATTGTGGTTTTTTTTGGACGGATTATTATTAGGCATGTAGAATAAGGAAACTTGTTCAAGGTTTCGCCCTGATTTGCTTGGATTTGAACACAGGTCTCATGCTTGTAAGGCGAGTGCTCTAACCACTGAGCTACACGTGCTCCACTATGGTAAATTCTAAGATTGGAAAAGTCAAGAACATCAGCTTCAAACTACCTTTTTATTAAATAATATTTTTTTATGGATTAATAATGTATGCCTGTAGGATTAGACAATCTCAACATTCAAGAATGAAAAAGATTGAAGAATAGGCAAAGAGTGAAAGATAAAGATTTAGTGCAGGCGCAAAGACAAGATGAAAGAATGGCTGTGATTCATAGGTCAAGAATGCAAAAATCAAATAGGAACAAGCCTTGCTGTTCCAGATAATCTCTGATTGTTCTTCAGTCCTGTCAAATGCATTAATTGCTTGTCATGAGTTTTCAGTATGAGTGAAAATTGTCGAATTAAAATCTTTCATTTTAGCTGATGTTGGGCTAAAATGTCTCTTATGTAAATGCTTTTGTGACAGCAAATATATTTAATTAATTATCACCTTGAAATGATTGAATTATTACATTTTCCACTGTTATATCCATCTCAATTTAGGTATTGTTGTCAGTCTCGTACCTTTCACAAGGAATCTGTGCTTCTCCTCCCTTGAATAAAAATAAACTGTGCCTTGATAACACAAAATAACCTATTCCTTTGGAAAGAATTGTAGTCCTTTTTGTTTAGTAAAACTAATTGGGGAATTATTCATAAATTAATACAATGATTAATATTGCAGGTTATTATTATTATTACTATTGCTTGCAGCAAGCAGTAACCCAAAGAGCAGCAAGCAATAACCCAATGCTGGACAATGTTGGCAGAGAGTGAGAGATTCAGCTAATCATAAAAGTTGTTACAGTATAAGTTCCCAATTATAACATGGAGAGATGTAGTTAACACTACAGGTTGCTTAGCAGGGATCTCAAAAACACTATTTGTATAGCATGCCAGTGTGCAATTATAATGTGCATCAAAGAGATAGATAGTTACCTCTGGTTCAGATACTTCGGAATAATGTCTCCAATTACAATGGACAGAGGATGCACAATATGGTGCACGTTTACAATTGGGAAATATGGATAGTTTAAAAAATTACATAATAAACTGTACAAGAATACATTATTAAAATCAAAGTGATTTTTAAAAATAATCATACTAAAATTCTAATACCTTAAGTACATTAATGTCCAGGACAAATGCAGTATAAGGGAATATTCCATTCCTAGCTGCAGGTTTAAGAAATAATAATAATAATCCTTTGATTTGATAATGAGATTTTCATGTCAGGGGTACATCTCAAATTGATTCCCAGAATTTCCTGAAAAGTGTAGAGATTATATTATTTTGTAGGTAAAACAGGCAGCCTATTTGCACACAACAAAGACTGACAAATAGTCATGAAGTTTATTCAGCAATCTGCTGCAAAAAGAATATATATATACAAAATCAATATCAATTAAATTATAAAATATACTATACCAGTATTATTAATATTTCTGTATTTGCTGCCTTAATGAAGAGCTCCACTAGATCTGTTAGGGCATTAAGCAAGGTTTATTTAATGATTTAAAGCCATATATCAAGACATTTCTATAAAGGATGTGAGCTACAATGTTTGATGGAAACACATACAACAGTGTAGATTTGCTCTGGTTGTGAAATAATATCACAAAAATATAATTTTACATACTTCTAACTAAATACGCTATATATAAAGTTCTGACCACCATATAAAGTTCTGTCACAAGAGTACAATTCAATACAATACCAAATTACATTTTCTATAGCGCATTTCACATCGGGAGGATGTCCCAAGGCACTAAACAATCAACGTTTCAGACGCAAGCAGAGGGGTTGGGATCAGGGAGGGCAGGGGTTGAAGGTGGGTAAACAAAGGCAGGGTCTAAAAGAAGTGTCTTCAGGCAAGTCTTGAAGGAAGCAAGGGAGGGAGCGAGACAGAGGGACTGTGGGATGTGTTCCAGAGAGTGGGTGCAGAGTGGCTGAAGACCCACCAGCCAATGGTGTCAGGGGGGGGTGGGGTGCGAGGCAGGGAACATGAAGCAGGTCAGAACCCGATGAGTGGAGGGAGCAGGCAGGTTGGCAGGGGGTTAGGAAGTCAAAGAGGTAAGTGGATCAAGATCATGGAGGGTTTTGAAAGTGAGTATCAGGATCTTGAACTGTATCCTCTGTATGATGGAAATCCAGTGGAGTCAGGCGAGGATGGGGTGATAGGAGCTAAGCGAGTTCTATTATTGCCTTTAGTGCTGTTCATTCATTGCAACTATCTGTTGAAATAGGCAATCACTAAGAGTTCTTCTAGCTATTCCATGTTGGTTATGTATGTTACTATATTCTAGCATAATTGTATCAGTACTTCATACGATAAACTCCTTATGGTTTCAATTCTTGACACAGGTCCAACCTGGATACCACTTCACCAATTATGTTGTTCATTATTAGCCAATATATCAAAGCGCAGTCTTACTTTTCTACACAGTCTGCATAATATGAACTCTCCATAGCATCCTTGCATCATTCATTTTTCTCTTTTGAAAAATTCACCATCTTATGATAGACTATTGAAGAATCCACTGTATCATGGTCAGTAGTTCCAGCAGTTTTTTTTATTTCCTGTGGTATCTGACTGTACTTCTACATCTACCCCTCAAGGGATATCATGTTGAGCTACTGCAGTTTGAAACACCAGACAGTTTCTTATATGTTGTGTGATTATTATCATGTCCACTTGAATATCAATAAATTCCTCCTCATGGATTGAAATAGCATGAACCATTCCAACAGAGCACATCATGAAAGAAGAGAAGCAAATAGTTATTATATTTTCTAATGTTTGTGTAAGGCTTTCAGGTTGTTTACTTTTCTTCTTTGGGTCTATTTTATGTATTATGTGGATCTCTTCCTTCCTGACCCCAAACAAAATCTTTCCTGTGAAACAAAGTAGGAAAACTCTGCGCTGTAATGCTATTCTTCTGTATTTACTTGGGGCTCATGAATCCTGATCTCATGTGGCCTTATTTGTGCAAACACTGCCTTGAGTTCCTGATCTCTGATTGTGATTTGCATGTAAACAAGGAGGTTAATGCTTGCCGAAAATTGTCATCAATAGCATATAAAGCTAAATTGCAGAAGGTATGCAATGCAGCGATGGGTCTTGTTATGATATACATAGCATTGACTACGTGAGTCAAACATGTATTACCCGTATTTGACAGCCTGAAGTACAGTCGAAGAAGTCTGAAAAGATGAAGAGGAAGAAAGCAAATGGTGAAGACAATCAAGATAACAATAATGAGACGCCGAGCTCTCAGTTTACTTGCAAAGTTCACATAAGGACCCTTCTTCAGGGTGTAGACTATTTTCAGTGAACATATAAATATAATAAACAGGGGTATGAGATATCCCAAAACAGTCAAAAACCAAGAGTACACCAAAAGCTCTTCGGGATTCGGGGAGCTTCCAAAGTCAAGGCAAGTAAAAGTGTCATTCTTTGAATCCAGAGTAATGAAGGTTATCATAGGAACAACTTCGGCAATTACAATCAACCAAACAATGCAACAAGCTAGAAAGGCCCAGGGCCTTTTCTGCACCTCACATGCACGCAATGGATAAACAATGACAAGACACCTGAATATACTTAAACACATCAGAAACATGATGCTTCCATAAAGATTCAAGTAAAAGGTAAGTCGGGTAAACTTGCACATAAACTCTCCAAGTTTCCAGCATCTTGAATTGATGTAAGAATAGACGATGAAGGGAAGGGATGATACATAGAGAAGATCCGTCAAAACCAGATTGAAATTGATGACTGTGTTGCTCTTCCAGGGTCTTATTTTAAAGACATAAACTGTTATTGTGAGAACATTCCCGATCAAGCCAATGATAAAAATAAAACTGTACATTATTGGAAGATAGTATCTCATCAATTTTTCATCAATACTGAAGCAGCTATCATTTGCCACGTTTGAGCCATTTGTTGAGTTTATCACTCCTGCTGTTCCAGCCATATCTTCAGTGACATTTGATGAATAGTGCACTCTAAAGAGAAGGAAAACCAAACAAAATACTCAGAAACAAAAACAGAAATCACTGAGAACACTCTGTAGATCAGGCAGCAGCTATGGAGAATGAAAAAGTGAGTCAGTGTTTCGGGTCCATGACCCTTTGTCAGAACTAAAATACTCAGTAGTTGGCTGTACATTCCTGTAGCTTATTAGGGCAGTAATGTTCAAGATCATAAAGTGATGGAATGTGGATTTGCTCCCAGTAACTCCAGTTCTAGCAAAAGGTCATCAACCTTAAGCGTTAACTTACTTTCCTCTCTCTATAGATGCTGCCAGGCCTACTGAGTGTTCCCAGCAACTGTTTTTATTTCCTATTGCTAGATGCTATACATCAAACACAGCACCCATTGCATAGTGATAGCATGCAGTGAAAGGAAAGCCCTTTGCCAAAGCAAATAATAATAATCCTTGCATTTTGATATTGCACTTTTTCACATCCTCTAGACATCTCTAAGTGCTTCATAGAATATACTGCAAAGTGAATTGACTATATATTTATGGGCAAAACACGGCAGCTAATTACACACAGTAGTGTCCCACAAACACCCATGGATTGAGTGACCAAATTATTATTATTTTTTGAGGGATTATTATTAGGTGTATGGAGTAAGCAAACTTGCCCAAGGTTTTGCCCTACCAGGAATCAAACCCAGGCCACTCACTTGCAAGGCAAATGCTCTAACTACTGAGCTACAGGACTCCACAACTGTGAAGCATAAAACAAGGATCACCGTACTCAGTACTCATTTTATCAATGAGTATAGGGTGAAAAACTGAGCAATTTCACTGGAAATCAAATGTAAATTGCAGTCCAATGCTCAATTGAGCGAGTATTAAAAGGGAAAGAAGAAAGTTTGAAGGGAATAGAAGGAGGGGAACTCCTCTAGAGCACTCTAGCACTGTTTGTTGGCCATTTTAAACCACTATGAGTTGAAGTCCAGCATCAGATCCCCCCTTCCCTCCCCTTGCACACCCACCCCCGCAAACCCCCACCACCCTTATCCTACACAGATGGTGTATGGCAGGGAAGCTGGATAGGCAAAAGGAACTTCACTCTCTGACCTTCAGCAGACAATTACATTTGTTGCAGGGGAAGAACTCTATTATTATGCCCTTGTTGGGATTTCCGATCCCGAGAGTTCAAAATAATGACCCAACAATTCTTAATAAAGGTATAGTGATTTAATGATTATAAGCAATTTTAGAATGATAGAATAAAAGAATCATACTACCAGTTCTATGTAGAATACAATGCTGAATTCAGGCTGTTACACCATAAGTCAGGTTCAAGCTTCTCATAATACTCACTCCTTCCAGCTTTCCTTCTCTAACTGATCTTACTCTGCCTGTAAAACAAAACAACTGGAACCATGACCCATTCCAGTAGTTCTGGACAACAGTGGCAGGCTGGAAATCTCGGTTTACCCTGAGACACTCCCCAACTGTTGTAATGAGCCACTCTTTCTCTCCTATCTTTATACTTCTCCACCATAACTAACTCAGCCAGTTGATCACTTGGACAGTGTCCAGAAGCGATGTCAAAACCAGACTATCTAAAGGCCAGAGTTGTAGGGAGTTGTTTGCCTCCCTTCTTTTCCCAGACCTTGAGATGGCTCTCCTGCTGCTCACTTGGCAATTTCCCAAATGAGTACAATCCTTTGCACCTTTGTTAATTGAGTCCTCTTTCCCTATCTATATCTCGAGCCACTCTCCTTCAATTCTTTATTTATCCTAGAAGCTACTGATGTTATTATGCTCCTTGGATTATTGGCATGGACCAGTACCCAAGGTTGTCTCAGCGCAGGGGAATGTGCACCTGTTTTGTGCAGACAAGTTGTTTCTCAAGGTTGCTGACCATGCCTGTGTTGTGGATAGATTACGTTAATTGGTGCCTGATTGGAACTAACTATAATTAATTTTTAATACCTCCATATCCCAACACCCTTCACTATAATGCTACCCCACTTATTGGTCAGGCAGTTAACACACCACAACACATTGTGACATCAAAGCATGAGAATCATGTTGTTGCACTAGTAAATTATTCACAAATCATGAATGAGCAGTGCAGTACATCAGATGAGAGCTGGCAGACCACAATCTATTCACATGCACAGTGCATCTAGTGATATTAGTGATAATTAAATGCAAATTCCTGTTCAGTGCTAAATAGAATAAGCATCAAGAGTGGAAGAGGGAAGATTTAAGTGAATATTGGAAGTGCTGACTGTTACTTATTGTTGGGATATGGAGGTATTAACAATTAATTATAGTTAGTTCTAATCAGGCACCAATTAAAACAATCTATCCACAACACAGGCATGGTCAGCAACCTTGAGCAAAAAGGGAGAGAAACCAATTATCTGAGCAAAACACCAGATGCGTTCCTCTGCGCTGAGACAACCTTGCGTACTGGTCCGTGCCAATAATCCAAGGAGTGCAATAACATCAGGAACTTCTAGGATGAATAAAGAATTGAAGGAGAAGTGGCTCGAGATATAGATAAGGACAGAAAACTTAATTAACAAAGGCACAAAGGAATGTACTAATGATCTGGTTCACTCAGGTTCACACATGAGGCAGGATAAACAACAACAACAACAAATTACATTTATAGAGCGCCTTTCACGTCGGGAGGACGTCCAAAGGCGCTGCACAGGAGCCGTGTGACCCGAGCTGAGAGGGGAGTGTTTGGGAAGGGGTAAAACACGAAGGGGAGGTAAAAAAATTCGGGGTGGAACAAAAGGCACGATCGAAGAGGAAAGTCTTCAAACCGGCCTTGAAAGAGGAAAGGAAAGAAACAAAATGGAGGGATTGAGGGATGGCATTCCATAGGGTGGGAGCGGAGAAACTGAAGGCCCGGCCTCCGATGGTGGGGCGGTTCGGACGGGGGGCTTGGAGCAGGCCAAGTCCTGTTGAACGAAGGGTCCGGGTGGGCGTCTAGGGGGAAAGTAAATCGGTTAAATAGGGCGGGGCAAGGCCGTGTAAGGCCTTGTAGGTGAGGACGAGGATCTTGAACTCGATCCTCTGGAGGATGGGGAGCCAGTGGAGACGGGCGAGGGTAGGGGTTATGTGGTCGCGGAGGCGGGTGCGGGATAGTACACGGGCTGCAGAGTTTTGGATGACCTGCAGCCTGTGAATGGAGGAACTGGGGAGGCCGACGAGGAGAGAGTTTCCGTAGTCCAGCCATGAGGTGATGTATGTGTGCACGAGTGTTTCGGCAGCGCTGGGGGTAAGATAAAAGAAGAAGATCTTATCAAAACTAGCCAGCCTGGTAACAGGCCAATGTTTAATCAGGAGCAATACGTGCAGAACGAGTATTGTGAAGGGGGCTTCAGCTAGAAAGAAGGTATAACTAGACACAGCTTTTGGGAAATTGCCAAGTGAGTAGCAGGAGAGCCATCTCAGGGTCTGGGAAAAGAAGGGAGACGAACGACTCCCTACAAGCCTGGCCTTTAAATGGTCTGGTTTTGACATCGCTTCTGGACAATGTCCAAGTGATCAACTGGCTGAATTAGTTATGATGAGGCTGGTGGAGAAGTACAGTATAAAGTATAAAGATAGGAGTGAAAGAGTGGCTCACCAGAACAGTTGGGGAGTGTCTCAAGGTGGAAACCGATATTTCCAGCCTGTCACTGTTGTCCAGAACTACTGGAACTGGTAGTATAGTTCCAGTTGTTTTGTTTTACAAGCAGGGAAGGGTCAGTTAGAGAAGGAAAGTTAGAAGGAGTGAGGAGATTTTCCGAAAGCCAAGACTGCAGAAACCAGACCTTTTAATTGTGTGTTAATCTTGCTTCACTTTATAAATTTTGACTGCAGCAATTTGGATTATCGGATCATATTTTGAAATCCTTGGGATTGGAAATCCCAACATATAATCAAAATTGAACGTCACAGAACCTCTGTACTATTATTCAATGTACAGTACTGAACAAACCGTAAAGCAATGATCATTCAAAGAGACACGTGGTAGCTTAATTTGTTCTGCATGTAGTTGTGATAGTCGATAGTCCTGTAGTTCAGCAGTTGGAACTCTCAACTCACAGGTGAGAAATTTGGGTTTGATGCCCAGTAGAACAAAATGTTGGGCAAGTTTTCTTTTTCCCCATAACTCTGTTTACCTAGCAGTAAGTAGAAACCTGGTTATTAGTCCCTTGATGGATTACTTTTCCTTGTCACTGAACCCATGACTGTTTGTGGGACACTGCTGTGTACAATTGGCTACGGCATTTCGCCCCCCCCAAATAGTGACAATACACTTTACAGTATACTCTCTGGAGAGCTTTGAGACATCACAAAGGCACTTCTTCTCACATCCCAAATGTGAGGATATTATTATTATTATTAATAATAATATAATAATAATAATAGTAATAATAATAATAATAATGGTATTAATATTATTAATATTGATATTATTAATGTTATTAATATATTATTAATGTTATTAATATTATTATTGTTATTATTATAATTATTATTGAAACTGCCATACAATCATTACAATGCCCTACCTCATGGAGCGCCATTATGTTTGTAAAAGCTTTAGGGGCAAAGAGGCTTTGTTGAAACCTGGCAAACCATCGCATGATTTCAGCATAGTTTTTTCTTATCTTAAATTTTGAAAATTTCCCAAGATATGAATATTTGTTTTGATCTGGCTTGCTCTGCTTGCAATGATTTTGCTTTCAACTGGTTTCTGAAAACTGTTAACAAAAATAGAAATCAGTGGGAACATTCAGCAGGTCAGGCAGCATCTATGGAGAAAGTAAACATTTTGGGTCCACGACCCTTCGTCAGAACAGACAGTCCGTTCTGATGAAGGGTCATGGACCCGAATTGTCGACTCACTTTTCCTTTCTCCACAGATGCAATTTTTTTTGTTTCAGACTTCCAGCATCTGCAGTATATGGTGAAGCTGTACGTGCTTCGAGACAATGACAAGATGTGAAAAATATCAAATGCAAGGATTATTATTATTTGAATCCAACCAAATGAGAGTGGTGAGGTTCCAAACTAACCTAATAATTAGCATTTTTTAAAATCCACTCTGTTTGATAAAAAAAATGAAAAACCAAAAGAAAATATAAAACGACCATTCATAACATCCTTTCCAGAATCTCAGGTGTGTAGCAATCCCACCAAATTAACTTACTTTTACTTCACATGTTTACGTGAGGAATACTTTCCAGTGATGGGTGACACTGGTTTTCTAACAATGTTAGGTGGCCAAAAAACACTGCAAACTGTTGCTGGTTTAAACAGGAGAGGTCTGACAACCTGAAGCTGGCACTGTGGGAACGCACACAGTGTTGAGAAATTCTACCTCTACCAAGGTTCCCAAACACCTTTACAGGCTCCAGCAGTTATACCTTCAGTTTAACATCTGCATGCAAGCAACAGAATTTTACTAACAAAAAAATTGTCTTCTGAATTCAGTCCTCTTCAACTAGGAAACAATAAAGTAATGGTAAACAATTATATACGTATAGTACTCAAACATACCGATCATTATTTCTCACCAATGTTCTGTACCTGATCCTGCTGCACAGGTGTAGGTTTTGTTCTTAAAAGTGCAGGTACTTTTCAGCCTGATTTGTCTGCTATTACGTTCCATCAATGGGCTTGTGTTTCATGAACACATGGTTTGCAAACCATTTTCTGTTTACTTGCCAAACACATGACCTTACGATGAAACTCAGACTAAATTACATCATTGAGTCACTTTAGCAGGACATCACGATAACAACTAAAATTACAATTTGTTTTACACTTCCTTCCTCAAACGAAGCAAGTTTGCCCTTTTTTCAAAGAAGATATTGCCCTTTTAAATACACACCATTTTTATGAGCAACTATCTTTCTGGCAGCACATCAAAATTTTGGAACGTAACCATCCATAGGACTTATAAGTGCCACAGTGTTAATTCCCCTTTAAATAGATCATTTTCATTTCATGAGCGATGCTTTTTCAATACTTCTATATTTTTCTGTCTAAACCACGTGAATTCTGTACACGTCAGCAGAAACATGAATGAATGACAATCATTGATTCGCCCCCTCACATGTGATAAGAAATGTTTGTACAAAAGTTTATTAGGTTTAAATTGTAGTGCCAATTTTATGGGAGGCAGCAGTCAACCCTCCCTATATCACTTGCACTGTATGTGGGTAAATGCAAACTGCCAGCTAACTGTTCAAATTATTCTGGGGTGAGTGAATAGATCCAAAATAATTAGGTATTGTTCAATTCTCATACGATCATAAGAAAGGTTCATATCAAGAAGGGGTTTTGCCAAATTTGATTTCACCCTTGCCTGAGTACTCCAACACTTTTCCCAAGAAATTCCAATGTAAAATTTTCTGATATGAAATCTTGGTATTCAACTAAATATCCCAAGGTTATTTCCAAGAAATCTTATCTTCTGGGTTTAAATGGATGGAAATCCGGTCAGAAGGGAAATTGACATCCTAGCTGCAGGATGACCTCAGCGTAAACATAAGTTGATTGATTTGCCAGAAAAGAAGATCAGTGGAAACATTTTTGTGATTCCAACATTTGTGAAAAAAAGTGAAAGAAATATAATGAACTAGATGGAACATTGTTGTCCTATAGACTCATAACACATATATGGAGAGTCATAAATAGCATGGATTATAAATCAGTACTAACAATTAAAATATCTAAGAGTGAAACATACATAGCACAGACACACAACCAACTGTTTGATTTATTATCTTCTATACTAATAAAGGTAAAATGTCTGTGTATCTATGTATCTGACAATCACGCAATAACCGATTGACGTAGAGACTTGATTTATACCTCATCGGAAAGATCTTGCAGCTGGCAGTGTTGTGGGCATATCATTGATTAGCTATATTTGTGGAGTCCTGTAGCTCAGTGGTTAGAGCACTCACCTTACAAGCGTGAGTCCTGTGTTTCGAATCCGGGCAGGTTAGGGCAAAACCCTGGGCAAGTTTCCTTACTCCACTTGCCTATTAATAATCTGTCCCCCAAAAATCTATAAATTGGTCATTTCAATCGACGACTGTTTGTGGGACACTGCTGTGCGCAATTGGCTGCCACGTTTCACCCAGAAATATACAGTCCATTCACTTTACAGTATATTCTGCGAAGCGCTTTGAGATAACTAGAAGACGTGGAAAGCGCTATATAAAAATGCAAGGATTATTATTATATTATATTAAAATATAGTTTAAATATGCCCCAAAATATGAGGTATACATTGTATTCTACAACTGCTGTATATGGCGACAGAGGAAAGCACACACCGTTCAGAGAGGTACATCTATATTCTACAACACATGTATGGCACTTGTTTCTAATTGTTATGGTAGAGCTACACCTTAAGTCAATTTGACATCTAACAATAACAACAAAATTACACTTGTATAGCACCTTTCACGTCAGAAGGATGTCCCATGTTCAGTCATATTCTACATGTTCAAACTAATAATCTATTTAGCTATTTTCACTCTTTCACTCAGCTTCACTGAGGTGAAATTTGCAAGCATTCATTCACTTATTTGTGCCTTCTGTCATCAACCTCCAACCAAACTTCTGCAATAAAGAATTCTGAGGTTCCAAAGGAAAATACTGTGGACATTTCAAACCATATTTTTCACAAAATCATCTGCAATCTAGTTGTAATAAAAAATAATTTGGGACCATGCTTCTGTTTTAGCATGTCTGGAACACAAAGATTTATTTTCTGCTTGTGGCATCTTAGCAGCCCCTGATGTAACCCCCCAAACAAATGGTATTCTACTGGGTCATTATTACTGGAAGAAGCACAAATGATGATTGCAGATTGTTTTGTGTTTTCTCTGGTTTATCTAATATGACTCACAAATTTAATATGACTCACAAAATTCAAGTCATTACATTTAACAGAAAGGGCATCCTATTTCAGAATACTAATGAAGCACAAAACTTCAACATTTTAAATATTGCACAAATGACCAGTTCAGAGGCAAGATAGAATAGTTCATTTCTACATTTGCATGGTTGCAGCTGTACAGAAATCATTGTTTTTCAAAAACAAATTTGATCACCTTTCGCTCTTAACTGTTACTCCTAATGTTGGAGTAAGAAGCCAGCTCTTCTCTTGAAGGATTAATTGTCTCAACTTTTGCTGGGATTCTTTTCTGCATACCCAGTAACCTATCGATCTACCCTATTCCAGGCAGAGCGAAACCGTGGGCAGGTTTCCTTACTCCACATGCCTAATACGGGTAATAATCTTTTTTTTAAAAAAAATTGGTCATTTCAATCCATGACTGTTTGTGGGACGCTGCTGTCTGCAATTGGCTGTCACATTTATGTGACAAATATACAATACTATCAACTCATTTTACAGTATATACTGCAAAGCACTTAGTCTTCTAGAAGCATCTGGAAGATGTGAAAAGCACCATATCAAATGCAAGCATTATTATGACGGTAGATGAGTAGCAATTATTTTTCAAAGGGCTGCTTTCAGCTGCTGCTTCTTGCACTACTTGTGGGCTCCTATTTTACGTTGATGAATGCAACCCAAAAAATATTGAAGGCACAGATCCTTGAAGGCAAAATGAAAGAGGAACAACATAGTGAACATAAAAGATTTCAGAAAAGAATCAACATATAAATTCCAAATGACTAAGATTCACACTTGCTCCCAGCAAAACTTTCATTATAATAATAATCTTTTTGCCAATTATATAGTATTTGCTGCAATATTTGTAATAATAATAATCCTTGTATTTGATATAGCGCTTTCTACATCTTATTAATGTCCCAAAGCACTTCACAGAATATACTGTAAAGTGAATTGACTGTATATATTTGTGGGCGAATCGCGGCAGCCAATTGCACACAGCAGTGTCCCCCACACAGTCGTGGATTGAAATGACCAATTTTATTATTGTGGTTTTTTGGAGGGATTATTATTAGGCATATGGAGTAAGGAAACTTGCCTTACTTAAAAGGTTTCGCCCTAATCTGCCTGGATTCGAAGACAGATCTCACCAGCTTGGTCTCCCCAGCTTGCAAGAAAAAGTACTCTAACCACTGAGCCACAGGAGCTCCATATATATCTATATATTTTCAAAACATTGACTTAAAGCCAAAATAAATAATTAGGCCTGAATTGTGTGTTTGTGGGTTACTTTTATGCACTCGTGCATGCATACATCACCTCACGGCTGGACTACGGAAATTCTCTCCTCGTCGGCCTCGCCAGTTCCTCCATTCACAGGCTGCAGGCAATCCAAAACTCTGCAGCCCGTGTACTATCCCGCACCCGCCTCCGCGACCACATAACCCCCACCCTCGCCCGTCTCCATTGGCTCCCCATCCTCCAGAGGATGGAGTTCAAGATCCTCATCCTCACCTACAAGGCCTTACACGGCCTTGCTCCACCCTATTTAACCAATCTACTCTCCCCCTACACGCCCACCCGGACCCTCCGTTCAACAGGACTTGGCCTGCTCCAAGCCCCCCGCCCGAACCGCCCCACCATCGGAGGCCAGGCCTTCAGTTTCTCTGCTCCCACCTTATGGAATGCCATCCCTCAATCCCTCTGTTTCGTCTCTTCCCTTTCCTCTTTCAAGGCCGGTTTGAAGACTTTCCTCTTCGATCGTGCCTTTTGTTCCACCCCGAATTTTTTTACCTCCCCTTCGTGTTTCACCCCTTCCCAAACACTCCCCTCCCAGCTCGGGTCACACGCCTCCTGTGCAGCGCCTTGGGACGTTCTCCCGACGTGAAAGGCGCTCTATAAATGTAATTTGTTGTTGTTGTTGTTATACTTTAACCAGAATTAATTGGTTCTGGGTTTTATTTTGTGGTTAAAATGTAATATTGATGTGTTGAATACTGCCTATCAATATATATATATACTGTACTGGAAAGTCAGCTTTGATTAAGCTGTCTGGCTGCTATAACAACAACAACAACAACAAATTACATTTATAGAGCGCCTTTCACGTCGGGAGGACGTCCCAAGGCGCTGCACAGGAGGCGTGTGACCCGAGCTGGGAGGGGAGTGTTTGGGAACGGGTGAAACACGAAGGGGAGGTAAAAGAGTTCGGGGTGGAACAAAAGGCACGATCGAAGAGGAAAGTCTTCAAACCGGCCTTGAAAGAGGAAAGGGAAGAGACGAAACGGAGGGATTGAGGGATGGCATTCCATAGGGTGGGAGCGGAGAAACTGAAGGCCCGGCCTCCGATGGTGGGGTGGTTCGGGCGGGGGGCTTGGAGCAGGCCAAGTCCTGTTGAACGGAGGGTCCGGGTGGGTGTGTAGGGGGAGAGTAGATTGGTTAAATAGGGTGGGGCAAGGCCGTGTAAGGCCTTGTAGGTGAGGACGAGGATCTTGAACTCGATCCTCTGGAGGATGGGGAGCCAATGGAGATGGGCGAGGGTGGGGGTTATGTGGTCGCGGAGGTGGGTGCGGGATTGTACACGGGCTGCAGAGTTTTGGATGGCCTGCAGGCTGTGAATGGAGGAACTGGGGAGGCCGATGAGGAGAGAATTTCCGTAGTCCAGCCGTGAGGTGATGTATGCATGCACGAGTGTTTCGGCAGCGCGAGGGGTAAGATAGTTGCGGAGCCTGGCAATGTTGAGCAGGTGGAAATAAGCGGTGCCGGTCAAGGCTCGGATGTGGGGGAGGAAGGAAAGTTTTTGATCGAACATGATGCCGAGGTTCCTGATTGGCTTTGTGAGGTGGAGAGTGCAGCCTTGGATGTTGAGGCTGGCAGCGCCCGATGTGCGGAGGCGCTGGCTTGAGCCGATCAGGAGGGCCTCGGTCTTACTCACGTTCAATTGCAAAAAGTTGTCCCTCGTCCACGACTCGATGTCGGACAGACATGCTGTCAGAACATCGATCGTCTGGGGGTTGAGGGATGAGGCAGAAAGGTACAACTGGGTGTCATCCGCATACATGTGGAAATTTACCCCATGTTTGCGGATGACGTCGCCCAGAGGGAGCGTGTAAAGGTTGAAAAGGAGGGGGCCGAGGACAGAGCCCTGAGGGACGCCATAACAAACTGTGCGGGGGTTTGAAGAAAAACCATTGGAAGAAACAAAATGTAAACGGTGGGTCAAATAAGAGTGGAACCAGTCAAGGACTGTACCTTGAAGGTTGAGGTGGGAGGAAAGACGTTGAAGGACTGTGTCGAACGCAGCAGACAGGTCAAGGAGGACGAGGAGGCAGAGGGAGCCCTGGTCACAGGCGGTTAGGATGTCATTTGTGACCTTAACCAGGGCAGTTTCTGTGGATAGGGCAGAAACCTGATTGGAGGGGTTCAAGGAGTGAGTGAGTTGAGAGGAAAGAGCGGAGCTGGGAGGCAACCACTCTTTCAAGGACCTTGGATAAAAACGTGAGGTTGGAGATGGGTCGATAACTTGATGGTTGTGACGCATCAAGGGAGGGTTTCTTCAGGATAGGGGTGATGGTGGCTGTTTTAAGGGAGGTGGGGACGGTACCTGAGGAGAGGGAAAGGTTAATGGTGTCAGAAATGAGCGGGGCTAACAAATGGAGCTGGGTGCGGAGGAGGGGGGTGGGGATGGGGTCCAATGAGCACGTGGTGGGTTTCATGGAGGTGATTGTTTTTGTGACTGAAAGCGGGGTGGTGGGGTTGAAAGTGTGAAATGGGGGGTGAGTAGGGGTTGAGGTAACTGATGAGGGCGCGGAGGTGGAGGAGAGTTGGGTGGAGGAAACCGCAGAGCGGATTTTCTCAATTTTGGACTCGAGGAAGTCCAGCATCTCCTCACAACGAACGTTTAAGGAGAGGATCTGCGAGGTGAGGCGGGGGGGGGGGGGCGGAGGAGCTGGTTGGCGGTGGCGAAGAGGAGGCGGTGGTTGTCCTTCGCTTCCAGGATTATCCTGGAGTAGAAGGCTGATTTGGCGGTGGCTAGGGCAGAGCGGTAAAATTTGATGCGGTCCAGCCAGATTTGCCGGTGGACCATGAGGCCAGATTTGAGCCAGGTGCGTTCAACTGCTCTCACTTGGCTTTTGAGGGAACGGAGGTGAGTTGTGTACCACGGTGATGATCGGGAATGGGAGCCGGTTTTGGAGGTGAGGGGGGCCAGGGTGTCGATGGTAGTGGAGAGGGTGTTGTGGAGGGCGGTGGAGGCGGAGGATGGGTCGGTACAAAAAGAATGCCATTGTGGGAAGAGGTCGGAGGTGAAAGTTTGAGGGGGAATCTTCTTCCAGGGCCGGTAGAAGATGGTGGTGGGTTTGGAGGTGGAGGGGGAAGGAATAGAGGTGTTGCAGGAAATGAAAAAATGGTCGGAAATGGCCTTGTCTGTGATGGTGACGCCAGAGACGTTGAGGCCTCGGGTGATCACCAGATCGAGAGGATGGCCGTGAGTGTGGGTGGCTGTGTTCATATGAAGGGAGAAGTTGAAAGACGAAATTAAAGAGGAAAATTCAGAGGAAATGGGGCAGGAGGGGGTGAAATGGAGGTTGAAATCGTCAAGAATGATAAGGCGATCAGAGGAGGCGCAAAGGGAAGTTAGAAGTGAAGAAAAATCTGAAATGAAAGTGGGGGAGGGTTTGGGGGGGCGATAAACTAATAGGATTTTGAAAGAATTGTGGGAGGAGTGAGAGAGGGTGAGCTGTTCGAAAGAGGGGAAGGAGCCGGAGGAATAGGGGGATAGGGCGAGGGATGACTTTGAAATGAGGGCCACACCACCGCCACGACGGTTGGGTCGAGGAGCATGGTGGAATGTGTAGTTGGGTGGTGTGGCTTCAACAAGGGGGAATGTGTCGCCTGGGGTGATCCAAGTCTCCGTCAGGGCCATGATGTCAACGTTCTCATCAAGGATGAGATCGTTGATGGCCAGGGTCTTGTTGCAGACAAAGCGGACATTTTGGAGGCCGATGCGGAAAAAGCAGTTGGCCGAGGGGTGTGAGGGGGGGCTGGGATGGTCGGCGGGGAGGGTGGGGATCTGAATAAGGGAGGAGAGGTTGACCCCCCGGGTTTGTGTCCGGTGGGGCTGGCGGTGATGGTGGGGGACAGGGCACTTGGTGTGGCTGCTGTTGGACAGCCAGCGCCCAGTGCCACGGTGAGCCCGACGGAGGATTCCAATACTGGAACAGAGGGAAGCGGTGGGAGGGTCGAGCAGGGACAGTAGGCGAGGAGGGCGAAGAGAAAAAAGGGTAGAGAAGGAATAACGGAGAGGGGGGGGTTGGGGAAAAAACTTGAAAAGGGGGAGGGAAGCTCGGGTCATGGTTCCTGTCATATAAAATCATATGACAGGAAGCTCATTTGAATCTGGCATCACTCCTGCCACAGTATCTGCTAGGATCCCCATGGATACTCTCTCAGCATTTCACAGTCCAAAGTTTATTGTGGTTTACAACAGATAAAATGTAGGCATGCTAAAAATCCTTTGGTAAAGTGGATTTTTAACATTGGGTGTGGTTAGGTCTAGTGCAGTATTAGTGAATTATACAGTACATTTCCTCTCCTGTTTTGTATTATTATTCCATAACGGAGTGTGCTCATTTAACAGAAATAGTAAAAAAGAATCTTAGGACACAATTTGAAAGGAAAAAGGGAAGGAATTTCTTTGTTCTGGTGTCCTGGCCAACAATCCTCCAGATTAATTGATCATTCTCTGCTGTCTGCGTAACCTGCTCTGTATAAATTGGTTGCAATGTTTGCTTACAAATACACAGTCACTACACTACAATGCACCTCACTCAAATCTGAGTTAATGGTCCACCAGCAGATAATAATAATAATAATCCTGAATTGAGATGACCAATCTTGTTTTTTGGGGGAGTGATTATTATTAGGCGTGTGAAGTAAGGAAACTTGCCCAAGGTTTCGCCCTGCCTAGAATTGAACCCAGGTCTCTCACTTGTAAGATCTGGCTGGACCACATCAAAACTCATCCTACTCCTCTGGCTCCACCATTCCTCCAGCTCATTTTGAGTGAAAGATTGGAGGGATGGCAGATACCATCCCTCCAATCTTTCACTCAAAATTCTTCCAATTTATTGTCCCCCCCGAAAACCTCCCCCACCTTCATGTTTGACATCTCAACCCTCCTAGTTTCTCCACCCTCTGTCTCGGTTCTGAATACCTCCTTACCCTGGGTGATTTCAACTTGCACTTATCTTGCTCCATCTCTTCAGAATTCTCTCTCCTCTCCTTCCTCTGCTCTCCTCTCCTTTCCTTTCACAACCTGTCCCTCCACATCCACTCTGCCATCCACATGCATGGCCACTCACTCAACCTGTTGATCACCTGGGATCTAAATGCTTTGGACATCATAATCAACAATAAAGCCATCTCAGATCAACATTTATTCTCCCTTAACTCCTCCAATTCCTCTTCCCAACACCATCTAACTGACCTCCATCTCCTAACACCCCTGGAAAAGAATCTCACCGTGCTCCCTCTCCACTGCCCTGGAATTGTTTCAACTTCTCACCCTCTGAACTACTTCTTGCAGCAACTTATCCTCCTTGATCACTCTCTTCAACAACTCTCTCTCTACCATTCTCGATTCCATTGCCCCCATCACCGCCTGAACTATCTCCTCCTCACATAATTTACCCTGATGCATCAGCCAGCTCCACTCAATCAAGTGTCAGGTACGGGCCGCTGAACACACCTGGCTCAAATCGTATTTAACGGTCCACCAGTAGAGCAGACTGGACCACATGAAAACTTAACTCTCCACCCTTGTCTCCACTAAATCATCCTTCCATTCCAAGATAATCTTGGAGCCAGGGACAACCACAGACTTCTTTTCACTACCATCACCGACTTCTGCACCACCCTCTCATGGCAAGCCCATCCTCCAACTCCAACTGCAAGGAGATGCTGAATTTCCCCAGGACCAAAATCAAGGGGATCTGTTCAACCGTCTCTACCCTCCCAACCGCAAGACCCTCCCCATCTCTCCCTCACACTCTGGACCCTATCCATTCCTCCCTCCACAAGTTCAAACCCTGCCTCCCCTTCCTCTCTCAACACCACTGTAACCCACATAAAGCCCACCACCTGCTCTCTCAACCCCACGCCTAACCCTCTCCTTACCTCCCAGCTCCACCTTATTGCACCTTTACTCTCAGACCTTGCCAACCTCTCCCCCTTAACTGACACCATTCCACCGACTAAAAACAGCTGGCATTACATCTTTCCTAAAAGATCTTCTCTTGATCCATCTCTTCTCATTACCTACCACCCCATCTCCAACCTCCCTTTCCTTTCCAAGGCCTTGAACGAGTTGATGCTTCCAAGCTTCACTCTCTCCTGCCACGCTCTTTAGTGTGAAATACATCCAGTTACCAAAAGGATCCCCTTGGGAATTCTTAGTAAGGAATCCTGTTTAGAAATACTGTATTAAAAATTAACATCTGAATATAATTCCATGTCAAAACCAAACAGTGTTCACTGCAATTCTAGTCAGTATTAGAACTTATAATAATATTAATAATACTTATCCTAATAATTCTTATTATGACGGTAAAACATCTCATAGCATTTCACAGGATTTACTGTAAAGTGCATTGACTTTGTAGATAAGTGCAGCAGGGAATTTCCCCACAGAAATGTTCCGCAAACAGGAAGTGAATGACCAATTCAGCCTATTTACACGGAGAGAGTCTAGTTCACACAATTGGCTCTTGTCTTCCACGAGGACATGAAAATGATGTGACGCAAATTATTGAAAGTTCTTGATCTTTACTTAATAAAGCAACTTCCTTTTACAGCATAAAAATAAACCTCTTACATAGATGTCTAGCATTCAGCTCATTGGAGATTAACCAATGCTGAAGTATTATTACCATAAAATTCCACTTGGAGAAGAAAAAATCGACATAATTTCCTTTATTTATGCAGCATTTCAGAGCATTCAGAATGTAACACATTTATGAATTCATTCTTTACTTTGAAGCTGGTCTTTATTATACAGTAGTTCTTAAAAGTATTGTGGAAAACTGTCTTCAAAATTAAGGCTGTGTTTAAGAATGTGCAAAATTCTGGATGCTGTACATTGCTACATGAATAGAATAATTCTAGACCCAGGCAGAATTTGGATTTCTTAATTAAGAAATATCATTAGGAAATACTGCAAAATTGACCCCTTTAATGTTCCACCATTTTATATTGTGCAATGTTTCAATAAGTACTACAGTATATCAAATGCAAGGATTATTATCATAGTTTTTTCACTCCAGTGTTTGTCTAATCCTGATTTAGAATGTTCAACCTCACAAAAATCATGGAAAATATGAGCTTTTAGCAATAATATAAAATATGTGAAAAATGTTATATGGAAGCAAACACAGGAGCATTTAGGTGAACTTTGTATTTACAAAGTTAAGAGTCCTGGACACACTGAAACTGACAATTATGACAGTTTCCGGGAGACATGTGTCCACAGCATGAAGCTGTCTTTGGGTTTATAATTAATTGTTGTTAATTCAGCAATGTGCCTCCCAGACTGACAGAAGCTGAAATATCACACTGAACAGAAGCAGCAGGTCCTTTTGCTAAGGGTAATGTAGAGAAACTTTGCAATCTATCTTAAAGTATACTGTACATGACCTTAGTTAATGACTGATACTATCACTGTATTGGAATAATTTATTTCTTGGCATTGCTTTCCTTTATTCTAAATACAACGCATTTAGCCAACAAAATCAATGACTACTCAAATAGTTCAGCTCACAGTCCTAGGTGAGAGGACTAGAATAATATGTAAACAGAAAATGTTCCCATGTTTAAATTGATGATCTGAAGTTTATTTAAAAATGAGTCATAGCTTTTCCTGCTTCAGTTTTCTCTGCTCACCCTTCATCTCTTGATGCCAGTGATTCATGATTGGGCGTGAATCCAAGGGCACAGGTTCACCTCAGAGGCCTCTGTTCAAGGCTACTGTTGTTTTTCTCCATAAGAGCTGCACATTCTAATTGCTCTCTCTATTTGCTTACCATCCATACCCTTGAATATACTTTAACATTAATTTATAATCCTCGCTTCCTTATCACTTCACTGAGACATCTCAAAGGCATTACTCTTTTCGAGTAATGCCATGAGATCTTGATCATCCCCCTGAAGAGACAGATGGACCTTGGTTTATAGTAATAATAATCCTTGCATTTTGATATAACGACTTATCATGTTTTCAAGACGCCTCACGGTGCTTCAAGGAATGTACTAAGTGAATTGACTATATTTTATGGGTGAAATGCAGCAGCCAATTGTGCCAAAGGTGGCAGCAGGTGTCTCACAAACAGTCATGGATTGAAGTGACTTCATTTTTTTTTTAAGGAATTTATTACTCCTGGAAAAGCAATCTGTCAGTCGATTAACAACCGGTTTCTGCTAGTTAAACAGAGGCGTGTGGAGTAACAAAACGAGCCTAAGATTTTGCCCTGCTGGGAATCAAATCCAGGCCTCTCACTTGCGAGGCGAGTGCTCTAATCTTTGAGCTTCACAATCCGGGACTACAGGTTTGATGTATCATCCACAGGATGCCATCTCCGACATGCAACAACCCCCAGCATTGCTCGGGAGTGTCATCTTAGACTTTGTGGTTCCACATCCCGATGTGAGGCTTGAAACCAGAACTTTCTGAATCAGAGGTGAGAGTTCTACTACTGCGCCAGGCAGACACATTTACCAAGGGCACATTAATCTGTCCCACACACACACCTAATCTAACCATTAGAAATTAGAATTTGTATATGCGGCTAAGTCTTACCAAACCATTTTAGAGGGGTACTGATATATTTAAAACTTAGACAGGTTGCCACATTTCTTTGTATTCGCCAATTGTTGTTCCAGTTGAATAGATGAGACTTTGACTGGTGTGATTGAGATTGGCCGGAAATCACATGATCAGACCAATTGTAGACCATATGGAAAAGGGCAATTCTACAACAAGGCATAGAGTAGATTGATTACCTGGATATCAAGTCAATCAAGAAAGTTTACTCAAAGAGCTATTCAATCAATTTTTATTTGTACAGAAATTGATATGATGAATGACAACTTAAAGGAATTACATTTACTTTCTGTGAGTGGAGGAAATCAATACATCCTTTATTGGATGGTTAATTACGTTTGCACTTCAGCTCACAGAGGAACATTATTGTGTACTAATTAATCCATATTGGAATTTTGTTTGGTCAGTTGCGTGTCTGGTACAAGAACAAACCAATTACCATGCTTTACAGTCTCCAAATCAAACTGGGTCTGGTTTCTGATGATTTGGGCGTGGAATCTCTCACTCTAATGAGATTTAAAACTGAGTTTGCATGTTGGCAATCACAAAATAATTACGAATTCAATAAGGGATCTTCAAATGACAGGCCCGTACGCAGGGGGGGTGCGACGGGTGCGTACGCACCCCCCCAAATTATAAAAGGTCCACATTTTCCGGGGTAGAGAATTGTATTTTTTATCAAATTTAAATACCAAGTAAAGTAAATTTATTGAGCAATTGTGTAACAATCAGTTCTTCAAAACTATGTATAAATTATAAACACACATCTTTGAATGTGTTAGTATTAATATAAAATTATCGAGTCGCACACCAGAGTCGGCGTCTACCCAAAAAATACCGCTTCGATAGACGAGTCAATGCGAGTCTGTGACTCGTGACTGGATAAACATAGGCGCGCGCCAAGACTCAAATCCATCCTCATTTGGAAAGCATACAGCCACAGGGGTAGCACCACTTCTGGAAGCTAAAATCATCTTTTCATCTGATCACCGTAAGTAAAAATTGCTCAAGTTTTGAGAGGTGTGACTGTAATGCTAGCAAACAATGACAACATATTTACAAGCTTCTGAGAAATTAAAGCTTTTGAGAACCCAACAAAAAAGTTATATGCTGGACGGGAATGCCTATCTTTTAAAGAAATACTCATGGACGTAGACCTATGCTTTAGCGCCTATTCTACGTGGTGTGTCAATCGGAAATCATACCGTATACACTACATAAAAAGGTAGCACCACATTGTGGAAGCTGAAATCGTATTTTAATCTGATAAATGTAAGTAAAAATGACTTATGTTTTGATAGGCGTGTTTCTGAAATATCATGTTTCTTGTTTTGTCTTGATTATCACATTTGATTTATATTATTATAAATGTATTCCTGTAATTAAAAATTGTTTTTAGAGACGTCCACTGGCATGAAAAAAAATATGACCGCAAAGATAAACAGTGCTACTTTATTTCACATTCAGTTTTGTACCCAGAGTGAAAAAACATCAATGTCGCACGAATTTGGCCTAAAAATAGTTTCACCATCATCTGATCGAGCGAACTCGGGCATTGACAACCACATTTCTCCACTCATCCCTTCTCTCCATGCAGCCTGAAAACTCCCGCCTGCCAATACCCGAATCGCGCTCCAGAGTGTCGATGTAGGTTAGGGTCGGTCTACCTCGTGTTCTGTGACCGTGCAATGGTTCCCATAGGATAGTAGCACTGTGGACAGTTTCCTCCCGGCTTCTCCAGCTATGTCCGCTAAACCTAAGACGCCTCTGCAGTAATGTCTGTGATACCATAGATTCATAGATTCATAGATTCATAGAATTTTACGGCACAAAAGGAGGCCATTCGGCCTATCTAGTCTGTGCCGGCTCTTTGAAAAGAGCGATTCAATCCCACTGCCCTGCCCGCTCCCCATAGCCTAATAGACCTGTTCTCCCTAAATAAAGATCGAATCAGCCTCCACCACCTTTTCAGGCAATGCATTCCAGATTCGAACAACTCGCTGAGTGAAAAAATTTCTCCTCAGCTCCCCTCTACTTCGCCTTGAAACTATTTTAAATCTGTGACCACGAGTCACAGATTCACCCACGAGTGGAAATAGTGTTTCTCTATTTGCCCTGTCGAAACCCCTCATGATCTTATAAACCTCTATTAGGTCTCCCCTCAATCTTCTCTGCTCCAGAGAGAATAACCCTAGCCTATCTAGCCTCTCCTCATAGCTGAAGTCCCTCAATCCTGGCACCATCCTAGTAAATCTTCGTTGTACCCTTTCCAATGCCTTCACATCCTTTCTGTAGTGTGGTGACCAGAATTGAACACAGTATTCCAGCTGAGGCCTCACCAAAGTCTTATAGAGGTTAGTCAGTACTTCCTGACTTTTGTACTCTATACCCCTATTTATAAAGCCTAGTATCCCATATGCCTTCTTAACAGCCTTGTCTACCTGTCCTGCCACCTTCAACGAGTCACTAACACAAATCCCCAGGTCTCTCTGTTCCTTCACACCATTTAAAATTGTACTATCTAGCCTATATTGCCTCCCTTCATTTCTTCTCTCAAAATGCATCACCGCACACTTCTCTGCATTAAACTTCATCTGCCATGTGTCTGCCCACTTTACCAATTTGTCTATATCCTCTTGCAGATGGCTACTATCCTCCTCACTATTTACTATTCTCCCTAACTTAGTGTCATCTGCAAACTTGGAAACTGTACTCCGTACACCCAAGTCCAGATCATTGATGTAGATTACAAACAGCAATGGTCCCAAAACTGATCCCTGTGGCACACCACTGCTCACTTCCCTCCAATCTGAAAAACAGCCGCTCACTACAACTCTCTGCTTTCTGTCTCGCAGCCAGTTGTGGATCCACGCTGCCACTGTCCCTTTTACGCCATGGGCCTTTAATTTCCTAATAAGTCTCTCATGTGGCACTTTGTCAAATGCCTTTTGAAAGTCCATGTAAACTACATCAACTGCGCTAACATTATCCACCCATTCCGTTACCTCATCAAAAAATTCTATCAGATTTGTAAGGCAAGATTTGCCTTTAACAAATCCATGTTGACTGTCCTTTATTAGCCTATATCTTTCTAAGTGAAGATCTACCTTGTCCCTGATTATGGACTCTAGAAGTTTGCCCACTACCGACGTTAGACTGACTGGTCTGTAGTTAACAGGCTTGTCCTTCTGCCCCTTTTTATACAAGGGAGTAACATTAGCTATCCTCCAGTCCTCTGGCACGACCCCTGTGTCCAAGGAAGATTGAAAGATCGTGGCCAGAGTCCCTGCTATTTGCTCCCGTGCCTCACTTAGTAACCTAGGGTGCATCCCATCCGGACCAGGTGACTTATCCACCTTGAGCGACGTCAACCTTTTTAGAACTTCCTCTCTGGTTATAATTATTCTATCCATTTCTCCTACACTCTCCTCCAATACTATGGCATTGGCTGTATCCTTTTCTTTTGTGAAGACAGAGGCGAAGTACTCATTCAGTACATCAGCCATGCCAGTGTGGTAGTGTACCATATAGCTCACTATTTGTCAGATGCTGTCGCCAGTAAACGTTCAGGGCGTCTCTTAGAAGCCTGGTATATACCTCATGAGTCACCTAATCTCCTGGTCAAGGTTTGCGTAAGTGTCCAGCATTCTGCTGAAGTTGCCGAGCCCCTTATAATTATACAACATAGGTCTACTCATTTCGTTAATGATATCGGAAACATCATAAATGCTACTCTGAGCCCTGAGGAGTTGACCAATGCAATTGAAAAACTTGATGTTGCATATAAATACCATCTCTTGACAAGCCACTTCATCCCATCTGAAGATTACATTTTTCTGTCACGGTTCCTTCACCATTGTCAGCGCCAGTTCAAGATGAGATACTCGCGAGATTATAAATGGATGGTCTACAGTCCTTCATTAGATGCTGCCTTTTGCATTCGCTGTGCAGTGATGGTCCAAACAAGTGAGAGGAAACGGATGGGGGCATTTGTTAATACACCCTTTACCATGTTTTACAAACTAAACGAGAAGGCGAAGGAACACGAACGAAATGGTTATCACGTAAATTCTATGATTAGATCGGCATCAATGCGCGACTCTGTTGCGAACCCACAACATAAGATAGACATTCGTTTGGTCGATGAAAAGAAGAAAAACATTGAAAGAAATCGACATATCATAAGAACAGTTGCCGAAGCTGTATTATTCTGTGGACGTCAGTGCATTGCACTTAGAGGAGTTAATGAAAGAGTCGTGGAAAGTAACACCGTTACGAGTGATGGCACACATTACAAAGGTAATCCGGGAAACTTTCTGGCAGCCCTACAGATGATTGCGAAGCATGACGAGGTTCTTCGACATCACCTTGATAGTATTGGGCTCGCAAATAGGAATTGTAAATATACCTCACCTAGAATACAGAACCATATCATCACAATCATCGGCCATGATATAATCCGCAGTGATTATTACATTATTGTTCACTACAGTCCGAAAGAAATTTAGTCTTAGGATAACAATGCAGAACAACTTATTAATTACCGTCAATCTGTAGTTTATGATCATTTTCTCTATACGCATACATTTATCAAGCATTCGTCATTGTACTGTGTTAATTGGATTGTAATTTACTTTATCGTTCGCATTCCTTACATCATCGAGTCAACAATCGTGTTGGCTTTTATCGGCGAACACATTCGACCTTCCCAAAAAATTTAGACACGGACTACCGGGGAAAATAAAAACATTGAATAAATAATGATGCTCTTAAACACCAAGGGCATGAAACATTTACCGTTCATATTGGATCTTCTGAACCGATTAAATAAGACCTCAAACTGTGTAAAACGTCGGAGCCTCGAGGGGGCTTCGGGGGCAGCCTGCAAGCCGCCAGCCATTGTTGGCCCCATCACTAGCAATGCGCACCCCCCCATTAAACATCCTGCGTATGGCCCTGGATGAGCATATCTTTGAGAATGTGTTGAACAACCTACAGTTTGTTGCAAGTGCAGAACTACTGTTAAATACAAATATTGGGCATTCTGTTCATTATAGCGCAATGCAATAAAGTTCCAGCAGGTGGCGAAAGATACTATAAAATCTCAAGGAAGATGAGTACAGTATTAGTATATTTAAAACTATTTTTCTCCATTTCTCGTAAAGGCATTTGTCTATAAGGTACAGTAAACAGGCGTTGGGTAGAACCAATATTTTGACCAAAAGGACGTCGTTCATGTTTGAGTTTTGTCAGTGAGTGTTATCCGATTTCTATTTGAGTGCAAAGAATATCACAATCAAGCTCAGTTCTATCTTCATCTGCTAATACTCAAACATATATATATGTAATATATATATTATTCACTTCAGAGGAGATATGCTGCTACCGCAGAAATCTACAGACAACCCTGGCTGATATACAATACAAATATAAAATGACATTTGTATAGAGCCTTTCACATTGGGAGGATGTCCCAAGGCGCTGATATTGGGTGTCAGCGTGGCTCATTGGTAGTACTCTCGCTTCAGAAGGTTGTAGGTTCAAGGCCAATGTCAGGACATAGAACTCATATAGTCTAGACTTACAGTGCAGTGTGTGGCATTATCAGAGATGCCATCCTCCCAGCTGAGATGTCAAGCTGAGGATCCCATCTGCCTGTTCAGGTGGACGTTAATGATCCCACTGCACTATTTGCAAGGAGAAGGGAGTTGTCCCCACTCTCCTAATAAAATTGGTCATTCACATCATGGCTGTTTGTAGGAATTTGAAGTGCACAAAAAATTGGCTCCTTTGCACATGCACAAAACACAGTCACTGCCTGTAAAGCACTTTAAGACACCCACCTGCTGTGAAATGTGCTAAATCAAACATAAGGTTTATTATTAGTAGTATTATTATTATATCAACTTCAAACCCATTTGTCCCTCGATTACTAGTACCCTTGCTGAGATCAATTCACTCTACTCAGATCAAAACCTACAATAATTCTCATGGCTTATGGCTCATTATCAAATAGACCAGCAAGGAAGCCAATTTTGAATTCAAACTGTTGTACAACACTAAGGCTACATTTGAAAGTATAGTCTCGTTAGGTTTCAAATAAAATAAATTATCTTGCACCCACTTTGTTAATAGCTCTTGAGAGCCCTCTAAAATCTTTGCACGATTTAAACATCAAACACTAAAAGCACTAAAGAAAAGAAAGAGTAGGCATTCTTAAAGTACCTTATCATGTTGAAATATCTTAAAAAGCTTCACAGTAATTACTGGTGTGCATTGTAGAAAATGTTTTAGGCAAATGCAGTAGCGATTTTGAACACAGAAGATACCATTAACATGAGCTGAATGATTAATTTATCTGCAGGATTATTGGCCTTGACACCAAGGGAAAATGTATTTTCTTTTCAAATATAATTTAAGTAGTATCTAGTGATTTTTAATGTCCAGCAGGAAGATAGCACCTTGATTTAATGTTGACTCATCCAAAATATGGCACCACTGATAAAGCAGCGTTCCTGCAGTGTCAGTCTATAAAGCTTATGTGACCTTGTGAATCAGAATCTTTTGACCCAAAGGGGAGTATGCTATCAACTGGCCAAAGGCAAAGAATCTTCATTTTTGGGAACCAACAATGCAGGTCACACATGTGGTAATGCACCCCACATTTTGGAGTCTAGATGGAAGTTCAGAGTGCATTGGTTCCCAAAATTAGCCCTTAACAAATTGATGATGTCTATAGTTTGAAGAGGGAAGTGGGAAAGGGGGAGGGAGTTTCCATTATTTTCTGTGTTAGCTCAGGAGAAAGTAGTCTTGTGTTGTTCCAAATCTTCTTTGACTAATTACTGATATACCGTACCAATAAATATCTTTGGAATTTCCATGCATAAGTGGGAATGCATGAGCTTTGTTTGCTCGGATAACAGCAACAATAACTTGGATTTATAAAGGGGCCTCCATGCCAGACAATGTTTCAGAGTGCTTCATGAAGCAGATCCCGGGGCAAAGCCAAAGGGAGGAGGAAAAAGGTGACCAAAAGCGCGGTTGAAAAGAAATGTCTTCAGGCATGACCTGAAAATAGGAATGAAGGGGACGAGGCGAAGGTAGTGTGGGAGGGAGTTCCAGAGCCTCGAGGCGTAGTGGCTGAAGGCATGGCCACCGACAGTGGGACAGAGGATTTGGGGCTCAAAGAGGAGACCCAACCCAGTAGAGAGAAGGCAATGGGTGCTGTTGTAAGAAGAGAGGAGATCAGAGAAATAGGGAGGTGCAGAGGAGTGGAGAGATTTGAACACAAGAGTTAGGATCGTGAAATCGATCCACTCTGAGATAGGGAGCCAGTGAAGTTTGGCAAGGCCTGGGGTAATCGGGGAGCGAAGTTTGGTACAGGTGAGGCAGTGAGCGGCAGAAATAAAATGGATTTTTTGAATCGTGGTGGAGGGGAGACCGGCAAAGAGGGCATTGAATAGTCCAGCCGATGAGGTGACAAAGGTATGGATCAGGGTTTCAGCAGCTTTTGGGGTGAGATATTGGTGGAGATGGCCGATGGGTCGGGAAGGAAAAAGGCAGAGCTGGTGAGAGACCGGATGTGGGGAAGGAATTGGGGGTCGAACCTGACTCCTAAGTTACTTATGGGTTCAAGAGAAGGTCAGGTCGGATAGGTGGAGGAGGTGAGAACCGTGGAATTGAAGACATCGATGAAAGCCAGAGTATGGCTTCTGTCATGTCAACATTTAACTGAAGGAAATTTGTGCTCATCCAGCTCTTGATGTCTGACTGACAGACTGACAGAATATCAGGGGACTGGGGATCGCAAATTGAGGTGGAAAAGTAGATTGGGTGTCATCTGCACACATGTGGAAGTTTACCCCATGTCTGCGGATGACATCACCAAGAGGGAGCGTGCAGATGAGGAAGAGGAGGGGGCCAAGGATAGATCCTTGAGGTACCCCACTGGTAACCGGGTGAAAGCGAGAGGAAAAGCCGTTAGTAGAGAAGTACTGCTGGCAGTTAGTGAGGAAGGATTCAAACCAGGTGAGTCTTAAATATGGTGATGACCAGATCACCAAAAAAGAGCAGGAAGAAATAACTCATGAAAGATGCAGCCCATTTTTCCAATTTATCCCCACTCTACCCTCACTCAAAAAACTGAATAAAACAGATGCCTCATTTAGCACTCATCTCTTTGCAGTTCTCAGGTGTCCTGTCATTGCTCGTATGGTGACCAGTGAGGCTGAGAACAGAGTAAGTTGATTCTAAAATTCAACATCCATGCTAAATTACAAGAAGGTAGTTAGCCTCCAATTCAGGTCACTGACTCAGAAGATTTATCACTCCTGAGACAGTAATTCATCATTGCACCACACTTTGGATAGTCAGAGCAGAAACATGTGGCATGCCACAGACTGAATCTCAATTTCACTGAGATTATTTGAATAATCTCTGTTGAATAACTATATATAACTATATTTTAAAATATATATGCTGCTTCCAGAGTCTATTTTGATTAATACAAATGTAACATCAATGAAAGGTTTTTATTGAAAAGTATTTTTTATTGAAAAGTATTTTTTATTGAAAAGTATTTTTATTGAAAAGTATTGTGGAGTATTGTGGAGTCTCAGTGGAGACTCACCTTGCAAGCGAAAGACCTAGTTTTGATTCCCGGCAGGGCGAATCTTGGGGGCAATTTCCTTAATTCACACTTCTAATAATAGTCCCTCAAAAAAAAAATCATTTTAATATGAAACTTCCACGACTCAATCCCCGACTGTTTGTGGGACACTGCTGTGCGCAACTGGCTGCCGCATTTCGTCCATGAATATAATAATAATAATCCTTAAATTTGATATAGCAATTTTCACATCTTTCAGACGTCTCAAAGTGCTACACAGAATATACCTTAAGTGAATTGACTGCACATTTTTTGTAGGTGAAACGCGGCAGCCAATTGCTCACAGCAGTGTCCCATAAGCAGTCATGGATTAAAATGAGCAATTCTATTCTTGTGTTTTTTTGAGGGATTATTATTAGGCATGTGGAGTAAGGATACTTGAGAAGGTTTCGCCTTGACCTGCCTGGATTCTAACACAAGTCTCACACTAGTAAGGTGAGTGCTCTAACCACTGAGCTACAGGATTTACATTGCAGTATATTCTGTGAAGCGCTAGAAGACGTGTAAAGCGCTATTTCAAATTTTCAAATGCAAGGATTATTTTTATTATTATTATTCTATTTATGTATTAAAGAGGTTATCTGTGCGAGTCTCCATGTTTCAATGCAAAGCATTCCCTCTTTACATGGTCCATGTAAAAAAAATTCAGAAAATGTACAGAGAGAAATTCTAGCTGAATCTAGAGTCGCTCCATTTATTTAGCATTTCAGACCATCGAGTGTTTGACAAATTGCTGAATTCAGTTTTAAACTATCCTTTGGTTGTCTATAGTTCTAAACTTAGTGAAAACTTATCTTGAAAATTAGGGCCGCATTTAATTCTGGAGACTCTGAAATGCTACCTGTAAATCAATCCAGGTGGAATTTCCAATCCTAAATGGAGAAGAAAACTTCTTGTATTAATCCATTCTCTATTTTCCAATAACAATGCCACATTTGAGATCCAGGTACAGCAGAGGAGTCCTCAGCTGTTTCCAGCCTCAATTTAATGAGCAGACAGCTCCACTGAGCTAAAACCACTCAGCATTCTTTCTCTTCCAGGTCGCAATTTAGTGGCCAATCTTTTGTTCAATCTGAAAATGATTGAAAAATTTACATATGCAAAATGATTTACATAATTTACATATGATCTGGGACTGGTATCTGTGCCCCCAAACAACAGTTGTCAGAAAAGAAACATAGTGTGTGTATTCCACATATGCTGGCAAGTATCCTCTGGCTATAGAAACTACTGTAAATCTCTAAAGAAAGATTGACTTTAGAATGTGGAATTACAAAATCTGCTACCATCACTTCTTTCACTTCTTCTTTCACATCTGTGTCTGTATGGCTCTGATTAATATTGTTCAACAATTTTCTGTACTGAATCCTGCTTTTCTCAATACATTATGCCCACAACATATGCTTTGATAAAAGGCACTATTCAAATGTAATTTTGTCGTTGTTGTTTCTAGTTACAACAATAAATTACATTTGTATAGGGCCTTCATGACAGGAGGACGTCCCAAGGCTCTGCACAGTCAGGGATCCAAACCCAAACTGCTGGTTGGAATCAAGAAGGGTGAAGGGCAGGAAGGGTAGGCACAGTCGAAGAGGACGATCTTGAGACTGGTCTTGAAAGAGGGAAGGGAAGGGGGCAAGCTGGAGCAACTGTGGGCTAGAGTTTCAGACAATGGGGGCAGAGAGGCTGGAGGCCGGTCCACCAATGGGGTGTTAGAGTGGGGTGGTGATTGAGTCCATACAGATGTGAATCAGACTAGCGGTTCGACGGTTAGATACAGCTATGTTTAGGAGCCATGCTATTTCTGTGTTTTGTAATATATACAAATGTTTGAGTTTCCTGGTCTTGCTGGTATGTTCCTCAATTATTTTGACTTCTCTGCCGAGGAATTTGAGTGCAGAAGGAGAGTAACCACGGTGTGAAACCGATCCCCATGTGCAGCTTGCTATAATCTTATGCAAACGTAGTATTACACTGATTCAAGTCATTGCACCTCACAGTAATGCCTACATTCACTATTAGAATGGTTTAGTTCTTGTAATAAAAATAACTGGGTACACTTTGACATCAAGGTAACTCAGGCCTCTATCTGTTTGGAGAAGTTTAATCAACTAAAAATGTAACAACAACAAAATTACACTTGTATAGCGCCTTTCACATCAGGAGGATGTCCCAAGGCATTGGACAGTCATTGTTTTAGACCCGAGCTGGGGTGGAGGGAAAGTGGGGATTTGCGGTGACCGATGGGGCCGTCAAAGAGGAGGGTCTTGAGGTGGGACTTGAAGGAGGCCAGGGAGGGGAAAAGGCGGAGGCACTGCGGGATGGAGTTCCAAAAGTTGGGGGCAGAGTGGCTGAAGGCTTGCCCGCTAATGGTAAATGGTATAAACTGATGCAAGAGCTGCTCAGAGCACACAGATGCTGGGTTTGTGCAGTAAAAGCATGGCTTTCTTTGTAAAGACAGACATTAACCTTTCACAGGTAGTGGCAATAATAGTGATCAAATCAAAGAAAGTCTCAAGATATCAGTGATGTGAAGAGGTTGTGACTAGCCGAAAAGCAGAAGAAATGTCAATGCACAGAATGTGATGATGTAGTCCAGAAGTCATACATAAGAACATACAAAAGAATTAGGAGCAGGAGTAGGCCATTCGACCCCTTGAGCCTGCCCAACCATTCAATAAGATAATGGCTGATCTATTCTAACTCCAACTACCTGCCTTATCCCCATATCCCTTTATCCACAAGAAATCAATGTGCGAGTCTCAATGCAAGTGGATAGCATAGAGCTACTAGAGTGATATAGGATGGAAATTGGCCATTGAGCCAGTCACAAAACAGAAGTGATCTTGAATTAGCACTTGAACAAGGTAATAAAAAACTAGACTGAATAATGTATTGCAGAAAAGCAATAGCATTTGCCAATCTGCTTATATATATATTTTTGTTCCCTTCACAAGCTGCAGATCATCAAGAACTCTGCAGCTTGTGTCCTCTCCCATATCAAGCTCTGCGACCACATCACTCCCACTCTTGCCCGGCTCCATTGGCTCCCCATCCCCCAGAGGATCGAATTCAAGTTCCTCGTCCTCACTTTCAAGGCCATTCGAGGCCTTGACCCTGCCTATCTTTCTGACCTGCTGACTCCCTCTGTTCAGTGGGCTCCAGTTTGCTCGATGTCCCCCGCCCAACCCACCCTACCTTCAGTGGCCAAGCTTTCACACTCTCTGTCCCACACTCTGGAATTCCATCCCACAGTCCCTTTGCCTCACTTCCTCCCTTGCCTCCTTCAAGGCCAGTCTCAAAACCTTCCTCTTCGATCGTGCCTTTTGCCACCCTTCCAACTCTCTCCCTCCCCTCCCAAGTCTCTCCCTCCTAAACTGCCCCTCTCCCTTACTCGGGTCCTGACTCAACTGTTCAGCGCCTTGAGACGTTTTCCTGACGTGAAAGATGCTCTAGAAATGTAATTTTGCTTTGTTTTTGTTGTGTTGTTTTCCTAAATCATTATTTCAATGAATACTTATATATAAAATCCTCAACATAATAATAATAATAATCCTAACATTTAATATAGTGCTTTGAGATGTCTAGAAGACGTGAAAAGTGCTTCACAGAATATACTGTAAAGGGAAGTAACTATATATTTGTGGGAAAAACACAGCAGCCAATTGGGCACAGCAGTGTCCCACAAACAGTCATGGATTGAGTGACCAAATTATTATTGCTTTAAGAACTACATGTCAATTAGTTACTCACCAACAGTTACACCTTATTTTCTCCTCTCCCTTACTGACTAGTTTGCGAAGCAAAGTTTTGGAACTGAAGTCTCTGAAAAGAGATTCAGCCTTTTCACATAGGATTAAATGGCTATTCCAGAGAAAGCCATAACTAATCAGAAAATGCCAATGCCACACTTCAATGATTGTTGAAGCATAGATTCAACAACGTGTACAGCAGTGGGATAAGGTGTCAATTTTGACCTCTCCAGCCTCTTCATGAAACTTTTTTAAAAAGTTACAACAATTTGCAAGTAATTACTGTTAAGTCTGTATTTGTAGGCAAACGCAAAATCAGCCACAAGGTGAGCAATGAATGATATCTGGGGATTGTTGGCCAGGACAACAGGAGAGAAACACCTTTGAGTTTTTAAACATTTGTGGGATCCGTAATATACATCCATCTTAACAGGCAGATGGGGCTTCTTTGCTGTCAAAAGCAGCAGGTATGGAAATAAGCAGGGCAGAAGGCGTCATTGGTAAGGAATCACAATATACAGCTTTAAAAAGCAGAGTTTCTTCTTTAAATATGTCATTTTGTAAATAAACAATAGTAGATTGTATTACTAGTAATGATATTAATCCTTACATTTGATAAGCGTCTTATCACGCCTAGACATCTCAAAGCGTTTCACAGAATATATTGTAAATATATTGTATATTTGTTGGCGAAACACGGCCAAGAATAACAACAACAACAACAACAACAACTTGGGTTTATATAGCGCCTTCCACATCGAATGGAGTCTCAGAGCACTTCAAAGAATAAGAAGAAGAAGAATCGGACTTGAACGGGGTTTGACTGTTAAAAATATTCCATTACATGACCAATTGCAATTGTTTTTCCGTCAGTAATATATTTTATATAAATCATAATAATACTAACGCTTGCATTTGATATAGCTCTTTTCATGTCTTCTAGATGTCTCAAAGCACTTAACAGAATATACTGTAAAGTGAATTGACTGCATATTTGTAGGCAAAATGTGGTAGCCAATTGTGCACAGCAGTGTGTCACAAACAATCGTGGATTGAAGTGACAAAAAAAAATTTAGAGTGATTATTTTGAGGAGTGTGAAGTAGACAAACTTGCTCAAGGTTTTGCCCTGCCAGGAATCAAACCCAGGTCACTCACTTGCAAAGTGAATGCTCTAACCACTGAGCTGCACAACTCCAAACAGATAGTGAGGAGAAAGGCCATGGCGGGCTTCGAAGGCAAGGACGAGTGTAAACGCTAGTTGTTGTTAAGAGGACCTGCCCCTCCCCCACTGCCAGCCTCACTGGCTACAGAATTTCAGGGTTGGACAGCATGCACTATGTTAAATGGAAAATGTTCTGCAGCTGACATAATTCAGAAAATTCCCTTTCTGAATTCTGAATAAAATATTCTTGGTAATAATTACAATACAGAACATGGAATGCTAGCACCATGTTATGTAGAAAAGCAAGGACAAAAAAATCACTGACTTGTTGGAAACCTGCAGTATAATGTGCCAGGGATCAGTGCAACATTAAGTACAGGAAAACAATGATTCAATGCCTAAGAAAACAAAGATATCAGGCCGCAAAAGAAGATAGTGGCAAGTAGAAAATAGTTACCAATAGTTGTGTGGTTAATTTCAAATGATAACACCATAAAATGAGGTGATATTTGAACTGCGCTTGATCCCTGTATATAATATTGAGTGAAGTTGCACAAAACAAACCAGGGGAAAGCAAGATGTGGTATTCTTTATGGTCTGGTGCCCAGGAAGTGGATGCCTAAATCCTTTAGACAGGTTTATCAGCAAAAACATGCAAATTAACTTAAATTATTTCACTTGCTATTGGCTTTGGTATCTAACTCTTCAATTATGTTCAGTGTTATGACTCAGGACGTTTATTTTTTTTGAAAGCAAAGATAATGTCTGAGTGGTGTATTATGGTGATTATGTTCTTTTCTCAAAAATAAACTCATTTTGAAGTGTAGGTGTGGAGAAAATTGAATACAGGTAGACCCTGTTTAACGAAGGTGTTAGGGACTTTAAAACCCTTCGGAAGAAAAATGTTGTTACGCGAGAGTTTAACTGTATTACTGTATTTGGCTGCAGCCAAAACGACGCCCTGACTTGAGCCTCCCCATTAAAATCAGTTTAGTTCCTAGCGGTTCCTAGCGCTAACATTTTCGGTGTACAGGTTGAGCAGCCAAAATCCGGAGTTCTGGAATCTGGAATGTGTCAAAAATTGCAAGAATAAAAACACCAACCCTACCTGTTCCAGGCCAGGTCTTCACAGTCACCACATTGAAATATCACAACCTGGGCCCAGGCATTTCCGGACACGTGACGCGTTTCTGGCGTTCCGAAGTCTGGAAATACCTGAACCTGGACTCGGCTACTGGCCCGAATTCAGGAGTCTCAATCTGTACTAGCGAAGGCCTAAGGTAGATATAACTGCTATTGCAGGCTACACAACTTTAAATAAAACAATGAAATATTAAAATGTTAGAAAATACAACAATAAACAATAAAATACAGACAGTCCTCGACTTGCTATTATTGAAGCCACGAAGCATCCTGCCGCTTAAGCTCCTTCCATATGGGAGAGGCTGCACTGCACTGCTTAACTGAGGCTCGCTAAAGACTGAGCGTGTGTTGCAGGGGCAACCAGGAGAGACGTTTCCCATGAGAAGCTGTGCACGAGAAGCCCACGAGAATTAAAGTGTGTGTAAACATTCGTTATAGCGAACACAGCCTTTGTTAAGCTGATACGTGGTACAAATAGAAACCCTCATTATAGTGAACATTCGTTAACCGGGCGTTCATTAAGTGGGGTCTACCTGTACGTCAAATTTAATCAAACAGTTGAGATGTGTTTATAGAATTTAAATCACTCTGCTGACTTTAAAGAGAATTTTGATTAGTCCAACTGCTTAAACTGCAATAAAAAAAATAATGAAACTTGTAATTAGCACAAATGAGCCATGCCATAGTGTTGCAAAGGTATGTGACACAATGAGTCACAGACGAATGTGAGCTGCATGGAAATCACAGAATCCTGTTGCAAAGCAATTTGTAAAACTTTCATGCACAAAGAGGACACATTTTTAACTTTCTTTCTGCAATGGGAGGAACGTGGAGTTGTGTAGCTGAGTGGTTAGAGCGTTCGCCTCACAAGTGAGAGGACCTGGGTTTGATTCCCAGCAGGGTGAAATCTTAGAAATGTTTCCTTACCCCACTCGCATGTTTACCTAAGTGAGAACTCAGTTGTTAGTTGACTGGCGTATCTCTTTTTGGGATAATACTCCCTTAAAAAATAAACAAAATAATAATAATTTGATCAATCAATCCACGACTGTTTGTGGAACACTGCAGTGTGAAATTTCTCCGACAATATTCACAGTACTGTATATTCAGCGAAGAGCTTTGAAACATCTACAATCTTTCAGTTAAATTAATGAGACCTTTAAGTTTGTGTAGCATACTTTATGCGCTCTGAGACGCTGTCCGGAGTGGAGGGCTCTATATAAATCAAAGTTGTTGTCGTTGTTGAAGTCGTTTGTAGAAGGTGCACTAAAAGGTTATGAAATTAAGTTACAAAAGATTGCAAAAAGAATAAGTAGAAATTGAAATACAACTGACACCAAGAAGGGAGCAGCACATCAAGTAGCAGAAAATGGTCAAGTGAGACAAGAAGAAGAGACAGGAGGAATTGCTGAAGGCTTGAGATGAAACACCAAAGAGAGAGAAAGGAGATCAATTTGTTCTGAATGTCAGTCAATTATTAGTGAACCAATGATAATAAAATCTTTACATTTGATATAGTCCCTTTCATGTCAGGATGATGTCTCAAAGTACTTCAAAGACATCTGATAAAAGAGACTGTATGTGTCTATATTGTCACCAAGGTTGCAGAATTAACGTTGAAATTGTTTGATTCTTATATTTTCATATTGATTACTTGTCTAGTTTCTAAAGCAATTATTAATCACTGACACTGATATAGGCTATAATAGTGTTATTTATATTGTCAAATTGGAGATTGCATTAGTTGATCATATATACAGTACATCTTAACCAACATGCAATACATCAAAATTGATTATAGGCTCTTTTTAATGTTTTTAAAATTTCATTCATTTCCCAGGTTCCATTTTGCTTGCTTGCTCACACTCAAAAATTGGAGATAACACAATTAATTCAAACTTTCAAATATTACATTTTGGACTCTTCCCTTCACCCCCTATGTATGCAGTTTGCTTATCTCATTGACCCTGCCTTCGGTCAACACCCTCAAGTTACTTTCCTTAATAATATTAATTCTTGCATTTTGATATAGGGCCTTATCACATCTTCAAGATATCTCAAAGCACTTCATAAAATATATTGTAAAATGAATTGACTGTATATTTGTGGGAGAAAGGCGGCTGCGTTTCTCCCACAAATATACAGTCAATTCATTTTACAATATATTTTATGAAGTTTATTATTATTATTACTCTAGGTAACTCTATGTAATCTCGCAATTACATAGTTACCTAGAGTAATAACAATAAGAAGAATCCTTGCATTTGATATTGCGCTTTTCACATCTTATTGACATCTCAAAGCGCTTCACAAGATATACTGTAACGTGAATTGCCTGTACATTTGTGGGCGAAATGCAGCAGCCAATTGCACACAGCAGTGTCCCACTAACAGTCGTGGGTTGAAATGACCAATTTTTATTATTGTGGTTGTGTTTGCACGGATTATTATTAGGCGTGTGTGTTTGTGTATGTGTGTGTGTGTCTGCATGTGTGTCTGTGAGAGTGTCTGTGTGTGTGTATCTGTGAGAGTGTGTGTGTGTGGAGTAAGGAAACTTGCCCAAGGTTTTGCCCTGACCTGCCTGGATTCGAACACAGGTCTCACACTTGTAAGAGTGCTCTAACCACTGAGCTACAGAGACACAGACACACACGGAAACCCATCACCGCAATCAGGATGAGAGTAAGAGATGGGGTGATGAGGAGGTGGGAGGGGAGAGGGGGAGAGAGGGAGTGGGAGAGAGTGAGGGAGAGAGAAGGAGGGGGAGAATGGAGAGAGAGGAAGGAAGGGAGTAATGGCATGGAAACATGCAATTTGGGCTAATTAGTCTATGCCTGTGTCTGTACTCCATTGTATTGGGATAGTTTACTAGATCTATGCAAAATTCGATAGGACCATGAAATAAAAAAGTGTGAGGAATTTAGGATTGTCTGCTGAAAAATATGTTCATGGTTTCATAGTTATTAAAGCCTGAATCAGGGTGAAAATGTTAATGATGCCAAGGGGAAAAAAACATTTTTGAGAATGAAATAGCTGATTTTAGACTTTAGATAGTTCTGGGATCACAAAACACAACATTCCATTAAAAGAAAGTGGTTTGATCCCAAATGACCCATGTTTCACTCAGTTCTAGGAGCAAGTATTAATTATCTGTAGAAGGAAGGATGTGTCAGTCATTTTCTCTACACATTAAACAGAGACAAGTGGGCCAAGGATGATTCATCATGCCACAGGCAGTGATGAAAGGCAGGGCCAGATGTGGACTTTTATTTGTTAACTCTATTGAAATATTTGATTTTTTTTAATAAAAGGCAAAAAAATTGTAGATTATTGGATAATTTATAAGTCATGGATTTATGCATTATTGCAACTGCATACTTCAAACAACATCAACCAGAATAATATAGCTGAATCAAGAATAATTCCAAGAATCTCAGTTCTCTGTAATATATCCAGTGTTTATTTGAGTCAGTCAAATTATTTACACTTAATCCTACGGCTCATTTACTAGGTGCACATAACAAATTCTAATCACATTTGAAAAATCTTTCCTTAATGGCTGTTTTCCAACACAAGCACATGCTGAAGGGTTTAGAGTTTAGATCTCAGAAATGGAGAAAGAATGATGAAACGTTACAGCTAAGAAGAGGGGAAGAGATTAGGGCAGGGCAGGAGTAAGAATAGATCACAGAGAAGGCAAGAGATGGGAGAAATCATGGACAAAAATCAAGTATGGACCAAGAGGTAGCAAAAGGGTGAGACAAACATGGAAAGGACTGGAAAAGGATGTTAGGGATCTGGAGAGGGCAGGGTCTGGCTAAGTTAGTTTCATTCTCACCGATCACCTTTCTGAGTCACATAGTAACTTTGATCTCATGGTCTAGTTTGGATAAGCAAAAATGATTGAATAAACTTCTCAAGGGCTACAGATTTTCTGAAGTAGGAATTGAGTGGATATGTGGAACTGGCTCAACAACAACAACTTGGATTTACATAGCGCTCTCCATGCCCGACAGTGCCTCAGAGCACTTCACAATAATAGATCCCGGGGTCGAGCCAGGGGGAGGGGGAAAAGGGTGACCAAAAGCGCTGGCTCCCTATACAAGCAACTGATACTATATCAGTAAAATAAATTGATCCATATATAGCCAGGAACCTTATTGTAGAATATAGGGAGAGATTGGGATAGGGTGAGCCATGTAAATATGTTATGCGATTACTGCTCCCAACACAATGGTTGTCCACCGATAGCACGCATTGCCACAGCTCATCAGCATTCCTTAGTGCCCTTCACAACCACAATTTACTGGCATTAGTGTCCATCACCAGTGCCCATACCAGTGCCCATCATCACTTGAACCCATTGTCAAAACACATCACAAGCTTTTAATCCAGAAATCAGCACATTCAGCACACAATGTGTTTGCATGAACAATCATAACGATTCCTACGTTATTTAAAACAGCTCGAACAATACCTCTTTGCACAATACCTCTAGGATGCTATCCTGCGTGAGGGGTACTATATAAATGTTGTTGTTGTTGTTATTGTTCTAGTAACTAAAGTACTGTACTGTAGTTCGCATCAGTGCACGTTTCCTGTGAGCGGCATGAAAGAGTCACTATTTGTGATTTTGAGTCCTTATTATTTTCTCCCATTAGAAATTGTTACTAATTGAATGCCAATGTCCAATGCCTTTTCTGGAAAATCAGAGATTAACTGTGCAGGGTTCACTCCTGTAATGGATTAACTGTTCTGAGTAATCCTACCCATTTATTTCAGAACAGTCTCAGTGATAATTGGGTGCTGCATGTTCTAACAAAGTCCCAAAGTGAGTGTTAGGGAGTCTGCAGACTATTTGATATTGAGTAGCAACAGATGAACAGTGCCTCAGCATTTGTATTCCTTGTACTACCACCATTAAATAAGCACTGACCTTTCAGTCACATGCTAATGATAGATTATTGTAAGAAAACTAGTGGCTCATGTCAATACTTTGTCATTAATTCTTGTCTGGTTTAGGAAGTCAGTTTATTCAGCCTTTTTTAGAACAGACATACAATAATGTGCGCAAATTTTAAATGAAATAAAACTGGGTCACACATTCGCCCTATTGCATATTATCCCAAGAAGTGAAAGCTATATCACATGCAAGGATTATTCACTTTCAAGACCATTCACAGCCTTGCCCCCTCCTATCTCTCCGACCCACTGTCTCCCTATGAACCTGCCCGCCCACTCCGTTCAGTGGGCTCCGGTCTGCTCCATGTCCCTCGCCTGACCCGTCCAACCATTGGTGGACAGGCCTCTCTGCTGCCCTCCCAACTCTCTCCCTCCCCTCCTAACTTTCTCCCGCCCCTCCTCTCCCCCCTACACTGCTCCTCTCTCTTGCTCGGGTCCCTACTTGAAAGGTGCTCTAGAAATATAATTTTGTTGTTGTTGTTATTATTATTAGTAGTAAGAATTGCTTTATACATACCTCTTTACTAAGTACTGAAGCTTTTCTTTATTCTTTGCTACAGTCAACCAGAACTAAGAAATACATGGAGGATAGAGGTTATCTGTAAGTCGCTGTGACATTTGAACAGCAGTGGCAGAAAATAGACAAACTTAGATAAAAATAGGTAATAGGTAAAAGCAAACTTCAGCGATAATTTATTTAGTTTGTATCCGTCTCCCTCTGGACCTTGAATAGTGTATAACTGTGATGCTGTTGCTCTACATTAAATGTTTTTCTAAAACATGTCCTCTGTTTTCAGTTTGATTATTTTATTGTATTATTATTACCTGTGTTCTTTGAATTAGTGCTAATTCTCCACCAGAAAACAAATGCTTAAATATTCACAAATGTTTATTTTGTTATTTTTTACTTCATTTGTGATAGCTTTTGCTAGTTAACGATGGTTAACGGTTCAAAGACAATCAGTCACCCTCCAAAGAGTTGCTCAGTACATCCAACGATTTAGATAGTGATCGAGGCAATCTGTTCTCATCCAATATCCATATATGAGCAGTTTCTACAAAGAGCCACTTATAGTGATCAAGAATTGAACTCCAATGCTGATGTCCCATTGTATAAGCAAGGGATCGAACCTGCCTTCGACAATTGATCTACTGAAGCTGAGATTATTTATTCAAATCGGGGTAGTTCACTACCAACAAATATTCTTACTTTGTGGGTCAATGTGAGTTTTGATTGTGTATTTTGTGGGCATTTTAAATAGACAGTCAAAATATAGTCAAACTACACTTTATGGTATATCTTGTGAGGAGTAGTGAGAATTCTCGACAATGTAACAGCCACTACATAAAATGAAAGGATTATCATAAATTTCCAGCTTTTCAAAAGATTCGCTGGTTCAGTTGAAACTGAAGGAGATACGTGATGTAGGTAAGAGGATGTAAGTGAGAATTTTTTCTTGCCATGTGCTGCTGTGACCTCAATAATGAGGGTCTTATGAATAATGTTTTCCTGTATTGAAAGAATAAGCATCACTATTTCATAGTAAAAAAAATGTAAATCCCACAAAATTGCCTGCCAATCTGTGCTGGTGGCTCACATGACACTGAGAAGCAGAGCCTGCAGAAAGAGAAATGAGGACATTGCAAAGAAATGGGGCTTGTAGATAAGGATGTGAATTAGCGATTGTCTAAAGGGAAGGAAGCAAAGGGAAATAGAAGTGAAGTTAGTTAAGGGGATGTATTGATTGGGTTGCCTCAGGTTAATGAAAGTTTAAAATTCGAAGAGGCAGCCAAATTATTAAAGAAGGAAACTTCGACGGACTATGCACTGGGTTGATCAGTGTCAAAAGGAAAATATAAATGAATCTAAAGGGTGTTAGTTAAATCGTCAATCATGGAATCCAAACAGTGTGTTGTAGAACTAAATGAGGTAAGCAGAATACAGGGTAGATTGCTAAATAATTAAGTTAAAAATTAATACTGTGGTTGAATATTGATGTATTTCAGCTGTACCTAGAGCATTAATAATGATATTTCTTAATTTGATATTGCACCTATCACCGCTTCAAAACATCACAAAGCTACTAATGGAATTTATTGTAAAGTAATAATAATAATCCTTGCATTTGATATAGCGCATTTCACGGCTTCTAGATGTTTCAAAGCGCTTCAAAGTAGCAACTAGTTTGGGCACAGCAATGTCCCACAAAAAGCATGAAATAAATGTTTAATACAGTAAGATAAACAAGATAAACAAAGCTTGTTTATCCGGCACTCAACCAACCGGATTGGGAGGTTCCAACCGGTACCTCCCAATACAATTCACCATTCCAACAAACAATCTCATACCAGAGCCTTCCGGGACACTCGCAAGTATGCTCACTTTGTGCACGCAATGCATGCGCATGCGCACTTATTAAACTTAACGAACGCTGGAATTTTTATTTTACCGATCATTTTACTGAGTGTACTGGAATGCTTTATTGGTAAGCATCCATACAATATTCTGTTATTATTCAGTCTATTATTAATATGGTATGTATTAAAATAACTAAATTTTTTGTGCAGGATTTTTGGCAACTTGCTGCTGGAATATCCAGCGTATTTAATTAACTAGCAACTGGTGAGGTCCTGAGGGTGCCGGATATACGAGCTTTTACTGTATCTGTCTGGAGGAATGTTGGCCAGGACACCAGAAGAAACTCCCTTTTCATTTTGTAATGGTGCTGTGGGAGCTAAACAGTTAGACAAGACCTTGGTTTAACATCTCAGTCCAAGTATAGTAAATCCTAGTGTCCGGCGATATATCGAGAAATCGGTTTTATCGGTATAATTTTTCATATCAATATGCCGATATTGGAAATTTTAATATATCGATATATCGAAAAATCCGGTATATAAAAAAAATCGGTATATCGAAAAATATAGCTATATCGTGTCCGTCGATATATCGGTTATATCGGTTATATTGGTATAATGTAAAACTTTTTCAACTTACCTTATCGCTGGCATTGCAAACCTCCTGGGCCTAGCGCACAGAATGCGCGCACACATCGGAATGCGTGCACACCCGAATGTGCTCTCCTGGAGGAGATACAGTTGCACCAGACAATTCCTTGCATCGACACAGACAGCGATCCGTTGGAATGGTGGTGCGACCATGTCAAGGACTTTCCCCTGCTGGCTAAATTCGCAAAGAGATACCTTTGCATCCAAGCGAGCTCCTCACTTTCTGAGCGACTCTTCAGCAAGGCAGGACACATCATCACCCCTAAGCGAGCGCAGCTCAACCCAGACAAGGCCAACACGCTAGTGTTTTTGGTTGAAAACCTGTGAGCTGGTACAGATCTTTATTGGACGAACAACTTACAGCTGATTTGGTGATTGCTGAAGCTGGAAATATGTATCAAACAAACGTGGCACGATGACCGGCATTGCATTTACATGTATTTTTTTTCTTTCTATTTTCCACTTTCGAGGCACTTTATTTCTTTATCAGATGCTTATCTCAGGTTTCTATTTACAACACTTACAAGTGCATATGTGAAAAGAATGATTCAACATCTTCTTCCTTAAAAACTTGTCTGGTTTTACTTTCTAAATAGGTCCTGACAACGTAGTAGGCTACTTAAAATCAATCAACGAGTTATAATTAAATTGGTTTCCTTTAAATTTACATAGCTTTGGCGTGTCATTTACTACACAGTACACCCCATTAATAATAGTATCAGTCAGATAACTTGCCGAGTGTGCTTAAGTCATGATCACATTGTGTTCATTGACTTACGCACACAAGATAGCATTCAACAGACCTTGTCGCCGGCATTGCAAACCTCCTGGGCCTAGAGCATGCATGTTGGAATGCGCGTGCATATTCGATTGCGCGCGCACACCCGATTGCACAATCCGAATGCGCGCGTATAGACAGAATTAAAAAAAACGGTGATATTGATATATCGGTATATATCGATATGGGCCCACCGATATATCGATATCGGAAAATTTCCATATAGACGGTCCTTAGTAAATCCAAAAATGCGACATTCCACCAGCACTACATTGGAGTGCCTGCCTGAATATGAGCTCATAGTGCCAACATACAAGTTAAACCTATAACTTTCTGACTAAAAGACAAATGACCAGCTAAACCGGGCTGACACTCATTGCATGCAATGGTTGTCACTGCATAAAGAATGCTAAACAGAATTCACAGCCCCCAGGACAATGAACACATTTAAGAAACAGCTTGATGCTGTAATAGGAAAGCAGTGGGGTAGATATTCTGAAAGGTGAGTGCACATGGGCTGAAGAGTATTCATCACCCAAACCTCCCTTGTAAACTTGTCAGCAGCAAAGGAAATGTCTCAATAGTTAATGAAAGTTGTTGTTTGTCAAAGTATTGAGTCAGATTACAATCTCAAAATCCCTCCCGGATTGTCTGTTGTTACTGATAAAATAGCATGGACACATTTGTTTATATAAGCAGGGTGGTCAGTCTTATGATGTCAGCTCTACTCTGATGTCTGGATCCCATGTGAGATAAGCATTCTGTGATTAAATTTTGTTTCAGCAGTCTGTTGTTTTTGACTGCCTTGCCTTAGTGTTGCAATAGTGAATAAAAGTACATCTCATTGGTAACAAAATCAACTAGGGTTCATCAATCTTGAAAGTAGAAATCTCAGGGAATCTTATAGGTATTAAATACAATAGATAAAGTAACAATAATAATCCTTGCTTTTGATATAGTGCTTTTCACGTCTTCTTGACCCTAAAAGCGCTTCACAGAATCCCCCCAAACAACAATTTAGATATCTAACAGTAGGTTCAAAGGGTTTCGGAATGACACCAGGAAGTATTTCTTTACCCAATGGTTGAAGGGTGCTATCTAAATGCAAGTTGTTGATGTCGTTTTTGTTCTCTTGTGATTTTCTGTGAGCAATACTTGACTTATTGATTTATTGTTTTTTTACTGGCTTGATGAGATGGTAACAGTGATTACAATAACAACAACAAAATCACATTTGTACGGCACCTTTCACATCAGGAGGACGTCTCAAGGTGCTGGACAGTCATTGTTTCAGACCCGAGCTGGGGTTGGGGACGGGGAGGGTGGAGGGAAAGGGGAGATTTGGGGTGACCGATGGGACTGACGACAAGGATGGTCTTGAGGCAGGACTTGTAGGAGGCCAGTGAGGGGGTGAGAGGGAGGGACTGCAGGTTGGAATTCCGGGTCATGGCTTGGTTGTGGGGGAGGAAAAACAATTGAGGATCGAACAAGACAACTAGGTTCCTGGACTGGCTTGGTGAGGTTGAGTGTGCAACCATGGAGGTTGATGCTGCCAGTGCCTGATGCGTGAAGCCGCCAGCGCGAGCCAATTTATGATTGTATTCATAAGCACTAATAATGGTTCCAATTGATTTACATAGTAGATTTGGGTTTGTATAGTTATTGTATAAAGGTTTCAGAGTACAGTTTAAAAATAAATGTGCAATTATAATACCAGAGATTAACCAACATGTAAAGCTTTTTGAACTATATGCGAAATTGTGGCATTACTGTACATATGTGGTGGCTTTAATAATAGTAATAATAATAATCCTTACATTTGATATAGTGCTTTTCACATCTTATCGATGTCTCAGAGCTCTTCACAGAACATACTGTAAAGTGAATTGACTGTATATTTGTGGGCGAATCACAGCAGCCAATTGCACACAGCAGTGCCCCACAAATAGTTGTGGATTGAAAATTACCAATTTTTATTATTGTGTATTTTTTTGGGATGGATTATTATTAGGCGTGTGGAGTAAGGAAACTTGCCCAAGGTTTCGCCCTGACCTGCCTGGATTCGAACACAGGTTTCACGCTTGTAAGGCGAGTGCTCTAACCACTGAGCTACAGGAGCTTTAATATTAATCGTAGTTCTGTCCCATTGAAACATGAATGCTACAGTGACCTAGCAGAACAAATGACTGGCAATAGCTCTAACAAAGCAAGAATACAACCCCAAAACAAATGAAGTTAGTGTAACAAATAATAAGTGTAACAAAATACAAAATATGCAGATTAACTGTGTAGAAATAACATAGTGTAGCAACAACTGGGGAATCATAATTCTGTAATGATAATAGCTCAGTAGTTAGAGCATTCGCCTCGCGTAAGGAGAGACCTGGGTTTGATTCCCGGCAGGGCGAAATGTTGGGCAAGTTTCCTTACTCCACACGCCTCTATTTACCCAGTAATAAGTAGGAATCCGGTTGTTTGTCAATTGGTGGATCGTTTTTCTGGTGGTAATAATTCCTTCAAAAAATAATACCACTAATAATAAATTGATCACTTCAATCCACAACTGATTGTGGGGTACTGTTGTGCACAATTGGCTATCACGTTTTGCCCACAAAATATACAGTCACTTCACTTTACATTAGATTCTATGAAGCTCTTTGAAATGTCTTCAAGGTGTGATAAGGTGCTATATCAGCAACTTGGGACGTCCTTCCGATGTGAAAGGCACTCTATAAATGTAATTGTGTTTGTTGTATATAAAATGCAAGGAATATTGTTATTATTAATAGTGTAGCAACGATACAGCAAAGTGTAGCAACAGTCAGGGAATCATAATAATCCTATAATAATCCTTGTATTTGATTTGGTGCCCTTTATGTCAGGAACATGTCATAGAATATTTTGTAACGTGTAGTATGACTATATGTTTTGTGGGAGAACATGGCAGCTGATTTGCAAACCGCAATTGTCCCAACAATATTTTGGTCAGGAAATAGCAATGGGGTAGAATATGCTTGGAGTCTGATGCAAATAGGGCTTCTTTTTTAACAGTAGATATTTCACTGTCCCATTATTTAAAATCACTAAAACTACTCCTTGTATTTCACTCTTTGTACAGATCTTGTATACAGTACAATACTGTACTATAATAATAAAAAAAAGGAATTATTCAAAATTATCCACCAGGTGGCGTTCAGTGCATGGTTACATTACTGTACAATCACAGAAGAAATACCAGCCAATGGTTCTCTGTCTAAAGCACTGGAAATTGTGCACAGATCAAAAATCAACCATTTAATGCAATCATCCAGTCCGTGCGATCATTGAGGACATTGAAGGATTGTTCAGGGAATTCCCTAGGCAATACAAGCAAGACAAATTTGCACCAGACACTAGATACCCTACAAATACTTGTATGATAGAGGTCTAGTTTATACAGCTTTAGCATTTCCAACCCACTGTTATTTACATGAATGGTTAGCTAAAACTAAGGTCACCAAACACATATAAAACTTGTGATGGAACTACCTGTGGCAGGCTAAGATCCACATTATCACTAGCTAAACTGATTTCACATCAGAAATTTATCAGCTGACCGAGCAAAGATAGTCGAGATTTATCCCTTCATAATAGACTGACTGAAAGTCAGGATCAAAATTGAAAGGATGTTTTTGCAACCCACTGGAGTTCCTCATGTAGAAAGGATTTCACTAATGTATCCAGATAGATCAACATCAATAAAGCAGTAGGCTGGCAATTTATTACACCACTGAGCTAAGAGAATACCTTACAATTATGTTCATTCAGTTTGATGAGACGAGTAATTTTCATACGTTTATCATCAACTATTATTCTCTGTGTCAGTGCTACTAACTGACTGAAGAGATGTCTGTGAGAATGCACTGCCTAAAGTGGGCACAGAAGCAGAATCAAGTAGGATTTTAGAGGGAGAGAAATACACGCCTACACATATGCATGTTTGCAAGCATATATAAACATATACACATGTATGCACGCATGCACACACACATACATGATTGCATGCATACACACACACACAAAATACACACAAGAGTAAAGGTATTCTTGAGGTAAATGATCTGTTGTGATGCAATAAACTGGCAATCAAGCAGATTCATTGGGCTGAATGGCCTCTTCCTGTTCCTGTGTGGTGAAAGCTCAATGGACAGAGTGATGTGAATACAAGACCTCAACACATGGGTTTGCTTGCTTTCTTGATCTATTTACGATCACATATTTTCCCATTAGCAAGACTTCTGAACAGTGGTATGTAAAGATTGCCTCTGACTGAATTGTACTTGGTAATCCTTCACATTTTCACATTCCTGACTCCAGTGAGACAGCAGTTCCCAGTGATTGCACCTCATTACCAGCACTGAGCTCAGTTCTAATTGTATCTGGTTCTCATTTTAGTAGCATATCGTTTCAAAGGATGCCCTTGGCAAGTAGTCTTGTGCATTACTCGAAACTGAGCATTTCATGGAGCATCTACAGAAGCCTGTTTATCCGTGACCTGATTAACCGGATTACTCAACCCCCTCCCGGGGGAATTCCCCATTCCAGCAATTGCGAGTATGCTCAATTTACGCATGCGCGCAATGCGTGCACATGCGCACTTATTAAACTTACGAACTTGGAGGTTTTTACCAATTTTTACTGAGTGTGCTGAAATCTTTATTGGTAAGTAGCTATACAATATTCTGTTACTATTTAGTATATTATTAATACAGTATGTTTTAAAATAAGTAAATTTTTTGTGTTGGGTTTTCGGTAACTTGCGCCCGATTATCCGGCACAGTCAATTAGTCAACCCCCCCCCACCCCCCGAGCGTGCTGGATAAACGGGCTTCTACTGTATTTTGTTTGTAGCTGGAAGCCACATTCAGTTTGCCACCAATAATGCTCATTAATAACTGTGGAGTCAATGCCATTGAATTTTCACAAATTCAATTCAGATTCCTGGCAATGGTTTCACGGGGTTACCTTTGTGGTTCACCACAAATTCCTGATGTAGAGATATACAACGTATCTCTCACACAGCAAATTCAGAACCTGGGATTCAGAATTTTGCAATATAAAGAAGATTGTCTTTAAAAATATTTTTAAGTTTTCATTTTGGAAGCCTATTTTCTGCACTAACTAGAAAAGAGAAAAATTGACCGTTGAAGTTTTCACTCCCCTTCTTATCTGGTCGACTGCTTACAACTAAGGAGGTAGACACATCCTGTTCTCTATTTCCATGCCCTCTTTAACTGTCCACCAACAGATATTCTCTGATTTATTCCACTACACTGAGAGCTGATACAGCCTTTATTTATCTCTCCATTAATGCACTTATAAAACATGATGGCATCTATATACATTTTATTCACTATGGCTATGGGCCATGGTTAAGAAAAGATTGGGAGTGGTGCAAGCTGACATGGAGTGTTAACAATGACATGAACTAGTTGAGCCAATTACCCTGTTTTGAATGTTGTCCTGTCTATATTACTCTGTTTATAGGGATCCATTTTTTTTTGCCATACTATACATTAACACTGCAGAACATTCTGTTGTGTGTGTGTTTTAATTGGCAATTCCTCTCAACTGAAGAGATTATTTTCAGTTTCACAAAATAAATATCTGAGTCACAGGGCTAAAAGACACTAGCAAATCACTTAATTTAGATCTTATTCCTTCTGCTTCTGTTTGTCAAATTACATAACATCTGTGACTTGAACATCTCAAAAATAACATCACTAACGCTGTGCTCTCCTACCCACAGAGATCCCCTTAAAATAGAAAGTTACTGTCAGCTGTATGTGAGATGTCAGTCAATATTTCACACAAAAACATATTACATTTACAAATAATAATCCTTGCATTTGATATAGCATGTTATCACGTCTTCAAGACATCTCAAAGTGCTTCACAGAATGTACTGTAAAATGAATTGACTGTAGATTTTGTGGGAGAATTGCGCAGCAGCCAATTCCACACAGCAGTGTCCCACAAACAATCATGGATTGAGTGACCAACGTATTAATTTTTTTGAGAAAATTGTTACCTTCAGAAAAGCGATCTGTAAATCAACTAACCACCGGGTTCCTACTTACTGCTAAGTAAACAGAGGCATATGGAGTAAGGAAACTTGCCCAGTTTGCATACTACCAATTACAGTACTCACTGCAATGTCCCACAAAAGGTTGTGTACTGAAGAGACCAATTTTTTTCAAGGAAATGTACAATTATTTTGGCTTTTAACATTCTCAAAGACGATTTTAGTCATGAATATTTAATCCTGTTTATAAGGCAAGCATGCCAAACACTACTCTACAGGACTAACATGTATTACATATTCATGTGTTACAGGCAATTTTTCTTTCTTATTCGATGTAAATCATTCTCGGGAACTTCTCGCCACAGCTCTGGTTCAGTATGAATGGTTCTGAGATACAGTGGGATCATATGTTTATCGTGGAGTGGAAATGGGGTTTCCAATGGGTGATGTCAAATCAATATCCTTCTTTCTTTCCCCCCTTTTATTCAAATTAATTATAGAATACAAGGAGACTGGATTCTTTCCTAAGACTTAATGCTTCACTATCACTGAACAGGCTTGTAATGACAATATAACACTCCATTGATTCTTCAGAATGGATCTTAACCACAACACTTGCACTCAAGATCAACTTTCACTGAGGATCATATTACTAGAACATGACCCATAACAGATCCACCCCAACCTCTCCGCCCATTAACTCTTATAACATTGTTTATGGCTTCTTCTGAACCTTTAAATTAGATTACTGCCTTGAACACCATGATGACTTTTGGGTGTCTATTATTCTCCATATAATTGAAAACTGGCATTATTCATGTTTTATTCACATAGATTAGATTCATAGATTCATAGAATTTTACGGCACAAAAGGAGGCCATTTGGCCCATCTAGTCTGTACCGGCTCTTTGAAAAGAGCGATTCAATCCCACTGCCCTGCCCGCTCCCCATAGCCTAATAGACCTGTTCTCCCTAAATAAAGATCTAATTCCCTTTTAAAAGTTGTTATCGAATCAGCCTCCACCACCTTTTCAGGCAATGCATTCCAGATTCGAACAACTCGCTGAGTGAAAAAAATTCTCCTCAGCTCCCCTCTACTTCGCCTTGAAACTATTTTAAATCTGTGACCATGAGTCACAGATTCGCCCACGAGTGGAAATAGTTTTTCTCTATTTGCCCTGTCGAAACCCCTCATGATCTTATAAACCTCTATTAGGTCTCCCCTCAATCTTCTCTGTTCCAGAGAGAATAACCCTAGCCTATCTAGCCTCTCCTCATAGCTGAAGTCCCTCAATCCTGGCACCATCCTAGTAAATCTTCTTTGTACCCTTTCCAATATCTTCACATCCTTTCTATAGTTAGTGTGGTGACCAGAATTGTACACAGTACTCCAGCTGAGGCCTCACCAAAGTTTTATAGAGGTTAGTCAGCACTTCCTGACTTTTGTACTCTATACCCCTATTTATAAAGCCTAGTATCCCATATGCCTTCTTAACAGCCTTGTCTACCTGTCCTGCCACCTTCAACGAGTCACTAACACAAATCCCCAGGTCTCTCTGTTCCTTCACACCATTTAAAATTGTACTATCTAGCCTATATTGCCTCCCTTCATTTCTTCTCCCAAAATGCATCACCTCACACTTCTCTGCATTAAACTTCATCTGCCATGTGTCTGCCCACTTTACCAATTTGTCTATATCCTCTTGCAGATGGCTACTATCCTCCTCACTATTTACTATTCTCCCTAACTTAGTGTCATCTGCAAACTTGGAAACTGTACTCCGTACACCCAAGTCCAGATCATTGATGTAGATTACAAACAGCAATGGTCCCAAAACTGATCCCTGTGGCACACCACTGCTCACTTCCCTCCATTCTGAAAAACAGCTGCTCACTACAACTCTCTGCTTTCTGTCTCGCAGCCAGTTGTGGATCCACTCTGCCACTGTCCCTTTTACGCCATGGGCCTTTAATATTCCTAATAAGTCATGTTCATTAAATTATTAAATATTTAACATAATGGTGAAGAGATAAATACTCAACAGCTGGCAAGACATCAGCTTCCACACTCACATGGCTGAGTATCACAAATGCCTCTTTCAGTGCCAGAGCCCATCCAGTGTTCCTTTAATTATTATTTTTGGGGTCAATCAGGTATTCTAATACATCCGAAAACCCATCACCATGTTATCCAAACCATGCTGAGAATTCTATGCATTTCACCTGCTGCCCATTGGGTAACACAGCTCAACGTGAAATGTGTGAGAGCAGTGTCACCATCCTCCTCTCTGCAGCTCGACTGAATGTGGCCCCTTCCCATTGAGCAATGGTTCCACCAGTTGGAAGTGTGAGTAGAAATAAACAAATCTCTGAAGGACTATTCTTTGACAAAACAAATTCAATAAATGTAACAAATAATGGGGTGAAATGATCACATTGACTCCAGGCAGGAAGAAACCTTGAGCAAGTTTCCTTGCTCAAGGTTTGTAATTTATTGCTTTATTTGTAATTTTTTGCAAAAGAACTGAGAGTTACCAAACTGAACCTGTTAACTTCTTCCTAGAAACCTGCAGTCTGAAGGAAGTCAATTGACAGCAGGAAATGCAGAATGAACTGCATGGCTGATTGGCATATCAACCAGTAAGTTAAAGTTGGTTCAAAACTGATGTTAAATGAAACTTTTTCTAACATTAAGCAGAAATACAATGTTCTTGAGATACAATCAAAGAACCACAGATTTACAGCACAGTTGTACAGATGTGAAGGGGTAAAGGGGATAATGTGGGTTAGTGGAATTAATAATTATCCTTGCATTTGACACATCATTGGGACATTTCGAAGTACTTCACGGAATATACTGTAATGTGAATTAATTGTGTATTTTGTAGGAGATTAAATTGATTTCCTTGTTCTTTGAAGTGGACTTAATGGGCTGAAGGGTCTTGTTCTGCACTGTAGATTTCTATGCTGCTAAATGCAGCATACAAGAGATAATAATAATAATCTTTGCATTCGGTATAGCTTCTCAGCATATTACTGAAATGTCTCAAAGTGCGTCACAGGATACAATGTGAATTGTGAAGTAATAATGATGATCCTTGCATTTGATATAGAGCTTTTCGCATGCTCTAAACATCTCAAAGTGCTTCACAGAATACTGTATACTGAATTGACTGAATATTTGTGGGTACATTGCAGCAGCCAATTGTGCACAGCAGTGTCCCACAAACAGTCCGTGGATTGAGTGATCAAATTATTATTGTTTGTTTTTGGGAGGAATTATTATTAGGCATAAGGAAACTTGCTCAAGGTTTCTTCCTGCCTGGAGTCAAACTCAGGTCTCTCACTTGCAAGGTTAGTGCTCTAACCATAGAGCAACATGGCTCCAGTAATGGGACTAAGTGTATTTTATGGATGGGTGCAATACATAGGAGAATGCACCACCATTCAGCATCTCAAATAACAACAACAACTAACTTTTATATAGCGTCATTCAGGCTGGACGGTGTCTCGAAATGCTTAATTGGTGGAGACTGATGCCCAGATATAAAAGCGTCCTCCTGACATGAAAGATACTCTATAAGTGTGATTTTGTTGTTGTAAGTGGGATTCCTTTTCCATGTGGTTTGAGTAATCACATTGCTGAGATAAACCTCCACTTTAGTTTATGTTTTCAATCCCATTTAAAATTTTATACACTTCTATCGATCTTCTCTGAGACGCCCTTGAGCACTATCTGGCCAAATGCTGTGTGGGATCTAATTGAGGTGCTCATTACAGTAGAGTTAAATAGCAATTATTCTGAGTTGCAATTAATGTCCTCTGCTGTGTCACAGCGACACACCTGAACTCTCTAACATGGTCTACCCTCAGTTGACGTGACTTACCATCAGTTTGCAACTTCTGATATGAATTTTGTGGTTTAGGCCTCGAGAAAGCTGTACAGTTGCGCATTATGTGCACTGGTCTATTTAAATTTCATGGCAAATTCATTGGCTTTGGACTAATTACTGTTTAGTTCTGCTCCCTCTGATCAAAAATTTCCCAAACTTACCCCATGTATATATATATATATATATACATACACACACTAGGGTCCGTCGATATGGAAATTTTCCGATTTAGATATATCGATGGGGTCATATCGAGATATACCGATATATCGATATTTGGGGGGTTTTCGTACTGCGCATGCGCGCGTGTTGCATTCGGAGGAGCGCGCACATTCGGGGCCTATCTCCTCAGGAGGTAAATATCTCTCTCTCTCTGTGTCTCTCACACTCACTATCTTTGTGTTTTTCTATCTGTTTCTCTGTGTCTCTCTCCTCTCTCACATCCTCCCCCCATCTCTCTCTCTCTCTCTCTCTTTCTCACTATCGATCTATCTGTGTATTATCACATCACCCCCATCTCCTCACTCCCCCCATCTCTACCCACCCTCTCTCCCACCACCGTCTCTCCCCCCCCCTGTCTCTCCCCCTCCCCCCCCCGTCTCTCTCCCCCGTTTCTCTCCCCGTCTCCTTCCCTCCCCTGCCGTCTTTCCCCCTCCTTCCCGCCATCTCCCCCCCATCTCTCCCCCCCGTCTCTCCCTACCGCCGTCTCTCTCCTCCCCCCCCATCTCTCCCTGCCGCCATCTCTCTCCCCACCCCCGTTTCTCCCTGCCGCCGTCTCTCTCCCCCCCCTTCCCACCCCCATTTCTCCGCCCTGCCATCTCTCTCCCCCCCCGCCGTCTCTCCCCCCACCGCCCCGTCTCTCCCCCCCCGCCCCATCTCTCCCCCACCACCCTGTCTCTCCCCCCCGCCCCGTCTCTCCCCCCTCTGCCCGTCTCTCCCCCCTCCGCCCCGTCTCTTCCCCCCCTCCCACCATCTCTCCCCCCCCTCCCACCGTCTCTCCCCCCCATCCCACCGTCTCTCCCACCCCTCCCCCCGTCTCTCTTCCCCCCCCGCCTCTCCCCCCTCACCTCTTGCATACCTGTATATTGTATTTGAGGACTATGAATACAATATGGCGGCTTGCACTTCGGTGTGTGCATTGTGTGGAGAGATGAGCATTCTGGGTCTTGTAATTCAGTGTGCGCGTATTCCGATTTTTTTCGATATATCGATTTTCCGATATATCGATATTTTTAAAATGCCTATATCAGCGTATCGATATGAAAATTATATCAGATATAACCGATATATCGCCGGACCCTAATATATACCCATATGTATAATAACATATAATAACACTTGCATTTTGCTAAGCACCTTCTATGTTGGGAGGACATCTCAAAGTGCTCATAAGATACCCTGTGAAATGAGTATTGTGACTGTATGTTACTTTATAGGTGAACATGGCAGGCAACTTTGCGCCATAAATTTTATTGATGGATTGTTGGCCAGTACACAGGAGAAACTCCAGATTGAATCACACAAAGGATAATATATTGCGATAAACCAAGGTAGTAGAACAAGAAGCCATAGTTTACAATTTAAGAACCAACACCAGGAAGTTTTTCTTCACCCAGAGCCCAAAGGTTGACTAACAACGATAACAGGTTGTGATGAAATTTAGTTGAGGCCAGGACACTGAACTGACTCAAAACAAAAGTCATGATGCTGTAAGGTGGATATTCTGGAAGGATACGATCAAATGGACCAAAGGGACTTCTTCATCTAAACCAATCTTGTGATGTTGTGAAATGTTACCGGTCTGGAAATATGTGAAATACCACCAGCAGAGGTCACTATCAAGCTTTGGGAAGGTTGGTGACAATATCAAGTGACAGAATAATAGGGAATTACAAATGAGTAATTTTAGGCATTATTTGTGATGTCCAAAACTGCTAAGGTGTATTTGGTGTCCTACTGGTGTATTTGGGGGTTTTTTTTAGCAGCGGGTGAGATGGAGAGAGGAGTAGTTGCAAAGCCTTCGAATGGAAATGACCTGCCATAGAATGACCATTGAATATTTAGAGCACAGTAATTTTTAGGCTATTCATCCGATCCAATTATACCTATTTTCTGGAGCCAACTACAATGATCCCATTCCTCTACTCTTAATCCATATCCTTTAATGTTATTTGTATTCAAGTATTTTCATATATTTCCCTTTTACTAATAATAATAATTCCTGCATTTGATATTGTGCCTTTCATGTCAGGAAGACATCTCCAAGTACTTCATAGTAAAGTGGAGTGACCTGTATTTTGTAGGCAAACGCAGTAACCAACATGCATACACCCTGTCCCATTCATAGTGAATGACTAATTGTTGGTCAAAACACTAAGAAACACTCTCTTCTCTTTTTGATTTTTGGTGCTATGGGATGTTTATAGTGTACCTGAGATAAAGTGGACCATAGATAACATCTCTTGAAAAGAACGACAACACTAATGATGCAATGCATTCCCAACCACTGCATTGGGGGATCAGCCAGGATTATGAATTCAAAGTTTAAACCCACAACCATCTAAACAAGAGGCAAAAATGGTACCAAGTGAGCCAGGCTAACATCTTTTAAACAAAATACAAAATACTACAGATGCTGGAAATCTGAAACAAAATAAAAGTTGCTGGGAAAACTCAGCAGGTCAGGCAGCATCCATGGAGAAAGGAAAGTGAGTCAACGTTTCGGGTCCATGACCCTTCGTCAGAACTGGGGCATGTTGGGAGGGAGAGGTTTTTAAGGACAAGTTAGAAAGGGGGATGCAGGACAAAGAAGACAAAAGAGAAAATGTGTTAATTGATGGGTTAAATAGGTGATAATGGTGTGAAACAAAAGGGGGTGAATTTAAACAAAACTGGGCCAGAAGAGGCGTTAATGGTGAAGAGCAGACAAAACACCAGAGAGGCAAAGGGTGTCTGGAGTGATGATTGTAATGGGGGATGGGGAGCTCTTATGGCCTGAAGTGGCTGAAATCAATGTTGAGGCCAGAGGGCTGTAGGGTCCCCAGCAGATAGATAAGGTGCTGTTCCTCAAGCTTTCTCTGTGGGTCATTGGAACAGCACAGGAGGCCATGGATACATGGTCCATGGATGGAGAGATCGGCCTCTGATTGGGAGTGTGAGTTGAAATGGAGGGAGACCAGAAGATCAGGATTGTCCTTGTGTATAGAACAAAGGTGCTCTGCAAATCGGTCTCCCAATCTGAGCTTAGTCTCCCCAATATAGAGGAGACCACATCGTGAGCAGTAGATACAGTATACTACATTGGTGGTAGTACATGTGAATGTAGTACATGTGGTACATCTGCCTTACATGGAAGCTGTGTTTAGGTCCTTGGAGAGTGGTCTGGGTGGAGGTGAAAGGGGAGGTATTACATCTCCTGCACTGGCACGGGAAGGTGTCAGGGGAAGGAGAGCAGCTGGTGGTGCTGACAGTGGAATTAACCAAAGAATCCCAGAGGGAACGATCTCTTCAGAATGCAGAGAGGGGAGGAGAGGGAAATATATGTTTGGTGGATGGGTTATGGTGGAGGTGTCGGAAATGTCTTAGGATGATGCGCTGAATACTGAGGCTGCTAGGGTGGTAGGTGAGGACTAAAGGGATCTTATAACGGTTCCAGGATGGGGGGGAAGAGGTGAGGGCAGAGGTGTGGGAAATCGGGCAGACACTGTCAAGGGCCTTCGCTATCACTGTTGGTGGGAATCTTCAGTCGAGGAAAAATGAGGACATCTCAGTTGCTCTGGCATGAAATGTTGCATTGTTAGAGCCGATGCAGCGGAGATGGAGGAACTAGGAAAATGGGATGACATTTTTGCAAAGAGGCCAGGTGGGATGAGGTGCAGTGAAGGTAGATGTGGGAGTTGGTGGGTTTATAAAAAATGTCTGGACAGGCAGTTGCGTGATGTAGAGATGGTGAAATCGAGGAAGGGAAGAGTCAGAGATGGTCCATGTGAATTTTATGGAGGGGTGGAAGGTGGAGGCAAAGTTTAGAAAAGCTTCTAGCTCATTGTGAGAGCAGGAAGCAGCCCTGACACAGTCATCAATGTACCTGAGGAACAGGTCAGGGAGTGGGCCTCAGGAGAACCGGAACAAGGAGTATTCCAGGTGGCCAACAAACAGGCAGTTTTGTTTAAACTCACCCCCTTTTGTTTCACACCATTATCACCTATTAACAAATGTTTTCCTTTGTCTTCTTTGTCTTCCTTGTCCTGCCTCCCCCTCTGTAACTTGTCCTTAAAAACCTCTCCCTCCCAACATGCCCCAGTTCTGATGGAGGGTCCTGGACCTGAAACGTTGACTCACTTTTCTTTCTCCATGGATGCTGCCTGATCTGCTGAGTTTTCCCAGCAACATCTGACATCTTTTAAATGTTGTTAAAGAACAAGACTTCAAATTCTATTAATCAATTCTGTATCCAATTTTTTTAAAAAAGAACTCAGTTTTTAATTATCAATTTTCTCAAATGAATGAGATCCAAGGCTTTTATTAGAAAAAGATTTGGGGTCTGCTATTCCAGTGGCTACAAATGTTCCTTTTATGATCCGCGAATCCCTTATTCACCTGTGAAAAAAAAATTGTTTGACTTTTCATGTTAAATTTATTTATGGATTATAAAAGGCTAATATATTTATAAAGATCGTTTTGTCAAATTGCAATGGCAAATGCTTCCCACTGGTCACATCCCAAGATTAGAAGCCGTAGGTTGGTGAATTATATTTATCACGAAAATCAAGCAGATCACCCAGTGTATTTTATTGTAAACAATGTCAAACATAATATATTAACAGTCCAAATGACATTTGAATTGGACCCCCTCTTGTTTTTAATATGACATTTTCTCTCTGACAGTGGAAAGCGATTGTGCGACTGGTAAAGATTGCACCTGCAGTTATCTTGTTATCATATGTAAACAGGCAGATGGAGCCCGACAGGCTCTTTTGTTGGGAGCTGCACGTCTGCTGATGAGAACTGAAAAACAAGCAACATAAGAGTGGAGTAAGGTTTCCATGACAGGCAGTCAGATCACTGAAGCATAGGCTACCTTCATCACAGCCTTAACAGATACATTTAGAGATGACAGGGGTAATTCGCCCACCGGATGAGCAGTGGGTACATGAAGCATGAAGAGTGCCTAGAAAAGTCTCATCTTTCCTAGAGCCCTATTGTCTCTCATTTTCCTCCTCTGAGCCGCACACCTAGGGTATCAATGAATCATTGCCATAATGATATGGCACGGAGAAATGCCATTCTTACCAACTCGTCTATGTCAATGTTTATATTCCACACAAGCCTCCACCCCCTCCTATTCCCCTCTCTTATACCCTTCTATTCCTTTCTTCCCAATGAAAGCATCAGGTTTCCTTAATGAAAGTATCCTGGATATTTAATATCAATGCAAGATATGTGCACAGATTGTGGAGTGAGCAGAGACCAGCTGAATAATGAAATGGTGAAATCCCTGAGGTGTTATACATGGGGAGTAGGGTCATATAACATATTCACATGCAGTAGGCTGTTGATCCATTTAGCCCATCTTCCCAAAGAATTGCTTCAATCCATCAACCTCTTCGCCTGAGAACTCCGAATCCTTCTAATTTCCGGGAACTTGCTTTTTTGAAACCTTTAGATTCTTGTTCACCAACCTGTACTGGTTGTTTGTTATCCTTTTACCTTTTAAAATATTGCAACTAAATTCCACCACTCAAATACTCACCTGCAGAAAGCTCTGTACCCCCATCACACCAGTCTTGGCTAGGCTCCACTGGCTCCCAATTACTTAACAATTTCAAGATATTTTCACTCGAAACCCATCACCTGCTCCCTCGACCCCATACCACCTTAGCCGTATTATCTCCTTAGCTCTCAGCTCCACTTTCTTTCCCCTCTACTCACAGACATCATCAACCTCTCCTTGTCCACTGGCACAGTTCCAAAACCCTTAAAAACGGCCATCATCACCCCCATCCTCAAAAAAACTTCCCTGGTTCTATTCTGTTCTATTACGTCCCCGTCTCCAACCTCTGTTTCCTTTCCAAGCTCCTGGAACAAGATGTTGCTTACCAGCTTTACTCCTTTCTCTTCTGTAATTCTCTGCACTACCCACAACAGAAACAGCCTTGGTTAAAGTAACAAATTACATTTTCTCCTTCTGTGATCAGAAGGACATTTTCTCCCTCTGCCCTTCATTCTCTTTGATCTCACTGCTGCCTTTGTCACAGTTTACCACTCCATCCTCCTCCACCACTTTTCCTCTCCCCTTAACCTTCCTGGTTCTGTTCTTGGCTAGTTCAAATCCTATCTCTCACACGGTCTCCACTTTGTCTTCAAAAACGGCTTCTCCTCCAACCCCTGTCCAGTCCTATGCAGCATTGCTCTGGGCTCCGTCTTTGGTCCTCTCTTCTTCAACATGTACATGCTCCCTTTTGATGACATTATCTGGAGACATGGGGTCAACTTCCACATGTTTGTGGATGACAGCCAACACTTTTTCTCTGCCTCCACCCTTGACTCCAGGACCACCGCTGTCCTGACAGAATGTCTATCAAATATCAAGTCATGAATGAGAGCCATGTTGAAAGCCAAGTTTCTCCAGTTGAACATCAACAAAACCGAGCCCCTCCTGATTGGCTCCCATCAGTACCTCCATACCTCAACACCTTGGGCCGTGGCAGCATCACCATCCAGGGATGCACATTCCACCACACTGAGCTAGTCTGGAACATTGATGTCTTGTCTGAATCTCAACTGTCCTTTCCTTGCCATGACCCGCTTTGCCTTCCCCCACCTCTGCAACATTGCCTAGCTCTGCCACTGCCTCTCCAGGAGGGCTTTGATTTTGATTGTGCTTATGGACACCTCCTTTCTCCCTCTACGACTGAATCGTTGTCAGACTCCACCACTGTCAAACACTCCAGAATGGTGCTCTGCATAAAGGGAGTTATATACAACAATAACTTGCATTTATATAGCGCCCTCTACACCAGGCGGCGTCACAGAGCACTTCACAATTGCGGAGCCCGAGGCAAAGTCAGGGGGTTGGGGATGATGACTATAATTGAGTTGAAGAGAAAGGTCTTCAGCCACGACCTGAAGATGGAAAAGGAGCGGGTGAGGCAACATAGTTGAGGGAGGGAGATCCAAGCTTTCGATGCATAGCGGCTGCAAATACGGCCACTGCTGGTGGTGCAAAGGATTTGGAAGACAAGGAGGAGGCCGGGCCCAATAGAGCGGAGGCAGTGCGTACAATTGTAAGGAGAGATGCAGTGCAATGCAGAACTGATGGTCAATGTATTGTTGAAGATGTCATTCTTTGAAAGAGACATTAAACTGAGGTTATGTCTGTCTGTTGAGATGAATGTGAAAAATCCTGTCACGTTATTTAAGAGAAGAGAGATTCTCCCAATGTTCTGCCAACAATTGTCCAAATAATATTAGACATTCAATTCATAGCTGTTTCTGTGATATTGCTGTGTACAAATTGGTTGCTGTATTCGCCTACAAAATACAGTTACAGCAATTTAGAGTAAATCTTGTGAAGGGCTTTGAGATAATAATAATAATCCTTGCGTTTGATAGAGCTTTTCACATCTTATTGTTTTTTAAACCAGAAATTCCCTCAAACTATCATTGTGCTGAGGAGGTGTTCCAGAGGCCAAATGTGTGTGAGAGCAGACAACCATTAATTATCAAACCTGAAGACATGTGTGATAATTAACACAAGGAAGGCATGATGCAACATTGCAAATTTCACGCCTAATAAGGCACATCACCAGCATTTATCTTTTAGATTTTCGGTGTTCATCTCATTAGCTTACTTATAATAGTAGGGTGTAGTAAAAGCAAAACCAAAAGAAATAAAACAGAAAAGTATCCATAACCTTTACCTGAGCAATTATGGTAGGATCCATATTATTCAACTGCACTGTTTAGGGATACATCTATATTTATGCCTTATGAAATGTAATTCTTATTATTTGGAACAATTAGAGATATTTGTTATACTAGAGATATTGGAGATACCAGCTTTGTTGTACAGCTATACAAAACATATCGCTGTATAAACTGGTAGTGCAAAAGGACTGGTTCTAAATTCCAGTCCTCTAAATTTTGGCCATGATTCTGCTTCCAACCTCCCTACACAGTTACTGCAATAATAATAATAAATAATAATTTCATTTAATACTGCAACTCATCAAATCATTGAGAAATACCAGAGTGCTTCTACTGTAAAGGGTAGAGGCTGTGTATTTTTAGGCTTTTGGGATAGAGGGAGAAGCTAAATAAATTCCTGTCTAATAACACAAACCCCTTTGATCCCAGCTTCTGCCGTTGTCTTTCTCTTTGCCTCTCTTTGAGTCTCCCTAACATTCATTTTCATTCTCTCTACAGCTTTCTCAATCTCGGTACCTACTTTCTTTGACTAACCCTGTATTTTATATTCTGCAAAACAAATCCAGTTGCACCTGTGTGCAAAGTTGCTTAGGTTGATAGGTTTACTTCCAACCTATGTAGAGTAAGCTGCCACTACTCTACATATCATACACACTTACCCTTCCTTCATACAAATAGATCATGCAGGTGCTTACCTAGATTCTTTAGTGAATTTTTTTTAATCAAGTAATGGAGAAGGTGAATGAAGATAGTGAGGTTGATGTAGTTTATATGGATTTTCGAAAGGTGTTTGATAAAGTGCCACATAAGAGACTTGCAAGCAAAATAGAAGACCATGGTATTAAATGGACTGTGAAAGCATGGATACAGAACTGGCTGAGAGACAGAAAGCAGAGAGTGGTGGTGAACGGTTGTTTTTCTGATTGAAGTGTGCAGTGGTGTCCCCCAGCAGTCAGTAATGGGACCACTGCAGTTTTGGTCTATATAAATAAACTGGACTTGGATATACGGCAGTGGTTCCCAACCTTGGGTCCTGACCCAAATCAAGTCGCGGGGGGTCCTCAGTTGGGTCACGAAGGGTCATCAGAAATTTTTTGTTGGTGCTTTTTTTTAATGCTGAAAATGCTTTTTTAATGCTGAAAAATGCCCAAGGCGACACCGCTGACCAATTTGCATGAAAGACCATACTTACGAGTTGCACTGAGTCCATAAAGGAGATGGAGATATCGTCTTGGCTGAGCTTGGCACACATGAATGCTCAGTCTCAAAACTGCAGTACAGAGACCTGCTCCACACAGATCTGAGTCACTTTGAGTGAAGTGTTACCAATTTGTGCCTGTTGTGTTTCCTCGACGAAGGAGGGAAAAGTGGAACAAATTATCATTCATTCCAGCTGGCCACTATCAAACGGCAACTGGCAGCATCGGGGGTAACCAGGCGTTCTGCTCTATCAACCTACGTATAGGTCATGTGATGAAAGAATATAGATACATAGATTCAAAGATTAAATGAAAGATCCTATAAATTCCATCATGGGGTAAACAGTGGGTTAACTCTGAAGAATAATGACATCTTCACAAGTAAAGAAATCAAACTAAGATTTGTTCCTATTTTTAATGGAATAAATTAATGTTTCCATTATGGTGTAAAAAGACAAAAAGGGGTATGTTTTAATTATACAGTAATACTTAGTGAATATTATATATTCCTGAATATCCACCATAAAAATAAAATAAATCTGACGGTGAATTCAGGCCAGATATCCAATCTTAAAATTTTATTGATGCTTATAAATTCACACAGTATTATGATAAAATTAGAATTTCTCAACATAATGATTTCTCTGTTTATCTTGTATTCAATATGTTATCACATCTTCAAGATGTCTCAAAACACTTCACACAATATATTGCAATGGGAATTGACTATATATTTTGTGGGCTAGAGCGGCAGCCAATTGCACTCAGCTGTCTTCCCCAACCAGTTGTGGACCGAATGCACAATTTTTTTAAAAAGAAGAAATTATTACTGGTGGAAAATTGATCCGCTCATCGACTAACATCTGGGTTCCTACTTACTGATAGGTAAGCATATGGAATAAGTAAACTTGTCCAACTTGCCGGGATTCGAACCAAGGTCTCTCACTTGCAAGGCGAGTGCTCTATTCACTAAGCTACAGAGCTCCACTGACATTATTTGCATCTGGTGATTTAACACAAAATAATCAGCAACCAACAAAAATAATGTTAACAGAGAATATGTAACCAAATATATGCAAAAACAATTTTTTGCTAATTTAGATCATTCTGTTATACTGTATTCTCTTGAACTTTGATTGATTAGTTATATACTGCGGGCAAGGTTATAGGAGGCAGGTCTTGTGCAAGTGTAGAGCAGTGTAGTATGGAACAATGCAAAGTAGATCTCTGCCAAATTGCATAATTTCAGAGGCTTACAAGGAGTGCATTAACTGGTTCAGATTATCTTGTAAACTCTTGGCAAATGTTTGCATTAATTGATGTAGATTAATAAAATGTAATTTTGATTGTAGCCATTATACTTTCTGCAGTTTGTGGAATGATAGGTTATGAAAAGGTGCCTATGCACAGATTGCTTCATTTTTCTCGTTTCACTGAACGCCCACTGGACATAATCTGATTAATTTAAACCTCCCCTGATCGTTTCAGTAATCCAGTATTAAATGCAATCACATTTCCTTTGAGTGTGACCTAGATAATTATCTTTAACTGCAGTCACTGGTTGCAGGACAGTCTTAGTACAATGGGTAAGAGTCTGCCAGATCCATAAATAGAAAGCAGTCAATGGTTTCACATATGCTGAATGAGTTCTGAAAGCTCTGTATTAAATTTGCATTCACTCTTCATTTGGTGCCAGCTTGGCTCAGTTGGTAGGTTTAAGTCAGACAGTTGTGGGTTCAAGCTCCACGTCGAGACTTTGAGCTCACATTCTAGGCAGGCATTCCAGTGAAGTGCTGGGGAGGCTGCATTGCTGAGTGACCTTGTCTGTTTGTTCAAGTGGAAATTAAGGATTGCATATTTTAAAAAAGGAAGTTGCTCCCAGAATCATGGCCATAAATGGCCCGTGCATTCACTTCACATTTTTGTGGAATATGGTATAAATCACAAATTTGCTGCTGAATTTTCCATCAGAAAACAATCATTACATTTAAAATGTTATGAAGCATTTTAGACATCCTGAAGACATGGCAAGGAGAAATTAGACTGTTATATATACATTGAATAGTCTTGAATACATAGAGAAACAATGACAATGAAACTGGTCTATTGATAATAATAATCATTGCATTTGATATAGCACTTTAATACATCTTTATATACATTTCAGAGCATTTCACAATATACTGCAAAGTGAATTGATTGTATATTTTGTGGGTGAATCACGGCAGCCAATTACACTCAGCAGTGTCCCGTCAGATGTGATCAATTTTTTTTGAAGGAATTATTACCCCTGGGGAAGTTAATCAGCTAACATCTGGGTTCCTACCTATTCCTGGTAAACAGAGTGTGTGGGGAAAGGGAACTTGCCCAATGTTTTGCCCCGCCTGGACCCAGGTCCCTCACTTTCACCATGAGTGCTCTAACCACTAAGTTACAGGACTGCAGTACACGTAAATGATGCTACCAATGCAACATGTTCCCATAAAAATGACTGGGGAGAATATAACTACAGGTATTTATTTTTTAGCAGACAGGCATATATATCAGATATATATCTGATAGGTATTCTTATTTTCAAATAATGTTCATAACTTCAGTTATTTACTATGATGAAGTCGGATAGTCAAGTTGTCCAAAGCACACTGTGGGATCCCCAACCCTTGGATCAACTGGCGACAAATATTTTACGTAAGCAGAATGTATCTCTCCAGGGGAGAGAGTGCACATTCCATTCCAACAAAGATTTCAGGAATTTCCTTGTATGTGTGGTATGCATAGAATTGTCACTTTGGTTTGGTTTGGCTACTCTTAAGCATGATGGTAGTTTTCCACATGTGTCAGACAGCTGTCCAAAAAAAAATGATAAAGTTTATTTTTGCCCTTGAGTTTTTATTGCATTTTCTGGTGGGGAAACATGCCTGTCGTTGTGAAGAACATAGTATCAGTAGGGTCAAATTGTATTACCCTATGTTTATCAATGTAATGCACTGAATAATATGATTTTAACCTGGGGGCTGTTTCCTTCAACGCGAACAGTCATAAATGGCATTGTTTACTCAAGTATGCTAGGATTTTCTTCCAGTGAATGAAAGGAGCTAAATAAAATTCCACTATCTTGATAATGTTTCAGAATGCCAGCTAACAATATTTGATTAAAAAGGGTTAACAATATATTAGTTTAATGGATATTATCTGTGATTTATTTCATGTCAATTTTGTTTCTGACCAACCATATAACTGAACAAATTGAGAACATAGACATAAAAACAAATTAGAATGAGATAAAGCCATTTGGTCAATGCAGGTAATCTGCAAATCAAAGTACCCAAACTTATTGTGGGCATCTCTATTCCACTGTGCAAAATTCAAGGTTGGTAGTGCTTGTTTTGAAATATAGCCAAATATCCTTACAAAGCAATCCTGTGTTCACCGACTAACTTGCTTGATTATCAGGAGCAAAGGACAGAGATATATTCTAGGAAAGCATCAAAATGTTTATTCTTTCGAAATCACAAAATTGACTGATCAATTCATGAATGAGGCTAGGATGAGGGAAATTTGTGATATGTACTTAAATGGTTACCATAAGGTACAAATTTGCAGTCATGTTTGTCCAGTGCTAAACAATTGTTTTGGAGCATGCCTTCAATTTGCATAGTTTCTCCCAGTTTTTTCTTGACTGATTCAATGGCAGGTTTTGATGTTTTAAATTCCACCACTGGAATAATTTCTTAACTGAAATGTTTTAGGTTTATGGTTAGGCCAATGTCCTTTCTACCCCAGATCCATGCCATGACCTACTGCCTTCTTCCACCTATAAAACATTGCGCAGGTATGCACTACCTCACCCCTCGGATCGTCAAAACCCTCATTCAAGCATTTATGACATCTAGGCTTGACTCACCAACTCCCTGCTTGTCAGCCTTCTCAACTCTCCCCTCCATGAGCTGTAGATCATCAGAACTTTGCAACTTGTGTCATCATCCATACCAGGCTCTATGACACTATCACCCCCACCCTCGCCTGGCTCCTCTGGCTCTCCATCCCCCAGAGTATAGAATAAAAAATCTTCATCCTTGCCTTCAAGGTCCTCCACGGTCTTGCTCCTCCCTAGCTCTGTGACCTCTGTTAAACCCATATCAACCTGTCTACTCCCTCCGCTCAGCAGACTCTGCTTGCTCCATGCCCCATCCGGTCCACCCCACCATCGGCAGTCGGGCTTTCAGCCTCTCTGCCCCCAACTTCCATCCATTGTGGGGTCATATAGCTCAGTGGTTAGAGCACTTGCCCCGCAAGCGAGAAACCTGTGTTCAATTCCAGGCAGAGCGAAACTTTGGGCAAATTTTCTTGCTCCACACGCCTGATAATAATTCCTAAAAAAAAGATAGATTGGTCACTTCAATCCACGATTGTTTGTGGGACACTGCTATTGCGCAATTGGCTGCAGCATTTCAACTACATATATACAATCAATTCAGTTTGCAGTATATTCTGTGAAGCGGTTTGAAGCTTCTACACGATGTGAAAAGCGCTATATCAAATGCAAGGATTGTTATCCCACAGACCCTTCAACTCGCTGCTATTCTCCCTGCACTCCACCCTCCTTGATCCAAACACACTGCTCGCACCCAAATCACTGTCCTTCTGGTCCCTTGGGACGCCCTCCCAACATGAAAGTTGCTATACAAATATAATTTTGTATTGTATTGTCCAGCAAAGAACTGCAAAAGATGTGCCAGATCAAGGTCTAACATCTCAACCAAAGATGTTACCTCTGACAAAGCACCACTCCTCCCCTAGGATAGCATTGCAAATGGTTTCATAGATAAAACAAATTCTTTAAGAGCTTCTCAGATTTCCAGAACAAATTGAGCTACCGGGAAAGATGAAAAAACACTGAGAATGATAAATGAACAATTATCCCTCTATTTTAATAGAAATCTTCAAGTAAAGGCTCGATTGGCCAATTTATGTGGTGTTACAATTCATTGGTTATTTCAGAACTTTCCTCGAGTAATTCACATAAGTAGATATTTCTCTCCTACTACTGAATAAAATATTTTCCTGCATTTGCCTCTGTACAGCCTTGGTTTTTAGGACCTAACTAATCCTTAATGGGTAATACATTCTACATAATCTCCAGCCTATGCTCCCAGTCTATCCTGTAAGGCTGAAGCGCTACCAGATGGCACAGGTCTTTTCCAATTAAATAAAAATGTGTTTATTTACAGAATAGAGTGATTAAACAAAGACCATAACAGAGCACAACTACTATCATCTGGAAAAAATAAAGAGCTCTAGATAAATCTTGGAAAGAAATGCCAAAAAGCTGATATGAAGTTCAGAATTCTTGAAGATGATGGAAGTAATTCACAACTGACCATTTGGTAAACTGACCATGATGCACTTTAGCACTGAAGTTTACAATAATTGTAAACCATTTACTTTTCTTCCAAACACTACCTTTTAGTAGGGTACGTCGATATGGAAATTTTCCGATATCGATATATCGGTGGGCTCATATCGATATATACTGGGCATATAGATTTCGCCGAGTTTTTTTTGTACTGCGCATGCACGCACATTCGGAGGTGCGCGCGCATTCCGGTGTGCGCGCGCATTCCGTGCTCTAGGCCCAGGAGGTTTGCAATGCCGGCAACAAGGTAAGTTGAAAAAGTTTGCATTAAACCGATATAACCGATATATCGATATATTGCCGGACACGATATACCAATATTTGCGATATCGATATTTTTTATATACCAAATTTTTCGATATACCGCTATATTTGAATTTCTAATAACGGTGTATCGATATGAAAAATTATACCGATATAACCAATATATTGATATATCGCCGGACACTACCCTTTAGTATCCACTTTTTCCCCATAAAGTCCACTGGCAAATTAAATTAACCTATCATACAACAACTGAGCTTGTATTTTGTATTGCACATTTAGAAAGGCAACTGAAAACGGCCCCTTTCATATCGATGCTCAACTTTTCAATTACAGCTACTGTATTGGATCTGTTGGAGGCAATTCACAAAACTCTATGACAACTCTCTCTCATTTACATAACTCTGACTTCTGTTTTTAATTGCAGTTTTTGTTTTTTATGAAAAAAACTTGCTTGATACATACAAAGACACGTAAGTGACCCTTTGTGACACCTTCAGTTCGTTGATAGGACCTGTGTTACTATTTAATCTAAAGAAGATAGCTCTATCATTTGGCTGTCCTCCCTATTCATGCTTTTATTAGTATAATTTAACCATTTGACCTTCATTGCCATGTCGTACCAGAGGCAACTGTCACTTGTCTTGTTTTTCAGGCTTTTATGAGCTATGTATCATTTAGATAAGAATCTTTGACACTTTAACCAATGAAGTTGGAATGCCTTGTAAATATTTTCCCATTAATATCTTTACTATTTAATTTTTTTTCAAATTTCACGGAAATTTCACGACTGTTTGTGGGACACTGCTGTGTACAATTGGCTGCTGCATTTCGCCCACAAATATACAGTCAATTCACTTTACAGTATATTCTGTGAAGCACTTTGAGACGTTGATACTATGTGAAAAACTCTATATCAAATGCAATTATTATTACATTATTATTAAATTTATGAAAGGCTGCAATTTTCTAATTCTGGTGTTTTTCAGGAAATCAGCTGTTCGCTCGTATCTTTTAACTCTTTTAGTAGTATGGTTAGTACAGCTTCCAAAATGTTTTTCTGAAGAATTTCTCTCGGGATTTTAGAGCGACAAGGCTATGTGCTAACACAGATTTCAATAAGCTTTGCTTTTCTAAAGCTGGAGCAAACTGAAATACAGTACGAGTAGTCATTCTGTTTTAATTGACTGATGGAAATTTTAATAGTCTTGTAAAAATAAATAAACGGTAAATTGTAGCATATATAAACAACCATGTGTGTTATTTCAGTACCTTTTTGTGCGGTTTTATTGACTGAACCGTAACATGCATGTATAGTTACATTGTAAACACCAAAATGTTACATTTGCGTATAAAATTGGTCAGTGATGACTGCTAAGGCAGAATAGCTTTTGAAATATTGTAGTTAAATCTTAACCACAGCTAACTGCATGTAATCATGTTCTGTTGGTAAAACTAAATTAGTCAATTTCTCCTCAATGAATGGTTGTTTGAATTTGATTCCTAGAATTAAGAAGGTTGTTTTTAAAAAGAAAAGTATTTTATATATACACACACACAATCACACAATATATAGTTATCAGCACCTTTTGCATCAGGAGCTATAAGCATGTCGGCACCTTAATCCACTGGGTGTCACTTTTCTATTTGGAATAGATATTCTATGTGCATCAGGTAGCTGAACTACTTTATCTTTGGGCTTCACGTGGGAAGGGGTAGTGGTGGTAAAGAGGCTTTGATCAAGATGTAATCCAGGGAGGTGGGCAGGAGGAGAAGATTTGATGGTCGTGGTCTCGTGGCTCTGGTACACAGAGATCTAGGTGTATAAGACAAACAAACAAACAAACAAACAAAACTTACATTTATATAGCGCCTTTCACGTCGAGAGGACATCCCAAGGCGCTGTACAGTCAGGTAGGACAATAGCAGGGTGGGAAGGATCAGGGCAGGATGAAGAATAGTAGGAAAAGTAACTGTATATTAGTGGGCGAAACGTGGCAGCCAAATTGCGCACAGCAGTGTCCCACAATCAGTCACGGAAGTGGGACTAGGGGCAAAAGGGGGTAAAGAAGCAAAAGGGGAGGGGTGGAGACAGGGGGAAGAAAAGCAGGAAAGTCGACTGTATACTTGTGGGCGAAACGCGGCAGCCAAATTGCGCACAGCAGTGTCCCCACAAACAATCGCGAAAATGGGGCCAGGGGAGAAAGGGGGAAAAGAGGGTAAGGGGGGAGAGGGAGGGAAAGGTGGGATGGGTTAGGGTTAGGGAGGAAGACGGGGGAGAAAGGGGGGTAAGGAAGAGAGGGAGGGAAAGATGGGTGGGGGCAAGATCAGGAAGAAGGAAGAGGGAGGGAAGGGGAAAAGGGAGGAGAGAAAGTGGGGAAAGGGAGTGAGGGAAGAAGAAGATGGGGGCAGGGGTGGGGGGAATCAAACAACAATAATAAACAATAATAAACAACAAAAGCAATAATATTAACAACAAAAACAGCAAAAACAGCAAAAGACGTAACCAAATTGTGTTAATCTGTATGTAGTGTGCAACTCAACATGTAATATGTATTCTGTCGTGGAAAAAAAACCATTCTTTAATATGACAGCAATGAAATCCATTGTCCATGCACTGTATAACCATTGAACAGCATAAGATTAATCGTGAAATCCTGCAGTGGTTAGAGCATTCGCCTTACAAGCAAGAGACCTGGGTTAAATTCCAGGCAGGTCAGGGCAAAACCTTCGACAAGTTTCCTTACTCCACACACCTAAAGATAATCACTAAAAAAAAAAAAAATTGGTCATTTCAATTCATGATAGTTTGTGGGACATTGCTGTGCACAATTAGCTGCTGCATTACGCCCACAAATATACAGTCAATTCACTTTACAGTATATTCTGTGAAGTGCTTTGAGACATCTAGAAATCGTGAAAAGCGCTATATCAAATGGAAAGATAATTCTTATTATTATTTATTGTTGGTACAAGTTACCTGTTGTATGCATTAGTTTAAATATATAAAATGTATAACTTGAGATGTACAACTTTGTTCATTATTAAAATTTACTGATTGAAGCAAATTAAGAATTAATGAACGTGCATACAGGTACTTCACTACTGGGTCATAAATTTAAATACTGTAACTCTATAAATTTGCACCCAAACAGGGACCCTGAAATGTTGAAGTTGAACATTTGTTGCTCTGATTGAGATGTACGGTAGCATGATAAAAAATAAGGTGAAAGCAGATCAAGCCAAGCTGTTCTGGTTATATAATTCAGGTAATACTTTCATTTTCAAAATTTGCTTGATTTTATATGGGAAATATGAGAATATGAGAAAATATGAGAATCAGGAGCGTAGAATCTGAATTGTTCTGACCAGCAGGGGCCGAGGAGCGGTCTGAGCCAAAGGGAGCCAACGGGAATTGATCATTAGCAGGGAGGAGAGAAATTTAAATGTTTTTGTAGCCCAAAGTCAAATAAATACTCTCCCCACCCAATGTATCTCAATGTTATGCATTACACGCTATGAATTACAGAGTAACAAATTTAGGTCAGTTATTTTGAAACTATCTAAAGATAGGTCTTAAAAAAAGGTTTACAGGTTTAAGTTAAAAATTAAATAAATAGTCACCTGCCCAAGGCTGTGTTTCATTCACAGTACATACCATCAGAGTATCACTCTTTTTTAAACCCAACCCCCAAGCAACCAACATTTCACATGCAAATAACAACAAATTCCATTTATACAGGGCTTTTCATATCCGGAGGACATCCAACATGCTGGACAGTACAAATGATATTTGCATACTATGCTTGAAAAAGCATACATACACCTAATGCTGACCCAAATTACCCTGCCTCTGTTCAAACCAAATAGAAATGGTAGTTTTCATTATCACGAAAATTTGTGCATCAATAAAAATACTGTAGAAGGAAAATGTAAATTTCAGCAGTAAAAAGAGTTTGTGCTTTTAAAGTCTTGTAATTTTGTTCGATTCGCAGATTAGGGCCTTGTTTTTAATTAAACAATCAATGTACTGTAATTACTGCCAGGAAATGTACCAATGTACAGAGGTTTATTCAATTTCGTTGGGATATATATTTAGTCATGATTGGAGTAAGCATTGTTTTTGAACTTTAGCAGAATGTGTTGAGAAGCTGTTTTAGTAAATGGCATATGCTGTTGCAACTACAGCCTCTATTATGTTATCTGATGAGAACAAAAAAGAACGGTAGGTAAGAAAGAAGTTTTGCTTAGAGCTTCTCCTTAATAGCTCAGTGGTGATAAGAAATTCAATATGTGGTGAATCATGAGTAAGATCTTCAGTCCTGCCACTGGACTGTGCAGCAAGTCGTAAATTTTCGGCTGTAAAATACAGTATTGTCATCTACTTTGAAATCCAACAACACTGCTTCATTTGTACAGAAGTTTACATTTAGCAATTAATAAGTCAAATGTACATTTGGACTTTTTGTGTCAATGCAAAGACCTGTTATGTAAGGAGTGATCATTTCATTTGTTATGCTTAATGGCAATTTTGATTCCTGGAATGTGTATTACAAATTCCCAATAATAAATATTAAAAAAAGAAAAGTATAAAATAAGTTTTAAGAATATATGTGTAGATTATATACATATAATTTACAATAATGCTACACCTTTCATGTCAGGATCTATCAAAGCTCTACTATATATTATATATAGCCTTCAACCTCAGTGAAACTTTTTTTTTGCCTAACAACCATTTATATCCTTACTGTTTGGGAGGAACGCTGTATTTGTTATATGCACTACTGGCCAAATCAACAACTCGTCATGAAGCCATTAAATCATTCACATTGATTTATCCTCATTGTTGTATACCTACATTTTAAGAACTCGGGAACACAAGGATGTTCAGAAGAGAAAGGTTTTAAACTGATTTCACTAAATTATGTATTTGTTGGGGTCAGCTGTCTGACACATGCGGAAACCATCACCCTGCTTTATAAATGAAGAAACATTCAATCAAGAAAATATATTTTGTTCACATTGATTTCTCCTCATTGGTTACTTACATTTTAGGAACTCGGGAACCGTTTACCACTGTATTGACATTGCTTTGTCGATTCCCTCTTTCACTACAAATACACACTATTAAATTTCCTGCCCAAAAAATACAGTCAATCCACTTTACAGTGTATGTGCTTAAGTGCTTTAAGAAATCTTCCTGACTTGAAAGACGCTTCATCAAATCAAGCATTGTGTTATAGCATGAAAAACAACAAAATAAAGCAAAGCTGTAAATTAAAGTATATCAATCCATTTTGAATAGACTCCAGGGTGAAGTTTAGTCTCATTTCATGTGACATGCCTCGGACCTCAAGTTACTTTTCAATTTCCTTAAATAAGAAACCGATAATATTGACCCAAATGCTCGACACAATTGTTTAATGAAAACAAATCATAAAATACGTGAGAATTAATCAGCATGTGTAAGAACTCTCCTATCAACCTCAGCTCTCAATCTTCAAAGGGTTTGTATATGAGTGTTCTGCTTCTCCTATGAGTATACCTGTAAAATCCCTGAATACTTTAAAACTGCCAGCTCCCAAGTCTTATTCAGTAAATTACAACACTGGTACTATTTTTAAAAATCTGTAAATTGTGATTGTTCAAACTTCCTCCAGGAAGGTACTAAAAATGTTTGATGCTCTGCCTTGCTCATTCAGAAAGTGTGTATTCCCAGGTGCAAGTTACTTGTCTTACTGTCCAATTTTCTCTCCTACTTCTCAGCAGGTGCTGGCTCATGCTTGGGTATACTTCCTTGGGCCTAGGTTCCAGAGGTGTAGATTTCTATCTTGTCTTAATCTGCATGTCCATTTCATGTTCAAATTTACTATTGTACAGAATTGTGGATAATCCTCAAATTCAGTCTCAGTTTGGAAGCTTGTATTGGATAGGGACTCCAATATTGAAACAATTTCTAATTGATTCTTGCATCAACAGCAAAAAAGAAAATATAATCCTTTTATTTGTTATGGTGCTTTTTATGTAGAGAGGAAATCTCAAATTGCTTCACAAGATTCATTGTAAAAATGTAGTGATTGTTTATTTTGCAGACGACCAAGATATTCAATTTGCACACAACAATGTCCTATATACAGCAATGAAGTGAATGACCATAATAAGCTGCTACTGTACATCCAATCCTGCAAATGCAGGATATGCAATGCCCATCTGGACACTTACCTTCAATGTTGTTAGAATTTAGGTGACATTACAGAAGTTATGTTATAGTTAGGGTTAGTCTAAGCTGATTTTTAAATTATCACTTTGCGTCAATGGAGATTCAAACCAGATTCACTGTTTTGTGAATCTCATACAAATCTTGCAGTGTGACCAGAATAATTAATGACTTGACTTCTGATTTGTAAATTGCTACTTATTTTTGCTTGTAGATAAACAATTGTAAGAAACAGAGAGTCACTATTAACGTATGTACATAATGCAATACATGCAGCAGTCTGCAGTCGCTAACCATGATTCCTTGTTGTATAAACAGAATGTAGAACTGGGACAGTACATCTCACTCAACAAGTTAGAATGTTCTTCATAACTCATTTTTGACATTCGCACTGAGTTGAGAAAAAGCATTTTCACTCAGAGGGTAGTGAATGTATGGAATTCTTTACCCCAAAGGGCTGTTGATGCTCAGGCTTGAACATATTCAAGACTGAGTTAGATAGATTTCTCATTTATAAAAGGGTTAAGAGGTATGGGGATAAGGCAGGTAGCTAGAGTTAGAGTTGAATATCAGCCATGATTGAATGGTGGGGCAGGCTCGATGGGCCGAATGGCCTACTCCTGCTCCTATTTCTTATGTTCTTATGTTCTACTATTATTATTATCCATTCTGAATTGTTTTGACCAGCAGGGGCTGAGGAGCAGACTGAGCCATGGGGAGTGTTGAACTTATAAGTGATTACATTTTATTTAGAACAATGTATTAAATCAGTTCTCTCACTACCTTAAACTTCTTATAGGGTGTTATAATGAATTATCAAAGAATATATATGGAGTTCAAATTTGTGACTTGTGATTTTAATGAGTCACTGTCCCCACTCTCTGGAATTTCATCCTGAAGTCCTATCATTTCACTCCTTCCCTCATCTACTGCAAGGTCTGTCTCAAGATCTCCCTTTTTTGACCGCACTATCAGTCATCTTTGCCCCTTCCCCTGCCCCCTTGACTTCCTGAATCCAACTCCAGCCTCGGTGCAAAACCTCAACTGTCCAGTGCCTTGGGGTGTTCTCCTGATGTGAAACATGCAATGTGTTGTTGTTAATAAGCACGAATAAAAACCTTATTAATTGATTGGTTTATACGTGTACTGCATGAGGCCAATACATCACTTCCCCAAGTTTCCCAACACTATGTTGCACCCAAACACTGGGCGTGCATTTCTCACTTCCCACCAGATCACAACCAAAGACTACCAGTCTAAAGCAAGAGCAAACCAGAGTTACATCTATGTACTGTCCACAGCCCCAAATCACACTTTATAAGCCAAAAATCCAACATGTGACTTCTGGGCATAACCAATGCAAATAAATGGTGTTATGGGTGTGTGGGAAATTATAACAGTAACCTTGTAGACGAGCTGATACTTAACATATTGATTGTGTTGTTTTCGTCAATTGGGTAAAACACTGGCTGGAAACAAGTCATTTATTACCTTCTGTTATTTGTGAAAGGAAATGGAAATGGAAAATAGGAAAGGAACTGTCTGACAACAAAGATTTAAGACTTAAATATTGACTGAAGTACATAAACAGCTGCAAAGATTGATTCACTACTTCCTGTTTACATATGTCCAAAGCCTTCAGGAATGTTTCAGGAGTAAAGCTGATAATTTGTGACAATTTAGATATCTATTGCTATGTTTTTATGGCAGGGATCTCACACAAGATGCAGGGGTAAAAAATGAAGAAATGGTTACTGAGGCTAAGCAGCACCAGATGGGTCTTGAGTTGTCAGTTACTGAAACACAGCATGGGTTAGAGCAGAAGTCAGCGGTCAGTGGAAGGATGAAAGGATGTGCAGGAAGTTACTACAATCTGCTCTCACTGGGATCAGCTGTTCTCTTCTAGCTCAGGGTTAGCCTTAAGGACGTTCACTTGGATCAAAATATTAAGGTCAAGAAATTTTCCTATTTCTGCTTAGACAATCAATTCCTGCCCATAATTAATATTAAAAAATTAAATACTGCATTAAATGTTTGTAATCATTATCCACCTAGGAAATACATATACACTGTATTTTAAATGCCACCTTTTTTTCTAACATTTTACATATTACTAAAATATATCTTATTATCAGAAATAAAATCATTTGTTGAATATTGAAGAGGTATTTGTCTTTTCATACTGCCATTTGTCATAGTTTTCAGCTTCAATGAAAACCTTTGTCCATACGATATTTCAGGATATATAAAAAGTACATTTTGCTCTAGTTCACAAAACATGTCAAAGTGCATTGAATAAATTTGTGGTGATATTGATACCTTTAGAACAATTCTCCTGTTAGGGTATTTCAACACACATCAACATCACAAAAGTGAACCATTGATTTCCCTCCTCAGACAGTACCTCGGAGTATAGCTCCCAGCCTAGAAATAATGTAAGTCAATATTTGTTTAAAAATATCTCAGTTATGAAAACTTTGTAAAGTAAAAATGTTGATAATAATAACAATATAATAATAATAATCCTTGCATTTGATGTAGCATTTTTCATGTCTTCTAGATGTCTCAAAGCGCTTTGCAGAATGTACTGTAAAGTGAATTGACTGTATATTTGTGGGTGATACGCAGCAGCCAATTGCGCACAGCAGTGTCCCACAAACAGTCGTGGATTGAAATGACCAATTTTTATTATTGTGTTTTTTTTTAGACGGATTATTATTAGGCGTGTGGAGTAAGGAAACTTGCCCAAGGTTTCGCCCTGACCTGCCTGGATTTGAACACAGGTCTCATGTTTATAAGGTGAGTGCTCTAACCACTGAGCTACAGGAGCTCCGTGGTAAATTTATGAATCAACTCACACATTGATTCTAGTGCCATTATGTAGATTTCAATGGAAAACCTATAGTGAATTTTTTCTACATGTTTTTCTATTCCCTTCATTTATACATACTTTTTATGTCTTAAATTTTGGAATCCATGGGTAAATTATATTATATAGTCTTACTGAATATAGTCATATAGTCATAAAGTAAGTTGAATGTTACTACAGAGCATTTATATGTGAATAAACTGTGAAAGGTAACAATAGGCAACTAAGTAATAAAAAGGGCATTTTTTCATACAGCACAAAAACCTTATTCATATTCTTTGTCAAGAAAAATCATGGCATCTTGAGTTGCTTGCGGTGTTATAACATAATAATCTGTGAAACATGTCACCTTAGAAAAAAATGACAATGAGGAGGATAGTGCTCTGGTTATTAATATACAAGTATTCACATTTGTCTTCTCAAATCATTACTCGGGATAATTTAGGATAATGATTACTCAGGCGTGATTTCCCACAAAACATACACTCACTCAACTTTACAATACTCTATGAAGCACTTTCCGATATATATTCTATACATCGGATATCCATATGAAGCACTTTCCGATGTTCTCCTGACACAACTGAAATAGAAATACAGTGGAAGATTCTTAAACCGGATACATCGAGGCATGGCATTTTGTCCTGTTTAAGCAGTTTCCGGGGTTAACCAGCAGCTGCTAAAGTGGCTTCCACTGTAAATCCAGTTCTAGCCAAGTGATTCCACACTTGGTAAAAAAAAGTCTGAAGTCACAATTAAGGTTTTGACATCTCTATTACAAATTTTCTACTCCAAAAAAAGGACTCTAGAGTTTATGTTGTCAAAAAGGGCATACAACAACAACACAATCACACTTGAACAGCACCTTTCACGTCAGGTGGATGTCCCAAACCGCTGATTTACTCTGATGTACAGTGATTTACTCTTGAAATGATTAACTCCACTGCTGTCCCGAAAGAAATGTCGGGTCCAATGACAGAGATTTCTGTTAAAATCATCTAACTAAAGATTTGTAGCACTCCTGAATGTCATCAATCAATCAAAACCAATCAATGGAGAAGGAGAGCAGGAAAGCTGACTGTGTATTTGTGGTCGTAATGCTGCAGCCAAATTGCGCACAGCAGTATCCCACAAACAGTCGCGGAAATGGGGCCACGGGAGAAAGGGGGAAAAGAGGGTAAGTGGGGGGAGAGCGAGGGAAAGGTGGGGTCAGGTAAAGTCAGGGAGGAAGAGGGGGGAGAAAGGGGGGTAAGGTGGGAGAGGGAGGGAAAGGTGGGGTGGGTAGACCTGGACAGACTGACTTGGAGTATGAGAGTAGAGACAGCCTGTGCCTCTGCTGTTTATCTGACAGTTTTATCATAGACCGGAATGGCAGAATTTTTCAACACAGAAAACATCATTTAGCCCTTTATGCCCGCGCTGTCTCTCTGAAAGAGCTATCTGTTTGGTTCCACTCCCCTGATTCCTCCACAGATATTTATATTTCCCCATAATCTTTTCTATATCTATGTGGTTCTCATTCCCAAATCACTTATTTTGTAGTCCTCTAATTGTGGGAGCAGCTTCATTGTCTGTTTTTTTTTAAAAAAGACTGAATGACAATGGCCAGCATACTGAAGGACACATTAAGACTTAAAACCTGAAAAATATTCAGAATCTCCTGTGATAAGATTTAGTAGAAAATAACTTGAGATAGTAATAGAATGGAACACAGTTAGATGCAGATGCCAGATCTGTGAATAATTTACACATTAATTACAGTGCTGCACTGCATTAAACATTGGTTCAGTATAGAAGCTAATACATGGTTTAATTAAATAATTATATGTGAAGGGCATGCTGTTACAACAACAACAAATTACATTTATAGAGCGCCTTTCACGTCGGGAGGACGTCCCAAGGTGCTGCACAGGAGGCGTGTGACCCGAGCTGAGAGGGGAGTGTTTGGGAAGGGGTGAGACACGAAGGGGAGGTCGAAAAATTCGGGGTGGAACAAAAGGCACGGTCGAAGAAACGAGACGGAGGGATTGAGGGATGGCATTCCATAGGGTGGGAGAGGAGAAACTGAAGGCCCGGCCTCCGATGGTGGGGCGGTTCGGACGGGGGGCTTGCAGCAGGCCAAGTCCTGTTGAACGGAGGGTCCGGGTGGGCTTGTAGGGGGAAAGTGGATTGGTTAAATAGGGCGGGGCAAGGCCGTGTAAGGCCTTGAAGGTGAGGACGAGGATCTTGAACTCGATTCTCTGGAGAATGGGGAGCCAATGGAGATGAGTGAGGGTGGGGGATATATGGTCGCGGAGGTGCGTGCGGGATAATACACGCGCTGCAGAGTTTCGGATGACCTGCAGCCTGTGAATGGAGGAACTGGGGAGGCCGACGAGGAGAGAGTTTCCGTAGTCCAGCCTCGAGGTGATGTATGCGTGCACGAGTGTTTCGGCAGCGCAGGGGGTAAGATAGTTGCGGAGCCTGGCAATGTTGCACAGGTGGAAATAAGTGGTGCCGGTCAAGGCACGGATGTGGGGGAGGAAGGAGAGTTTTTGGTCGAACGTGATGCCGAGGTTCCTGACTGGCTTTGTGAGGTGGAGAGTACAGCCTTGGATGTTGAGGCTGGCAGCGCCCGATGTGCGGAGGCGCTGTTTTGAGCCGATCAGGAGGGCCTCGGTCTTACTCACGTTCAATTGCAAAAAGTAGTCCCTCGTCCAGGACTCGATGTCGGACAGACATGCTGTCAGAACATCGATGGTCTGGGGGTTGAGGGATGAGGCAGAAAGGTACAGCTGGGTGTCGTCCGCATACATGTGGAAATTTACCCCATGTTTGCGGATGACATCGCCCAGAGAGAGCGTATAAATGGTGAAAAGGAGGCGGCCGAGGACAGAGCCTGAGGGACGCCATGAGAAACTGAGCGGGGGTTTGAGGAAAAACCATTGGAAGAAACAAAATGTAAACGGTGGGTCAGGTACGAATGGAACCAGTCAAGGACTGTGCCTTGAAGGTTGAGGTGGGAGGAAAGACGTTGGAGGAGGATGGTGTGATCGACTGTGTCGAACGCAGCAGACAGGTCAAGGAGGACGAGGAGGCAGAGGGAGCCCTGGTCACAGGCGGTTAGATGTCATTTGTAACCTTAACCAGGGCAGTTTCTGTGCTGTGAATTGGGCGGAAACCTGATTGGAGGGGTTCAAAGAGTGAGTGAGTTGAAAGGAAAGAGCGGAGCTGGGAGGCAACCACTCTTTCAAGGACCATGGATAAAAACGGGAGGTTGGAGATGGGTCGATAGCTTGATGGTTGCGACGCATCAAGGGAGGGTTTCTTCAGGATAGGGGTGATGGTGGCTGTTTTAAGGGAGGTAGGGACGGTGCCTGAGGAGACGGAAAGGTTGATGGTGTCAGAAATGAACGGGACCAAAAAATGGAGCTGGGTGCGGAGGAGCGGGGTGGGGATAGGGTCCAATGAGCACGTGGTGGGTTTCATGGAGGTAATTATTTTTGTGACTGAAAACGGGGTGGTGGGGTTGAAAGTGTGAAATGGGGGGTGAGTAGGGGTTGAGGTAACTGATGAGGGCGCGGAGGTGGAGGATTGGTGAGGGGAGGAAACCGCAGAGCGGATTCTCTCTATTTTGGACTCGAGGAAGTCCAGCATCTCCTTACAACGATCGTTAGAGGAGAGGATCTGCGAAGTGAGGCGGGGGGGGCGGAGGAGCTGGTTGGTGGTGGCAAAGAGGAGGCGGTGATTGTCCTTCGCTTGCAGGATTATCCTGGAGTAGAAGGCTGATTTGGCGGTGGCTAGGGCGGAGCGGTAAAATATGATGCGGTCCAGCCAGATTTGCCGGTGGACCGTGAGGCCAGATTTGAGCCAGGTGCGTTCAACTGCTCTCAACTGACTGGCAAGGTTACAGATACCTTGCCAGTCAGTTCAGCTAAGTTTGGCCAGATAACCAGTCATCCACAGTACAGTATTGCAGAGCTTCCTGGAGAACAGCTGATCAACACTAATTACCTTTACATAGCAAAATTGTACAGTCATGAACTTGAGAAGGACCGTCGGCGGTTGGGCTTTCAGCTTTTCTGCCCCCATTCTTTGGAACTCCATCCCACAGTCACTTCACTTTACCATCCCTTGTGACTTTCAAGGCTCTGTAAGGCTGTTTGGCTGTTCGGTCATTCCCCCTCCCCTCCCTGGCCTTCACCCCTCCTGATCCCAAACACCAACTTAGGTGCAAATGCTTGAGATGTCCTCCTGATGTGAAGGCATTAAACAAGCACAATTTGTCGTCGTTGTTTTGTGTATTGAGGGAAGGAAGCTGGATTTAAATAGTGAATATTTGGAAATAGATAAATTTCTGGATCTTTTAATTATTGCTCTGGGTGAACAAGGGAATATCTATGCATTACTGCATCCCAGAGTACAGTAATAATTTCAGGGTATGTGGACAGAGTGCATCAAAGTTCCACATTTTGTATTCTCACACTCCTACTCCTATTAAACAGGGCTGGATGTAAGGAAAATATGTGCTCATAAAACTATTTATATTCTAGTCTGAGCTAATTGGCTGAATGCCCAACAATGTTCTTAATGTTCAGTGTACTCATTGTCTCACATATCAGCCCTGATTGCTTTAATGACTTATTGTGTTCTAAGTAGGAGCACAGCGACATTTATTTCAATAGCCCAAGGCATAAATCATGAGTACGATTTTGAGCAATTAATTTATATCATGGATGGATTCTGGAACCTTGAATTCAACAGAATGATTCCAGGGAGCATTCACCATGAATAAAAAATAAAACTCCTTCATTGCTTGTCGCCATAAAATAATAAACTTTGATAAACTAATGTCAGGGGGAACTTGAAATGGACACACTATTCTTTCACCAACTGTGCTTTGGTTCAAACCCATCCAAACACGATAGGATGAAGGTTTCCTGTTATCTGGCTGTAATGCACATCTGGGTGTGTTTGGGTAGTGTCACTGAGTTCCGAATTGGCATGATTGCAGGGACCATTAGCAGAAAAATGACAATCCCACGCATAGAGGCCACAGAATGGTTCATGTGGGAAATGGAAAAAAATAATCAGTTTTGCAATGAGAAACTGCTCTTCCAAGGGTGGCATTCAGGCAAATTGTTTAGGACCGAGTAGTCTTTTATGTCACTGCAAGCGTGAGAGGGCTGTTTACTGACAATGGATACCTGAAACATGTATCGGTTTCACGGGTGATAATCTTGTTTATAATGAGTTATAAAGTTCTGAATTAAATATTTATCATAAAAGAACATAATACTGTACATACATTTCATTTTTTATCCAATATTGATACAAGCAATTTAGTGATCTTAATTAATCATTATTAAACAAAACCATGCAATATTTGTGCATGAATGTACATGATGAATGTATACTTTCTCATGTCACAAAGGATCGATTTAACCGATCTACTTTCCCCCTACAAGCCCACCCGGACCCTCCGTTCAACAGGACTTGGCCTGCTCCAAGCCCCTCGCCCGAACCGCCCCACCATCGGAGGCCGGGCCTTCAGTTTCTCCGCTCCCACCCTATGGAATGCCATCCCTCAATCCCTCCATTTCGTTTCTTCCCTTTCCTCTTTCAAGGCCGGTTTGAAGACTTTCCTCTTCGATCGTGCCTTTTCTTCCACCCCGAACTCTTCTACCTCCCCTTCGTGTTTCACCCCTTCCCAAACACTCCCCTCTCAGCTCGGGTCACACGCCTCCTGTGCAGCGCCTTGGGACGTCCTCCCGACGTGAAAGGCGCTCTATAAATGTAATTTGTTGTTGTTGTTGTTGATCAGAACGATTGATGTGGCTCCAGTTTCTATAGTACAAATTTCTTATATTGTAGAAAGGTTCACTCCATGTCCTGTCCTTCACATGAGGCACTTACACCAAAGCCTGAGTGGCCTTGTCAGGACATTGACAATCCTCTGACATCATTCAGAAAAAGAAAGGAGTTTCTACTGATGTCCTTGTCAACAATCCTCCAGATAAAATTGTTCACTCGGTTCATGGCTGTTTGTCAGGTATTGCTATGCACAAATTGACTGCCATGTTTGCCGACAAATACACAATCACTATACTTTACAAAAAAAACTCAGTAAAGTGTTTTGAGATATTTCACAATATTAATTATTATATCAAATGCAATTATCATTAATATGATTGTCAGATAAATCAATTACATTTTGCAATTTTTAAATACAATCAGCATCTCTCAGGGCATCAGTGTGTTAAGCTGTGAAACATGTACAGTCTTATTTATGAACCATATTGCATTATTCTGCATGGAACCCTCAGAACCCTACCTTTTAATTCTCACATTATTTCACAGAGTGCTGGCCTGTTATCCTCTGTGTTACATTAAGAATTCTGAGCAGGGACTGTTCATAATGTTTGTCCTTCCATCATGCAGTGGAGTCCAACTCACTAACTGCTACCTGATTAGTAGGCAAAGTCAAAACCTGCGCAGTCAGTCTGTTCAGAAGTCTCATGTACTACAAAGCATGTAGGTTTTCACAATCAATGATGGTCTTGCCATACTTCACAGAGTCACGTTTCCGTTTTGTTCTAGACATCTTCACTGATTTTTGAAACTGAGAAAATCCACCACTCCTAAACCCCATAGATTTGAAAAAATATATACAGTACTTTAAATAGATCCACGTTTGGAAAGATTATTATAAGATATATGACCTCATATAGGAAGAGAGCCAGAGTTCCAGCTGCAGGAACACCATTCCAGAAAAAGGGAAATTCTCATGCACAGGTGGAATTCTCAGTAGCTTGGATACTTTCAAGTATAGCACTGGGCTTCCATGGCTGTCTGACCCTCAGCTGACTGAAACCAGATCTGATTGAATCTTCAGTTGAAGCAGCAGTCATCCTGCAACTTTACTTTACTTCCTTTATCCATCTCATTAGGAAGATTTCCCAAGACATTGGTCATTCAAGCATTTGCTCCCCAGCCGAGCAATGTATTCAGAAAGGGTGGGGACAACAGGGGAGAGGAAAATGCCAAAAGGACAGGAAAAGAAGGTTTTAAGATGGATCTTGAAAGGCGAAGAAAGGAGTGAGGTGAAAGGACTCAAGAATGGAAGTCCCGAGAGTCGGGGCAGATAGGTTAAAAGCCTGACCTACAATGGGGAGACAGGGTTGAAGACACACCCACCAAATGGAGCGAGTGGGCAAATTGGTAAGGTTTAAGAATTACACAGAGGTAGGGAGAAGCAAGTGAGGAGGAAGATCTTGAAAGATCTTCTAGTGGATGGGGAGCCAGTGGAGCCGGGGAGGGTGGGGGTGATAGGGTCATAAAGCTTGGTGCAGAAGAGGACACAAGCTGCAGAATCTGGATGATCTGCAGCTCGTGGAGGGAAGAGTTGAGAAGTCCGGTAAACAGAGTTGGTGTAGTCTAGCCTGGATGTGATGAATGCTTTATACAGGAACAAAGAGAAAGAAAGAGTAAATGTCCCCATTTGATTAAAAATAAATATGCACATACTGTATAGTAAAACCTAGATAACCCAGCATGGTTGGGCCCACGCACCTCCCGGATTTTGGAGTTTGCCAATATTTAGAACCTACCCTAGAAATGGCTGGGGAAGCCCTGCCCCATACACCATATGATCCATAAACACAGCACTGAAGCCAAACTAAGCTTGAGCTCCACCCACAGCACTAGGTGACAGAGCGACCATGCTGGGAACTATAAGCAGCTGTTCTGAATTTGGGGAGATTTGCTGACATCAGAAAAATACTAATGCTGGATGGGTACAGTATTTTTAAATTTTGCCGGTTTTAGGGAGTTGCCGGTTTTCGGAATGTCGGATTATCGAGGTTTTACTATATTTCTATTTCATTTGAGGTTTGAATATTTACAAATGTCGAAAATGTGTGCAGGAAAAATGCCACATTTTAAATTAATATAATCCAATGATTGAATCTTAAATACCGTAAATACTCGCGTATAAGGCGCGCACCCCACATTTGACCTTGGTGAAAAAAAACGGAAGCATTTTCGATGATATTGCCGGCAGAAGGGAGGGAGGCAGGAGAGGCAGGTAGGTAGGGAGGGAGAGAGGGAGGCAGGCAGGCAGGGAAGGAGAGAGGGAGGCAGGCAGCCAGGCAGCCACGGAGGGAGACAGGGAGACAGGCAGGGAGGGAGGGAGGGAGGCAGGCAGACAGGGAGGGAGGGAGGGAGAGAGAGAGAGAGAGAGGGAGAGAGGCAGGCAGGCAGCCAGGGAGGGAGGGAAGCCGGCAGGTAGGCAGGGAGGGAGAGAGAGAGGGGGAGGCAGGCAGGCAGGCAGGGAGGGAGGGGGGGAGAGAGAGAGAGAGAGGGGGAGAGGCAGGGAGGCAGGCAGGCAGGCAGGGAGAGAGGGAGAGAGGCAGGCAGACAGGGAGAGAGGGAGAGAGGGAAGCAAGAGAGGCAGGAGAGGGAGGGAGGCAGGCAGACTGGGTTAGGCTGAAGGCAGGCAGTAGGCTCAGCACTATAGTCCGCTGCTGTTGCCGCTGCCTGGGCGACCAAGACCGAAGCCCCGTCACCCGCTCCCCCCAACCCCCGCCGGACACTGACCAAACCCCGGCTGACAGCGCGCCGGCCGCCCCTCCTGTTTACTGTATTTCCAACGCTCAAAATTTCTTGTACCTGCGTATAGGGCGCACCCCCAACTTTCGAGATCTTCCGACGTGCAAAAAAGTGCGCCTTATACGCGGATATTTACGGTAATCCAATTGTTTTAAAAAGATTATCTTATTGTTGCATTTAATAAGCATTTACAATCATGATGGATAATCATCACAGTATTTTGTCTAAAGGTTTTGATGATTGTCACAAAGCCAATGCCAATATTTGGTCAGTTTAATTGCTGAGATCCTCATTTCCTTCAATTAAAAAATAAAATAAAAAATGAAAATATTGAAATCAAAAGTAAGTTTATCTGTTACTAAACTATATTCTTGTTTTTGGGCATCCCTTAATGTTTCTTGGCAGTAAAGGAACAACGGTACTTTTGCTTTAGTTTATAAATCGCATGCTTCGTTTGCTTGATCTTTGGGGACAATGTTTAGTACTGTCAAGAAGCACACACCATCAAAGATCAGCAAATTTATCACCAAGAATGGATAATTCCCTGTTCTACAAAAGCAGAAATACTATTATTCTGTGAACCCCAGAGAATGAGGCCCACATAGTATCATTAACCCATCATGTGGTCTGGTAAAGTGAATTTATTTCTACAAACTGAGGCAACATGTGATACAGACATATACATTTCTATGTACAGCACTTACTGTTATCTGTCAAAAAGCCAAGTGCGATAGGGCAATCCATAACATTTGCAACAGCAACTAAATACTGTATATAGATTTTATTGTGCATAATGATGTTATGTCCGAATGACGTAAGTCAGTTTGTAGAACAATGCATTGACTAAAACCTTAATAATGAATCCAGCACAGAACTCTAACTAGCTAGTTAGGTAGATCTCACAAAAACATAAATATATGGCATAAATCTCAACAAAAACGTGTGTATCAATTTCACTGGAGATTGGCACTGTTGCATACTTTAAAAACAGCAACAAAGCCACATTTCTCTTAGGAAATGGCTGGGAATGTTAATACAACAACAACAACAATAAAATTGCTTTTGTGTGCAGTTTATCTCAGTCGGATCTTGCAATGCGCTGGACGAAAATGAAAGCATAGTCCAAGAGGAGTATATTGAGATGGGTCTTGAAGGAGGCAAGAGGGGTGAGATGGAGGGACTGAGGGATGGAGTTCCAGAGGGTGGGGGCAGAGTGGAGACAGTGTGAGAGATAGGATCTGAACTATTCAAGGGCAGAACCATGAAGGTTGAGGTGAGAAGAGAAGTGATAGAGAGGATAGAGTAGTCAACTATAAAAGGCAGCAGAGAACAACAACAATAAAATTACATTTGCATAAGGAGGATGAGAAGGCAGAGGGAGTCCTGATCGCAAATAGGCAGAATGTCATTTGTCACTTTGATCAGAGTTGTTTCTGAGGCATGGAAACCTGATTGTAGAGGTTCATGAAGGGAGTGTCGAGAAAGGAAGGAGCAAAGCTGGGAAGCAATGACCTTGCAAAGGAAAGTAGTTCCATGACCTTGCAATGGAAAGTGAGGTTGGAGATGGACTGGTAGTTTGAGAGCAGGAATGGATCTAGGGAGTTTTTTAAGGATAGGAGTGATGACAGCCATTTATAAAGAAGTGGGAACTGTGCCAGTGGACAGGGAGAGGTTTATGAAGTCTGTGAGTAGACGTCTGTGAGGAGATGGAGCTGAGAGGTAAGGCGTTGGGTAGGTATGGAGCAGGTGGTTGGGTTCATGGGGGTTATAGTGGTAGTGGGAAAAAAGTTGGAGTCAGGTGTGGAGGGACGGAGGGATGGTTAGGGGCTGGAGTGTGAGGCACAGATGGGGACGGAATAGTAGATGGAAAGGCAGAGGTGGCTGAATGGATAGACTTTGGTTTTGAGGAAGTCCAGCATCACCTCTCAATTGGGATTGTAGATGAGGATGGGCAAGGTGTGAGAGGGTGGGTGGAGGAGCCAGTTGGTATGGAGAAGAGAAGTGTGAGGTTGCCCTTGGCCTCCAAGATTATTTTGGAATAGAACGATAATTTAGCAGAGGCTAGGGTGGAGCATTAAGATATGATAAGGTCTAGCCAGATCTGCCAATGGACAGTTAAGTTGGATTTAATAACAACAACAAACAACAATAACATTTGTATAGCACCTTTCAACAACAACAACAACAACAAATTACATTTATAGAGCGCCTTTCACGTCGGGAGGACGTCCCAAGGCGCTGCACAGGAGGCGTGTGACCCGAGCTGAGAGGGGAGTGTTTGGGAAGGGGTGAAACACGAAGGGGAGGTAGAAGAGTTCGGGGCGGAACAAAAGGCACGATCGAAGAGGAAAGTCTTCAAACCGGCCTTGAAAGAGGAAAGGGAAGAAACGAGACGGAGGGATTGAGGGATGGCATTCCATAGGGTGGGAGCGGAGAAACTGAAGGCCCGGCCTCCGATGGTGGGGCGGTTCGGGCGGGGGACTTGGAGCAGGCCAAGTCCTGTTGAACGGAGGGTCTGGGTGGGCTTGTAGGGGGAAAGTAGATCGGTTAAATAGGGCGGGGCAAGGCCGTGTAAGGCCTTGTAGGTGAGGACGAGTATCTTGAACTCGATCCTCTGGAGGATGGGGAGCCAGTGGAGATGGGCGAGGGTGGGGGTTATGTGGTCGCGGAGGCAGGTGCCATAGTACATGGGCTGCAGAGCTTTGAATGACCTGCAGCCTGTGAATGGAGGAACTGGGGAGGCCGACGAGGAGAGAGTTTCCATAGTCCAGCCGTGAGGTGATGTATGCGTGCACGAGTGTTTCGGCAGCGCGGGGGGTGAGATAGTTGCGGAGCCTGGCAATATTGCACAGGTGGAAATAAGCGGTGCCGGTCAAGGTGCGGATGTGGGGGAGGAAGGAAAGTTTTTGATCGAACATGATGCCGAGGTTCCTGATTGGCATTGTGAGGTGGAGAGTGCAGCCTTGGATGTTGAGGCTGGCAGCGCCCGATGTGCGGAGGCGCTGGCTTGAGCCAATCAGGAGGGCCTCGGTCTTACTCACGTTCAATTGCAAAAAGTTGTCCTTCGTCCAGGACTCGATGTCAGACAGACATGCTGTCAGAACATCGATGGCCTGGGGGTTGAGGGATGAGGCAGAAAGGTACAACTGGGTGTCGTCCACATACATGTGGAAATTTACCCCATGTTTGCGGATGACGTCGCCCAGAGGGAGCGTGTAAAGCGTGAAAAGGAGGGGGCCTAAAACAGAGCCCTGAGGGACGCCGTGAGAAACTGTGCGGGGGTTTGAAGAAAAACCGTTGGAAGAAACAAAATGTAAACGGTGGGTCAAATAAGAATGGAACCAGTCAAGGACTGTGCCTTGAAGGTTGAGGTGGGAGGAAAGACGTTGAAGGAGGATGGTGTGATCGACTGTGTCGAACGCAGCAGACAGGTCAAGGAGGACGAGGAGGCAGAGGGAGCCCTGGTCACAGGCGGTTAGGATGTCATTTGTAACCTTAACCAGGGCAGTTTCTGTGCTATGGATTGGGCGGAAACCTGATTGGAGGGGTTCAAAAAGTGAATGAGTTGAAAGGAAAGAGCGGAGCTGGGAGGCAACCACTCTTTCAAGGACCTTGGATAAAAACGGGAGGTTGGAGATGGGTCGATAACTTGATGGTTGCGACGCATCAAGGGAGGGTTTCTTCAAGATAGGGGTGATGGTGGCTGTTTTAAGGGAGGTAGGGACGGTGCCTGAGGAGAGGGAAAAGTTACTGGTGTCAGAAATGAGCGGGGCTAACAAATGGAGCTGGGTGCGGAGGAGGGGGGTGGGGATAGGGTTCAATGAGCACGTGGTGGGTTTCATGGAGGTAATTGTTTTTGTGACTGAAAGCGGGGTGGTGGGGTTGAAAGTGTGAAATGGGGGGTGAGTAGGGGTTGAGGTAACTGATGAGGGTGCGGAGGTGGAGGAGAGGTGGGGGGAGGAAACCGCAGAGCGGATTTTCTCAATTTTGGACTCGAGGAAGTCCAGCATCTCCTCACAACGATCGTTTGAGGAGAGGATCTGCGAGGTGAGGCGGGGGGGGGCGGAGGAGCTGGTTGGTGGTGGCAAAGAGGAGGCGGTGATTGTCCTTCGCTTCCAGGATTATCCTGGAGTAGAAGGCTGATTTGGCGGTGGCTAGGGCGGAGCGGTAAAATTTGATGCGGTCCAGCCAGATTTGCCGGTGGACCGTGAGGCCAGATTTGAGCCAGGTGCGTTCAACTGCTCTCACTTGGCTTTTTCAGGGAACGGAGGTGAGTTGTGTACCACGGTGATGATCGGGAATAGGAGACGGTTTTGGAGGTGAGGGGGGCCAGGCTGTCGAGGGTAGTGGAGAGGGTGTTGTGGAGGGCGGTGGAGGCGGAAGATGGGTTGGTACAGAAAAAATGCCATTGTGGGAAAAGGTCGGAGGTTTCTAGGGCAGAGGTGAAAGTTTGAGGGGGAATCTTCTTCCAGGTCCGGTAGAAGATGGTGGTGGGTTTGGAGGTGGAGGGGGGAGGGATAGAGGTGTTGCAGGAAATGAAAAAATGGTCGGAAATGGCCTTGTCTGTGATGGTGATGCCAGAGACGTTGAGGCCTCGGGTGATCAAGAGGATGGCCGTGGGTGTGGGTGGCAGTGTTAATATGAAGGGAGAAGTTGAAAGACGAAAGTAAAGAGGAAAATTCAGAGGAAATGGGGCAGGAGGGGGTGAAATGGAGGTTGAAATCACCAAGAATAATAAGGCGATCAGAGGAGGCACAAAGGGAGGTTAAAAGTGAAGAAAAATCTGAAGACATCCCAAGGCGCTAATAGATTTCTGCGTTGATTTAGAAAGTTGTGTTAACCTCACCATTCCAGCTACCAGGTTGCCCACCGAACCAAGACTACCCTGTTTAAAGTCATAAAGGACAATTTCTCAATCTGTAACCTGGGCTCTCTTGTCTCCTCGTCATTCTTGACCTCTCTGCTACCTTCGACCCTGTTGTCCATTCCATCCTTTGCTTTTGCCTTTCCTCTCAGCTCCACCTTTATGGTTCTGAACATTCCTGGTTTCATTTTCGCTTATCCCAACACCTCCACCATATCTGCCAATGACTACTCCTCCTACCACCGCACCATCACATGCAATGTTCCTCGGGGCTCAACCCTTGGTCCTCTCCTCTTTAATATCTACATGCTCACGTTCAGGGATGTCATTTGCAGGCATGGGGTTAACATGATTCACTTAAGTAAAATTACATGTAACAATTTTTGATTCAATAGGAATCTGATATACTTTATTTAGTATAAACAGAGGATGGGCAAATATATGCTAAACTCTTAATGCAACATCAGTATGATCTGTTGTTTGGAAAGGAGCACTCCATTTTTATGGTGTCCATGTGGGCAACGCAACACTGAGGCGGGACATACACTTGGACTTCATGAAAGTCAAAGGCATTATTTCAACACATGATTTTGTAAACACTCTTCATGGAACCGCCCACTCATTAGAATTTGAGGTGGAATGAAGGTTATCAACCAGAATGTTTTAATTTGCAACCACAGCATGTAGCAAAATAATATTACTACAGTGTCTATTGTAGGCTTATTGGTTTATGCTGTTCCTCCCCAGGCACACTAAAACCAGTCTGTCTAGTTACTGGTGTGATTCTAACTCTCTCCTCACCCCTTCCCCCCAAAATACATGACAGGCAGTAGTGTGGAATGTGTGCATCTGGGTTTGATGTGGTCACATACACTGCACACTCCAGTTTTATAATCAGTAGCTCACTGTTTCCAGAATCCTTACATTACTGAGGCAAGCAGATAGTGTGCAGGACCAGAGAAGGCCACTAGAGTCTATCTGGCTGGTCCCATTATAAAATACAATTTCTTCCTATCTCCAGCCCTTCCTCCAGCCCATCTCACCATCATAAAACTATCCAATTTTCCCTTGAAACCGTCCACACAATCCACTGACATCAGTTCTCTGGGAAAATTGCAATATGTCAACTGCCCTCTGTGTAAGGTGATTAATTCTAAGTTTACAGGCCCCTTACTCTCATTAATGCTCAGAAGGAGTGGGAGTTAATTCTCTTGGAAAATTCAAATAACAAGCAAACACTGCAGGCCAACATCTGTCTTAAAGCAGATGGAGAGACAATTATAATGAGGTATAACATGTGGTTTAACTTTAAAGATATACAGTGGGTATATGTTTCTACCCCCCACCCCCAACACAATTCTTTCAATGCAAATGGCGGTGAAAGCAGGTTACACATTCAACTTGCAGCTCAAGGATCATGGCTTTCAATTGCTGGTTAAAAGTCTACATTGATATCCCACTAATCAGTAACAGATAATCCAAGCCAGAAGTCATGATCCAGCATTGTGGATATTGGTACTGAGAAAAGTATCTCTGGCATATCTGGCCAATTCTTATTCAATTCTTCAGGAATGTTTTAATCTAAGCAGCATGTTAGACCCAGTGAACATTGAAATAAGCCACCATAAAGTTGTTCATCTTGTGTATGTCACAGGCCACTTCTATTTACAAAAGCAAATTACGTTTCGCTCGTCAGATTAGATTTTATGAAAGAGCCAAGATTTCATTTTGCAAGCAATTTATTACGGCCAAGAACCTGAGGATGCCAGCTTTGCTATGAAAATCTAACTTGGTTTAGGATATTGCATAAATATTACAATCTGTTCCTCCCCAATAAAACAGCAGTTATCTGGCTACACGATTCAACATGGCAGAGGGGCTCATGGATTATCACCTACCGGGTCCTGAATGAACAATAAGTACTGAAGGTCACAGCAATAACCTCCTTTGTTACTGATGGCAAAGACTGTTCAATGCAAAATATATTTCCAAATCAGCAGTTAATGCCTAAGAGTGATCAAATACTGTTTTCTTTGGCAGGTGCAAGTGTCAGTGAAATTGGTTGTCAATATATAATCAAGGCTGATTAAACATTCTGACAGAAGAATACTGAATATCTTTCTCTATATCCCTTAATTTAATGTCCTACACTGAAAAAAATTCAAAAGCCATACAATAATAACAATACTGGCATTTGATATAGCGCCTTATCATGTGTTCAAGACATCTCAAAGTGCTTCTCAGAATCTATTGTAAATAATAATCCTTGTATTTGATAAAGCACTTTTCACATCTTCTGCATGTCTCAAAGTGTTTTACAGAATAAAGTGTAAATAAGAGTAAAGTGAATTGACTGTATAATTTGTGACCGATTCCCACTGCATATTGCTTCTGTAGTGCAGAAGATCTATGTCTACTTAGAATATAATACAAAATTACATTTGTAAAGCACCTTTCACAATGGGAGGATATCCCAAAGTGCTGAACAATCAGGAATTAGGACCTGAGCGGGAGGTGGAGGGGAAATTGGGATCAGGGAGGATGCAGTG